>CM038795.1:92402923-93050732 GCA_021764765.1 Vicia sativa
TTGTTCTTGTTGCGACAGCTTCTCTTGCTTTAAAGGTTCAACAGTAGTGGCACTGTGTTTGGAGCAGAGGTTCGAGATTAGCGACACAAGCCAAATTATCTGGATACAAGAGTTAGGTTGATAGGCAAAGAGGAAGATTTGGTTCTTGGAAGGTGATTCGTGAGGAGATTAATCTAGGGGAGCAAAAGGCTTTCCGGATATCTTGAATTTCTTTTAACAACCGGAAAGGGCGTGGTGAACCATGATGGTCCATGAGTCCAGAGCGAAAGGTGCCATGGTTTCTTCAAATTTATGTCTCTTGAGAAAATCATGATATCTTGTGAGAAAAGGACTTTGAAGTCGACTTTATCATCATTCGAGTGAGTTTTCATAACCTTGTACCTTCAATAATTCGATCCGCTATCTACGGATCTTGTTCAACAATGGCGTCAGTGATTGATAATGAGGATTCAAACATGGCATTGAGCCATAATGGAGTAACGAAGGGGCCAGCTAGAAGGATGTTTTTGGGAGTGTGGGATTTTAAACTCGAAGCGGTGATCTCGAACTTTCGTAAGATCAACGAGTAACGATTCCTCAAACATACCTCCTATTCTCATGTAAGTCCCTAGCTAAAGGAATAAACCTACTAGCTACAGCAGGGACCTGCTATAAAACACGTATCTTGATAACCACAAAGTGAGAAAGGCAATATGTTCCACATATGACACACTATCTCCTTCAGTGTGGTAATGGCTAATGAACTTGGAGAAACTGGCTAATTTGACATCGAAGTCAATGATACTGGAGTGTTCTTCATTATCGAGGATGTAAATCTCTCCTCGGTAACAAACCATAATTTGCTATCAAAACGTGGGGTTATCATTCCTCCAGGGAGGTGAAAGGTGTTGTAGGTGCTGTCCCAGAAATATAAGGATGCAAATAGTAATGGATGACTATAGGTGAAACCTGGTTTTGATAACTTATCAGTTATATATTCCTAGTTCCTCCTATTCTTTGTGATTTCTTGGCTTCTACTTTGGTGAGCCAATTTTGGTAAGCTATGTCGGGGTAGGCGAGGATCAAAGCGGTTTAAAGTTGCTCTTCACATAATCTAACACAAAGGGATCTTTTGGGGGAATGGTTGGAGTTTCTACAGCTTTCGAATCAGAAGACTCGCCTATACTCTCGGCTCTATCCTAGGGATATCCATTTTATTAAACAAGGGTTTGAAAGTATAACAGACAGGGAAAATCTTCCTAGTATCTTTTAATATTTCAAAAACTGTAAGAGGACCCATCAGAGCAAACCTCTTTCCAGCAGCATTAGTTGGAATCGATGCACGAGGCGTATAGCATTTCACATTCCTTGGAGATTGTTTGAGGGAGAAGCCGGGTGACCACAGTAGTGCCTATCTGATAGTTCACGTGTTCTTGTTCTTCTTCTTGGAAGTTTTCTTCATTTGGGATGATGTTGTTGAAGACATTGTTGAAAATTGTTGGAAGATTTAGGGTTTTAGCGAGAGTAGAAGAAGAAAAGAGTTTCAGAATGTGGAAAAAAGAATAAAAGACTAAGTTGATTAGTTTTTATAGTGTGGAAGTTTAAACATCCACTAAGTAAGACTAGGATACGTGGTGATCGTGGGTTGGATCTGAAAGGATGTGGCGTAAAGTTAACATTGGTAATAAGCGTGATTAATGATAATCATTGTTTGTAACCACAACATGTTGTGATATTTGTTTAAGACCGGTTAAGAAGTCCAAGAAGCGTCTTGATTGACGTGGTTGAAGTCATACACAGTAAATGTTATGATTACTCAAAAGTCACATCAAAATCTTGTAAGCATGTTTAAAATAAGTATTTCTCAGAAGAGGTTCGAAATACATATTTTAAAGGAGCATTTTGTTGGCTGAAGATTTTGACATATGTGGTCCGAAGTGGAGTAATTAAGTTGAAATGAAACAATATTAGTGTTCGTTGGAATAAAGTAAATGTCACGATTCGAATGGAAGAGATTGTTCTTCGAACAGATATGTCAAAGCTCGGAGCTTCGAGTGACAGTTGTGGAGATATATTTAAAGAAGCCTTGAAGTGGTAATGAGACTATATCTGTGAAATGAGTTCGAAGCGAAGATTGTCAAGGCATTTGAAATTCAAACGCGAACGGGATGATTGGAATTCAAATATATATCTGTTGGGCGTTCGAGAGCGTGGAAGCTAGAGAGGAGCGATTACTGCACATGTTACGAGCGTGGCGGGGATCTTATAAGCGAGACCGTTATGGTCGAAGTAGTATAAATAGAAGTCTTAGTGTTAGGATTTTGTGTGTCATATCTATTGTACAAAATTCAGTAAACATTCAAAATACCACATGGCTAGGGAAACGAATGCTCGAACAATGTGCGTATGATAACACCAAACATTTATAATTGATAAAACTCTTTATCTTTTCAGTTTATCTTTCATTTTATCAATGTCATTTAAATACTTTACGTTCAAAACCATTTACTCATTTCTTGCATTTAAATGTTTTCTTTTATTCGATCAGAAACCTTTTACATTCATGTCTTTTACATTTCATGCTTTTATATTCATGCTTTTACATTAAAGTCTTTACATTCAAAGTCATTTACGTATTTCTGCATTTAAACATTTCTTTGCAAATTGAATCTTTACTCATTTCAGTTTTGTATTTCTTTACTTGATCATGCCATTAAGTTCTTTAGTATGTTAATTGAAGTGAATTGAACGTCCATAAAACACTCTAAATACCAAATCTTAACTATGAATATCAGTTTTGTTAATAAATTTACCCAAACGACCAATACCCGTAGGATCAATCTAGGATCGATCTGCAAGTTACCAAAGAGATTGAATAACAGTCATTAAGATTATTTGATAGTTTGGAGGACTAGCGGTTGTTTACCAGAAATCACTGTAAACACTTTGATAAATAAAATTGTAATTACTATACAATAATGATGAAAAATATGAATGAAAGAACAAAAGAGAAGACAATAATTTTCTGCAAAATTGTGTTCTATTCATAAACTGTGAAAATTTTAATTATTCAGTCACAACTTCAAATACTGCGAATAAGTTAATTGATTACGAAACTAGGGATTACTCCCTTTATTTATAATTTTAGGTTAGCTTGCTCCATAAGTCAAAAATCCAAAACTATAAAAGCTCAAAATACTTATTTTGGAACTAAATCAAATATATCTATTTTAGATCTAAATCAAATCTATTTATTTTATATCTAAATCAAATTTATCGTAAACAAACTACTTTCACACTTTGATACAATCTTTCGACACTTCCTTATTTTCGATCGAGCAAGTTGCTACGACAAAAGAATTATACTTTCAACACACCACCTAATTCGTTTGTCTCAAGCTATCTATATTCATCAAAGTTTTAGTCTTGAACACTTAGACACTTTTTACACCGTCACGATATTTACAATATGATTCTCAGTTTTGCAATGTTCCAAGTTCATCTTCTCATCTGCTACATGCTCTCGAAGATAGTGGAACCTCATTTCGATGCGCTTACTTCGACCGTGTGCTATCGGGTTCTTAATTGTCGGGTTGATAGATGACATGTTGTCGATCTTCATGGTAATTGCTCCATGATCTTTCCCTATGATTTCTTCGACCAAATTTACCATCCATGTTGCTTGACATGTACAAAGAGAAGCATCTATGTATTCTGCTTCACATGATGATAATGCCACTATTGGTTATTTTCTATAACTCCAAGCAACAGGTGCATCACCTAGCCTAAATACATATCCTATAGATTTTCGATCCTCAGCTTCACTACACCAGCTCAAATCAGTGTACCACACAAACTTGCATTATTTTCCCTTATCATCTGTTGTAAATAAAATGCCATAGTTGAGATTTCATTTCAAATACCTCAGTATCCTCTTTGGCGCTGCTAGGTGTGATACTTTTGGCTTCTGCATGAATCTACTTACCATACTTACATTGTATGCCAAGTCATGCCTCGTGTGACAAAGGTACTGTTGATAATTGAATATTTGGTGAAATGCTTGAGTTACAGAACACTCAAGTGATTTGATTATAA
This sequence comes from Vicia sativa, assembly GCA_021764765.1. Classification (NCBI taxonomy): domain Eukaryota; kingdom Viridiplantae; phylum Streptophyta; class Magnoliopsida; order Fabales; family Fabaceae; genus Vicia; species Vicia sativa. The sequence continues at coordinate 92,406,998 of CM038795.1, forward strand.
GATAGTAATTACATGATAAGATTGAAGCTATTTCCTAGGTACATGTATGTAATTTACAAGGCATAGATTCCTAGACTCCTAGATACATGAATAGACTCATAAATGCAATATTATAATTCCAATAATTTGTAATTCTAATAATTCCAATACTCCCCTTCAAGCTGGAAAATGGATATCAATCATTCCTAGCTTGCAAGTCAATTTTGAAACGATCAGGTGACAAGCCCTTTGTCAACACATCTGCTAGTTGATGTCCAGAAGGAATATTGGATGTAGCTATTAAACCATTATCTAGTTTTTCCTTGATGAAATGGTGGTCAATCTCTATATGTTTGGTCTTATCATATTGAAAAGGATTATGAGAAATATTGATTGCCGACTTGTTATAACAAAACAACTTCATAGGCCCTTCACATTGTATTTTCAAATCATTTAGAATGATCCTCATCCAAAGTAACTCACAGATTCCTTGAGCCAAAGCTCAAAATTCCGCCTCAGCGCTTGATCGAGCCACTACATTTTGTTTCTTACTTCTCTATATGACAAGGTTCCCACACAAGAAGGTGCAAAATCCCGAAGTGGATCTTCTATCACTTATTGATCCTGCATAGTCAGCATCAGTGTAGGCTTCTATAGTTAAGATTCCACCTTTTTTGAACAATAGTCCTTTTCCCGGAGTAGCCTTGAGGTATTACAAGATGAGATCAACAACTTGTAAGTGTCGCATTCTTGGGTCATGCATAAATTGGCTCACTACACTGATTGCATAAGCCAAGTCATGCCTAGTGTGTGCCAGATAAACCAACTTTCCTGCCAGCCTCTGTTATTGGACTCTGTCAACTTTGACACTTTCTTCTTCGAAGCCCAACTTGTGGTTTTTCTCTATTGAAACACTTGAAGGTTTGTATCCCAGTTTCCCACAAGAGATCAAGTATATACTTCCTTTGAGATATGAAAATGCCTTGGTTTAAGCAAGCAACCTCAATTCCCAATAAATACTTGAGTTGCCCAAGGTCTTTCATCTCGAATTCTGCCGATATTTTTTCCTTTAGCAATTATTTCTCTGTCACGTCATCTCCTGTAATAATAATATCATCAACATAGACAAGAAGGATAGTAATTTTTCCTTCATACAAGTTCTTAAAGAAAAGTGTGTGGTCTTCTTGGCTCTGCTTGTATCCTAAGTACACCATTGCTTTTGTGAATCTTCCAAACCATGCTCTAGGAGATTGTTCTAGTCCATATACGACTTTCCTCAATCGACACATCTTGTTGGATCCACACGCAGGGCCAAATCCCGGCGGGATATCCATGTACACTTCTTCTTCTAAGTTTCCATGCAATAATGCATTTTTGACATCAAATTGTTGTAATTCCCATCCGGAGTGAGCAACAAGAGATAATAAGATTCGAACAGTGTTCATTTTTGCAACAGGAGAAAAGGTTTCCTCATAATCTATGCCATGTGTCTTTGTGTATCCTTTTCCCACTAGTCTATCTATGTAATGATCAAGAGTACCATCTGATTTGTGTTTGACTGTATAGATCCACCTACAACCAACGAGTTTCTTGCCTTCCCGTCTACCAACAATTCCCAAGTTCCATTTTTTTCAAGAGATTTCATTTCCTCATCCATGGCTTGGACCCAATTTCTATCTTTCAATGCCTCTTGAACGGATGATGGGATGACCACAAAGTCAACTGCAGAAATAAAACTCTGATGCTGCAAGGAAATATTTTTAGTGGAGACAAATTGAGATATAGGGAATTTGGCACATGACCTTTTCCCTTTCCTCAAAGCAATAGGAAAATCATCTGTATTAGTGTCACAAGTATCAGGGCTTTGGGAATCACTAATAGGATTGTGAGTTTTAACACTTACCTCCGGTTCTGGCAATTGGAGTTGTGTTTGGAGCAGGTCAGGCTTACTTCTTCTATGATACACCAAAGTTGGCTCACCAGCCTTAGTTTTTGTTGGTATGGAAGATGATGGTTCCTGTAATATAGACGATAGAGGAGGGACCAAAATAGAAGTAGGATCAATAATAGAACTTGACATAGGATTCACAATCTACTCGGGAGACTTAATTGTAAGATCATTAGTAGGACTTAAGAGAGGAGTCATAGGCAACTCAGGTAGAACCAAAAACTCGGAATCAAATTCAACATTCAGAATGTTCTCCCCTGAAGCTGAGGATTAGTGAAGTAGGTCAAATTCTCATGAAATGTGACATCTTTAGAGACAAAGTACTTACGACTAGGAGTATGATAGTATTTATATCCTCTCTTATTTGGGGGATAGCCAACAAAGATGCATCTGACTGTGCGGGGGTCTAACTTAATTCGATGTTGTTTATGGATATGGACAAAGGCAATACATCCAAATACTCAAGACTCTGCAAAATAGGAACAGAAGGATACCGTGAAGTCATAAACTGAACAAGACTAACATTACCTAACATGCGAGATGGATCCGATTAATTAAGTAGACGGCAATCAGAAAGACTTCTCCCTAATATGAGTTGGGAACTTCCATTTGAAAGAGGATGGCTCAAGCAACTTCAAGTAAATGACAGTTCTTTCTACAACACCATTTTGTTATGGGGTGTCGACATATGTAAATTCTTGAAGTATTCCCTGTTGATTGGTAAAACTTGAAAAGATGTGATTGGCATACTCTTTCCCTTTGTCGAGTGAATTCTTTTAACCCATTTCAAATTATGTTTGTACCATGTTATAAAAACTAATAAATATTTTTGGTACTTCGACTTATTCTTCACCAAGAAAATCCAAGATGCTCAGTACAATCATCAATAAATGACATAAACCATTTATTTTAGAACTAGGAGTAAAAGATACGATGATGTTTAGCTAGCTCACAAGCGTCACATTTAAAAGACTTAACTAAATGGTGTAAAACAAAGAAGGAAACATAAAGCAACTAAGACAATGGTGGATGACCAAGGCGCTTGTGTTGAAGACAAATTTGTGCAGCAGAATGAGAAGAAGACACGGAAGACTCGGTCTTTAAGTAGGAATCCAACACCTTTGAACAATTTGGTTCATCAGATAGACAACCCTCCATTTTCCTTACCAACTCCAATTGTCTTCCCCGTGGTAAGATCCTGAAAAACACAATAAGAAGTGAAAAATATTACTTTACAATTGTGATCACGTGTAAGTTTACGAACATATATTAGGTTGTGAGAGAGTGTGGGAACATGTAGCACGTCCTGTAATTGAAGTGGAGGTTGCAAGTTAACACTCCCAGAACCATCAATACAAGCATAAGAACCATTAGCAGCTGTAACATAACGGTTCTTCTCAGAGGAGGTGTAAGAGGAAATCAAACTAGGATTGAATGTCATATGGTCGGTGTAGGTCAAAATCCAAGCATTCTTAGCGATTTTACCACAAACACTAAAGGATTCAGAGCATACACTCAAACCGGTTGTCGGTAGAGAAAAACTTCCATAAGGCTTACTAAAAGAGTTAAGTATAGCTTTTAAACGATTCACCTCATCCTCAGTGAATGTTAAAGTATAATCAACATAAATTTTTCCAGCCATTTGTAGCAAGCTAAAAAACAGCAATAAGACGAGCCAAACAACAACAAAAAAGGTGAAATAGAGGTGTTTCTAGACGGTTTCTGAACAGAAAAAAAAGAAACCACAATGAAGGGTAACAAGGCTGCAATGAAGGCAGTAAAATTGTCACAATCAAGGTGACTTAGGGTTTACCGTAATGAAGATGGTTGGGGTTTATGCGGAAGCAAGTCTCTCAAGATCAAAGCTTTGATACCATGTTGATAATTAAATATTTGGTGAAATGCTTGATTTACAAAACACTCAAGTGATTTTATTATATAAACACAAGAGAGTAGTTACATGATAAGATTGAAGTTATTTCCTAGGTGCATGTATGTAATTTACAAGGCATAAATTTCTAGACTCCTAGATACATGAATAGACTCATAAATGCAATATTATAATTCCAATAATTTGTAATTCCAATAATTCCAACAGGTACCTTAATGACTCAATAAGTCTTATATATTGTCTTGGGCCGATATCTTCTTCTTCTGAATCTTTCGACAATTACACTCTTGGTTTTGCAGTTGTCGAAGTCGAGTTGCATTCTTCCATATCAATTCTCTTGAGAATTTATCCTACATATATTCTTTGATGCATCATCAAACCTCTACTACACTTGTAGAATTCAATGCAAAGGAAATATGAAATGTCTCCCAAATCAGACATTTTGAACTCCTTGTTGAGATCACCTTTGAAGTCTTCGATCTCCTTCTTGCAACTACCTGTTATTAACAAGTCATCGACATAGAGACATAGTATAAGTAATTCTCTATTGCTTCGTATTTCATATATTCTACGTTTAGTTGTGCACTTCACAAATTCCTTTTCCCTTAGAAAACTATCAATCTTATTATTCCAAGCTCTTGAAACTTGTTTCAATCCATACATGGCTTTATACAGCCTGTGCAACTTTCTCTCTTCGCCATGCTTCACAAACCTAATTGGTTGTGCAACATAGACTTATTCTTCTAAGGGTATATTCAGGAATGCACACTTCATGTCCATTTGACATATTTTCCAAATGTTTATTTCTGCTAAATCAACAATCAACCTTATTGTTTCGATTCTAGCCACATGTGAAAAACTTCATCGAAGTCTATTCCTTCCTTCTGGAAAAATCCTTTTGCCACTAGCCTTGATTTGTGTTGAGTTACTTCCCCTTTGGGATTCATCTTCACTTTGTATACCCACTTGACATCAATTTCCTTCTTTCCTTGAGGAAACTCGACAAGTGACCAAGTGTGGTTGTCTTCAATGGACTTTACTTATTCGTTCATTACTTTCACCCACTTCGATTATTTAATGCTTCAGCTGCATTTATAGGTTCAAAGTCTCCATAGAAAGAATAATGTACTAGCTTACCTTTATTATCAACCACATCATTTGATGTTACCACACAATCTTGCAACCTTGATGGCATGTGTCTTGATATATGTGGTCTGCTTGTACATGAACGGAAGAAATTTAAAACCTGCAGAATTGTCAGCGAGTTTATCAATATTAGGCAGGGGTAGGCGTCCTTAGGACATGCCTTATTGAGATCAGAGTAATCAATGCACATGAGCCATTTTATATTATTCTTTTTGACAAGTACATGGTTGGACATCCAAGTGGTATATTGGGATTCCGAAATAAAGTTGGCCTCTAGAAGGTCCCTAACAGCTTGCTCGACAGCCTCAATTTTTTTTGGGGGCTGCTTTTGCCTGCGTTGTGCTACGGCCTTAAGGGCATTATCAATTGTCATATGGTGACATGCCACCTCTGGATCGAGACCAGGCATTTTTGTAGTGCTCCAGGCGAAGAGGTTTTGAGCTGGTTCTGGACCAATTTTGGAAGGTCTACTTCGATCTTGACTCCTTTGCTGGAATCTTTACTGAGCGGTATGAGCTCGAACTCACCATCTAAGATTGGTCACATCTATTGCTTAGTGGGTCCTTCAGAGCTGCTGGGAACAGTTGAGTCTTCCTCGATCATTGGTGCTTTACCTTTCCTCTTTCTTTCTGCCGAGTCCTCGGGTTCCAAGCGGCTGTCAAGGTCGATGGCGTTGACTCGAGGGAGGAGCTTTGGCCTATGTGAGCTTTCAGGAAGGTCGACTCTGCCTCTAACTTATGGTTGGAGATTGATGGAATCCATGCCCTTCGAGGATACCTCAAAGCATCTTTAGGCTGCCTGAATATATCCATGCAAGGTTGCCACTTGCCCGTTTGCAGTATAGTACTCCATCTTCAGGTGGACCATGGATGGTATTGCTATCTGTAACACGGTGAACTGACTTTGTAGGATTTTTGTATCCAAATGTGCGGATAGCAAGAGTCGCCACCGACTTTTATTTTTATCCAATTAAGGGAAGGTAAAAGTACAGAAAAAGACCTTCGTTTAGATTACGAGTTCGGAGAATGGTTATGAAAAGGAAGGTATTAGCACCTTTCCATCCATGATTTATTCTCACGGCTCTTAGTTGCTCTTAGATCACTTTTAAAATTGCTTTACGTGTGTTTGACAAAATATTTTGAAAGATGGCATTTCGCTTTGACTTTGTAATGACTCATGTAGGAGTGTATACAAAGTGTTCGGAAATGTTTTGTTTTGAAAAATTTGAATTTTGAAAAAGTGTGTGGTGTGAAAAGCATTTGGTAGAAGCGAGCAACTAGGAGACTTATTACCCACTCGAAATTTGGTCGTTTTGTACTTCTCGTTCCTTTAGAATAGCGCTAGCCGTACCATTAGTTAGTAGGTAGCTCCATTCGTAGGATGTAAGCGGGACATTCGAAGGGACATCGGATGGTCATCGAAGGCAACTTGTAGGAAGTATCTAGCACATTCGAAGGGACTATCATCATTTTTCGTGGCGACAATCGAGGTCAAGATCATGTATTCGGAGGCGACATCGTGGGTCTTATGATCTTTGTATCGAAGGGACTATGATGATTTGTTTGGAAAGCAGCGGTGCTAGAATACCTCTACGTTCGAGGGACATGACCATTTGAATTCGAAAGGCAACGAGAGAGAATTACCCTAAGGGGTGCGTGTGTGAGAGAGGTGTGTTGATTTCGGATATTTTATCTTGCAAATTAGTGGGCTAAGTTCAATTTTAGTCTTGCCATACACGCCTAGTTACTAGCAATTGATAAGGTGCGAAAAGTAAAATGCGGAATGTAAAGTGCGAAAGGTAAATGTCTCGCTATTACAAGGCTTTAGGCGATACATAATTTAAACTTCGGAAAATAAAGTCCTAATTTAAACTATTACATCCCATAGACAGTTACATTATTGAAAAAAAAACAAATGAAAATAGTGAAGAAAGCGTCCGAATCGGATTAACACAAAAGCGAGCGAGAAATCGGAAAATATGATGAAATCGAAATAAGAAAATGTTAGAAAAATGCAAATTTTAAATTGGAAAAAATATGACATCTGGAAATAATGTAAATATACTAAAATAATTTTTTGGGATTTTTAGATGCAATTTAATAATTAAAACTAATTAACAATGATTTAAATGCAAAATTACAAATAAAATAAATATGCATGCAAAAATATGTTTTTTAATTTATTAAATTAAATAAAGATTTTCTGAAAATAAATGCAAAAAGAAAATTAATTTTTGATGATTTTTTAATGCATAAATAAAATTGTGGAAAGAATTAAAATATAATGCAAAATATGAAAATATAATAAAATATGAAAATATATAAGTTTGGAAAAGAAAACCAAATGGTCACAGGAGAATCGAACCGGGACCCTTAGCTTATCGATGCAGGATGAGCCTTTACCACTACATGAAGTGTACTTATTTGTTTGAAATCCGGATCGAGTAAAACAAAGGCAGTGTCGTCTCTGGCTTCCTCGACCATGTGACTTCATCGTCCCGATTTGAATATTTGAAGCTAGCGTCGGTACATTATTCGGCCTTCGTCCACAGCTAATTCAAAAATCAAGCAAACATAATATAAATAAAATCTAAGGCCATGGTTCGATTCGGGACATCATTAGAACACAATGGTATAAGTCTCATGGTCCAATTTTCCCTTTTAAACAAAACCCTAAATCGTGATTACAAACCCTAGCTATGGCATATCGAGCTCCGGGATATGGAAATGTAATCAAACCACCGAGCGTTTGCAAACTTATCGATCAAAAAACAACAACAAATCGTGTTAATAGCATGAATATGAGAAATCGATTTTGAAATTTTCAAGAACAAACCAAACACGGATTTTCGATTGGATGCTTTTTGGCAATGTGAAGAATGCTTCGATGTCAAGAATATGTTTGGATCCTCAAAACCAATTGAAGCAGTGGAACAAGGATTGCAAATAGCTTCAGAACACGATTTTTGGCTTTTAGTTAGGGTTTCGGGCAATTTTTCGTCCTCTTATGATTGATATGCATCGGTATAAGTATTGGATGGATTGGGATCATTATTGGCAAGAATCAATCACCATTCAATGATAATCAAATTTGATTTTCATGAAAATCAAATTTTCAAAACAATCAATTTCAATCCAATCTTGCCTTTTTGATCAATTTCGAAATTGCTGGCTTTTAATGAATTGCTTGGGTCTTAAGGAAAGAATAAAATCAATCTTTCAATTAATTTTGATTTTATAATTTATTTTTAAATTTAATTTGCATTTAAATGAATAAATTACAAATTAAATAGAAAAATAAACCAAAAATTCGTGGCATTGGGCTTGGATATTCCTAATTGTATGAGGAATAAGTTTGGATGAAGAAAAAGCAAGCCCATTTGCAAAAGATTTGATTTTTGGAAGTATCTCTCTTTGTGCATTCTTTCAAAATTGCCCAACTTGTGAATGGTGTAACTTGCTCAATTTTCCACATTTTGAATGTTCTTGGACTTTTTAGAAAGCTCTAATAGCCCTCTAACCAACCCTTTTGGTCTCATCTCAATTGGAGTTACCATGCTCAATATATCTTCAAAACAAAAAGTTGACTTTTTGTTGACTTTGAAAATGACCTGTAATGTTTTGAGCTATACCTCTCAAATGAAGCATTTTTGGACATTCTTGTGAGACATGAAGTTGTAGAGATGAATTTCCTTCAAAATGAGCTTTGGTGGAAAATTTACGAGAAAGTATGAAAAGTTATGATCGGTCAAAGTTCGATTGACTTTTCACCTAGAAACCCTAATTTAGAAAGTTTGACTTTTGAGCAAATCTTGAGTTTTCTTGATGAATCATGATCAACCCTTGATCAAATGATGAATGTAACTTCAAAATGAGGATGTTGACCAAAAATATGAAGTTTGTTGTATGTTGACCACGTTGACTTTTGTCAATCTGTTGATTTTCGACCATCGAGCAATTATGCGAAACTTGACTTGTGAGGCTTGAAACTTGACATGGAGAATCTTTGAAGCATATGAGGAGGCATGAAGGCCATTGGAGATGTTGGAAATCCATCTTGACTTGAGAGATACCAAACCTAGTTTGGGTTGATTGTCTAGGAGAGTTTGTCGATCGACTCTTGAGGAATCCTTGAGTAGGGATGTATGAAAGTTCTTGAGTAGATGGAGGGCAAATTTTGGGGTATGATGCCTTGTTCAATCTTCTTGTCTTGGAGGTTAGATTGACACGCTTGTCTTTGTGACGGGAGGTAGAAGATGATTGAACACTTCACACAATTTGCACTCGATTGGTGATGATCGGGGAATGGGCTTCAGATGCCATTTGGAGAAAGGAGGTGAGTCATGAGACTCGATATCAGGAGGATTTGGAAAGTGAGCCGTCGCTAGGCTCGTGTTCTCACGGCAGGAGAGGAGATGGGCTTAAGATGCCATCGGAGGAGTACGTTAGACTTGTGTTCATTTTGAATGAAGTTATTGGTTTGTATTGATTTTTAACCATATATGCGGCATTCGAAAGTGAAGCACCGTTGACAAATAATCGGAGATGGGCTTAAGATGCCATCGAGCAAGCCCAGGTAAATGCGCTAGACTCTATAGTTCTTTGTTGATAATAGGAAAGGTCGAATAAATCTTCGTGCCGATTACTACGGGGAGATAGTAGTTGGCAAAAATGTGGATAACTTCACTGTTGTGCATCGGTGTTGATCCATTGCACAGTATCGGAGGATAACGAGAGGTGGTCTTTTGGATAGTTTTCCGTCGATTCGGGGCTTAATCTGGACTAGTCGGAGGAGGACAACCAAGGCGGTCTTTCAGATAGTTTTCCGTCGATTCGGGGCTTAATCTTGGACACATCGTCGGAGGACAACCAAGGCGGTCTTTCAGATAGTTTTCGTCGATTCGGGCTTAATCTGGACTGTTTGCGTCGAGAAGTATTACATTTTGGAGAAAACAAGAGGAACTTTGATAGAATATTGGTTAGTTTATGCAAAGTATGATGCATGGATGTATATGAATGACATATGCATGAATTATGACTTTATGAGAAATGTATGAATGATGGATGTTGTGGTATTTCAAAACATATCCATCTTGAAGAAGATCTTGGATATTACATTTGAGGATTTCGACTCTGCTTAGGGAATTGAGTAGGTGAGAACCCGCTTTTGAAGGAGAAGAAAGATATCCTGGATTCCTCGATGCCTATCGACCAAGTCTTGGGCCCGGTATTGTTGAGGAAGGTAGAGATTTGAGAAGCTAGTTGTTGGAGATCTCATAGACCTGCGAGGAGAATGCGGGAGGCGTCCGTTGGGGACCTTGTATGTAGACCTGTTTGAGGAAATTTAGGGCGCTCTCTTGGGGATTACAGTGTGATCTCATGGAGAGCATTTGATAGTTCTTAGGGAGACCGGGTTGGAAGAGCCGAGGAACATTGTAATCTTTGGTTGGGGGATGAAGATGTAGTTTCCTCCGATGCTCGATCTCAATCTGGATCTTTTGGGGAAAAGGAAGGGCCGAGATATCCGTGGGATAAATACTTTTACTGGGTGAAGTGTTATTTCTCGGAGACTGATGTAACATTGCTCGGTTGAGTGGAATTGCTGCTCGCGGATTCCCTTTTGCTCTGCTGGGGAAGTTGTGTTGTGAGTGACACCTTTGCAGGGATCATGCTCTGTGGGGGAATGCTTTGGTGACTTTCATCGTCGTCCCAATTCCTAGAGCCTGTAGTAAGTACTTTTGTATGTTCACTTTTCGTATGTTTGTGATTAGATTCTTATTGTCAAATGCGTATAGTCATTCAAAGCAAACGTTGGATTTATTGCAAACAACAACAGTGAAAATTGTAAAGAAAGAATCTGCATTTATTTGGAAGGTGGCGTATGGCCAAGTAGTTTATACACAAGAAAAGTAAAAAGCTATGCGGAAACAATCTCGTTAAGTTCCAACTATGCTAGTACTCATATATTTCAACTATCTCATCTCCTTCTTTAGTAGAAAGTGAGTAGGCGATCTTTGCCATTCGACCTTGAATCTTGATAGTAGTGCAGGCGGTGATCTGGAAGAGACATAGTAAATGCGCTTAAATCCTAACTTTTGCCTAGACCGCCTTTTGGGTTTCATTCTCAGGGATACCCTTTCTTGCAAAGCCTTTTCGGGTTTTCAACTTGCGGGTGTACATGTTTTGTATATATCCTTTATTTTGCCGAACCTTTTGGTTCGCGGATCTCCTATTTTTGCCTAGGCGATCGACCTAGCGAGGTCTTTTATCACGTAGTATTTTTGACTATATCTGCGTTCACGAGGTGTGGAAAGTCTTCACCATCCATGGTGCTAAGTATCATAACTCGTAGGAAAATCACATCTTGACTACAAATGGTCCCTCGTGGTGGGAGTCCATTTTCCCACAGGATCACCTTGTGGAAGAATGATCGCTTGACTACTAGATCACAGACTTGGTAGACTCGGTGCTTGACCTTCTTGTTAAATGCTCGATCATTAAGCCACGATAAATCATCCATGGCGAGATGGGCGAGTCGTTCTCATCGATCAAGTTAATCTGGTCAAGGCTGCAGAACTGATCGTCTTCACCTAACTGCGTCTTGGAGGACTACGGTTGAAGGTATCCCGAACCTCGATAGGTAAGGCGGCTTCCATCCGTATCTGAGAGAGAAGGGGTTGCCCACATGGATGTTCATCTTTGTGGTCATAACCATGAAGAGCAAATGGTAACATCTCATGCCAATCCTTGTAAGTCACAGTTGTCATACCCCAAAATTTGCCCTCCATCTTCTCAAAAGATTTCATACATCTATGCTCAAGGATTCCTCAAGAGTTGATCGGACAAACTCTCTCTGACAATCAACCCAAACTAGGGTTTGGTATCTCTCAAGTCAAGATGAGCTTCCAACATCTCCAATGGTCTTCATGTCTCCTCATATGCTTCAAAGATTCTCCATGTCAAGTTTCAAGCTTCACACGTCAAGTTTCCTCAGGCAATTGCTCAGATGGTTGAAAATCGGGTGTATTGGACAAAAAGTCAGCGTGGTCAACATACAGATCAAAACTTGATTTTTGGTCAACATCCTCATTTTGAAGTTACATTCATCATTTGATCAAGGGTTGATCATGATTCATCAAGAAAACTCAAGATTTGCTCAAAGTCAACTTTCTAAATTAGGGTTTCTAGGTGAAAAGTCAAGCGAACTTTGGTGATCATAACTTTCTCATACTTTCTCGAAATTTTCCACCAAAGCTCATTTTGAAGGAAATTCAATTCTCTACAACTTCATGTCTCACAAGAATGTCCAAAAATGCTTCATTTGAGAGGTATAGCTCAAACATTAGAGTCATTTTCAAAGTCAACAAAAGTCAACTTTTGTTTTGAAGATATATTGAGCATGGTAACTCAATTGAGATGAAACCAAAGACATTGTTTAGAGGACTCTTAGAGCTTTCCAAAAGTCCAATAACACTCAATAATGTGGAAAATTGAGCAAGTTACACCATTCACAAGTTGGGCAATTTTGGAAGAATGCACAAAGAGAGATACTTCAAAAAATCAAATCTTTTGCAAATGGGCTTACTTTTTCTTCATCCTAACTTGTTCCTCATGCAATTAGGAATATCCAAGCCCAATGCCACGAATTTTTGATTTATTTTTCTATTTAATTTGTAATTTATTTATTTAAATGCAAATTAAATCTTAAAATAAATTATAAAATCAAAATTAATTGGAAAGATTGATTTTTATTGCTTTCTTGTGATCCAATCAACCCATAAATGCCAGCAATTTCGAAATTAGATCAAATTTGGCAAGATTGGATTGAAATTGGACAAAATTTGAAAATTTGATTTCATGAGAATATCAAATTTGATTTCCAATGAATGTTGATCAATTCCTTCCAAATTCAATCCCAAATCCATCCAGTATAAATACATGATGCATACCTATCAAGAGAAGACGGAAAAATTGCTCCAAGAACCCTAACCTAATTCAAGAAATCCGTGACCTTCAAGCAATCCATGACCACAGTTCGGTGGTTTTAATCGATTTTGAGCATCCCATCGTGTTCCTTGGATTGTTTAGAGTCAATCGAGACCTTTACAAGTTGCAAAACCATCAAGAATCAAGGAATTCCAGTTCGGTTTGTTCTTCCTTTTCAAAATCGATTTCTAATTCTCATGCATTTTAACATGTTTCGTGGTTTGTTTTGTGTTTAGATGGAAGTTTGCAAACTTTCGCATAGTTTGATTGAGTTTTCATGGCGAGAATCGATGTTTGCCATAGCTAGGGTTTCCTTGCAGATTGGGAACTCACGAGAATCGTAAAATTGGAACATGAGACCACCACCATTGTGTTTAGAATCCAATTTGCAATCGATTCATGTACTCACAACAAATTTATATTATGTGTATGAGATTTTGGAAATTAGGGGGTTATAGCGTCGCCTTGAGCTATGTTTTCAAAAATTCAAAGGTTGAAGATGAAGATCTTGGCGGCGAGCGATGATCGGAGGGTGACGTGCTTGTATTCCACTTACGTTTCAAACATCGGATGCAGCGTGGCTCGGTTGGTTAAGGCGTTCACTATTGTGGGATGCTCTCCATGTCCCGATTCGATCCCTATGGGCACCGGTTTGCATTATTTTTCAAAACTTGCATATTTTCTATATTTTTCATATTTTTCTATATTTTGCATTATTTTAATAACTTTCATGATTTTTATTTTGCATTAAAAAATTACCAAAAACATTTTTTCTTTTTACATTATTTTCACAAAAACCTTTATTTAATTTAATAAATTTAAAATATAATTTTGCATGCATATTTATTTTATTTTATTTTAGCATTTAATTCACTTTTAATTACATTTAATTATTAAATCTCTTCTAAAAATCCCAAAAATTATTTTAACTTATTTATCTTATTTCCAGCATATATTAATTTTCTCATATTAAAATTTGCATTTTTCTAACATTTTTCCTCTTATTCAATTCATCTCGTATTTTCCGATCTCTTATTCTTTCACAGGTTGCTCCGATTCGAACGTTTTTTTTCTTTTATCGTTTTATTTTTCCAATAATGTAATTGCTCATGGGTTGTAATAGTTTAAATTAGGTTTTATTTTCCATAAGTTTAAATTATGTATCGCCCCAAAGCCATGTAATAGCGTGGGTTTATCTTTCCGCATCTTTACATTCCGCATTTTAATTTCCGCACCCTTATCAATTGCTAGTAATTAGGCGTGTGTGGCAAGATAATAATTGGACATAGCTCACACTAATCTTCAAGATAAAATATCTGAATTTGACACACTTCTCTCACACCGCCCCTTAGGGTAATTCTCTCTCGATGCCTTTCGATTCAAAATGGTCATGTCCCTCGAGCGTGGGGTATTCTAGCACCGTTGCCTTCCAAACAAATCATCATAGTCCCTTGATACAAAGATCATAAGACCCACGATGTCGCCTCCGAATGCATGATCTTGACCCTCGATTGTCGCCTCGAAAATGATGATAGTCCCGAATGTGCTAGGATACTTCCTACAAGTTGCCTTCATGACCATCCGATGTCCCTTCGAATGTCCGCTTACATCCAAGAATGGAGCTAACTACTAACTAATGGTATGCTATTCTAAAGGAATGTAGAAGTACAACAAAGCGACCAATTAAAGTGGGTAAATAAGTCTTTTAGTTGCTTGCTCTATCAAATACTTTTCACCACACACTTTTTCAAAGTTCAAATTCTTTTCAAAACAAAACATTTCCGAACACATACACTCCTACATGAGTCATTACAAAGTCAAAGCGAAATGCCTTTTCAAAACATTTTTCAAACACACAGAAAGCAACTTTAAAAAGTTATCTAAGAGCAACTAAGGCCGTAGAATAAGCTACGGATGGAAAGGGTGCTAATACCTTCCCTTTTCATAACCATTCTCCCGAACTACGAATCTAACGAAGGTCTTTTTGTTACTTTTACCTTCCCTTAATTGGATAAAAATAAAAGTCGGTGGCGACTCTTGCTATCCGCATTTGGATACAAAATCCTACAAAGTCGGTTCAAGTATCCAGGCTGACTCTGTGGGAAAACACCCTAAAGAGAATTGCCTTAAGGATTTCTATATAACTTTTATCGCTTTTTGTTTGACTTGTATGCTTTATCTTTAAGGGTTGCTTGGGTACTATATTGTTGGGGGATCCTACACCCGGATCCGGGTTTCCTTTTAGGTAAGTGGCATTAGATCATCGCGACCGTTAGGCGTATAACTCGCGGTCAACATGATGGCTACGTTAGTGTGACACTTTGGTTGTCCGATACTCTTCATTCCCAAGTTGAAGATAGTATTTGGCTTCTGCGTGGTGTCATCGGCTAACTAAACTTTTAGAACCTTAATTGACCCATCTTGGCCATTAGAAGGTAGTGAGATGGCCGGCTTTGGTGTAGACCGAGGTTGGTTGATACTCGATGCTACGCTCATTGAGATTAGACTTTTGGGACATTTTCGATCGACCACTTGGCGTCGTATTGAAATAAGCGCCTACGAGAAAGATCGTGATATGAGATTCCTAGAACCGTTACTATTATAGGGCGAGGATGAACCAACTCAAACTTTTGGTAGGTAATCACCTATACCTCATGCAAGCCTTAACCCTAGGCTCATTGTGTGAATTGTTTGTGTATGCTAAACATGACATCATGACATCATTCGCATTGCATATCATTTCTAACTATTTCAAGGACCTAGGTTTATCTTTGCTCTGTTTTGTAGGGATTATGGCTTCTAGAAAGACTATCCGAATCAACTTCATGGGTATCCTTCTCAACTCAAAGAATTGGTTTGAAATTCCCGACCATGCTCGGTTCATCAAAAGACATGGTTATCGCTTGATTTGGTTATCTCGGTTTTGAAGAAGATATGATGCATGTCTATTCAGTTCTTTGATCAAACACCATTGCTTTACATTCCAGTTATCGAGTTGGTTCCTACCTTGGAAGAGTTCTCTAAGCTACTTGGGGTACCTATTCTCGACCAAATGCCATTCACGGTTTGGAAAAGGTTCCTAAGTTCGAAGACATCATCCGCCTTACACCTTAAGCGCTCGGACATTGAAGCCAATTGGGAAACTAGAAGTGGAGTTAAGGGTTTACTTTCAAGTTCTTAATTAAGAAAGCCGAGAATTCCTCAAAGTTATGAGTTTCCATGCATTTGAAAATATTGTGGCCTTGCTAATTTATGGTTTGGTTCTATTTCCTAACTCGGATCAGTTCATCGATATCAATGCCATCAAGTTGTTCCTTACCCGATCGATGCCTACTTTGCTTGGAGACATCCTACATTCTCTCCACACTCGTACTACAAGAGACAAGGAACTCTCATGTGTTGTGTCCGTTACTTTCAAGGTGGTTTATTTGCACCTTCCTCCATCGGTTTTGAAGAATGAACAAAGGTTGAGATGGTCTCAAAGATTGATGTCACTCTCATTCGGATATCCGTTGGAATCTTTTCTCTCAAAGGACTTCACCTTCATTGAGCGTTGTGGAGAATTCCCTAATGTACCACTCCTTGGTGTAAGGAGGTATTACTTACAACCCTTCTCTAGCTCGTCGGTTTGGTTTTGCTCGAAGAGATGGTGCATGATATGCTTCTCCAGATGTTGTGTTCGACTACAATCACGATCTCGAGTGCAAGCGAAGGTTCATACGCTTGGGGCATGGTAAGAAGGCGATACCAAGACTTTGGGGCACCGAACTCCATTCCTTGGGAACCTTACCTCAAATGGGTGCGAGCTCGAGCTCAAAACCTCATGATGCCATTCACGCTGTTTTACGGTAATTATGGAACTGTTGCTATAGGTGGCGTACCTATCTTGTTCTCCATCCGACATGCCTCACGATTTTGAAGACTTGAAGAGATCTGGATTCACTTAAAGAAGAAGGGATACCTTTGAAGCTCAGTGTTATGCAAGTGAAGAAAGTTCTAGAGTTGACCAAGCTACTCCACGAGGAGGCGAAACATCAACATACATCGGCACCAAGAGGAAGCGCCCATGGGAGACTTAGAGCTTTAGGATGTTTGTGTTTTCTTTTATTGTTGAACTATCTCTTGTACTTTAAAAGAAAAAGAATAAAGAAGTACTAATAAATGTTTGTTCATTGCTTGTTTAACAAATTTAAATCTCTAAGGTCCTTGAAAACATTGCATTGCATTAGCATAAACATCGCATAGCATAGCATAACATTGCATCACGGTACATTGGAGATTGGTTTTCTCATTTGCTCGCTATTTATTTTAGCATAAATGGCTCTTGAGCAATGTCAAAGATCTTCAAGCTCGAGAATGCTCGGTTCAACAGATGTTCACCAACTTGGTCCAAGGCCAAGAAGATTTGAAAAAGCTCATCAACAAGAAGAAGAAGGTTGTTGGTCTCCTCGACATGGGTAGCGTTTCAAAGGTCCTAAGGTGGTCGGCCGTATTGAGCTCTCTGAAGGAAGTGTCCATACAGGGGAGTACCAAGGGTGATGAAGGTGGCGCGTGAGCCAAAGAAAGGAGGAGGATCACTCGATTATAGCCAACACTCGATGAAGATGACAAGTACAAGCAACTTGAAGACCGTCGAATCTTGGAAAACTTGAAGATGTCGGGCTGAACTTTGATGACTGAGTCTTGTTCTGGTGTTGTGATTCCTCCCAGTTCAAAGTTCCAACTTTTGCCAAGTATGATGGCATGTCTTGCCCTAAGCTGCATTTGAAGTCCTATGTCGGAAGATCAATCCCTGCGATGTGAAAGTTGTGGATGCACTATTTTCAAGAGTTTATCAGAACCAGTTGGAATGGTACTATCGGCTAGAGAATGACCGTATCCGTACTTGGGTGATTTGGTGATGCTTTCTCTGACAATATAGTACAATCTTTGAATTGACACCACTCGCATGCAACTACAAAGCATGTCTATGGGTCGTGACGAAGTTCAAGGAGTATGCCCGAAGTGGAGAGATCTAGCGAGAGTTGACCCTTGTCCATAGGGAGTTGGTTGATATGTTCATGGGGACAACGCGGGCCCGTTCTTCAATCATCGATTGGAAATTCTTCATCCGGATTCACAGTGATATTGACGGCGCATTGAAGGTGGTATCAAGAGTGGGAAGATCCATGTAGAGTCATCTTCAAATCTGCGAAGATCTTTTGGTGGTAAGAAGAAGCTAATCTTGTGTATGGTCGGAAAAGCGAGCCAAGACCGACCGCGCTCAATCGTGAGGCGGTTGTGATCTCGACCCTACATCGGCACTGACCTCGCGAGACAACGTGCGTAACGAGCAGCGCCACGAGGCAGTTCTGGATCAACATGCCATTGTCATAACCTTGCAACACATGTTGAGCGGTGATAACCTTGAGGATCCTCCTCAAAATGTCAACACTTCCTCTCAGGATACAATCCTAATGCTAAGTGTGCTTACCACTCAATAGCCGGGACATGTCTTGATGATTGTTGGGCTCACGAAGAACAAGATTCAAGATATGATTGAAGCTAAGCGATTGAGTTTGATCCTCTGTTGAGACTCGAATGTGATCAACGCGCCTATGCCTAACCATGACAGAGTTCCAATCTTTGTTGGTGGCGATACTTATATTTTCAACATAGATGACTTGACCATTCCTCGATGTTATTAAGAAGAATTTGTTACAAGCGGTGTCAATCCGGATGCGGAAGATTGTCGTTGGTGCCGTCTGCGCGATGGTTGTGCTTGGTTGAGAAGGCGTGTCGATGCATGATGGATAGCAGTGAGATACTATTTACGAAACCACCGTGAAGAAGGCGTGTGAAGATATGTCAAGTGAAGATCGAAGATGTGAATGAAGCAGTACCACACATGTGGGATACCTTAGGGCAGCAAGTGGAAAGTATGATTACATGGTGAAGTACTTGTCACGATAGTTACAAGATTCCTATTGAAGATGTTAAGGCAATAGGATGGGGTGCGATTTCCCGAAGACTATCTTGATGTTAACACTATAAGGATTTCCTCTGCGATCACAGTGCATAGGCGGCACCTCTCATCATTACTTCTCGGACCAGTTCCATATTCCTCCAACAAGGCTATCCCTTGGAATTATGGGTGAGGTTTACTATCATGGCGTCAAGCAAGACCCCGACCATTGAAGACCTCCTTTGAAGCTACCATTCGACATTGACAACATCAAGGATCAAGTAAGGTGACGAGCGGAAGAGTGTTCTCTCGGATATTTCTCCTCCTAAAGACACTGCGACTCCATTTCGCATTCCGGCTATTCAATCCATTCCCACTAGAGGAAAGAACCGGTGACTCATCCTGCTCAACGGAAGTACCAAAGGAAGTTCTTGAAGATACCTCAAAGCGAGAAATGGAGGAAATTACGAAGATTATCAAGAAGAGTGACTACAATGTTGTGGAGCAGTTGGACAGACTCCATCCAAGATCTCCATGCTTGCTCGCTCTTGTGCTCGAGGCTTATGCTAACGCCTTGGTGAAATTTACGAAAAATGCTCACGTGCTTAAGACTCTTGATCGATTCGAAGTTTGTATTGCTAGCACGGCGCCAACAACGGCCTAGGCCTACGATCTTGATTTGACTCCTTAGGAAAGAAACATAACAAAGCCTTGCACTCTCTGTTGAATGCAAGGCGTTACCTATCTCATGTTTTGGTTGATCTGGTTCGCTCACGAATATCCTACGAAGGCTTTTGATCGGCGATGTCGAAGGGTTGGTTACGAGACCAGTGACATTATCGTGAGAGCTTTTGATGGTTCTAAGCGAGCGTGCTTGGAGAGCTCATTCTTCTGTTAAAGTCGGTTCCCAGACTTTTGACTCCACCTTCTTTGTCATGGACATTAGTCACCTTACTCTTGCCTACTTGGGCCCTTGGATACATGGGGCGGCGATGTTACCTCTACCTTGCATCGAGCTGAAATACCGGTGAAAGGAAGGTTGTCACAGTATGTGGTGAAGAGAATATATGGTCGATCATCTACGGTCATTCACTATCTTGAGATGGAGGGTGAATTCTTGAGACTCCTGTCAAGCTTTTGAAACAATTCCAGTCATGCTGTTGACTCTCCGTCCTCTGGAGATGCTAAAGTTCCGCCTAGGATGGCCTCGTGGAAGCTCAGCTGCTTTGAAGAAGGAAAAAGTACTATTTGGGGTCAGCTCACGATCTTCCTTTCAAATTTGACAAAATGGTTTAGGCTTCACCATCAAAGGGTCGAGAGATGATACGCCCGTGAGCGTGCGGCTCCCTTTCACATCGGCGAGAATGGAATCCATGCTATAGAAGACTACGACAGCGGCCGATATCGAGCAAATGGATCTTCCGACTCGGATCATGGGCTCGACAATTGGAAGGCGAAGGCGTCATACCAATCTCCTTTAGCAGGTAATTGCTCTTGTTTTGTTTTGCTTTTCGTATTCCTTTATGTTTTGAACAATAAACTTTGAAAGCCAGTGCCTTGCGGGCGTCATGGCTCGTTCGAGGGTTATTATCTGTTGTTTGCGTATTTTCATTCAATAAATTCGTTGGACTTTTGCATTCAATTGTTTGTTTTCTTTCTTTACTTTATCACCCTTCAAAAGCTATGTGTTTCTTACACACACCGTGATACAACTGCGAATCACTCGAATCTAGATTAATATGACTATGCTAGTGCTAAATATGACTTTGATAATCCGATCTACCAAGCCGAAGATGAAAGTGAGGAAGATTGTGAAGTGCCGGAGAACTTGCGGTATTCTGACAAGAAGAAGCGAGTTATCTGACCATGAAGAAACAAGTTGAGGTTGTGAATTTGGGTACTAGCGAAGGCAGAAAAGAGATCAAGATAGGAGCGGGTCTTGAGCAGTGTTAAAGAAAAGTTGGTTCGGATGCTACGAGACTATGTTGAGGTTTTGCTTGGTCATACGAAGACATGCCGGGTTGGACATTGATATCGTGGTACAGATTGCCAAAGAAGGTTTTCTCGGTGAAGCGAAGGTTCGTCGTATCACGAGATGTCGAGAGAAATCAAAGCCGAGTTATAAAGATTCACCTGGTTTCTAGCCGTTACTTCTATCGATGGGTTGCAAATGTGGTACCCGTACCTAAGAAGGATGGCAAATGCGAATGTGTGTGGATTACAGAGATCGAACAAAGCGAGTCAGAAAGGCGATTTCCCACTTCCTCATATTGATGTTACGGTTGACAACACCGCAGCATAAGGTTTTCTCCTTCATGGATGGTTTCTCCGGTTACAATCAGATTAAAATGGCTCGAAGACATGGAAGACTACTTTCGTTACGGTGGGGCACTACGCTACAAGGTTATGCCGTTCGGTTGAAAACGGGCGCCACTTATCGGTGCTATGGTGACATTGTTTCATGACATGATTCATCACGAGATAGAGGTCTCGTCGACATGATAGCTCGATCACGGTGAAGAAGAACATCTTGATCATCTGCTGTTTGAGATTGAAGAAGTATAGTGAGACTTAATCAACAAGTGCACCTTTGGGTCAGTTCGGAAAACTCCTAGGGTTTGTTGTCGATGGTAAAGGTATTGAAGTTGATCCGCCAAGGTTAAAGCTATTCAAAAATGCGACTCCCTACGGAGAAGGAGGTCGAGAGGTTTCTTGGGCCGATTAAACTACATTGCAGTTATTGCACACCTAGCGCTACTTGTGAGCCAATCTTCAAGTTATTAAAGAAAGATCAAGTAGTGGAATGGAGCAGCGATTGCGGATCGCTTTTGACAAAATCAAGGGTACCTCTGAGAATCCTCCTATCCACGATGCATGAAGGAAGACCTCTTATCATGTACTTGGCGGTGTTAGAGAACTCAATGGGGTGTGTGTTGGGGCAACATGGCGAGTGCAGTCGAAAAGAGCATGCAATATACTACCTTAGCAAAAGTTTACCGGTGTGAAACAAGATACTCACGACTTAAGAAAACTTGCAGCTTTGGCTTGGGCTCGCCCGACTAAGGCAGTATATGTTGACTCACACTACCTTGTTGATTTCAAGATGGACCCGATAAAATACATCTTTGAGAAACCACTCTCTCGGAAGAATAGCAAGATGGCAAATGATCTTGACCGTATGACACCCAGTATACTTCTCGAGCGATCAAAGTGTAGTGTGATCATTTGGCTCATCGAGCCGTAGATGACTACCGATCTATGCGATTAATTTCGGATGAAGATGTTTTACTAGTTCTGATTGTGAAGAACCGGGCCAGACGAAGGACACGAACAAGGATCGATGGACTATGGTCTTTGATGGAGCCTCAAGCAATTGGCAATGGCATTGGCGCCATCATTACATCCTCTGAGGACATCGCCTTTCACCGCAGATTATGTTTGGTTGCACGAACAACATGGCGAGTCAGGCGTGCATCATGGGTCTTAAAGCTGCTATTGACTTAAGAATCAAGTTCTTGCAAGTGTATGGAGACTCGGCTTTAGTGATCGGTCAGTTAAGGAGTGGGATCGAAGCATCCGAATCTCATTCCATATCGAGAACATATTGAGTTTGATTCCTACTTTGAAGAGATCACTTTCAATCATATTCCACGAGAAGAGAATCGGTTGGCGACGCATTAGCTACTATGTCATCCATGTTCAAGGTCGGATGGGACAACGAGGCTCCCCGGATCATCATTGAGAGGTTCGGCGAACCGGTATTGTTGTGAGCTTGTGCGAGAAGAGAAACCTTGGTACTATGGCGTGAAGAGGTATCTTGAGACTCGGGAATATCCGAGGGGCATCATTAATGATAAAGTTCATGAGAAGATTTGCTTCAAATTCTTTCTCGACAGCGACATCTTATACAAAGCGCAACCACGATTTGTGCTTACTCCGTGTGTAGACGAGAAAGCAATGATGCGTATCATGGAAGAGTTACAAGGAATTTGGTACCCACTCTAGTGGACACACCATGGCTAAGAATATTTTGAGAACATGTTACTATTGGTCCACCATGGAAGCGATTGTCACCGCTATGCTCGCTCTTGTCACAAGTGCGGTTATGCCGACAAAGTACATGTACCTCGGTACCTCGAATGTTTTAACTTCTCCTTGGCCTTTTGCAATGTGGGGCATTGACATGATTGGAGAAATCAAGCCTGACTTCCAATGGACATCGTTTCATCCTTGTGGCAATTGATTACTTTACCAAGTGGGTAGAAGCGACCTCGTTGCATCATTACCAAGAATGTTGTGGCTCGATTCATCAAGCATAATCTTATCTGTCGGTATGGCACTCTGAAAGGATTATCACGGATAACGGCTCTAATCTCAACAACAAGATGATTGAACTACTTGCAGATTCAAGATCAAGCATCACAATTCATCTCCTTACCGGCCTAAGATGAATGGCGCGATGGAAGCCGCCAACAAGAACATTAAGAAGATCATCTGAGAAGATGTGACTTACAAAGATTGGCATGAGATGTTACCATTTGCTCTTCATGGTTATCGCTCTGACACGAACATCAGCAGGGGCAACCCCTTCTCTCGTATCTGGTATGGAAGCCGTCTTACCCATCGAGGTTCGGATACCCTCAACGAGTCCTCAAGGCGAGTTAGGCGAAGGCGATTGGGTCTAGACTCGGCTTCGATTAATTTGATTGATGAAAGCGACTCGCGTCCATACGCCATGGACAGTTTATCGAAGCGAATGATCGAGCATTTAACAAAAGGTCAAGCATCGAGTCTACCAAGTCGGTGATCTAGTAGTCAGCGCATCATTCTTCCACAAGGTGATCCGAGGGCAAATAGACTCCCACCTATGAGGGACCCTTTGTAGTCAAGACAATATTTTCGGAGGAGCTATGATACTTAGCACCATGGATGGTGAAGACTTCCCCTGTGAACACGAGACATAGTCAAAAATACTACGCATAAAAGAGACCGCTAGGTCGGTGGCCTAGGCAAAATAAGGGCATCTGGCGAACCAAAGGTTCGGGCAAAAGTAAAGGATATATACAAAACATGTACACGGGTCGAAAACACGAAAAGGCGGCTTGGGCAAAAGGGTATCGGTGGTGAAAACCGAAAGGCGGTCTAGGCAAAGTTAGGGATTTAAGCGTACGACTATGTCTCTTCCAGATCACTTGCTTCCAGACTACTATCAGCATTCAAGGTTCAAATGGCGAAGATCAGTCACTCACTTTCTACTGACAGCAAGGAGATGAGATAGTCAAAATGTATGAGTACTAGCATAGTTGGAACTTAACGAGATTGTTTCCGCATAGCTTTTTACCTTTCTTGTGTACAAACTACTTGGCCATACGACACCTTGCAAATAAATGCAACTCCTTTCTCTTTACAATTTTTGTTGTTGTCGTTTGCAATAAGTCCAACGTTTGCTTTGAATGATTATACGCACTCGACAATAAAAATCTCTTTGCAAACATACGAAAAGTGAACATGCAAAAGTACTTACTACGAGTTCGAGGAATTGAGATGACGAAAGTCACCAATGCATTTCCCAAGCATGATCCCACAAAGGTGTCACTCAACACACCTTCCCATGAGTATATGTTAATCCTGGCGGTGATTCCACTCAACGAGCAACGTTACATCGATCTCAAGCGGTAGCACTTCATCCCGTGGATATTTCTCA
Organism: Vicia sativa; assembly: GCA_021764765.1. Classification (NCBI taxonomy): domain Eukaryota; kingdom Viridiplantae; phylum Streptophyta; class Magnoliopsida; order Fabales; family Fabaceae; genus Vicia; species Vicia sativa. The sequence goes on from CM038795.1 coordinate 92,431,595, forward strand.
ATCCTCCCTCTTCTCCCCGGCAGTAGTATCCAGACTCGAGACTTGGTCAGATATGCATCGGAGAAAACATACACCTTTTATTCCCCAACCTGAGATTACAACAGGCTCCAGACTCTTCCAAGCCTGGTCTCCCAGCAACTATCAATTGCTCTCCAGCGAGATCTACACTCTGAATCCCCAGTAGAGCGCCTCCTAAATTTCCTCGGCAGGATCTACATACAAGGTCCCCAACGGATCGCCTCCCAGATTCTCCTCAGCAGGGTCTATATATGAGACCTCCAACAACGAGCTTCTCAATCTCTACCTTCCTCAACAGTATCTAGGCCCAGGACTTGGTCAGATAGTGCATCGGAGGAATCCCGGATATCTTTCTCCTCCTTCAAGAGCGGGGTTTCCACCTACTCAATTCCCCAAGCAGAAGTCAGAAATCTTCGAACAGAACATCCGCATCTTCTTCAAGATGGATATGTTTTGAAATATCACAACATCTATCATTCATACATTACTCATAAAGTCATTCATATACACTGTCATGCATCATACTTTGCATAAAACTAACCAATATTCTATCAAAGTTTCTCTTGTTTTCTCCAAGCAGTAACAATCACCGGCATAAACGAGGTCGATTAAGCCCGAATCGGCGGAAAACTATCGAAAAGCCGGTTGTCCTCCGACGGTGGTCGAGGATTAAGCCCGAATCGGCGGAAAACTATCAGAAAGACCGCCTCTGGTTATCCTCCGATAACGAGGCAATGGATCAACACCGATGCACAGGAAGCTATCCACATTTTGCCAACTACAATCTCCCTCGGAGTAATCGGCAAGATTTATTACGATTTCTTATTATCAACGGCAACTACTGAGTCGGCGTCGACTCGGTTGCCTGGATGGCATCTTAAGCCCATCTCGAGCTACTTATCAACATCTCTTCACTTTCGAATCTGCATATATGGTTAAAAATCAATACAAACCAATAACCTTATTCAAAGTGAACACGAAGTCTAACGTATGACTCCTGGCATCTTAAGCCATCTCCTCTCCTTCAGAAACATCTCTGAGTCTAACATCGACTCACTCCCCACATCGACCTTTCTAGATGGCATCTTAAGCCCATCTCCGTCGCTCTCCTATTAACAACCTCGAGTCTAGCGTCGACTCGTTCCCCAAGTCTCCAACTTCTCCAAATGGCATCTGTAAGCCCATTCCGCATCATCCACCAACAGCGGTGCAAATTTTCGAGTGGACTCGGTGTTCAATCATCTTCTACCTCCAGTCACGAAAGACAAGCATGTCAATCTAACCCTTCGGTACAAGAAGATTGAGCAGGGGCATTGTCATACCCCAAAATTTTCCCTCCATCTTCTCAAAGATTTCATACATCTATGCTCGAGTTCCTCAGAGTTGATCGAGACAAACTCTCTCCTAGACAATCAACCCAAACTAGGGTTTGGTATCTCTCAAGTCAAGATGAGCTTCAACATCTCCAATGGTCTTCATGTCTCCTCATATGCTTCAAAGATTCTCCATGTCAAGTTTCAAGCTTCACGTCAAGTTTCCTCGAGCAATTGCTCGGATGGTTGAAAATCGGTGTATTGGACAAAAGTCAAATGTGGTCAACATCGGTCAAAACTTCGATTTTTGGTCGACATCCTCATTTTGAAGTTACATTCATCATTTGATCAAGGGTTGATCATGATTCATCAAGAAAACTCAAGATTTGCTCAAAAGTCGAACTTTCTAAATTAGGGTTTCTAGGTGAAAAGTCAAGCTGAACTTTGGTGATCATAACTTTCTCATACTTTCTCGAAATTTTCCACCAAAGCTCATTTTGAAGGAAATTCAATTCTCTACAACTTCATGTCTCACAAGAATGTCCAAAAAATGCTTCATTTGAGAGGTATAGCTCAAAACATTACAGGTCATTTTCAAAGTCAACAAAAAGTCAACTTTTTGTTTTGAAGATATATTGAGCATGGTAACTCCAATTGAGATGAAACCAAAGACATTGTTTAGAGGACTCTTAGAGCTTTCCAAAAAGTCCAATAACACTCAAGAATGTGGAAAATTGAGCAAGTTACACCATTCACAAGTTGGGCAATTTTGGAAGAATGCACAAAGAGAGATACTTCAAAAAATCAAATCTTTTGCAAATGGGCTTACTTTTTCTTCATCCTAACTTGTTCCTCATGCAATTAGGAATATCCAAGCCCAATGCCACGAATTTTTGATTTATTTTTCTATTTAATTTGTAATTTATTTATTTAAATGCAAATTAAATCTTAAAATAAATTATAAAATCAAAATTAATTGGAAAGATTGATTTTTATTGCTTTCTTGTGATCCAATCAACCCATAAATGCCAGCAATTTCGAAATTAGATCAAATTTGGCAAGATTGGATTGAAATTGGACAAAATTTGAAAATTTGATTTCATGAGAATATCAAATTTGATTTCCAATGAATGTTGATCAATTCCTTCCAAATTAAATCCCAAATCCATCTAGTATAAATACATGATGCATACCTATCAAGAGAAGACGGAAAAATTGCTCCAAGAACCCTAACCTAATTCAAGAAATCCGTGACCTTCAAGCAATCCATGACCGGTTCCGTGGATTTTAATCGATTTTGAGCATCCCATCGTGTTCCTTGGATTGTTTAAGTCAATCGAGACCTTTACAAGTTGCAAAACCATCAAGAATCAAGGAATTCGGTTTGGTTTGTTCTTCCTTTTCAAAATCGATTTCTAATTCTCATGCATTTTAACATGTTTAGTGGTTTGTTTTGTGTTTAGATGGAAGTTTGCAAACTTTATAGTTTGATTGAGTTTTCATGGCGAATCGATGTTTGCCATAGCTAGGGTTTCCTTGCAATTGGGAACTCACGAATCGTAAAATTGGAACATGAGACCACCACCATTGTGTTTAGAATCCAATTTGCAATCGATTCATGTACTCACAACAAATTTATATTATGTGTATGAGATTTTGGAAATTGGGGTTATAGCGTCGCCGAGGCGGCTATGTTTTCAAAATTCAAAGGTTGAAGATGAAGATCTTGGCGCGGAAGCGAGGCAATCGGAGGTGGCGTGCTTGTATTCCACTTACCGTTTTCAAACATCGGATGCAGCGTGGCTCAGTTGGTTAAGGCGTTCACTATTGTGGGATGCTCTCCCATGTCCCCAGTTCGATCCCTATGGGCACCAGTTTGCATTCTTTTTTCAAAACTTGCATATTTTTCATATTTTTCTATATTTTGCATTATTTTAATAACTTTCATGATTTTTATTTTGCATTAAAAAATTACCAAAAACATTTTTTCTTTTTACATTATTTTCACAAAAACCTTTATTTAATTTAATAAATTTAAAAATATAATTTTTGCATGCATATTTATTTTATTTATATTTTAGCATTTAATTCACTTTTAATTACATTTTAATTATTAAATCTCTTCTAAAAAATTCCAAAAAATTATTTTAACTTATTTATCTTATTTCCAGCATATATTAATTTTCTCATATTAAAATTTGCATTTTTCTAACATTTTTCCTCTTATTCAATTCATCTCGTATTTTCCGATCTCTTATTCTTTCACAGGTTGCTCCGATTCGGACGTTTTTTTTTCTTTTATCGTTTTATTTTTCCAATAATGTAATTGCTCATGGGTTGTAATAGTTTAAATTAGGTTTTTATTTTCCGCAAGTTTAAATTATGTATCTGCCCCAAAGCCATGTAATAGCGTAGGTTTATCTTTCCGCATCTTTACATTCCGCATTTTAATTTCAGCACCCTTATCAATTGCTAGTAATTAGGCGTGTATGGCAAGATAATAATTGGACATAGCTCACACTAATCTTCAAGATAAAATATCTGAATTTGACACACTTCTCTCACACACCCTTAGGGTAATTCTCTCTCGATGCCTTCGATTCAAAATGGTCATGTCCCTCGAGCGTGGGGTATTCTAGCACCGTTGCCTTCCAAACAAATCATCATAGTCCCTTCGATACAAAGATCATAAGACCCACGATGTAAGCCTCCGAATGCATGATCTTGACCCTCGATTGTCGCCTCTGATGATAGTCCCTTGAATGTGCTGGGATACTTCCTCAAGTTGCCTTCTATGACCATCCGATGTCCCTCGAATGTCCGCTTACATCCAGAATGGAGCTACCTACTAACTAATGGTATGGCTAGCACTATTCTAAAGGAATGTAGAAGTACAACAAACGACCAATTAAGGTGGGTAAATAAGTCTTTTAGTTGCTTGCTCTATCAAATACTTTTCACACCACACTTTTTCAAAGTTCAAATTCTTTTCAAAACAAAAACATTTCGAACACCTTGTATACACTCCTACATGAGTCATTACAAAGTCAAAGCGAAATGCCTTTTCAAAACATTTTTCAAACACACGAAAGCAACTTTAAAAAGTTATCTAAGAGCAACTAAGAGCCGTAGAATAAGCTGCGGATGGAAAGGCGTGCTAATACCTTCCTTTTCATAACCATTCTCGAACTCGAGAATCTAACGAAGGTCTTTTTATTACTTTTACCTTCCCTTAATTGGATAAAAATAAAAGTCGGTGGCGACTCTTGCTATCCGCATTTGGATACAAAATCCTACAAAGTCAGTTCAAGTATCTACAGTCATCTTACATATAATCTTCTTAATGTTCTTGTTGGCGGCTTCGCCATTCATCTTAGGCAGTAAGGAGATGAGTTGTGATGCTTGATTTTGAAGCTGCGTGCGAGTTCGGTGATCATCTTGTTGTTGAGATTAGAGCCGTTATCTGTGATAATCCTTTAGAGTGCCATAGGCGAGATAAGATTATGTTTGATGAATCGAGCCACAACATTCTTGGTAACGGATGCATACGAGGTGCTTCTACCCACTTGGTAAAGTAATCAATTGCCACAAGGATGAAGCGATGTCCATTGGAAGCATGGGCTTAATCTCTCGATCATGTCAATGCCCCACATTGCAAAGGCCAAGGAGAAGTTAAAACATTGAGTCTTTGGTGTACTTTATCGGCATAAATCTGGCATTTGTGACAAGATCGAGCGTAGCGGTGACAATCAGCTTCCATGCTGGAAATAATGTAAATATACTAAAATAATTTTTTTGGGATTTTTTAGATGCAATTTAATAATTAAAAACTAATTAACAATGATTTAAATGCAAAATTACAAATAAAAATAAATATGCATGCAAAAATATGTTTTTTAATTTATTAAATTAAATAAAGATTTTCTGAAAATAAATGCAAAAAGAAAATTAATTTTTGATGATTTTTTAATGCATAAATAAAATTGTGGAAAGAATTAAAATATAATGCAAAATATGAAAATATAATAAAATATGAAAATATATAAGTTTGGAAAAAGAGAAAACCAAATGGTCTGGGAGAATCGAACCGGGACCCTTGAAGCTTGTCGGTGCAGGATGAGCCTTTACCACTACGCCAAGTGTACTTCGCTATTTGAAATCCGGATCGAGTAAAACAAAGACAGGTGTCGTCTCCTGGCTTCCTCAACCGCGCGCGAAGCTTCATCGTCCTCGATTTGAATATTTGAAGCTAGCGTCTACATTATTCGACTTCGTCCTGGCTAATTCAAAAAATCAAGCAAACATAATATAAATAAAATCTAAGGCCATGGTTCGATTCAGGACATCATTCCGAACACAATGGTATAAGTCTCATGGTCCAATTTTTCCTTTTAAACAAAACCCTAAATCGTGGTTACAAACCCTAGCTATGGCATATCGAGCTCCAAGCTATGGAAATGCAATCAAACCACCCAGAACGTTTGCAAACTTATCACTGATCAAGAAAACAACAACAAATCGTGTTAATAACGCATGAATATGAGAAATCGATTTTGAAATTTTCAAGAACAAACCAAACACGGATTTTCGATTACGGATGCTTTTGGCAATGTGAAGGTGCGGAATGCTTCGAGGATGTCAAGGAATATGTTTGGATCCTCAAAACCAATTGAAACGAGCTGGAACAAGGATTGCAAATAGCTTCAAGAACACGATTTTTTAGCTTTTAGGTTAGGGTTTCTGGAGCAATTTTTTCGTCCTCTTGTGATTGATATGCATCAGGTATAAGTATTGGATGGATTTGGGATCATTATTGGCAAGAATCAATCACCATTCAATGATAATCAAATTTGATTTTTCATGAAAATCAAATTTTCAAAACAATCAATTTCAATCCAATCTTGCCTTTTTTGATCCAATTTCGAAATTGCTGGCTTTTAATGAATTGCTTGGGTCTTAAGGAAAGAATAAAATCAATCTTTCAATTAATTTTGATTTTATAATTTATTTTTAAATTTAATTTGCATTTAAATGAATAAATTACTAATTAAATAGAAAAATAAACCAAAAATTCGTGGCATTGGGCTTGGATATTCCTAATTGTATGAGGAATAAGTTTGGATGAAGAAAAAGCAAGCCCATTTGCAAAAGATTTGATTTTTGGAAGTATCTCTCTTTGTGCATTCTTTCAAAATTGCCCAACTTGTGAATGGTGTAACTTGCTCAATTTTCCACATTTTTGAATGTTCTTGGACTTTTTAGAAAGCTCTAATAGCCCTCTAACCAACCCTTTTGGTCTCATCTCAATTGGAGTTACCATGCTCAATATATCTTCAAAACAAAAGTTGACTTTTGTTGACTTTGAAAATGACATGTTTTTGAGCTATACCTCTCAAATGAAGCATTTTTGGACATTCTTGTGAGACATGAAGTTGTAGAGATTGAATTTCCTTCAAAATGAGCTTTGGTGGGAAAATTTCGAGAAAGTATGAGAAAGTTATGATCGGTCAAAGTTCGATTGACTTTTCACCTAGAAACCCTAATTTAGAAAGTTTGACTTTTGAGCAAATCTTGAGTTTTCTTGATGAATCATGATCAACCCTTGATCAAATGATGAATGTAACTTCAAAATGAGGATGTTGACCAAAAATATGAAGTTTGTTGTATGTTGACCACGAGTTGACTTTTATCAATCTGTTTTCAACCATCGAGCAATTATGAGGAAACTTGACTTGTGAGGCTTGAAACTTGACATGGAGAATTTTTGAAGCATATGAGGAGGCATGAAGACCATTGGAGATGTTGGAAATTCATCTTGACTTGAGAGATACCAAACCCTAGTTTGGGTTGATTGTCTAGGAGAGAGTTTGTCGATCGACTCTTGAGGAATCCTTAAGTAGGGATGTATGAAAGTTCTTGAGTAGATGGAGGGCAAATTTTGGGGTATGACAGCTGCCCCTGTTCAATCTTCTTGTACTGGAGGGTTAGATTGACACGCTTGTCTTTTGTGACCCGGGAGGAAGATGATTGAACACTCAATACACAAAATTTGCACTCTTGGTGATGATGCGGGGAATAGGCTACGGATGCCATTTGGAGGGGAGTGAGTCGTCTGGACTCGATATCAGGAGGATTTGCTGGAAAGTGAGTCGTATGCTAGGCTCTGTAGGCGTTCCTGGCAAGGAGAGGAGATGGGCTTAAGATGCCATCCGGAGGGAGTCGTACGTTAGACTTCGTGTTCATTTTGAATGAAGTTATTGGTTTGTATTGATTTTTAACCATATATGCAGCATTCTGAAAGTGAAGCACCGTTGACAAATAGTCGGAGATGGGCTTAAGATGCCATCGAAGCAAGCGAGTCGTGCTAGACTCTATAGTTAGTTGATAATAGGAAAGGGTCGAGAATAAATCTTCGTGCCGATTACTACGAGGGATATAGTAGTTGGCAAAATGTGGATAGCTTCTTGTGCATCGGTGTTGATCCATTGTTATCGGAGGATAACCGAGTGGTCTTTTGGATAGTTTTCCGTCGATTCGGGGCTTAATCTGGACTAGTCGCGGAGGACAACCAAGGCGGTCTTTCGATAGTTTTCCGTCGATTCGGGCTTAATCTGGACACTCGTCGGAGGAGGACAACCAAGGCGGTCTTTCGGATAGTTTTCCGTCGATTCGGGGCTTAATCTGGACTGTTTGCGTCGAGTATCATTTTTTGGAGAAACAAGAGGAACTTTGATAGAATATTGGTTAGTTTATGCAAAGTATGATGCATGACGGTGTATATGAATGACATATGCATGAATTATGACTTTATGAAATGTATGAATGATGGATGTTGTGGTATTTCAAAACATATCCATCTTGAAGATCGGATATTACATTTGAGGATTTCGACTCTGCTTGGGGAATTGAGTAGGTGAGAACCCCGCTTTTGAAGGAGAAGAAAGATATCCTGGATTCCTCTGATGCACTATCTGACCAAGTCTTGGGCCCAGATATTGTTGAGGAAGGTAGAGATTTGAGAAGCTAGTTGTTGGAGATCTCATAGACCCTGCTGAGGAGAATCTGGGAGGCGATCCGTTGGGGATCTTGTATGTAGACCCTGCTGAGGAAATTTAGGAGGCGCTCTACTGGGGATTCTGAGTGTAGATCTCGCCGGAGAGCATTTGATAGTTGCCGGGAGACCGGGTTGGAAGAGCCAGGAACCCGTTGTAATCTTTGGTTGGGGGATGAAGATGTAGTTTCCTCCGATGCACTATCTGACCAAGTCTCAAGTCTGGATACTGCCGCTGGGGGAAAAGGGGAAGGACTGAGAGATATCCGCTGGGGATAAATACTTTTACTTGGTGAAGTGTTATTTCTCGGAGACTGATGTAACATTGCTCGGTTGAGTGGAATTGCATGGATTCCCTTTTGCTCTGCTGGGAAGTTGTGTTGTGGTGACACCTTTGGGATCATGCTCGTGGGGAATGCTTTGGTGACTTTCGTCGTCGTCCCAATTCACGGAGCTGTAGTAAGTACTTTTGTATGTTCACTTTTATGTTTGTGATTAGATTCTTATTGTCAAATCGTATAGTCATTCAAAGCAAGCGTTGGATTTATTGCAAACAACAACGATGAAAATTGAAAAGAATGCATTTATTTGGAAGGTGGCGTGTGGCCAAGTAGTTTATACAGAAAAGTAAAAGCTATGCGAAACAATCTCGTTAAGTTCCAACTATGCTAGTACTCATATATTTCAACTATCTCATCTCCTTCGTCGTGAAAGTGAGTAGGCGATCTTTGCCATTCGAACCTTGAATGCTAATAGTAGTGCAGGCGGATCTGGAAGAGACATAGTCGTGCGCTTAAATCCTAACTTTTGCCTAGACCGCCTTTCGGGTTTTCATTCTCCGAGATACCCTTTCTTGCCCAAGCCGCCTTTTGGTTTTGACTTCGGGTGTACATGTTTTGTATATATCCTTTATTTTGCCCGAACCTTTTGGTTCGCCAGGATCTTATTTTTGCCTAGGTCGATCGACCTAGCGAGTCTCTTTATCGTAGTATTTTTGACTATGTCTGCGTTCACGGGTGTGGGAAGTCTTCACCATCCATGGTGCTAAGTATCATAGCTCCGGGGAAAATCTTCTTGACTACAAATGGTCCCTCGTGGGAGTCCATTTTCCCCAGGATCACCTTGTGGAAGAATGATGCGCTTGACTACTAGATCACCGACTTGGTAGACTCGGTGCTTGACCTTCTTGTTAAATGCTCGATCATTCGCCGATAAATCATCCATGGCGGATGGACGCGAGTCGTTCTCATCGATCAAGTTAATGGTCAAGGCGATGCGAACCAATCGTCTTCACCTAACTCTGCGTCTTGGAGGACTACGGTTGAAGGTATCGAACCTCGATAGGTAAGACGGCTTCCATACCGTATATGAGAGAAGGGGTTGCCCACTGGATGTTCGTCTTTGTAGTCACGATAACCATGAAGAGCAAATGGTAACATCTCATGCCAATCCTTGTAAGTCACGGTCATCTTACGTATAATCTTCTTAATGTTCTTGTTGGCGGCTTCCCTGCGCCATTCATCTTAGGCGGTAAGGAGATGAGTTGTGATGCTTGATTTTGAGCTGCGTGCGAGTTCGGTGATCATCTTGTTGTTGAGATTAGAGCCGTTATCTGTGATAATCCTTTCGGAGTGCCATACCGCGAGATAAGATTATGTTTGATGAATCGAGCCTGACATTCTTGGTAAGATGCATACGGTACTTCTACCCACTTGGTAAAGTAATCAATTGCCACAAGGATGAAGCGATGTCCATTGGAAGCCGTGGGCTTAATCTCTCCGATCATGTCAATGCCCCATTGCAAAGGCCAAGGAGAAGTTAAAACATTCAGTCTTGGAGTACGTGTACTTTATCGGCATAAATCGGCATTTGTGACAAGATCGAGCGTAAGTGACAATCGACTTCCATGGTAGACCAATAGTAACTTTGTTCTCAAAATCTTCTTAGCCATGGTATGTCCTTTGGAGTGGGTACCAAATGCGCCGTGTAACTCTTCCATGATCGCATTCTGTTTTACGGTCTACAGTGAGTAAGCACAAGTCGTGGTTGCGCTTGTATAAGATGTCGTTCTTTGAGAAAGAATTTGGATCGAATCTTCTCATGAATTTCTTATCATTGACGGATGCCCTGCGGGATATTCCCGAGTCTCAAGATACCTCTTCACGTCATAGTACCAAGGTTTCTCTTACGTCAAGCTCACAACAATCTGTTGGTTCGTCGAACTTCTCAATGATGATCGGGAGCCTCGTTGTCCCATCGACCTTGAACATAGGCGACATAGTAGCTAATCGTCTGTGATTCTCTTCTCGTGGAATATGATTGAAAGTGATCTCTTCAGTAGGGAATCAAACTCGAACATGCTCTCGATATGGAATGAGATTCGGATGCTTCGTATCCCAATCGCCCTTAATCGGTGATCACCAAAGTGAGTCTCCATACACTTGCAGGACTTGATTCTTAGGTCAATAGCGACTTTGATACCCATGATGCACGTATTCGGCCATGTTGTTAGTGCAATGAAACATAATCTGGCGGTGAAAGTATGTCCTGTGGGGATGTAATGATGGCGCCAATGCCATTTCAAGTGCGTTTGAGGCTCCATCAAATACCATAGTCCATCGGGATCCTTGTCGGGTCCTTAAATGCGGGCACAGTTCTTCTGATCGTGACTAGTAAAACATCTTCATCGGAAATTGACGCATAGGCGATAGTCATCTACGACTTGATGAGCCAAATGATCGTACACTTCCTTTGATCGCTTTACGAGAAGTGTCTTGGATGTCGTATTCGGTCAAGATCATTTGCCATCTTGCTATTCTTCGGAGAGATGGTTTCTCAAAGATGTATTTTATCGGATCCATCTTGAAATCAATAAGGTAGTGTGAGTCAACATATCTTGTCTTAGTCGTGACGACCCAAAAGCGTTGCAAGTTTTCTTTGTGGTATCTTGTTTCACGATCGGTAAACTTTTGCTAAGGTAGTATATTGCATGCTCTTTTCGACCGACTCGTCATGTTGAACACACCCATTGAATTCTCTAACTTAAGTACATGATAAGAGGTCTTCCTTGGGTGGCATCGGGATAGGAGGATTACAGGTACTCCTTGATTTTGTCAAAAGCGATCGGCAATCGTTCCATTTTACTACTTGATCTTTCTTTAGTAACTTGAAGATTGGCTCACAAGTAGCGATCGGATGTGCAATGAATCGGCAATGTAGTTTAATCGGCCCGAAACCTCGACTTCCTTCTCAAGGGGCGGCATTTCTGAATAGCTTTAACCTTGGCGGTCAACCTCAATACCTTTATTCGACAACAAACCCTAAGAGTTTTCGGATCGACTCCAAAGGTGCACTTGTTGGGATTAAGTCTCAATCATACTTCTTCAACTGTCGAGCAGTTTACGCAAATGATCTAGATGTTCTTCTTGATCTGTGATCGAGCTATCATGTCGTCGGCGTAGACCTCTATCTCGTGATGAATCATGTCATGAAATAATGTAACCATAACGCGATAAGTGGCGCTGCGTTCTTGATCCGAACGACATAACCTTGTAGCGAAAGTGCCCCATTGTGTAACAAAGTAGTCTTCTCCATGTCTTGGGAGCCATTTTAATCGATTGTAGGAGAAACCATCCATGAAGGAAAACCTTATCTTTGCGGTATTGTCAACGAACATCAATATGAGGAAGTGGGAAATCGTCTTTCGGACTCGCTTTGTTCAAATCTCGTAATCCACACACATTCGTACCTTACCATCCTTCTTGATACGGGTACCACATTAGCAACCCAGGATAAAAGTATGACTAAGAAACGCATTGAGCGCTTCATAACTTGCTTTGATCTTTTCGACATCTCGGGACATCACGACGAACCTACATTTCTGGGAAAACCCTCTTTTGTCGGCAATCGGTGTACCACAATATCAATGTCTAAACCGGCATGTCTTCGTATGACCAAGCAAAACCTCCATATAGTCTCGTAGCATATGAACCAACTTTTCTTTAACACTTCTCAAGACCTCATCTTGATCTCTTCTGTCTTCGGCTTCACATCGGCTTATCGAAACTCATCTTTAGCAATAACATAGGCATTATTAAGAGATTCGGAGTGATTACGATGTATCACGTGGGTGTGTGTAAACACATAGCTTTTGAAGGGGGATAAAGTAAGAGAAAACAAACAATTGAATGCAAAGTCCAGAATTTATTGAATGAAAATCATAACGACGGATAATAACCCCATGACGAGCCATGATGCCGGGCAAGGCACTAGGCTTTCAAAGTTTATTGTTCAAAACATAAAGAAATACGAAAAGTAAAACAAAACAAAAGCAATTACTCGGCTAAAGGAGATTGGTATAGCGTCTTGGTCTTCCAATTCTTGAGCCCATGATGGAGTTGGGAAGATCCACTTGCGATGTCGAAGCCGTTGTCGTCGTCCTCTATATGGATTCCACTACGGCGATGCGGAAAGGAAGTTGGCACGTTCGCGGCGTATCATCTTGACCCTTGATGGTGAAGCCTAAACCGGTCTTGTCAAATTTGAAAGGAAGATTAGGGAGCGACCCCAGTAGAACTACCTTCTTGACGGGTTTGAGCATCTTTCGGTGAGGCCATCCTAGGCGGAACTTGTGTAACCGGGGAGTGAGGAGTCAGGGCATGACTCGGGTATTGTTTCAAAAGCTTGCAGTCTCGAAGAATTCGCCTTCCATCTCAAGATAACGGAATGACGTAGATGGTGACCATATACTCTTCTTCACCACGTAACAATCTTCCCTTTCACGGGTACTTCAACTTCGATGTAAGGTAGAGGTATGACGCGCCCATGTATCCAAGGCGTCCAAGTAGGCAAGAGTAAGTGGACGGATGTCCATGACAAAGAAAGTGGAGTCAAAAGTGCGGGAACCGACTTTAGGCAGTGAGCTCTCCAAGCAACGCTTAGAACCATCAAAAGCTCTCACAATAATGTCAGGGTCTCGAGAACCAACCATTCGACATCAAGTCGATCAAAAGCGATCTTTGGTAGGATATTCGAGCGAGCGGGGTATCCACCAAAACATGAGATAGTGTAGTACCCTTGCATTCAACGAGATGTGCAAGGCTTTGTTATGTTCCTTTCCGAATCAAATCGACATCGGAGCCTAGGCCGTTGTTGGGCCGGGCTAGCAATACAAACTTGAATTGATCGGTGGTAGTGTCTTGCGGCACATGAGCATTCTTGAAACCTCACCAAGGCATTAGCATGAGCCTCAAGCATAAGAGCAAAGCGAGCATGGAAATCTTGGACGAGTGTCCCAGTGTTCCACAACATTGTAGTCACTCTTCTTGATAATCTTGAATTTCCTCCATTTCTTGTTTGGAGGTGTCTTGACAACTTCCTTTGGTACGGTGACGGGGATGAGTTCTTGGTTCTTTCCCTCTAGCTTGGGGAATGGGTTGAATAGTTGGAATGCGGTGGAGTCGCGGTGTCTTTTGGAGGAGAAATATCTGGAGAGAATACTCTTGGGTTACGGTCACCTTCTTGGATTTGGTGATGTTGTCAATGTCAGGAATGGTAGTTTCAATGGTCAGATCTTCAATGGTCGGAGGGTCTTGCTTGGCCATGATAGTAAACATCGACTCCATAGTTCCAAGGATAGCCTTGTCGGAGGAATATGGGCGGTCTTGGAGAAGCGATGATGAGAGGTGCCACTCTAGGCACAAAATCGTGAGAGGAAATTCTTATTGTGTTAACATCGGCATAGTCTTGGAAATCGTCACCCCATCCGTCGCCTTAACATCTTCAATAGGAATCTTATAACTATCGGGGACGATGTACTTCACCATGTAATCATACTTTCCACTTGGCTGCCCAGGTATCCCACGGATGGTGCAGTTTCGTTCGCATTGTCAATCTTCAACTTAGACATTTCTTCACACGACACGCCGGTGGTTTCGAAATAGTATCTCACGGTTGTCCATCATCATGCTGAACGTCTTCTCAACCAAGCACAACCATCAGTGCGGATGGCACCAACGACAATTCTCTGGGCATCTGGATTGACACCGCTTGCAACAAATTCTTCTTAACAATCATCGGAGGGATGGTCAGTCATCTATGTTGAAAACATAAGTATCATCACCGCATTGGAACTCTTGTCATGGTTAGGCATAGGCGCGTTGATCACATTCGGTCTCAACGGAGGATCAAATTCAATCGCTTAGCTTCATCATATCTTGAATCTTGTTCTTGAGCCCACAATTGTCGATGTCGTGCCACGGGCTATTGGAATGGTAAGCACACTTAGCATTTGGATTGTACTTGAGAGAGAAGTGTTGACATTCGAGGAGGATCCCTCAAGGTTATCGACTCTGCATTCAACATGTGTTGCAAGGCTTGCGACAATGGCATGTTGATCTTCATAAACTGTCTTCGTGGCGCGTTACGCTCGCGTTGTCTCGGAGGTTGTCTTGATGTAGGATTGGAGATCACTGGCCCCACAGATTGAGCACGGTCGGTCTTGGCTCGGCTTTTCGACCATACGGCATTGGCTTCTTTCTTACCACCAAAAGATCTCTTTGCATTTGAAGATGACTCTACATGGATCTTCCCACTCTTGATACCGACTTCATCGCTCTTTGTCAATATCAACTCGGTGAATCGGATGAAGAATTTCAATCGGATGATTGAAGAACGGGCTGTCGGTGTTCCATGAACATATCAACCAACTCCCTATTGGACAAGGGTGGTTGAACTCACTGCTAGATCTCTCCACTTACGAGCATACTCCTTGAACTTCTCGTCACGACCCATAGACATGCTTTGTAGTTGCATGCGGTGGGTGTCAATTCACATTGTACTCATATTATGCAGAAAGCATCACCAAATCACTCCAAACGGATACGGTCATTCTCTGGTGATAGTACCACTCTAGCGTATTCGGACAAACTCTCTTGAAAATAGTGCATCCTGACTTTACATCATCGGTGTTGATTGATCTTCAAATGCTTAGGGCAAGACATGCCATCATACTTGGCAAAAGTAGGAACTTTGAATTTGGGAGGAATCACAACACCGGGAACAAGACTCGGATCATCAAAGTTCAGCCGGACATCTTGAGTTTTCCACACATTGAGACGGTCTTCAAGTTGTTTGTACTTGTCATCTTCATCAGTACTAGCTATAATCGGCGGTCCTCTCCTTCTTTCTTTGGCTCACGCTGGTCATCTTCATCACCCTTGGTATTCCCCTCGGTATGGACACTTCCTTCAGAGATCTCGATCCGACTGACCACTTTAGGACCCCCTTTGTAGCGTCTACCCATGTTGAGGAGACCAACAACCCTCTTCTTCTTGTTGATGAGCTTCTTCGGATCTTCTTGGCCTTGGACCAAGCGGTGAACATCTCTGGCCGAGCATTCGAGCACGGAGATCTTTGTGATCTGTTCAAGAGCCATTTACGCTAAAATAAATAGCGAGCAAATGAGAAAACCAATCTCCAATGTACCTGTGATGCAATGTTATGCTATGCGATGTTTATGCAAATGCAATGCAATGTTTTCAAGGACCTTAGAGATTTAAATTTGTTAAACAAGCATGAACAAACATTTATTAGTTCTCTTTTTATTCTTTTTCTTTTTAAGTACAAGAGATAGTTCAAAACAATAAAAGAAAACATAAACATCCTAAAGCTCTAAGTCTCCCATGGGCGCTTCCTCTTGGTGTCGATGTAAGTGTTGATGCTTCGCTCCTCGTGAAGTAGCTTTGTCAACTCTAGCACTTTCTTCTCGCTTGCATAGCACTGAGCTTCAAAGGTATCCCTTTCTTCCTTAAGCTGAATCCAGGATCTCTTCAAGTCTTCAAAATCGGTGGGCATGTCGGGATGGAGAATTATAGGTCGTCACCTATAACAGGTTCCATAATTCTTGGTAAAGCAGTGAATGGCATCATGAGGTTTTGAGCTCGAGCTCGCACCCATTTGAGGTAAGGTTCCCAAGGAATGGAGTTCGGGTGCCCCAATGTCTTGGTATCAGTCTTCTTTACCATGCCCCAAGCATGTATGAACCTTCGTCGGTAATTCTGGAGATCGTGGTTGTAATCGAACACAATATCTTGGAGAAGCATATCATGTGGACCATCTTTTCGAGCAAAACCAAACTGACGTAGAGCTAGAGAAGGGTTGTAAGTAATACCTCCCCTTATACCAAGTAGTGGTACATTAGGGAATTCTCCACAACGCTCGATGAAGGTGAAGTCCTTTTGAGAGAAAAGACTCCAACGGATATCTGAATGAGAGAGTGACATCAACCTTTGAGACCATCTCAACCTTTGTTCGTTCTTCAAAACTGATGGAGGAAGGTGCGAAATAAACCACCTGGAAAGTAACGGTACACAACACATGAGAGTTCCTTGTCTTTTAGTAGTACGAGTGTGGAGAGAATGTAGGATGTCTCCAAGTAAGGTAGGCACAAGATTGCGGGTAAGGAACAACTTGATGGCATTGATATCGATGAACTGATCCGAGTTAGGAAATAGAACCAAACCATAAATTAGCAAGGCCACAATATTTTCAAATGCATGGAAACTCATAACTTTGAGGAATTCTCGGGCTTTCTTAATTAAGAATTTGGAAAGTAAACCCTTAACTCCACTTCTAGTTTCCCAATTGGCTTCAATGTCCGAGCGCTTAAGATGTAAGGCGGATGCGATGTCTTCGTACCTAGGAACCTTTTCTAGACCGGTGAATGGCATTTGGTCAAGAATAGGTATCCCAAACTTAGAGAACTCTTCAAGGTAGGAACCAACGATAATCGGGAATGTAAAGCAATGGTGTTTGGATCAAAGAAGCGGAATAGGACATGCATCATATCTTCTTCAAAACCGGAGATAACCAAATCAAGTAGATAACCATGTCTTTTGATGAGCGAGCATGGTCGGAATTTACGAAACCAATTCTTTGAGTGAGAAGGTATACCCGTGAAGTTGATTCGGATAGTCTTTCTAGAAGCCATAATTCCTACAAAATAGAGCAAAGATAAATCCTAGGTCCTTGAAATGGTTAGAAATGATATGCAATGCGAATGATGTCATGATGTCATGTTTAGCACACAAAACAATTCACACAATGAGCCTAGGGTTAAGGCTTGCATGAGGTATAGGTGATTACCCACCAAAAGTTTGAGTTGGTTCATCTGTCCTATAATAGTAGGGTTCTAGGAATCTCAAATCATGATCTTTCTCGTAGGCGCTTATTTCAATACGGCCAAGTGGTCGATCGAAAATGTCCCAAAAGTCGATCTCAATGAGCGTAGCATCGAGTATCAACCAACCTCGGTCTACACCAAAGCCGGCCATCTCACTACCTTCTAATGGCCAAGATAGGTCAATTAAGGTTCTAAAAGTTTAGTTAGCGCTTGATGACACCACGCAGAAGCCAAATACTATCTTCAACTTGGGAATGAAGAGTATCGGGACAACCAAAGTGTCACGCTAGTAGCCATCATGTTGACCGTTTAGTTATCGTCTAGCGGTCGCGATGATCTAATGCTACTTACCTAAAAGGAAACCCGGATCCGGGTGTAGGATCCCCCAATAATATAATACCCAAGCAACCCTTAAAGATAAAGCATACAAGTCAAACAAAAAGCATTAAAGGTTATCTAGAAATCCCTAAGGCAATTCTCTCTTTTAGGGTGTGTCCCAGTCGCCAGATTACGTAACACGGTGAACCCGACTTTGTAGGATTTTGTATCCAAATGTGCGGATAGCAAGAGTCGCCACCGACTTTTATTTTTATCAATTAAGGGAAGGTAAAAGTACGAAAAAGACCTTCGTTTAGATTACGAGTTCGGAGAATGGTTATGAAAAGGAAGGTATTAGCACCCTTTCCATCCGTGATTTATTCTACGGGCTCTTAGTTGCTCTTAGATCACTTTTAAAAATTGCTTTCTGTGTGTTTGACAAAAATATTTTGAAAGATGGCATTTCGCTTTGACTTTGTAATGACTCATGTAGGAGTGTATACAAAGTGTTCGGAAATGTTTTGTTTTGAAAAAGAATTTGAATTTTGAAAAAGAGTGTGTGCTGTGAAAAGCATTTGGTAGAGCGAGCAACTAGGAGACTTATTACCCACTCAGAATTTGGTCATTTTCGTACTTCTACGTTCCTTTAGAATAGCGCTAGCCGTACCATTAGTTAGTAGGTAGCTCCATTCGTAGGATGTAAGTGGGACATTCGAAGGGACATCGGATGGTCATCGAAGGCAACTTGTAGGAAGTATCCTAGCACATTCGAAGGGACTATCATCATTTTCGTGGCGACAATCGAGGTCAAGATCATGTATTCGGAGGCGACATCGTGGGTCTTATGATCTTTGTATCGAAGGGACTATGATGATTTGTTTGGAAGGCAACGATGCTAGAATACCTCTACGTTCGAGGGACATGACCATTTTGAATTCGCAAAGGCAACGAGAGAATTACCTAAAGTGCGTGTGTGAGAGGTGTGTTGATTTCAGATATTTTATCTTGCAAATTAGTGGGCTAAGTTCAATTTTAGTCTTGCCATACACGCCTAGTTACTAGCAATTGATAAGGTGCGAAAAGTAAAATGCGGAATGTAAAGTGCGAAAAGGTAAATGTCCTACGCTATTACAAGGCTTTGGGGCAGATACATAATTTAAACTTGCGGAAAATAAAGTCCTAATTTAAACTATTACATCCCATAGACAGTTACATTATTGAAAAAAAAACAAATGAAAATAGTGAAGAAACGTCCGAATCGGATTAACCTGTGAAACGAACGAGAAATCGGAAAATATGATGAAATCGAAATAAGAGAAAATGTTAGAAAAAATGCAAATTTTAAATTGGAAAAAATATGACATGCTGGAAATAATGTAAATATACTAAAATAATTTTTTTGGGATTTTTTAGATGCAATTTAATAATTAAAAACTAATTAACAATGATTTAAATGCAAAATTACAAATAAAAATAAATATGCATGCAAAAATATGTTTTTTAATTTATTAAATTAAATAAAGATTTTCTGAAAATAAATGCAAAAAGAAAATTAATTTTTGATGATTTTTTAATGCATAAATAAAATTGTGGAAAGAATTAAAATATAATGCAAAATATGAAAATATAATAAAATATGAAAATATATAAGTTTGGAAAAAGAGAAAACCAAATGGTCCTGGGGAGAATCGAACCCAGGACCCTTAGTCAGTGCAGGATGAGCCTTTACCACTACGCCAAGTGTACTTGCTATTTGAAAGGGATCGAGTAAAACAAAGGCAGTGTGTCTCACGGCTTCCTCCCGCCAGCTTCATCGTCCTCGATTTGAATATTTGAAGCTAGCGTCGGCTGTTATTCGACGCTACGTCCCTGGCTAATTCAAAAAATCAAGCAAACATAATATAAATAAAATCTAAGGCCATGGTTCGATTCAGGACATCATTCCGAACACAATGGTATAAGTCTCATGGTCCAATTTTTCCTTTTAAACAAAACCCTAAATCGTGGTTACAAACCCTAGCTATGGCATATCGAGCTCCAAGCTATGGAAATGCAATCAAACCACCCAGAACGTTTGCAAACTTATCACTGATCAAGAAAACAACAACAAATCGTGTTAATAACGCATGAATATGAGAAATCGATTTTGAAATTTTCAAGAACAAACCAAACACGGATTTTCGATTACGGATGCTTTTGGCAATGTGAAGTGCGGAATGCTTCGAGGATGTCAAGGAATATGTTTGGATCCTCAAAACCAATTGAAGCAGTGGAACAAGGATTGCAAATAGCTTCAAGAACACGATTTTTTAGCTTTTAGGTTAGGGTTTCTGGAGCAATTTTTTCGTCCTCTTGTGATTGATATGCATCAGGTATAAGTATTGGATGGATTTGGGATCATTATTGGCAAGAATCAATCACCATTCAATAATAATCAAATTTGATTTTTTCATGAAAATCAAATTTTCAAAACTTGATCAATTTCAATCCAATCTTGCCTTTTTTGATCCAATTTCGAAATTGCTGGCTTTTAATGAATTGCTTGGGTCTTAAGGAAAGAATAAAATCAATCTTTCAATTAATTTTGATTTTATAATTTATTTTTAAATTTAATTTGCATTTAAATGAATAAATTACAAATTAAATAGAAAAATAAACCAAAAATTCGTGGCATTGGGCTTGGATATTCCTAATTGTATGAGGAATAAGTTTGGATGAAGAAAAAGCAAGCCCATTTGCAAAAGATTTGATTTTTGGAAGTATCTCTCTTTGTGCATTCTTTCAAAATTGCCCAACTTGTGAATGGTGTAACTTGCTCAATTTTCCACATTTTTGAATGTTCTTGGACTTTTTAGAAAGCTCTAATAGCCCTCTAACCAACCCTTTTGGTCTCATCTCAATTGGAGTTACCATGCTCAATATATCTTCAAAACAAAAAGTTGACTTTTTGTTGACTTTGAAAATGACCTGTAATGTTTTGAGCTATACCTCTCAAATGAAGCATTTTTTGGACATTCTTGTGAGACATGAAGTTGTAGAGAATTGAATTTCCTTCAAAATGAGCTTTGGTGGAAAATTTACGAGAAAGTATGAGAAAGTTATGATCAGTCAAAGTTCAGTTGACTTTTCACCTAGAAACCCTAATTTAGAAAGTTTGACTTTTGAGCAAATCTTGAGTTTTCTTGATGAATCATGATCAACCCTTGATCAAATGATGAATGTAACTTCAAAATGAGGATGTTGACCAAAAAATATGAAGTTTGACTGTATGTTGACCACAGTTGACTTTTTGTCCAATCTGTTGATTTTCAACCATCTGAGCAATTGTCTGAGGAAACTTGACTTGTGAGGCTTGAAACTTGACATGGAGAATTTTTGAAGCATATGAGGAGGCATGAAGACCATTGGAGATGTTGGAAATTCATCTTGACTTGAGAGATACCAAACCCTAGTTTGGGTTGATTGTCTAGGAGAGAGTTTGTCTGATCAACTCTTGAGGAATCCTTAAGTAGGGATGTATGAAAGTTCTTGAGTAGATGGAGGGCAAATTTTGGGGTATGACAGCTGCCCCTGTTCAATCTTCTTGTACTGGAGGGTTAGATTGACACGCTTGTCTTTTGTGACCGGAGGTGAAGATGATTGAACACTCAATACACGAAAATTTGCACTCATGATTGGTGATGATCGGGAATAGGCTTACAGATGCCATTTGGAGAAGCTGGGGAGTGAGTCGTACGCCAGACTCGATATCAGGAGGATTTGCTGGAAAGTGAGTCGTCGCTGGGCTCTGTTCACGGCAAGGAGAGGAGATGGGCTTAAGATGCCATCCGGAGGGAGTCGTACGTTAGACTTCGTGTTCATTTTGAATGAAGTTATTGGTTTGTATTGATTTTTAACCATATATGCAGCATTCTGAAAGTGAAGCACCGTTGACAAATAGTCGGAGATGGGCTTAGATGCCATCAAAGCGAGTCGTCGCTAGACTCTATAGTTGCCGTTGATAATAGGAAAGGGTCAGAATAAATCTTTGTGCCGATTACTCTGAGGGATATAGTAGTTGGCAAAAATGTGGATAGCTTCCCTGTTGTGCATCGGGTGTTGATCCATTGCCTGTTATCGGAGGATAACCAGAGGTGGTCTTTTGGATAGTTTTCCCGTCGATTCGGGGCTTAATCCTGGACTAGTCGTCGGAGGACAACCAAGGGCGGTCTTTCAGATAGTTTTCCCGTCGATTCGGGGCTTAATCCTGGACCTGTCGTCGGAGGACAACCAAGGCGGTCTTCGATAGTTTTCCGTCGATTCGGGGCTTAATCTGGACTGTTTGCGTCGAGAGTATTACTGTTTTGGAGAAAACAAGAGGAACTTTGATAGAATATTGGTTAGTTTTATGCAAAGTATGATGCATGACAGTGTATATGAATGACATATGCATGAATTATGACTTTATGAGAAATGTATGAATGATGGATGTTGTGGTATTTCAAAACATATCCATCTTGAAGAAGATGCGGATATTCTGTTTGAGGATTTCTGACTCCTGCTTGGGGAATTGAGTAGGTGAGAACCCCGCTTTTGAAGGAGAAGAAAGATATCCTGGATTCCTCTGATGCACTATCTGACCAAGTCTTGGGCCCAGATATTGTTGAGGAAGGTAGAGATTTGAGAAGCTAGTTGTTGGAGATCTCATAGACCCTGCTGAGGAGAATCTGGGAGGCGATCCGTTGGGGATCTTGTATGTAGACCCTGCTGAGGAAATTTAGGAGGCGCTCTACTGGGGATTCTGAGTGTAGATCTCGCCGGAGAGCATTTGATAGTTGCCGGGAGACCGGGTTGGAAGAGCCAGGAACCCGTTGTAATCTTTGGTTGGGGGATGAAGATGTAGTTTCCTCCGATGCACTATCGACCAAGTCTCAAGTCGGATCTTATTTGGGGAAAAGGGAAGGGAGAGAGATATCCATTGGGATAAATACTTTTACTTGGTGAAGTGTTATTTCTCGGAGACTGATGTAACATTGCTCGGTTGAGTGGAATTGCTGCTCGCGGATTCCCTTTTGCTCTGCTGGGGAAGTTGTGTTGTGAGTGACACCTTTGCAGGGATCATGCTCTGTGGGGGAATGCTTTGGTGACTTTCGTCGTCGTCCCAATTCCGGAGCACGTAGTAAGTACTTTTGTATGTTCACTTATGTTTGTGATTAGATTCTTATTGTCAAATCGTATAGTCATTCAAAGCAAGCGTTGGATTTATTGCAAACAACAACGATGAAAATTGTAAAGAAAGAATCGCATTTATTTGGAAGGTGGCGTATGGCCAAGTAGTTTATACACAAGAAAAGTAAAAGCTATCGGAAACAATCTCGTTAAGTTCCAACTATGCTAGTACTCATATATTTCAACTATCTCATCTCCTTTAGAAAGTGAGTAGATCTTTGCCATTCGAACCTTGAATGCTAATAGTAGTCAGGCGGTGATCTGGAAGAGACATAGTCGTGCGCTTAAATCCTAACTTTTGCCTAGACCGCCCTTCGGGTTTCATTCTACGGATACCCTTTCTTGCCCAACCGCCTTTTCGTTTTCGACTTGCGGTGTACATGTTTTGTATATATCCTTTATTTTGCCCGAACCTTTTGGTTCGGGATCTATATTTTTGCCTAGGGCGATCGACCTAGCGAGTCTCTTTTATCGTAGTATTTTTGACTATGTCTGCGTTCACGGGGTGTGGAAGTCTTCACCATCCATGGTGCTAAGTATCATAGCTCCGGGAAAATCATCTTGACTACAAATGGTCCCTCGTGGGTGGGAGTCCATTTTCCACAGGATCACCTTGTGGAAGAATGATGCGCTTGACTACTAGATCACCGACTTGGTAGACTCGGTGCTTGACCTTCTTGTTAAATGCTCGATCATTCGCTCGATAAATCATCCATGGCGGATGGGCGAGTCGTTCTCATCGATCAAGTTAATGGTCAAGGATGCGAACCCAATCGTCTTCACCTAACTCTGCGTCTTGGAGGACTCGGTTGAAGGTATCGAACCTCGATAGGTAAGGCGGCTTCCATACCGTATCTGAGAGAGAGGGGGTTGCCCTGTGGATGTTCGTCTTTGTAGTCGATAACCATGAAGAGCAAATGGTAACATCTCATGCCAATCCTTGTAAGTCAGTCATCTTGTATAATCTTCTTAATGTTCTTGTTGGCGGCTTCCTGCGCCATTCATCTTAGGCCGATAAGGAGATGAGTTGTGATGCTTGATTTTGAGCTGCGTGCGAGTTCGGTGATCATCTTGTTGTTGAGATTAGAGCCGTTATCGTGATAATCCTTTCGGGAGTGCCATACCGAGATAAGATTATGTTTGATGAATCGAGCCCAACATTCTTGGTAATGAGATGCATACGAGGCTTCACCCACTTGGTAAAGTAATCAATTGCCACAAGGATGAAGCGATGTCCATTGGAAGCCGTGGGCTTAATCTCTCCGATCATGTCAATGCCCCACATTGCAAAGGCCAAGGAGAAGTTAAAACATTCGAGTCTTTGGAGGTGCGTGTACTTTATCGGCATAAATCGGCATTTGTGACAAGATCGGCGTAGCGGTGACAATCGACTTCCATGGTAGACCAATAGTAACTTGTTCTCAAAATCTTCTTAGCCATGGTATGTCCTTTGGTGGGTACCAAATGCGCCGTGTAACTCTTCCATGATACGCATTCTTTGTTTCGGTCTACACAGTGGATAAGCACAAGTCGTGGTTGCGCTTGTATAAGATGTCGTTCTTTGAGAAAAATTTGGATGCGAATCTTCTCATGAATTTCTTATCATTGATGCCCTGCGGATATTCACGAGTCTCAAGATACCTCTTCACGTCATAGTACCAAGGTTTCTCTTACGTCAAGCTCACAACAATCTGTTGGTTCGTCGAACTTCTCAATGATGATCTGGGGAGCCTCGTTGTCCCATCGACCTTGAACATAGGCGACATAGTAGCTAATCGTCAACGATTCTCTTCTCGTGGAATATGATTGAAAGTGATCTCTTCAAAGTAGGGAATCAAACTCGAACATGCTCTCGATATGGAATGAGATTCGGATGCTTCGTATCCCAATCTTAATCGTGATCACCAAAGTGAGTCTCCATACACTTGCAAGGACTTGATTCTTAGGTCAATAGCGACTTTGATACCCATGATGCACGCCATTCGGCCATGTTGTTAGTGCAATGAAACATAATCTGGCGGTGAAAGGCGTATGTCACTTTGTAGGGATGTAATGATGGCGCCAATGCCATTTCCAAGTGCGTTTGAGGCTCCATCAAATACCATAGTCCATCGGGATCCTGTTCGGGTCCTTAAATGGGCACAGTTCTTCACAATCTGTGACTAGTAAAACATCTTCATCTGGAAATTGAATGCATAGGATAGTCATCTGGCGATGAGCCAAATGATCGGCTACTACACTTCCTTTGATCGCTTTCGAAAGTGTCTTGGATGTCGTATTCGGTCAAGATCATTTGCCATCTTGCTATTCTTCGGAGAGGTTTCTCAAAGATGTATTTTATCGGATCCATCTTGGAAATCAATAAGGTAGTGTGAGTCAACATATCTTGTCTTAGTCGTGACAAAAAGCGTTGCAAGTTTTCTCGGTGTGAGTATCTTGTTTCACGATCGGTAAACTTTTGCTAAGGTAGTATATTGCATGCTCTTTTCGACCGGACTCGTCATGTTGCCCCAACACACCCATTGAATTCTCTAGCCTTTAAAGTACATGATAAGAGGTCTTCCTTGGGCGGCATCGGGATAGGAGGATTACTGGGTACTCCTTGATTTTGTCAAAAGCGATCGGCAATCGTCGTTCCATTTTACTACTTGATCTTTCTTTAGTAACTTGAAGATTGGCTCACAAGTAGCGATCGGATGTGCAATGAATCGGCAATGTAGTTTAATCGGCCGAAACCTCGACTTCCTTCTCGGTGCGGGGCTGGCATTTCTGAATAGCTTTAACCTTGGCGGTCAACCTCAATACCTTTATTCGACAACAAACCCTAAGAGTTTTCGGATCGACTCCAAGGTGCACTTGTTGGGATTCGGTCTCAATCACTTCTTCAACGTCGAGCAGTTTACGCAAATGATCTAGATGTTCTTCTTGATCGTGAGCGAGCTATCATGTCGTCGTAGACCTCTATCTCGTGATGAATCATGTCATGAAATAATGTAACCATAGCGCGATAAGTGGCGCTGCGTTCTTCATCCGAGCGACATAACCTTGTAGCGAAAGTGCCCCTTGTGTAACAAAAGTAGTCTTCTCCATGTCTTGGGAGCCATTTTAATCGATTGTAGGAGAAACCATCCATGAAGGAGAAAACCTTATCTTTGGGTATTGTCAACGAACATCAATATGAGGAAGTGGAAATCGTCTTTCGGACTCGCTTTGTTCAAATCTACGTAATCCACACATTCGTACCTTACCATCCTTCTTAGGTACGGGTACCACATTAGCAACCAGGGATAAGAAGTGACTAAGAAACGCATTGAGCGCTTCATAACCCGCTTTGATCTTTTCGACATCTCGGGCGCATCTGACGAACCTTACATTTCTTGGGAGAAAACCCTCTTTTGTCGGCAATCGGTGTACCACAATATCAATGTCTAAACCCGGCATGTCTTCGTATGACCAAGCAAAAACCTCCATATAGTCTCGTAGCATATGAACCAACTTTTCTTTAACATTCTCAAGACCGCTCCTATCTTGATCTCTTTTACATCTTCGCTAGTACCCAATTCACAACCTCAACTTGCTCTTCATGTGGCTGTATAACTCGATCTTCTTCTGTAGATCAGGTTCTCCGGCACTTCACCATCTTCCTCACCTTCGTCTTGGCTTGGTAGATCGGATTATCGAAGTCATATTTAGCAATAGCATATTATTAACGAGATTCGGAGTGATTACGATGTATCACGTGGGTGTGTAAGAAACACATAGCTTTTGAAGGGGATAAAGAGAAAGAAAACAAACAATTGAATGCAAAAGTCCAATTTATTGAATGAAAATACGACAGATAATAACCCTCATAAGCGAGCCATGATGCCGGGCAAGGCACTAGGCTTTCAAAGTTTATTGTTCAAAACATAAAGAAATACGAAAAGTAAAAACAAAACAAAAGCAATTACTCGGCTAAAGGAGATTGGTATAGCGTCTTGGTCTTCCAATTCTTGAGCCCATGATCCGAGTTGGGAAGATCCACTTGCGATGTCGAGCCGTTGTCGCCGTCCTCTATAGCATGGATTCCACTCGGCGATGCGGAAAGGAAGTTGGCCACACGTTCGTATCATCTTCGACCCTTGATGGTGAAGCCTAAACCGGTCTTGTCAAATTTGAAAGGAAGATTAGGGAGCGACCCCAGTAGAACTACCTTCTTGACGGTTTGAGCATCTTTCGGTGAGGCCATCCTAGGCGGAACTTGTAACCGGGAGTGGAAGTCAACAGCATGACTGGGTATTGTTTCAAAAGCTTGAGTCTCGAAGAATTCGCCTTCCATCTCAAGATAACGGAATGACGTAGATGGTGACCATATACTCTTCTTCACCACACCTGTAACAATCTTCCCTTTCACCGGTACTTCAACTCGATGTAAGGTAGAGGTACGCGCCCCATGTATCAAGGCGTCCAAGTAGGCAAGAGTAGGTGGGACGGATGTCCATGACAAAGAAAGTGGAGTCAAAAGTGCGGGAACCGACTTTAAGCAGTGAGCTCTCAAGCCGTCCGCTTAGAACCATCAAAAGCCCTCACAATAATGTCCTGGGTCTCGAGAACCAACCCTTGACATCAAGTCGATCAAAAGCGATCTTTGGTAGGATATTCGAGGCGAGAACGGTATCCACCAAAACATGAGATAGTGTAGTACCCTTGCATTCAACGAGAGATGTGCAAGGCTTTGTTATGTTCCTTTCGGAAGTCAAATCGACATCGAGAGAAGCCTAGGCCGTTGTTGACACCGGCTAGCAATACAAACTTGAATTGATCGGTGGTAGTGTCTTGCGGCACATGAGCATTCTTGAAACCTCACCAAGGCATTAGCATGAGCCTCAAAGCATAAAAAAGCGAGCATGGAAATCTTGAATGGTCATCCCAATGTTCCACAACATTGTAGTCACTCTTCTTGATAATCTTGAATTTCCTCCATTTCTTGTTTGGAGGTGTCTTGACAACTTCCTTTGGTACTGGTGACGGGATGAGTTCTTGGTTCTTTCCCTCTAGCTTGGGGAATGGGTTGAGCAGTTGGAATGCGAGTGAGTCGCGATGTCTTTGGAGGAGAGATATCCGGAGAATACTCTTCGGTTACGGTCACCTTCTTGGATCGGTGATGTTGTCAATGTCAGGAATGGTAGTTTCAATGGTCAGATCTTCAATGGTCAGAGGGTCTTGCTTGACGCCATGATAGTAAACATCAGCTCCATAGTTCCAAGGGATAGCCTTGTCAGAGGGAACATTTGCGTTCGGGGCGCCCCCAGGTAGCTCCTCCTTATAAGAGGCTAGTGGGTGAAACTTTCCTTGATTTTATCGAGGGTGATGCCCAAATCCGAGCTTGTTTTGATGAGGTCGTCAAACCTCTTCTTGATTGATCCGATGGTGTTCTTGGTGAACCCTCCACCGGAGATGACCATGGCCGTGGGGAAGGACTCCCAAGGGCCGTGGGCGGCGAAGTACGCCAGAGTGGTGTCGAGGTCAGGAAAGATGAAGTCTTATGGCCTGGATATACTCATAGTTATGGGCATGAAAGACTCTTCAGTAGGTTTTTCTTCCTCGACCTTGCTGGACGAGGGAGTTTCCTCTTTTGTAGTCTCTTTCTTTTTGTATTGCTTGAGATTCCCATCTTTGGTTAGGATCTAAATTGCATCCTTCAGGCGGATGCAGTCGTCTGTCACGTGCCCGTGACTTCTATGGAATATGCAATATTTGCTTTTATCGGTCCCCGGTTTTGCTAGGGTCTGTCGGGGGAAATGTACCTCGCCTTGTTTGAACTCAGAGTTTGTACAGTCGGTTAGGATTTGTTCCCGAGATATGGTGAGGGAGTATAGTTGCTGAATCGACCAACCTCCCCCTTGTGGCCTCTAGAGTCATGGGGTTTGTCTTTCCATCTCCTCTCTCCCCCTCGACGAGATGTCGAGGTGTCTTCGATCTTTGAACCCTTGAATTTTCTCTATGTCGGGTATCGCGAGCACAGTTGACGGACTCTTTTTCTTCATATTGGATGTATGTTTGAGCCTTCAGAAGGAAAGCATCCATCGTGGATGGGGTTTCGATCCCCACGGCCTTCGCAAAATCATTGTGAGGGCGCAATCCTCTTTCGAGGAGATATTTCTTCATGTCGACCATGGTTGAAACTTGGACGACTTCTTTATTGAACCTTTCAATGTATGCTCGCAGAGATTCCTCCTTCCCCTGGATGATAGCTTCCAGGGATGCCTCCGACTTTGGGTGGCGTCGAGAGGCGGTGAAGTGTCTGGAGAATAGTCTCCCCAGGTGCTTCCAAGAGGTGACCGACCTGTCTGGTAGGCTTTTGTACTAAGCCATGACTCTTTTCCTTAGAGTCGTAGGGAATAGACGACACTTGATGGCTCCTCAGACTCCTCGGTATTGTCCAAGCCTACGGGGTTTTTCTAGGCCGGAAGGAATAGGGATGTCCATGATAGCCCTACATAGGGGACCATGGTGCTTGTCCTCATCGCTTCGATCTGAGGAGAGGGAGATAGAGCGGTTGTTTCTTCCGTGGTGGGGAAAAAGTTTCATTTCTCGTCTTGGTTTAGGACACGAGGAACGATCGTGAGAGCGATGTGATTCATTCCTCGTCTTCTTGATGAGGGGCTGCAGGAAATGACCGTCTTTGGTCATTGAGGTGGAGACTGGGGACAGTTCTTTTCTAGGGCCTCAATATGTTGACCTTGCTGAAGGAGAAGGTTGTTGGTATGATTGAGGGAGGATAGGATTGCATCCAGAACTGAGTCTGTGTTGGTCGGCAATGGTACTGAGGGATGAGTGGTGACAATGTCGTCAGCTTCGTTCCTGGATTTCTGGTTATCCAAGAAGAAATCTTGATCGCGAGCATCGTATGAGTCAGGGGATGCAGTTTTATCGTCCTTGTCTTTTGCGAAGTCCTCGAGGTGAGGAAGGGTGCCATTCTCGTCTGTCTTTCGGACAAGCGAGATGACGGTCTTGCCGGAGAGGAACTGATCGTTGTTCTCAGCCATCTTGTTGAAAATTTTGAGGTATCTTTGATCTTCTGATTTTTTGGTGATGAATGAATATGGGGAATATAGATTCCCACAGACTGCGCCATTGATCTGGTCGATTTATCAGAATTGAGGACGGCCGGAGCAGATGAAGTTTCTTCGAGCAACATTTGATGATGTGGAGGGGTGGTGTACCTACAAGGCACTCTGATGCTAAAGTAAGCAAGTGTTTAAGGTGAGTATATTGAATATTAGGGTTTTGAGAGTAAGAAAAATTATACCTTGCCCTCAAAGATATGAGGGTTTACATAATTGTCTCAAGAGGATTCTCATTGGCTGCTGGTTTAGGACCGAGATTTTCGGACCCTTAGATATTGCTGGTTCGGGCTAACTAAGTCAGACCCTTACATAATAATATATACCTTATTATTATACTATATTTATTTACTATTTATAATGATTTGTATGATCCGTAATAACGCACTAGTCGATGACTATTTAATTATTATTTTTTATTTTTTTATTAAATATACATTTTAGACGAATAAAAAATAATTATTGTGTATATTTTTTATATGCATTTCTTAATCAATATTATATTATATTTATTTATTATTTATAACAATATTAATATTGTGTTTATTATTTATAACAATATTAATATTGTGTGACCTATGCAAACACACATGTCTCTATATTTTATACATAATTTCATTATAATTTTTTATTATTATTTATAATAAAAGTATGATATTCCTCTATATTATATTTATCTATGACTTTTTAACTACATTACGAGACATGTGCAAACGTAGGTGTCATTTCCTAGATAATTTATACCCAAGTCATCATTATTAGGAGTAAAGTTGAAGGACAAATTTTTTTATTTAAAATAGAGTATTTAAAAATTTAAAAACATAAAGATTGAATTTTGAAATGGAGGAACTAAAAATTTAAAATCATAAAAAATAAGAGGATAAAAATGCATTTAAACCATAAAGATGGTAATGCACAAATACATCATAATCTATTATAAATCTATAAAAATCAAAGTACCATTAACTTACAATAATACCCTAATTAGTAAATTTTAAATTGTACTATAATCAAGGGTAAATAAGTAAATTCCTGATTCTACTTGCACCATATTGATTTAGCATTTAATTTTACTGATGTGTCACCTCCACATTTTATGTTACAATTGTTTATTTTTTTTATATCACAAAATTATACCTATTACTTAAACCTATTTAGTAGAGCAAAAATTCAAATTAGTGGGATAATTATGAGCAGCAACGACCAAGGTCTTGGGAAGGGAAAAAATAGCCGCCCTAAGGAATCTCAATTGTCTTCACCTCTTAACCCTAATTCTTTTATGTTAGAATTAAAAGAAAACATGCACAACCGCAATTGTTCACAAAGTTGATCTCTCTACATTCCAAAAAATTCAAAATTCAAATTCAAAATAAATACACTTAGAAGTTCTATGAACGAAGATCTCTGTCCAAGCTCTAGGAATCATAGAAACCTGTTTTGCATCCCTCCCTTTACCGTTAATCCAAACTCTCTGATCCCCACATCTTCATCTTCACTCGTTTCAATCCTCGCTCTCAAGCTTCATTCTTCTTCTCACCGATCTCTGAAGGATGTGGAGTTTTATGTTGTCGGCTGGGATTCTTCACATTAATTTTCATCGTTATCTCCTTTGCATTTCTCAAAATCTGCGACGTCGCTTCAAGCATTGTGCTTCCAAGGTAACGATTAACGAACTCAGACTTTGGTTTTATGATTTTGTACTTTTAAATTCAAATTGATGTGTTGTTGTTTAGGTTTTGTGTTGCGGATGTGATGAAAGTGAGCTTCGAGGTGTTTGATCGGTGCAAACATAAGTTATTGGTGACGGCAAATCTGATGGTGATGGTGGAAGCGTTTATGAAGGACTATCTCGACAGTTATAAGGTTTTTGTAATAGATTATAAGGTTTATCAGGACCCTGAAGCAATAGAGATGGATAGAAGAGCTCTTAACAGGACTTGATAATAATCATACTCTTGCTAGATCTGACTTCAATCAACGCATTTCTAATTCTAACTATTCATTTTTATTTGTTTATTTAAAATTACCATTACATTAGGAATATGTCTTAGTGAAGATAAAAAATTTCATTTATGATATTTTTTGCTGCAGATATTTAAATTTTACTAAAACATGCCGATATCTTTTCAGGTAAGCATGGTTTTTGGTGATAGGGTTCTACTTATGTTTATACAAGTGAAAATACAGTCATGAATTGGTATCACAATGTGATGTTGCTGAGAAATCAATTTTGCCTTCGTATTGTGCAGAATAATGTAGCAATGATGGAACAACAATTTGTATTGACTATTATGTAGCAATACTGTCTGCAATCCACTATGCACATGTAGCAGCGGATCAGTAAGTGTGTTAATCGCTTTATGTTTTTGTTTTGAATCGTTTTCATGGACTGTTTGGATGCAGTAATGTTGCAAGTCTGGAACAAACTTGAAACTATTTTGGTTAGGTTTTATGACCAGCTTTGTCAATATTTTGTTCTTACGAACCGGTGATAATTGTGATTAAAATATTCAGTCTGAATTACATTAGTAGTATATTGAATATTTTGAAATTGTATATGATCATTTTATGACCAATTTTCATTAAAATTTGAAATTGGTAAAGTAACATGATTCTTTTGTGGAATTTTGCAGAACTGGGGTTAGAATAATAACACATCTATTCTATACTCCTATTGATAAAGAGGAAACTGCAGAACACATCTATTCTATACTCCTATTGATAAAGAGGAAACTACAGTAGGTGTTGGACAATTCATAATCAGACTTTGATAGATAAATTACAATTTTACCTATGATTTTTTTGCTGCCTATTTCTTCAGCTATTAAAACCCAACATTGGTGCAATTCTGATCTTGATAATTATAGAAATTATCATAGTGATAAAGTTTGTGAGCTTTAAAATATAAACTTATGTATGAAAATAGTTAGATTCTTATGCCTTTTATTTCATATTGTTGAACACTCAAATGACATTATAATTAAAATACACCATTTTTTTCCAGTTTTGTAGGAAGATGCATAATTTTGATTTTATTTATTTATTTATTTATTATATTTTCGAATGTTTTTGTTGTTTTATTGTTTTTTAAATAATTATTAATATATTTTATATTTTATTACCTTGAAATATATAGAAAGTAATCTTATACACGTAATATTTCCATTTAATGATATAGATGATCATTTAATAGAATATATAATATTCTGGATTTCAGATGTTGGATATTTTGTTTGAATTTATATATTTGGTATTAAATATTACAAGAATCCTACAATATTTTAAATGATAAATTTTTAATACTTTATGAATTTAAAATATTTTTTCAACATATTCTTTAATAGAAGAATAAGGTTGTCAATTATTTTTCGATTAAGTGTGGTAGAAGAACATTGTTATAAAATCTTCTTCTATAGAAGAATAGGTTGTAAATTTATTGAACTTTTTATAATTGACAAAAATTAAGCAACTAAATAATTACTAATACTTAGAATAAGTTACATATTTACATAGTTTATTAATTTTTGACGGGGTACAGTCAAAAATTAATAGACTATGTAAAATTTATAAATATCACCTAATAAGAAGATAATAAAATTGAAATGTAACGAGAAGTTGTCATACATCGTAGGATGTAATATTTTTTTAAAATTAACTCATTTGAATTCAACTGGGTTTGTTAACTCATTTGGATTTACGGGTAGATGTGAATGTATCTATGAGAATTGAATGTACGATTTATTATAAGTACATATAAAAAATTTGTGTATATTATTAACTTATATTTATAATTATAAGAATGTTAACCGATTGGAGAATGAATTCAAACTTTACAAAAGATAATTGGGTAGACATGTAGTGTGAATTAATTTGTCATACATTTTATATTCAATTGAGGTTTGTTAACTCATCTAGATTCACCGATAAAATGTGAACTTATGGCAACCAACTATTAATTGATCATTTTAATATCTATTTGTTAACTATATTTTTAATTGTTGTCTTATATAATTGAAAATATGCTGCTATACTTAAAAATTTAGTCATTAATACTTTCATGTAAATATAAATGTTAATAAAACAAAACAAAATTAATTGAGATTTTATAATTTTTTTAAACTTATGAAATGACTAAAACATAATCTTTTCAAATTAACTTTATAATTATAATCATGATAAAAAAAAATGTTAAATAGTAGTAATAAAAATGTAATAATAAATAATAATTATAAAAAATTAATGATAAAATATAAAAATTTAGTGTTACAATCATTTTTATGAATTGAATAAGTAATAATTGTTTTGATAAACGAGAATAAGTTACAAGTAATATTATAAACGTAATAAATACCACTATTTATATAATTATTTGTATAAATGAGAATAAGTTACATATAATTTTATAAATTGAGTAATTTATATTTTGTATAGTTAGAATAAGTTACATATTTACATAGTTTATTAATTTTTGACAGAGTACTGTCAAAAATTAATAAACTATGTGAAATTTATAAATATGATCTAATAAAAAGGTTTTAAAATTGAAATGTAACGATATATTGTTGTTATATATCGTGATGTAATTTTTTTAAGAATTAACTCATCTGAATTCACGGGTAGATGTGAATGTATATATGAAATATCAGCGGTAGACTGTTTATTTTAATGTCCATCTATTAAAAATTTATGTTGTTGTTTTATATAATTGAAGTTAAAAAATCGAATCTACGATTTATTATGACTACATATCAATGCTTAAAAATTTGTGTATATTATTAACTTATATTTATAAGTATAAGAATATTAACCAATTAAAAAATGAATTCAAACTTCACAAATGATAATTTGGTAGACATATAATATGAATCTCGACGAGACCCGTGTGATAGCACAGATTTCTTACTAGTATTATAATAAAATTATAGAAGAACAATATATATAACTTGTCTTAATCTTAATCTTAATCCATTATCAAATACATATTTGAGAGGATGAAATTTCTCTGCGCACCAAATAATCTAAACACAAACTAATCGAAAAACTAGAGCAATCACAAAAATCTCTTTTAAACTAAAATCTAATAAATTATTTGGCCAATAGACAATAATAACAAAATATCTGTTTTTAATACTAATAATGTGAGTTTGTTTTCTAAAATTAGTATGCATTTATTAAGAGGGAAGTAGTTAGTCTTTTAATTCTCTATTTTTAATTGGAGATATTTTTGTGAAATATGATTAACACATTTAAAAAAATTAAAACGGATCTTGCAAAAATGGACACAAATTGTAGCCTCGAGTAAAAGTTTGACAATTTATTAAATACCTTTTAATTTATTTAAAAAGGAGAACTTTAATGCATATGCACAACTTAATGATCAAAGTAATTATTGATAATTTTCTATATTATTTAATTTCACGTTTTAATAAATATTTGTAATTATACTATAAAAAATATTTGATCTTTTATTGAATTTTAAAAATGACGATATACATGAATTGTTTTATAAAAGTAACACAAAAAAAGTAGAATTTAATTTATGTGTTAACTGTGTTAATATCTTACATATGTATTCAATCAAAGTATGTTAAGTAAAAATTTGAAAAAAAATTAAAAATAAACTGAAAAATAGAATTATATATTGGTTAAAATAATTACATGTGTAAAAAGTTATAGTGTGATATATACAAATTAATTTCTAAAATAAATTATGTAAAATGAATTTGGTTTCAGTATTATTTTTGTACAAATTTACTTTTCTTTTTAATTTTTTTTAAGAATTTGTAAGATTTACTTTCCCTAATAATTTTTTATTTACTATATTTATAAACCAAATTGGATAAAAAAATGTATATTTTGCAATGCATATATGATTTCATTAAATCAACTGAGTAATTATTATAGGCATTTAATTACAAATACACAATATTTAGAATTTTTTTTAATAGCCAATTTTTTTTTAAAACAATTCAAAAATAATCAATATTTTTTTTAAAACATTACATAAATGACCATTTTTCATAATTGTGACTCCTCTTATTTTGGAAGGCAAGTTGCCAAATAAGAGTAGTTGCCAAATAATTCTATAAAAACCGGTAACGGATACTACAAAAAATTTATATCTAATAAATTATGTAACCTTTCTACAAGGCTATGAAATTTCTCCTGTAACGGATACCATAAAAAAACATAATATATCACATTAATTGTTGATTATACTAATAAAAATCATTAATGTTATATATTTATATTTATACCATTTTAATTTAAGGATTTGTTGGATAAGGAAGAAAAAAAAATTAAATGTAGCAAATTTGACAAGTATATAACACCTCCAACCACATCCAACAGTAACAACACAACACATCACAACACAACAAAAACAATGTCGTTGTTAACAGATGAAATCAAATCTGAATCAGAGGTATACTATGGAGACGAAATCTGTCAAGTGAAATCCAAAGAGCTTCTGGAAGAAATGTGTCTTCCCAAAGGTTTGTTACCATTGAAAGACATCACTGAAGTTGGTCACCACAGAGAAACAGGCTTTGTCTGGCTGAAACAGAAGAATAGCATAACACACAAGTTTGAAAAGATTGGGAAACTTACTTCTTATGCTACTGAAGTTACTTCTTATGTTGAGAAAGGTAAGATTAAGAAACTGAGTGGTGTGAAAAGCAAGGAGCTTTTTATTTGGGTCACACTTAATGAGATTTATGTTGATGATCCACCTACCGGGAAAATCACTTTTCAAACACCTTCTGGACTTTCTAGAACTTTTCCTGTTTCTGCTTTTGAACTTGAGGAGAAAACAAGTGGTGTGAAAGAGGTTTAGGTTTAGATCTTTGTGTGATTGGTTGATGTTGAAATTTTATTTAATAAGTTTACACTACTTTATTATCTAGAAATTTTTTGGACAGTTTCAAAGGTTAAAAGTGGTGTTCAAGTGGTGTATTATGTTTCTGTTGTTATATTTCAATTAAAAGTGGAATTGAATAAATTTATATATTTATGTTTTTTGAAATTTCACTGACTCAAAACATGAAAATTTTACTTCTGGTAAAGAGATAGGGGGGAGTTTTCAATGACGTTACTTAGGGTAATTTTTAAGTTATGTAATTAATTTTCAAATTTTAATATAATATTATTGATTTATAGAAGTGATTAAAGTCATCAAAATTATGCTGTACTAAAATTACTGAAATTTTATTCCTCCAAAAGAGAGATTCTTCGTAAAGAGACAAGTTTTCTTTAAAATGTTAATGGATAAGATTGACATATGTCTCTTAAAGGCATATGTTGGAGGTTCCAGTCTTCTAACGGTAGTAGTGTTTAAATCGAAACTTTCAAACTTATGAAGATCTATTATTAAGTGGGGCATCACCTCGTTTGAAAAAGGTTTTTTTGAGTTCACTTTTTCTAGAGCCTTAAATATGTTAGAAGAGTAAGATCCATTAACTCGTGGAATTTCAATCTGGGTATGCTAAAGTTATTTCCCTGGATCAGAGACTTCGTCCCTTCTGCAGCTAACTAGTCTTCTACTCAGGCTTGGATCCGTGTCCATGGTTTTCCTTGGGAGTATTGGTTGCCTAAAACTATTTTTGCCTTTGTAAGTAGTATTGGTTCTGCCACTTGTATTGATTCCTCTTCAAACAAACCGTCTTTTGATAGAGCCTTTGGGCATTTCGTTAGGGTCCTAGTTGATATAGATCTAGAGAAATATTTATTGTACAAGATTCTTGTTGAAAGAGTTGGTTTTGCTTTTTTTGTGGAGATAGAGTATGAGGAATTGCCTTCATACTGCAAATTCTGTAAATTCACTAGGCATAGCAAGGAGAATTGTAAGAGACTTGTAGCAGTCGAGTAGAAACAGGAACGTGGACTTCGGTAAGGCAACTTATCAGGCTGAAGAGAAACAAACACAACATTTCCAGGAAGTGCAGCAAGATAAACCTAATGTGGTGATTGAAATAACCAGTAAAGATACAACAAGAAGAGAGGACCATAATGAGACCCTTGTTCCTGCCACATTTCCAGGTAATCTGTTAGATGTTGCAGTCACTGTTGTTGAACCTCATGGTAATGTCCCAGTTTCACCTCCTCAGTTGAAGTTAAATTTGGATAATTATGGTAATGAGATCCATGCTACAGAGGAAATAAGCTCGAAAGATTCTGATTTTGTGGGAGATTCTCAATTGCAGGTCCCTCTTGGAGATAACACGATCATAAAATCCAATGAAAATTTTCTCCATGAGTCATGGAACTATTTATCTGAAGATGTGGAAGAGGTGGAATCGGATAATGATGATGAAGAGTTTAATCCAAAACGCCTTAAGTTCCAACTTGTTAATTCGAAGTCTCATAGGAAGAGGATTAGACAAAAAGCAAACTCTAAAGCCAACTATCATACTAGATATCAATTTGGTACATTCAAACCATACCGATGAAGTACATCTTTTGGAATGCACGGGGTCTTGTGTTGCAGCGGTATAACGACAAGCAAAAAGTAAAGTATTATTTTTACCGGGTGATATAGGTTATATCGTATCGTGTTCACAGAGATTGGTTATTGATTCGCCGTTCAAAAATTCTATCATTAATGAGTTTGGGATTAAAATGAGTTGTAAAGAAAAGGTATCAACAAAAATTAAATGTATACTAAAGTAAAAAAGATAGACAACTTATCTGGAACGAATGTGCACTACCCGTCACAGACTTACACCTATCGTCCAATTATACTTAACCTACAATACTCGTCTATGTCATCACGTATCTCTCACAACCTAAGTTATTCCTAACCCAGATTAAGAATCTTACTGCATCACCTCGGTGGTGATGTCTCACCCACCTTAACAACACAAAAGTCAATTGTGTCGCTCGTATCAACGATGTCTCGCCCGACACAACCAACACATAGGCATTAATCTCAGATACCCATAGTGAATGTCATCTCTAAACCTATGTCTAGCATTCAGAAACTAACAGATAATCATCTTAGATAAGAATCTAAGCAGTATATGTCTATCACAACTCAAATCCCTAACACAAGTTAAAAACCTAAGATAACAATCAACACATATTTGTAAAGCAAGCTTTATATAACGCCACGGGAGACAAATATACATGAGTTAAGAGTAAATATAAATACAAAACTCAACTACAAGAGATTACACAAAGAGGAAGAGAAATGAACCACAAATCTTTTGGTTTGTCGACGCCAATCGAAGCAATTTATCCTGGATCATTCGTACGCAAGATCCATAGATGTTTTCTAAGCTATAAACCACCAAAAATGAAGGTTTGATGAGTTGGGAATAAATACCCCAAAACATAACCTAAAAATGTGTTTTTTTGCCCTTTTAACGTAATTCTGGTTCAGGGGACCACGCTAAGCCCAAAAATCACGCTAAGCGGCCTCTGTTGTTATGAGAAAAAAACCAGCTTTGTGTTTTCGCCATAACTCGAGAACCGTAACTCAGATTTGCACCCGGTTCGAAGCATTGGAAAACTTATTCAATTTCCTATCTAACCATGACTAAATATCACCCAAATTCATGATTTTTTATCATCCTTAATTTGAGCCTTATTCGTTGATGAATTGCTAAAAATTGCATTCTTGAAGCTTTGCCTTTGGCCTTTATTACTCAATACTCCAATTATGAATGAATATCTACAAAAGAGATGAAAAACTATCAAATGATACAATATTTACACACAAAAAATTGATTGTACACTAAATATACACATTTATACAAAAAGTGGAGGAGTTATTCGAAGAATATCAACAAAAGAACCGATAAGTGCCACAAAACATATATACAAAATAACTACATTTTGAAACTTATCATCTTGCCAATTCCCCCAACAAGATTGATTTTTGCAGAATTTTCTGTTATTTATTAAACCAGACTTTTGCTTTCTTGCTGAGCCTTGGATGGATCTCCAACACTTCCCCTAACTTTCTTAATTCCCTTAATATTCAATGTTTCGCATCCAATATTCGCTCTAATAACCTTACGAATATATGGTGTATTTGTTCCAACAGTCTTTCTCC
This sequence comes from Vicia sativa, assembly GCA_021764765.1. Taxonomy (NCBI): domain Eukaryota; kingdom Viridiplantae; phylum Streptophyta; class Magnoliopsida; order Fabales; family Fabaceae; genus Vicia; species Vicia sativa. The sequence goes on from CM038795.1 coordinate 92,471,844, forward strand.
CTAACTCATTCAAGTTACAAATCAATTGGTTGCTTTCAAGATAACTATTGACTCTGTTATTGTTTACTTGGTTACAATTTACGTTTCTACTAATATGGTAATTCATAGGTCTCTTTGGCAGGATCTCTCTGTTATGGCTCATTCCCTTAACGCCCCCTGGTGATTTATGGGAGATTTCAACGCCATTGTCGGTGATCATGAACACCGTGGTAGAAACAACCTTTCTAGATCCTTTATTCTTGACTCCCGTAATTGGATTGATTCAAATGGTCTAACATATTTGTCTATTAAAGGTCCATTTCTCACCTGGTCCAATGGCAGATTCAGTTCTCGAAAAATTTATTTGCAATCAAGCTTGGATAACAGCTAGTACCTCTTCTCATGCCTTTTGGTTGCCAAAGTTGTGTTCTAATCACTTTCCGATTTCATTGGAGGTTAACTTTTCTAACTTCAAATATAGTTCTAGCTTTAGATTCTTGAGTATGTGGACTTTTCACGAAAGTTGTAATGCCCTGGATGATGAGAGCTGGTCTCAACCGGTCTTTGGTTGTCTTATGTTTATCCTCTCTCAAAAACTTAAAGTCCTGAAAGAGAAGCTCAGGCCTTGGAATAAGGATATATTCGGGAACATACATCACTTAGTTTTAAATTCTACCAACCATTTGAACCAAATTCATATCCAAATCAATCATTAAGGTAAGAATGCAAATTTGAAAGCTTAGGAGCAGAAAGCTCATATTAACTTGGGAGACGCTTTAGCGAAATAATAGTTATTTTGGTTGGAGAAATCGAGACTGCCCTGGCACATGCATGGAGACAAAAACTCTTATTTGGTTTCATCCAGTCACCAAAATCAGAAGTAGTAAAAACAAAATCACAATCTTGCGGAATAAAGACTATTTTATTCAAGATCCTGTTGATATGGCTGCTCATGCAGTTTCTTATTTCACTAACATTTTTGGTTTTGCAAGTACCATCCAACCTTCGAATCTCACTAATATTATCCCTCAGATGGTTTCTGATAGTATGAATGCTCTGCTTACTATTATCCCATCTTTGGAGGAAATCTCATATGCGGTGTTTGTTCTGAGAAAGGAGAGTGCATCGGGGCCTGATAGTTTTGGTGGCATTTTTTATCATACTTACTGGAATATTATTAAATCAGAGGTGTGTAATGCAGTTTGTCAATTCTTCAAGAAAGGATGAATCCCAGATAATTATAATGCTAATCTGATTATTCTCATCCCCAAATTCAAGGAGGCCGACTCTATGGAGAATTTTAGGCCCATCGCCCTGGCTAATTTCAAGTTTAAAATTATTTCGAAAAATCCTTGCGGATTGTTTGTCTCAACTTATGCCTTTTCTTGTGTCTAAGGAACAATTTTTTTTTATTAATGTAGGAATATTAAGGATTGCCTTTGTCTCTCTTCTGAAGTTGTTAATCTTCTTGATAGGAAAACTTTGGGTAGGAATGTTGCCATAAAAATGGATATTACCAAAGCATTCGATACTATTGATTGGAACTTCCTCATATTCGTTCTTAAGAGTTATGGCTTCAACGATACTTTTTGTCGTTGGATTTCTATTATCCTGGATTCAACCTTTATGTCTATTATGCTCAACGGTTCTACTCACGGTTATTTCCCCTGTAAATGAGGAGTTAGGCAGGGAGACCTTTCTCTCCTCTTCTCTTCTGTCTTGCCGAAGATGTTTTGAGTAAACACATAACTTCCTTAGTGGACTTCAGTAGTCTCACTCCCATGAACGCCGCCAGATTGAATCTCATCCCAACGCACATTCTTTACGCAAATGATATCTTTATCTTCTATAGAGGTAATTCTTCTAATATTCTGGCTCTAAGTAATCTTTTTCAGGAATATTCGCTTGCAGTTGGTTAATGTATAAATGTCTTCAAGTCAACCATTTATTGTGGTTCTATGTTGGATAACAGAGAAAACCGGCTTGCTCAACTGTTAGATCATACTAATTCTTAGGTTCTGGTGACTAACTGGATAGACGTTAACCTTCGTATTTTGGAGTTGCTCGTTATTGGTAGCTAGTCAATTCTGGATTCTTGGTATGTTCTCTTCCCCTTTCTGCATCACGAGCTTCCTCGAGCCGTCAACATTTCTTCGTCAGATGTCATGGTTTTGCATAACACAATTGACGATAATCTCTCCCGGAAAGATGCTTATAAATCAAAAGATCATCGTCATCTCATTGTGGACTGCACGAGTAAGATTTGGAATGCTGATATTGCTCCTTCGAAAGCTTTGTTACTTTGAAGACTTCTTAACAACAAAATTCCAACGGATGATGTGTTGCAAGTATGTGGGTGTAACCTTTGTTCTAGATGTAGCATATGCAAGAATGCTTGTGATACTGTTAACCATGTGTTATTTTCTTGTCCCTATTCTTCAGGCCGTGGAGATGGCTTGGTGGCCTTCTTAACTCCTCTCTTGTGGTGTCTTCGGTGATTTTGGTTTGGGATCTTTGTAACAAAAGGGAGTCTCCTCAAGGTTCTTTAGTTATTTTGGTTTCTATTGTGTTCACTTTTGCTACGATTTGGCATGTTCGGAATTGAGCTCGTTTTAAAAAAAGATTCCAACGTTGCAATCTAGCATTTCCACCATTCTGGCACAGGTTCCTTTACTTGGTAACAATTCTTCTCTTTGTGGCTCTTCTTTAATGTAGGATTTTAGTCTTCTTAAAGTCTTCTAAAATTATTGAGGTGCTTTGGCATCCCCTTATTTTAGATTGGGTCAAAGGAAATTGATGGTTCATTTGCGGATAATTCAAGTGGTTGTGGTGGGATTTTTAGAAATTATCTTAGGCACTTTTTATTAGCATTTGTTGAGCCTTCTTTGGTGCCTAATTCCTTACATGTGGAATTTGATGCGTTGTTTCGCAAGTGTACAAATCGCGTCAGAGTAATATAAAAGGTTGCCGAATCCACAGAGACCAAGTGTCAATCTATTGTAGTCAATTGTCACGATGTTTATCTAAGGCAGACCAAATTTAGGTTTGCTTGGGAGTGTGTAGAGAAAATAAATGATTATAAATAAGTACAAATAAAAATACAGGCTCGAATGTAATTCGCAATGACAAGACCATTCCTAACTGCTTCTGAATAACATACTTACAGGGCAATATTTTCTACTTTGAAAAGAGTCAATTTAATGGGAATTGTCGCTTTTGCGTAATCAAAAACGAGTTTAATCTTTAATCAATCCCTTTTATTGTCACTTATAAAAAGGCGTGTATTGCGTTAAAATAGTAAACCTATTTTTAAGAAATGTGAATTCTTGACTCGGTTGAAAAGTGCTTTTAACTCATAAAATTTAACTAAAGAGGTTCGTGGCTTTCTCTTGAGAATCAGATTTTAAACCCATAAGCGTGTTCGAAAATAGTTTTAAAATCAATTTTCTAAAGAGTAAAAATACTCAATCAACCGAACAAAGCGTTTTTTCTCTTCTTTGATCGGTTGAAAGTAACCAAGTTTATCTTCGGGTTGGACGACTTTCGATCTTACCGAACCAAAATTTAAGTTCAGAAAACTCGTATTAAAATTAAACAGCCCTTAAAGTGTTTATATAGATACAATGTGAAATGTTATCCTAACATCGGTCCTTACGTTCTTGCCTTTAGAAATTAGTCAGACATGGAAAATAAATTAAGCATGATAAATTTGGACATGTTAAAAACAAATTTTAAAATAAATAAAGCGTTGTGAAAAATAGACAAGCAGATAAAGACAAGGAAATAAATAAAGTAAGACAGGTGTAATAAAGTAAAGGTAAAAGTGAATGCAATTAAAGTAAATAAAGTAAATGCAAAATTTTATAAATAGAAATCTGCTCTAAACGTAGACTTTAATTCTGAAATAATTGAAAGTAAATGCTGAAATGTAAATGGCGACAGGATTAACTTCTACCAAAGTGCTTCAAATTTTATTACAAACTCGATCACTGATACAATAACCCTTTGATGTGAGGAGTTTATCGATTTATAAGAATGAAATTATATGGCTTAAGTTTGTAACTAAGCTTGGATGAAAATAAACTAAATTGAAAACTCCTATTTATAGAAAAACAGAAACCGAACGAATTACGGATTTGCCCCTCAACTCCCTGTTGGGCGGGAAAACCAAAGCAAAGGTGGTGCCCGCCACCAAGCCATGGCGCCCGCCACATGAACAAATTTGGAAATATCGTGGATAGATGGAAATTGAGGGAGGTTGAGTCCTTGACACGTCACAGTGTCCTCAGTGGCGGCCACCATGCTGACCGCCACGTGTACAAATGGCTTAGAAACTTTATTTCTTGGCCGTTTTGCTCTGTTTTTTGCAGGAAGGCTCCGAAATAGTTGGGTATCTTAAAAGGAAAAAAAACAAACATAAAGCGAAAAAAGATAATAAAAACTATAGTTAATCATGTATAATCCGAGTAAAAAATGCAATGTGTTTCAGTGTTGTCAGAATTCTCTGTGATTTTTAGAGTAATTGAGATTGCTAGAGATAGAGCACGGTTGAAGCTTTGGATTGAGAGATTATTCTATTGTGGTCCAAGCTTTTTCAAAGGAGAAGTTTGTCTCGTGGCAGCTTAGAAATAGGTGGTTATCTTGTCAAAACATTATTAAAAATATGACTTTTGTTATATCTTATATTTTTAAGGAGGGTAGTTCATACGCTGATTATTTTGCCAACTTGGGTCAGAGTGCTCCCTCTTTTACTCTTTTTGATGTCATCCCTATAACTATTAGATGTGATTTTGTAAAATATAGATTGGAGATGTATTTTTTCAGATTTTTTAATTCTTGAGAGGGTCTTGGTATAGTCTTCTCTCTCAATTTTAAAGCCCACCTTTTCTTTTCTATATATATCTGACCTTATTCAAAAAAAAAAAAAAAGACACATGTTAAAGGTAAAACTATTTGCTTTGAAAATTTTGGATTTTATTTATTAAAATTTATAATTAACTTTTTATAAAAAAAAATTATATAAAAATTTTAGTTTTAGACTATTTAACATGGACACGTTAGCATTATCCAATAATAATAATAATAATAATAATAATAATAATAATATAAAGTAGATATCTAAGACCATGAAAAACCTTTATGAGCAAGTGACTTGTTGTTTCAGCATGCAACCACCGTTGCATTAGACCATTTCTCCTTAGGATAAAATTGAACATGAGTAAAATATTATAATAAAATATTAATATATGAGGTAATAAATATAAAGTAAAATTTGTTGGAAATCTATCAAAATTTATGATGAATTTCTATCAATCTTAATGAACAAGATTGATATCACCATACAATGACAAAGACAATGACAATGAAAGAAAATTAAATAAGAAAAGAAAGAATTATTTTCTGCAGAGTTTCTCTCTGCTCACAAACGGTGAAAAACTTTTTTATTCACTTTCCAACTGCGAAATTCTATGAATGACTTGATTACAAAAATAGGGGTTACTCACTCTATTTATAGATTTAAGTTAGCTAATACCCAAAACTATAAAGCCCAAAATACCTATTTTGGAGTTAAATCAAATATATTCTATTTTAGATCTAAATCAAATCTATCTAAATCTAAAACAAATATGTGTGTAACAAACTATTTCCACACTCCTAAAACAAGTCAAATCAAATCTTTTCGATAAAACGAATTACTTTCAACACACCACCTAATTTATTGTGTCTAAGCTATCTATATTCATCATACCTCTTAAGCTTCTAAATACTTCAACATGCATTCGTCATGATATCTGCAATCTGATTCTCAGTTCTGTAATGTTCCAAGTTCATCTTCCCATCAGCTACATGCTCTCGAAGATAGTGGAACCTAATTTCGATGTGCTAGTTTTGACTGTGTGCTATTGAGTTCTTCTCCAAGTTGATAGTTGACATGTTGTCGATCTTCATGGTAATTGCTCCATGATCTTTACCTGTGATTTCTTCGACCAAGTTCACCATCCAAGGTGCTTGACATGCACAAAGAGAATAAACTATGTATTTTGCTCCGCATGATAATAATGCCACAACTGGTTCCTTTCTCAAACTCCAAGCAACTGGTGCACCAACTAAAATAAAAAAATATCCTGCTGTGGATTTTCAATCCTCAACATCACTACACCAAATTGAATTAATGTACCCCACTAACTTGCACTGTTTTCCTTTATCAGCTGCAGGAAACAAAATGTCATAGTCGAGAGTTCCATTTAGATACCTCAATATCCTCTTCGTTGTTTCTAGGTGTGATACCTTTGGCTTCTTCATGAATCTACTTACCTTGCTCACACTGTATCCTAAGTCAGACCTCGTATGACAAAGGTATCTTAAGGACCCAATAAGTCTTCTATATTGGGTTGGGTCAACATCATCTTCTTCTGAGTCTTTTGACAATTACAGTCTTTATTCTACATATGTCGAAGCCTGTACACCTTTCTCTCTTTGTTATGTTTCACAAACCAAACTGATTGTTTAATATAAACTTCTTCGTCTAAGGGTCCATTTAGGAATGCACACTTCACATTCATCTGACATATGTGTCAACTGTTTATTTTTTCTAAACCAACAACCAACCTGATTGTTTCTATCCTAACCACAGGGTGCAAAAACCTCATCGAAGTCAATTCCTTCTTTCTGGAGAAATCCTTTCGCCACAAGCCTTACTTTGTGTCGAGTTACTTCTCCTTTGGGATTCATCTTCACTTTGTATACCCACTTGACATCAACTGCCTTGAGGCAATTCGACAAGTGACCAAGTGTTATTTTCTTCGATGGATTTAACATCTTCGTTCATTGCTTTCACCCACTTTGAATCTTTCAATAGTTCAACTGCATTGCAGGTTCAACATCTGCATAGAAAGCATAATGTACCAGCTCACCTTAGTTATCAACAACATCATCTGATGTAACCACACAATCTTGTAGGCATGCATTTTATTCTCTAAGGTCTGCTAGTACTTATACTTGGTTGATCTATAAGTGTTGGTTCCTCTTTCTGAACTTCTCTTTCAACTTAAGTTTTTGGCTCTTCAAGTAAAATTTTCACTAGATCTTTCTTGACATTTTGAGTCTAATCCATTTCTTTCAGTTCATCTATGATCACGCCCTTGCTGATCACAATCTTCTTGTTCACTGGGTAGAACAACTTGTAACCTCCTGTCGAATGATATCCTACTAGGATCATTTAACTCGACTTATCATCAAGTTTTCTTCTCAACTGATATGGCACATGTCTATTGTAACACCCCTTCTAAATACCCGCGTTTTAGAGAATTAATATCAGAGTTTTATTCACAATTAAGAGGCGTCACAATTTAAATCATAAAAATTTGACCAAACAGCGTCATGCTTTCACTGAAGAATATCCATTTCATAAAACATACTCAACGTCATGTTTAACAGCGGAAATGAAAACATAACCAAGATCCTGAATACATCATCCAACAGTTATTCCAGGACAATAATCAACATAATTCAAAACTATTCAAAATATCCGTTAAGGATCCCAAACAATCGTTTTCCCCAGTGTTACATCTACCAGAGCACGACACTGACACGCGAACTAGATTAACTAAACTCGAATCTAGAGCTATCCTCACCAACTCAAGCGGCTAATCACTTGGATCCGAAATGTTAAAGTAAGGGTGAGATTTCAATTCAATATAACATGTATTATACATTCTTAGATACAACAGAATAATCGAATATATTAAATCATTAATCAAACATAAAGTCATAATCAATTCACCAAAACAGTTCACACTATGATCATGTGTATATCAAACAATGGCAATTGCAACACTGGAAACCATCCAATCATGTTACAATCCCATATGCAATGCACTCTATGCATGTGGTACCAACACGTGAACCGAGTTCACCCACCGCTCCGTTTACTCGTGGAAAGACGATGTAATCCATGATTCGCCCGAACACGAGTCAAGAATCCAATCCATGATTCGCCCATAACCACGGGTCAAGAATCTAGCCTCACCACCTCCAACCGTAAGTCTATTGGCTCGCAAGCTCACCTCCGCACAATGGGAATGAACCAATTTAACAAATGCTCATGCATGCAATCATAAAAGCATGCAACATTAATTCAACGAATATGATAACAACATAATTCCACACAATCAATATCATATCGCATGATAACAACATAATCATGAAATACTTATCACAAAGCATAAACATGCCAAACGCTTACTCTTCAATCAGTAAGACTATCACCAGTATATAATAACGATAACACGTAATTACCAATACGATCATAAATGAACCACAAGGAAAAGAACATCACATGAACATCAATCTCCATTCAACTTGTCAAACAATTTAAACTAACTCACAGATTATGATCTCAACATAACTCACTTATTTCCAATCACCAATGTGTCACATTCAATCATAATGAATAATTAACATAACATTATACGCATTAGTGCTCATCCGATAGCTCTGGCCGTACATATTAATTTCCCATTATCCTTAATTAATTCATACTTTCAAAAATCGGGAGCCCGACTCTTTTTAAAAATAATTTCAAAAAAATAATATTTTTCCTTTCCAAAAGGTAGTATTTGAAATTTAAGAAATAACGCCGAAAACGGCACTCGAATCGGAGTTACGGTTTAGAAAATATGCATTTTTGAAGTTTTAGAAGTTTTTGGAAAAATACACAGTGGTAACCGGTTCCTCACTGGGAGAACCCGGTTCCCACAATTTAAAAAAATACACGCTCCTGGAAAAATGTATGGGGAACCCGGTTCCTCCCCACAGGGAACCGGTTCCCACGTTTTAAAAATGGGTCTCCCTGGATTTTTGTATTGGGAACCCGGTTCCTCCCCACAGGGAACCGGTTCCCATGTACAAAATGCCCAGATTTTGATTTTTTAACAACTGGAACCCGGTTCCTCCCCACAGGGAACCGGTTCCCACGACCTGTAACAGCAATATTTATCATTTTTGATAGCTTTATGCATCCATAACCATTTTCAAACTTTCAAACACGAATTATAATATCATGAACACCATTCTAACACCATTTCACACCATTTTGACATCAACTAACATATTTTACCCGTTCCTAATTATCATCTGACACACTAATGATCATTTTTTCCATACACTGACACAAAATAGGGTTTCATAATCTCAACCTATAATTCACTTTCCTAACATACTCAATTACCCAGTTGATCCCCAAAACCCATAAGACATATTAACCAAACGAAATCACCCCTTACCTCGCGATGATCCTTCGGTTTCTCTCGGCGTCGGCTTTTCCTCTCTTCTCTTCTTTCTCCAACTCTACGTGAAATAATTTTTCCAAAAACCTTCTCTTTTCCTTTCTTTTCCTTTTATATTTCTTTTTAATATCCCAATTAAAATAACTAATCAATACTTAGTAATTAGTAGAGTGTTTTACTCTCACACCCACCGTTTACTCTGCACACCTCCAGACCTTTCCTCATTAAATGATCCAAAATAATCCAGATGAATTAAATATTTAAGACTTTAATCAATTAAATAATTAATTCTCACTTATATAATATTTGAATTAAATCGGGGTGTCACATCTATGTGCAATAGATCCAAATACCTTCATATGACTCAAGCTAGGTTTTACACCAGATCAATATTCTTCTAGAGTAATTCCTTCTAACTTCTTTGTAGGGCATCTATTCAAAATATATGTTGCAGTAGACACAACTTCACCCAAAAACTCCTTAGGTAAATTATTATCTTTCAACAAACTTCTCACTGTAATCATGATGATTCGCTTCTTCCTTTCTGCAGTCCCATTTTGTTGTGGTGTGTAGGGTGGCACCACCTCATGCATAATCCATTCTTTTTCACATAACTTGTCAAAGTATTTTGAAACATATTCTCCAGCACCATCAGTTCTCAAAAATTTGAGCTTTCGACCACTTTTCCTTTCAACCATAGATTTAAACTTGGCAAATACCTTGATCACTTCACTTTTCTTCTTGATCAGGTAAGTCCACACTTTTCTACTAAAATCATCTATGAATGTGACAAAGTATTTATTACCTCCAAACGAATCCACCTGGATTGGTCCACATAAATTAGAGTATATGACTTCGAGAACAACCTTCGACTTGCTTCATGCATCCTTGTTGAAGTTATTCTTGTGTTGCTTTTCTTGCACGCATTCCTCACACACTTCATTTGAAATGTCGATTTATGGCAATCCTGAAACCATATCCTTCCTCTTTATATCTCTGATGTCTCTGAAGTTAAGATGGCCTAGTCGATAGTGTCATATCAATTCGTCTCTGCTAGTTGCAGTCTAAAGGAACTGGTGCTCCATCACTATCTTAACGGTTCTATTATGAGACGTAGGAGCCTTCAAGATTAATCTTTTATTTGCGTCGACGACTCTCATCAACTTGTCATTGACTCTCACTTTGTAATTCTTTTCGAACAAATGCCCTATGCTAAGAAAGTTTCTCTTCGTGCCTGGAATTTATATCACATTCGAAATTGTTGACCTTTTTCCATCTTTCCTCATAGTCAAAACATATTCAATACCTTCAGCTGCTAGAGAAAACCAATCTTTCCTTCCAGACACGTGTGATGAGCATCCTGAATCAAAGTACCATTGATCCTTGAAATTTTCTTCATCTCTTGTTGTGACCATTAACAACATCTCTTCTTCTTCTTCTTCTTCTTCTTCTTCTTCTTCATACTTTGCAAACTTTGCATCACGTTCTTGATTTTATCTCTTCTTTGGATAATTACTCGAATAGTGATCATACTTCTGACAATTATAACATTGAACGTGACTCTTGTTGGGATTTTGACCACCACCTCTTCCTTTATTTGTAACACCACCTCTTTGGTTGCCTTGGTATTATGGTCTTCTTTGATTCGACGCATTTTCTTCATTCTGGTTTCCTTTACCAGTCGAATTATTGTATCCACCTTTAACTTTGTTGTCGAACCACTTTCCTTTTCCTTTCTTGTCTTTTCACGATTGAGCCTGCAGAGCCACATCACTCTTCAACTTGCATGCAGCTGTCTCAACCATTATGTGTTCATGAGATTCAAGCGTCCTTTGAAGCTCCTCCTTCGATAAAGTTGACATCTCCTTCGATTCTTCTATTGCAACTGCCACATGATTGAACTTTGGAGCCAAAGATCTCAAAATCTTCGAAACAACAGCTCTTGTTGTTAACGTCTCTCCAAAAGTCTTGATTTGATTCACTACTCTTATAACCCTAGTGAAGAAATTAGATATATTTTCGTTATCTTCCCTCTTAAGAAATTCTTACATTCTTTTGTGAGTTTGTAACCTCACCTCTTTCAGATTTTCAGTGCCTCCAAACAATTTCTTGAGAATCTCCCAAGCTTCTTTTGCAGATTCTACATCACTAACTTTTTCGAAATTGTCTGGGCTGACACATTGATGTATTATAAAGAGAGCTTTATAATTCTTCTTCTTCAATTTTTTGTATTCCACTTCTTCCGCTTTTGAAACTCTTTCATCAAGTGGTTCTACTCCATATTTCACAAGATCCCAAAGATCTTGAAAACCGAATATAACCTTCATCTGTTTGCACCAATTCTCATAGTTATCTCCTTTAAGAATTGGGAGACTTGCTGGAAAATTCCTGTTAGAATAATCCATCGCCATCGTGATCTTCTTCTTCTTCTTCTTCTTCAATCGTTCTTGATCGTTTTTCCCTTGAATCACTCAACCGGAGCTCTTGACACCAGATGATAGAAATCCACCAAAGCCTATGAATAGTTTCTATCAATCTTGACGAACAAGATTGATATTACCACACAATAACAATGACAATGAAAGAAAATTAAAGAAGAAAAGAAAGAATTATTTTCTGCAAAAATAGCTTAACTTTGCAACTGCAAAATACTGTGAATGACTTGATTACAAAAAATAGGGGTTACTCTCTCTATTTATAGATTTTAGGTTGGCTAAACCCAAAACTATTAAAAGCACAAAATATCTATTTTGGAGCTAAATCAAATCTATTTATTTTAGATCTAAATCATATCTATCTAAATCTAAAATCAAATTTGTGTGTAACAAACTGTTTCCACACTCCTAAAACAAGTCAAATCAAATCTCTTTGACACGAAGAATTACTTTCAACAACAATATCATTTGGAATAATGAACGGGGAGATCCTTCGAAGATTAGTCTTCAGGCTTTTTTTCTCACCCCAAGGAGCGGTTGCGTGTTTTAGTAACCATCTGAAAATAACAAATAGGGGATAGTGTGAGCGTGAAAGCATGGGGAATTTTATTACTGCAAGAATGCTTTGGGATGTCGGTATTATGTCTATCGTTGAATTAGAGGCTACAACCTTGAAACAGACAATTTAGCATGTTGTCGACATGAATATGAATTTTGTTACTTTTGAAAGCGACTCTCAGGTGGTGGTAAAAACTATCCATTTTAATTATGCTGGTTGTTTTGAATTTAATCGTATTATTTCGTCTATTAAACATTTGCTTCTTTTTATTTCCAATTTAGAGGTGAAAATTATTAAGCGCTAAGCGAATATGGTTGCCCATTTATCAGTGAAGGCGGCCAATTCTTAGTCTAAACATAATAGTTTTAATTATATTCCTCCTCGTATTGAATTATTATTGATTAATGAGAAAATTTAAAATTTCTCTTGTCAAAAAAAATTTAATATACTAAGGGGCCAATTTAGTAACTGAATTATTATTAAATTAATTATTTTTGATTCAAGGACGAGCGATACATAAAACATAAACAAAAGACATAAAAAGAAGGGTTAAATATATTTTTGATTCCTATAAATATCTCAAATTTTATTTTTAATCCCTATAAAAAATAATATATTTTAGTGTCTACAAAATTTTTATTCATGCCATTTTAGTCCGTATTATTAATTTTAAAAACTTTGTAATTACTCATAAATTTTTAAATTTTTGAATAAGTGTTTAAAATACTACAAAATATTTATTTATCAAATTTTATAGTTAATTAAAATAAAAAGAATTAAACATAATTTTTTAAAATTTAAAAGATGTTATAAAAACAATGAAAATTTCGACTTAAAAATTAAATTTTAAGTTTTTTTCTAGAGTTTTTTACAATGCTCTAAACATTTATGCAAAATTATTATTTAAAAATACATACTAGTTTAACATAAAGGACTACAATTTCGTACATAATAATTTTGTAATGGTTAAAAATATCAATTTTTTATAGAGAACAAAAACAAAATTTGATAATTTATAAAAATTAAAAATACAATTAATTTTAAAAAATTTATAAAATATTATTATATACAAAAAATAATAAAATTAGAAAAACAACAAATTTATTCTAAGGCATAAAATAAATTATTAATGTTTTACATGCTATGCCTTACAATAAAATTTTTATATTTTGTTTTTTTGAAAGAAAAAAATTTAAGTTAAACTATTTACTTTTTGTCAAATAAATTAGTACTTGAAATTCAAATCTTAAATCTGCGGTATATCAGATATCCTTACACATCTACTATCAATTATGCCGACTTAACTAGACTATTTACTATTATACGTTACTTTTGATTTTAAATTTAGTTAAAATTTGATGTGGCATTGTTTAATTGGATAATAAATTAATACCTACCCAATTAATTTGCCTTAATTTAGAGGGTGGCTACGGGAGGATAAGGAATTAAATGTCGCATTAATTAATGGCAATGGCATCTGTTGAAATTAATGGAAGATAAAAGGTTAAATTTACAAAATGATAGGTATATAACAACCCAACCATAACCTATTGAAACCACTCAACAAAACAAACAGTCGCAACCATTGTTTCATTAACAACTCAAAACAATGTCGTTGGTATCAGAAGAAATTAAATCGAAATCCGAGGTATATCATGGAGATGAAATCTGTCAACAAAAATCCAAAGAGCTTCTCAAAGAAATTGCTCTCCCGAATGGTTTGTTACCATTGAAAGACATCACTGAAGTTGGTTACAACAGAGAAACCGGTTTTGTTTGGCTGAAACAGAAGAAAAGCACAACACACAAATTTGAAAAGATTGGGAAAGTTACTTCTTATGCTACTGAAGTTACTGCTCATGTTGAAAAAGGTAAGATTAAGAAACTGAGTGGTGTTAAAACTAAAGAGCTTTTCATTTGGGTTACACTTAGTGATATTTATGTTGATGAACCACCAACTGGTAAAATAACTTTTCAAACTCCTGCTGGACTCTTTAAGACTTTCCCAGTTTCTGCTTTTGAAGTTGAAGAGAAATCAACTAGTGTCAAAGAGGTTAACAAAGTGATTGAAACTGTTGGATCTGTTGGTGGTGTTAAAGAGGTCTAGTTTTAGATCTCATGTAATTGGTTGCTATATTGAAATTTAAACTAATAAATTTATGTTAATTTAGGATGGTTTCGTTTGAAGCTCTTAAATGAGTTATCCGATCCATTTATGTCTAGGTTAAAATAATTCTAGTGTAATATAGGTTTCAAAATTAGTATTCGAATCTGGGCTTCGCCTACCGGACCGTAAATGAGTTTTTTTTAATAAAAATGTTAAAATAAAAAATCTATAAAATGTTGATTATATTATAGTATAGTATTTAAAAGAAAAAAATTGAATTGAATCGAGACAAAATTTAATAAAATTAGAAAAATTAATGTATTATTTTGTAGTAAATAAATATAAGAACTAATATAATTTTTTTTAAATTTTATAGCAATGTGAGTTTAATAGACTATCCACTGTTCATATAAGCTAGTCCTAATGAATAGCGGATTTTTTAGAATTGAGTTAAAAATTTTTAAAAAAGATATGAATTTTAATTTAAAGATCCGAATTCTATGATTTTTTGAGTTGGACCGACCCATATGAACCGACCTATTTTTAGTTTCATTGTTTAGTAGTATTAAACATCTTACTATATTGTTCTTTTCCAATTCAAAATGAAATGAAATTTAGTTTCTATGTATATTGTAACTTTTAAATATTTATGTTTTGAAATATTCAGGGACTCGAAGATTTAGATATGCAGTCTAGTTGCATTTCGGGTTATGTTTGGTAGCTGTCAAAAACCAGTTGGTTGTAGATGAAAATGATTGTCTAATCTCATACGTAAATCAAACTCAAATCACGTTATTTGGCAGCACATAGCACTATGTTTGTTTCAATTGAAAGACTAAAGAAAAGTAGGAAATATAATGGAAACAAACATTTTCACTTGTCTGGAACAATGGCAAAATAAAAAGAAAAGAAAGTTTTAGTTGGGGTCCACGCTAAAAACTTTTCCTCCACATATTTGGAAGGAAAGCATAAACTGGAAATATTTTGCTTTGAAATTACAAGAAAACCATTATATTTGTTACTCCATATTAAAATTTATTATTTTTCTTTCCTTTCATTTTCTTTTCTTTCATTCGCAACCAAACAAGTATTTAGTCTTTAGCAAATACTAGCTCTCTCAAAATAAAAATCGTTTAACAAACAAAGTAATAATTATGGTATGAAAATAAAAAATTATAAAGTATTTTACAAAATTATTCTTTCATAATGATATAGATAAGATACATTTACATAATTGAAAGGAGAGAGAATAATAAATATTTGAGGATAAAATAGGAAAAATAGCATTAATTATTCATTGATATTGTAAAATAACTTATATTGTGCTACAAATTTTTTCCACAAATGATTTATAATAAAAAACAGAGAGAATATTACACACATATTAAGAAAAATAGTAATTAAATAAATAAAAATAATATATTTATAAAATTATTCTTAATTACTATTGATTTTTAAAAGTGTGTAGATAATAAGTAAAATTGATAAAATTAATTAATGTTACATTGAAAAAGTAAAAAAAAATATTATTTTAAAACATTTTTTATGATTAAAAAAATATTTATTTTGAAAAAGAGTAAGTCTGATTGATAAAAAAAATATTTTCTCTACTTTTTACAAAATACAATTCCATTTTAAATATTTTTTAATTAATACCTTCATTATTTGAAAACTCTAAAAAAATAAAATATCGAAGAGGTAGTATAGTTGACAACTAATAGTTAGTTATAGTTTAAAAGAAATATTGGATAAAAAGTTATATTTAATAGTTAATTATTACAATATGTTTTAAAACCTTTCTCTCCTCTTTAATGTTATTCAACGCGAAGGAAGGGTGACCTTTCACTTTCTCTTCTTCCTCAATCTTTCCTTCCATTCATGCAACAAAATAAACTCTAAGTTATGAAGAGAAAACATGTTAGGAGGAGCCAAAACATATAAATCAATCTCAAAGTGGATGAAGATGACATAGGCGCGGAGTAAAGTTGGTGACGGAGTTGGTGCAATGGCGCAAAGTGAGGTCAATGGCGCAACCTTTTGTTTACTTGAAAATAACAAAACAAGTTTGAGTTTATTTAAGAGATTAAATTCAAAAGTATCGCTGACATATTGTGCAAAGGTTAAAATATTTGAAACTTATTGGCATCAGACATGCAATGGTTTGTAAAAGAACTTAATATGCAGTAAAATGATTTGGATGTAAAAAACTTTAAATGTAGTAAAGTAATTTTGAATGCAATAAAAGACTTGAAAAGTAAAGAACTGAATTTATAAAATAGAACACAATACATATATTTTATGCACTCGTTTCTCTTACCACTTAATATTTTAAGCATTTAGAATTTGTGTGTACAATTGCGGACCCTAAAACTATAAACAACTACTGCTTAAATAAGAGTCCTAAAACTATTAGCAATGTCATAGAAGAGACTTTTATTTGTGTCATAGAAGACAAATGTCTAAATAGAAGACAAATTGTGAAGCACTAATTGAGTTGTTTATAGTTTTAGGGTCCGCAATTGTACACAAATGTCTCAACTCAATTACAAAAACAGCATTAAGAGCACGAGAATTCCCAAGCACATCTTCATCTTTCGGCATGTGTCGAGTCTTTTTAGGGCTTCACGGATTCAAAATCATCACCAGCTTTAATCGTAGGAGGAGTCCATCCAATAATGATCGATTTTTAAGTCTTGTTATCCACGGACTTAAAAAAGGCGGTCGTGCAGGCCTTCCAATGGTCATAATAAGTACCATGAAGAATCATGGAAGATTAACATAACCTCTTTCTTCCTTATTGTCCCTTTTAAATAGAATAAAATAGATATCATAGAACACACCCAACCAGAACAAGGTATCTGCTTTGATGTCAATTGGAATCGTATTTGATCAGCAATAACATGTCTCACACAATATTAAAACAATGTGTGAGATAAGATGATTTAAAATAATTGATGAATAATTAAATAAATATTAAATAATAGATAAAAATAATTGTTAATTAGTTTGGTGCAATCGTCACCTACATTCGGAATAATGTAATTCAAAAAAGAGATAATTCATTAATTATAAATAGTCAATAATACATGATAATCTCATATGAATTCTCCTAATCCAATACATTTTTTTAATATTATTCGTGAATTTTAAATCATAATCTCTCTAAATTTAATATTTTATAATTTTTACTCAAACACTCTCCGGGTATTTGCAAGAATCAATTATTTAGAATGTGATAAACTTAACAAATATATGCCAAAACTCCATCTTCCATAAGTGAAAAAGAATGATGATGATAGATTTTACACAAGAAACACATTAAACATAGAATTTTTCATGTTGGTGACTTGATAATGGATAATGTTCAAAATGTGAACGTTCTACACTATTCGTGTTTATAGCATGATATTATATTTTTGTTGGCTTTCATGTTGGAAAACTAGTGGCTTGAAAATATTTTCATTTTCTCGAGAAAACTATTTTTTTATTTTTGGTTTTCTATTTTTTTTACTTTTACATTGACTTTTACTTTAATTATTTTTGCAATATTGACTTGAATTCTTATATCAGTAATAGATTACTCAAACTTTTGGTTGCTTGAAAAATGATAAAGGTTAGAGTTGATTGATGACTTAAAAATTTCTAAAATCATGTGTCTTTATCATAAATGACTCTCATCAAGGGACAAGTCTTTCTAAATATGCGCCGAAATAGGGTGATGAACACATTCTCTTGTGAAACTTCAAGAGTGTTTTATTTACTAGCATTATTTTTAAACCAACTATATAAACTTTTTGTTAAACCACATTTCTCTTTTTCACTCTTTTTACTTTTGTGTTGTTCAAATTGTTCACGTTCTTAAGTTGAAATTTTCAATTTCTTCTCTTGTAACATTATTGATGTATTCAGGTAAAGCTAATGATGTTTTGAACTAATATTCGAATTAGAAATTTTATGCAGTATAGACAAAAACAATCAACTGTAAAATTTTTAGTTTTCACACTCTATTTTTATTAATTTTGTCTATAATTTTACTAATTTTGTCCTTGATTTGAATTATAAGCAATCTGGATAAAAATTTTAATTGAATTTTTTTTAGTTTTCACATCCTATTTTTACTAATTTTGCCGATAATTTTACTAATTTTGTCCTTGATTTTGTCTAAAAATCGACTATTAGATCGGAGAGAATACAAAGAAAATAGAAGTTGAGTCTGAGCGCGTGCCCGAGCTCGCTTGGTTGTGGAACCGTCATTGTTTTGAATTCTTAACTCATGACTTCATATTCTAATTGATGTTTATTTATGAAAATCATCTATTTAAAATCAAAATGAGACTTTATATATAATGACTCGATCTATGAAGCACAAACTTCAATACAGATACTGAGATACAATATGATACATACATTTCGACACCGATAATGTCAAAAACATGTTAGAAATCCACAAAAATCATGTTGAATTTCTATCAATTTTGAGGAACAAGATTGTTATCATCACAGAAGAACGATGAAAAGAAAAGAAAAATTGAAGAAGAAAAGAGATTAGGGTTTCTGCATAATTTCTCTCAGACCATAAATTGTGGAAAATCTTTAATCACTTTGCAACTGCAAAATTCCGTGAATACAATGAGTTGTGATTTGATTATAGTTTTAGGTTAGCTTGCTCTCTAAGCAAAAGTTCGAAACACAAAATCCCAAAATACCTATTTTGGATCTACGTCAAAATTTTGTGGGAAAAGAAACTTGCTTCGACACTTCAAAACCAACAACTCTGCACACACACTTTTACAGACTAAGTTAAGCTATTTCGACACACATTGTCTCGAGCAACATCCTTCCTCGACATAAGGAACTACACTTTTAACACACCACCTAATTCATTGTGCCTAAGTTATATATATTCATCATAGCTCTTAGTCTACTGTACACTTCGACATGCACACCCTTTATCATGATGTTGACAATATGATCCTCAGTTCTACAGTATTTCATATTCTCATCTTCTACATGCTCTCGAATATATTAGAACCTCATCTCGACATGCTTTCTTCGACCATGTGTTATTGGGTTCTTCGTTAGATTAATATTTGACATGTTGTTGATCTTCATGGTAATTGCTCCATGATCTTTATCTATTATCTCTTTGACCAAGTTCACAATCCATGTTTCTTAACATGCATAAATATTAGCAAATATGTACTCTGCTTCGCATAATGATAATGCGACTATTTATTCCTTTCTCGAACACCAAACAACCGGTGCACCACTTAGCATAAACACAGGTCCGACTGTGAATTTTCAACCATCAACATCACTACACCAACTTGAATTTGTGTATCCCAATATTGAATTCTTTTCCTTTATCATCCGTGGGAAATAAAATTCCACAGTCAAGAGTTCATTTCAAATACCTCATTATCCTCTTCATCGCTGCTAGGTGTGATAGCTTTGGCTTCTACATAAATCTATTTACCATACCTACCATGTATGATAATCCAGGAATTGTGTGACAAAGGTATCTTAATGATCTAATAAGTCTTTTGTAGTGGGTTTGGTCGACATCATCTTCTTCTGAATCTTTCGATAGTTGTAGTCTTGGTTCTGCATGTGTCGAAGTCGAGTTGCATTCTTCCATCTCAAATATCTTGAGAATTTTTCCTGTATATCTTCTTTGATGCATCATTAAACCTCTACTAATCTTGTAAAATTCGATGCCAAGGAAATATGAAATGTTACCCAGATCAAACATTTCAAATTCCTTGTTAAGATTACCTCTAGAGGAAATTCAACAAGTGACCAGGTGTTGTTGTCTTTGATGGACTTCACTTCTTCATTCATTTCTTTCACCCACATCGAATCCTTCAATGGATTAGTTGCATTGACTGGATCGACATTTGTATAGAAAGCATAATGTACAAGCTCACCTTCATTATCAACCGTATCATCTAATGTAATCACACAATTTTGCAATCTTGCATGCATATGTCTTGTTCTCTAAGGTCTACTTGTACTTAGTTGATCTCTAACTTCCTCTTTTAGAACTTCTCTTTCGACTTGAGTTTTCGATTCTTCAGGTAAGATTCCCACTAAATATTTCTTGACATTTTCAGTCAAATCTCATTCTTTAAGCTCATCCATGATCATGTCCCTGCTGATCACAATCTACTTGTTCACTGGGTCGAACAACTTGTAACCTCTTATCGAATGATATTCAACTAGAAGCATTAATTAGACTTGTCATCAAGTTTTATTCTCAAGTGATATGGTACATGTATATTTGAAATAGATCCACACACTTTCAGATGACTAAAGCTAAGTTTAACACCAGATCTTCATTCTTCTAGAGTAATTCCTTCTATCTTATTCGTCAGACATCTGTTCAAAATATATATTGCAGTCAACACAACTTCACCCCAAAACTCTTTAGGTAAATGTTTTCCTTTCAACATAATTCTCATCATGTTCATGATAGTTTGATTCTTCCTTTTTGTAACTTCATTCTATTGTAGAGTGTAGGTTGGCACCACCTCATGCATAATCCATTCTTTTTCACATAACCTATCGAATTACTTCGAAACATACTCTCCATAATAATTAGTTCTCAATACGTTGAGCTTTCGACCATTTACCATAGATTAAAACTTGACATATATCTCGATCACATCACTTTTCTTATTGATCAGGTAAGTCCATAGTTTTTGACTGAAATCATCTATCAATGTGACAAAGTATTTATTACATTAATTTAAATCCACCTGTATTGGTTCACATACACTAGAGTACATGACTTCAAGGATTTCCTTCAACTTGCTTCCTGCATCCTTGCTAAAGTTGTTCTTGTGTTGCTTCGTCTGCACTTATTCCTCACACATCTGGTTTAGAATGTCGATTTTTTGTAATCCTGAAACCATATTTCTTCTCTTCAAATCTATGATGTCCCTGAATTTGAGATGGTATATGTAAGTTCCTTAAGTTTGAGGATTGACTTAATTTTTATAAAACAAATAATAGCAACAATAATGTAATGTACAATAGGATGAATAACTTGAATAAAAAGAACAAGTACAACAAGAATTCCTAATGGAATGTCAGAATAGTTGTGTTGAACTCATTCAGCAACTGGAACAACATGTCAAAGAAGATGTCCTAACATGAAGCATTCGACATCATGTCTGCTGAACTAAATAATGAGATTTGGTTCTGATTTAATTATGCATAATATGTGGAGAATATTATGCATAATATATAGAGCATATTTACAGGCATTATTTAAAGGTCTAAAATATTCAAGGAGACTTAATCTGAAATCAAGGAGAACATTTAGGAAAATAAATGATGAAAACCTTACTTGTAAAAGAAGCTTTCTGCAGTTTTGTTACAGCTAACATGCTGTTGTTTGAAGGCCCAAGTCCAGTTGAGAAGAGGTTATAAAATAAGGCTTTGTAACCTAGTTTTAGGAGCTAGCCGAATGTAGAAAATATGTAATTATTAGGGCTAGATGTAGTGAACCACCCGGTTTGTGGGATGGTCACCATGCTTCTCGAAACCCATAGGTGAGAGGCAACATCTATTGCTCTTGGAGGAAGCTGTGAAGCAACTCAAAATTGTGTTATAAGCTAGAAGCAAATTTCTTTAAGTCTTAGGTAGTTTATGATAGAAGTGAATATACTATCTTTTGTTATTGTTAATGTTTTATCATAGTGAGTGATTGAGGGGGAGTGAGAGGGGTTCTCATATCTAAGAAGTTCTTAGGTAGAAATTGCATTGGTTAATGGTTAAGTGAGGAGTTTTAAACAGGCAAGTTTAACTCTGAATTGATACTGCTGATAGTGGATTTCATCCATGTCTTGAAATCCTCCAGATGTAGGTGTGTTGCACCGAATTGGGTAAGCAATTTCCTTGTGTTATTTATGTTTCCTGCACTGTAATTTATCTTGCATGTTTGTTAATGTAAGATAAGATGTCTCGACATCTTTATACGATATCTGAGTCTATTATACCAGAATTTCAATTGGTATCAAAGCAGGCATACTGTCTAACTTTGGATGAGATCTATGGGGGATATTTTCTGGTTATGTGCAACGTAGAAATATGGTGCCTAAAAACTGCTTGAACTTGAAGAGTTTATATTATTGTTTGAACGGTCCCTAGAAGTGGAGGATTGACTGTTCATAATAAGGAGTATATTGTTCATGTCTATTACCTTCAGGTCTGTAGCTTAGTGGGAAACTGATGTACGTAGGGTTGAATTATTTTCAATCCCAGATTGCTATGCTTATACTTGGACAGTAGTGTAAGCATTATGTCTAAATATTGTCGAGGAGTTTGTTATTTTCTGTTGCATTGTATCTGGTTAACCCTGAAACATATGGGAAGGATACTAGGATTATTATCCTCAACAGAAGATATGTCAAAAGTCCACTCATAAAGACATTTATCAATGAGGTTGATGAGAATCAATTGATCAATGATGCTCATACACATCTGTATATTGTTTGAAGATCTTGAAGATTATCAAGGATGGTGTGTTCCAAGAAGAAGGAGTTGATGTTCTATGGGATGTTAGAACTTTAACTCAGCAGGTATGCAGCCACCGGTTGAAAAATAGATGCTTTGCGTGCTAAACAAAAATATTATGAATACTTTTGTTTGGAACCTACTCCTGATCTGGAAGAAGAGGCATCTGGCTTGTGTAGCTTGATCAAGACACTATCAATAGATTATCTACTCCATATGTCAGACCTATAGGAGTATACAGGTTGAGCCCAATGCTTTTGAGAAGGATATATAAGGTATCTTCACCAGATCCTTTATAATTATGAGTGAGCTAGTCTCTGGAAGATCCTTATGATCAAGGGAACCAAATTCATGGAATTCTGTTTGTGGCCATATAAAAGATTATATTTGAAGAAGAGTATTGTGATCCAACCACAATAATACTCCTGAGTTTTGTTATGACTGCCCTGTATTTGATGTCATACATGATGTTTTGTTTTGGAAGGGTATTTTTTTTGAAGAATCAAGGGAAACATACTTCATTGAAAAGTCTGTACAATTTTTGTGTCATGCCAAAGTAAGTAAGTCTGTTCTAGAGACCTAGTAGGTAGATACAGAAAATGGCATCCATCATCTCAAAGTCAGACAGGTGGTCTGAAGAAAAGCTTATTGAGATATGGCTCATACTATCCCTTGCATATGTGGTAGTCTAATCTTGAAGATTGAACAATTGGTATTAATGTGTCTTCTTGTGTTCCCCCCAAAACTATAGCAAGAATAGATGATATCGTATCTGATGTTAGAACGTCATCTCATCCATAAAAATTCAGCCCTAATAATAGTGTTTTTTGATTTAAACCTTAAAGCTTACATGTAACACGTTGTACCTGTTCTAGGGGATGTCCTGAACACAATAACACACATCAAACATGTCAATAATGCATAGAAAATCAAAATCAAAACTAATAAACCTTACCAAACCGGTGTACTTAAGTAATGGGGTTCTGGCTTGCTTTGGGATCGTGTGAGTGGTTGGATCGATTCCTGGAAACCTCAGGAGTATGATTCGATCCTTGAGTGAAAACGACTGGAGGATTTCTTTTGATCTTGCCCTAAAACTTTGAAATTTTGAAAGCTTAGGGTTTGTGTAAGAGAGCAGCAATCTGTGTCCTTTGCATCTGATGTTCTTGTGTATATATAGATGAGCAAATTAGGTTAACCAATGTGTTGAAATATATTGCATTTATTGTAAGAATATTTGATTGAAAATCAAATGGAAATATTTTTAAAATTGGTCAATCTTCATGCAATCAACCCTCGTGCATTTTGGCCAGCTTGCTATGACTTACTTGGACCTCAAGATATCTGAATAACAAGCCCACACGCCTTGTATCTTGTCTTGGCATTTTATTTTAATTAAAATTGAATTTAAAGGAAATAATTCAAAAATAAATAAAATAAATGGTAGAAGGGTGTGTAGATGGGCTTAGGAGTCATGGATAATGTTGCAAACAAGTTTAGATCATGAAAACATAGGCCCATTTGGAAATATTTCAAGATTGATCAATATTTCTTTCATGCACCTCTTCAAAATTTCCAAACTTGCACAAACCATATCTTGCTCAATTTTTTTCATTTGAGAGTGATCTTGGACTTTTTAAAAAGCTTAAGAGGTCATCTAAAATATATATTTTGTTTAACCTTCATTGAAGCTTTCATGTTCATGTACACTTCTTTGAGAAAAGATCACTTTTTGTTGACTTTTGAAAGGACTTATAATGTCTTTACTCATATCTCTCAAATGAAACATTTTTGGGCAAACCTTGTGAGATACAAACTTGCAGAGAATTTAATTCTCTTAAAACTTGGGCTATGAGGCTTGAAATTTGTCATGGTGATACTTTGAGACATATGGGGAAGCATGAAGTCCACTTGAGCCAATAGAAACCATTTTTGCTTTGAGAGCAACAAAACCCTAGTTATGGGTTGACTGCTTAAGAGAGGGTTTGTCTGGTCAACCTTTGAGTAGCTCTTGACATGTAAAAATATATTGACCTTGAAGTGGGAGGGAAACTTTTGGGGTACAACACCTTGGTATTGTGATCTTTTATGATTCGACACAATTTATTCCTGCTGATTTCCTCTACCCTTCGAATTGTTGTAGCCACCTATACCTTTTCCGAACCACTTTCCTTTGCCTTTACTTTCTTTTGTTGAATGTGCCTGCAAAGTCACGTCGCTCTTCGACTTGCACCCAACCCTTTCAATCATTCTTTGTTCATGAGATCCAAGTGTCTCTTGAAGCACTTCCTTCGATAGAGTTGACAGGTTCTTCAATTCTTCTATAGAAACTACCACATGGTTGAACTTCAGAGTCAAAGATCTCAAGATATTTAAAACAACGACTCTTGTTATTAACGTCTCTCCGTGAGCCTTGATTTGATTAACTTTGTTCATGCATAAATTCCCCAGCCGAGATGTAAGGCCGGAGGGGGGTTTGCAGGCATCCGGGATGAATCTCGGATGAGACATGAGACGCTTATCCAAGATAGTTCCGGAATTGGGATAGAGACCGGGCCCCGGATATGACCGGACGTCTAAACCGGCTAGGAGGATTGGATTGGTCTCGGCTACTTATGGATCGTTACCGTTACGGATCATTAAGTAGCAGTTTCAAGTATTTAATGGACGGTTACATAATTATGTTCATTAGTGATGGCTATGCTATAAAAGGAGGCCTTAGGGCCATGGAAAAGGATTCATTCTCTCATTACCTCTCTTAGCCACACGCTCAAGAGGGATCATCTACTTTATTTCTAAGGGCTCCCAACTGCGGGGTAAGCTAGACCCATAGCTTGGAGGTCATTCATCCTTGTATGAGCCTCCGAATCCCTTAAGATCTTACATGAGATTTTTCCGGTAAGAACAAACTTGTTTCGTAACCCTAGTGGAGAAATCAGATATGCATTGGCTATCTTACATCTAAAGCAATCCATATGTTACCTCTTTCACATTTTCTGCACCTTCAAAAGATTTCTTAAGAATCTCCCAGACTTCTTTTGCAGATTCTACCATCACTAACCTTTTTGAAATTTATCGACTAACACATTGGTGAGTTATAAAGAGAGCTTTATAATTCTTCTTCTTCTTTGATTCTTTGTATTTCACATGTTCTTCTTCTGAAGTGTCTTCTTTAAATGGTTCTAATTCATGTTTCACAAGATCCCAAAGACCTTGAAAATAAAATATAACTTTCACCTCTTTGCACCAATTCTCATAGTTATCACCTTTTAGAATTGGAAGACTTGCTGGAAAATTTCCATTCGCGTAATTCATCATCGTTGTGATTTTTTTCTTCTCTTGATCGCTTAACTAGAGCTCTTGATACTAGATATTGAAAATCCATCCAAGCCTATGATGAATTTTTATAAATCTTGATGAACAAGATTGTTATCACCACACAAGAACGATGAAAAGAAAAGAAAAATTGAGAAAGAAAAGAGATTAAAGTTTCTGCAGAGTTTCTCTCTATCCACAAATTGTGGAAAATCTTTATTTATTTTGTAATTGTAAAATTTTATGAATACAATGAGTTATGAGTTGATTACAAAAAATAGGGGTTAGTCCTTTATTTATAGTTCTAGGTTAGTTTGCTCTCTAAGCCAAAGTCCAAAACACAAAAATCTCAAATATCTATTTTGGATCTAAGTTGAAATCTTGTAGAAAGCAACCTGTTTCGATAATTCGACACCTACAATTCGACACACACACACTTCGACAAACTAAATTAAGTTATTTCGACACACTTTGTGTCGAGCAACACCCTATTTCAACATAAGAAATTACAATTTCAATAAAACATAAAACACTACTGCTACATATAAGATCAGTTTTGAACTTTATTTATTCATATATTATTAAAACAAAAAAATATATTCTTATCAAAACTAATATCTTTAATCATTTAATAATGAAATTGATTTAATATATATTTAACACTTTTAAATATGTATGAGATTTGTCCAAAAAATCTATAAATGTGTGTTAATATTTTTTTTCTTGAAATACTTTGTGTGAGTTGTCTAACATCCATGGTATATGTGTCACACATGATAACAAAATATCAAAACAAAACAATTTTTTTTTTAAAAATATTTAATTGACACTTGTTTAATTTTTTTCAACATGCGTCATGTGTGATACAAGTAGGGATAACAATGGATACTCATGGGTAAGAGTATTAATCTTCTGCTACCTGCCCCGTTTAATAAATATAATACCCGTACCCGTCTCATACCCGTACAGATATCCATTAGATGGATATCCGTGAATTTTGAGATATCTGCGGGTATTTGCGGATATTCATGGATACTATTATATAAATATATTTTAAATAAAATATATTTAAATAATTAATCTTTTTTATCTTTTTTAAAGACAAAAAAATTATTTTCAAAATTAATTCATTAAATAATAACTCATTATATATTTTCTTTCATCAAAATAATAATAGTAATAATAATATCATATTTAATAAAATAATAACAATTATATCAATAATAGTAATTATTATTATTATTATTAATCAAATAAATTAATATTTAAATATTTTTGTTAATTATTAACAGATACGGATACTCGCGGGTACGGATACCATCAAATTCATATCCATATCCATAACTAAATGGATAATTAAATATCTATTTATTTTATCTGTGAATATCCATTAAATCATCGTACTTATGCCCGTGACAAGTTTTACTTGTGGATAATTTTTTTTTTATCATTCCTACTTACGAGTACATATGAGTATTACTTATACGACTATGTAACACACGTAACCCTAGGACACGATAAGTTATTGGTTACTTAGGAAAATTTGAATTTAAAATGTTAGAAATGATATATACTCTCATTTCTCAAGTGTGATATAATAAACCATTTTAATATTATGTCTTTTAATAAAACATTTTAATATTATGTCTTTTAATGAATAAAAAATATTTTGCTATAACAATGAATAAAAAAATTATTGGTTGTAACATTTTAATTTAGTAGGTGGCTATTGGCCATGGAAGATAAGGAATTAAATGTGGCATTTAATAAACAACAATGGCAATTGTTGAAATTATCGAAAAATAGAAGCCTATTTTCACAAAATAAGTTGTATATAATAACTCAACAACAACCTATTGAAACCACACAACAAAACAAACTCAAAAACAGTAACATTACCTTCCTTCGTATAACAGCAACTCAAAACAATGTCGTTGGTAACCGAAGAAATCAAATCGAAATCAGAGGTATACCATGGAGACGAAATCTGTCAACCGAAAACCAAAGAGCTTCTTCGAGAAGTTGGTCTCCCCAACGGTCTGTTACCATTGAAAGACATCATTGAAGTTGGTTACAACGAAGAAACAGGTTTTGTTTGGCTGAAACAGAAGAAAAGCGTAACACACAAGTTTGAAAAGATTGGGAAACTTGTTTCTTATGCTACTGAAGTTACAGCTCATGTTGAAAAGGGTAAGATTAAGAAACTGAATGGTGTTAAAACAAAAGAGCTTTTCATTTGGATCACACTTAGTGATATTTATGTTGATGACCCTCCAACTGGTAAAATCACTTTCCAAACTCCTGCTGGGCTCTTTAAGACTTTCCCAGTTTCTGCTTTTGAAGTTGAAGAGAAATCAAGTGATGTGAAAGAGATTAAGAAAGTCAATGAAACTGTTGGAACTGTTGGTGGTGTTAAAGAGGTCTAGTTTTAGATCTCATGTTACTGGTTGGTGTTGTTGAAATTTCAATTATTAAGTTTACTCTACTTTTATTTTAAATGAAATGAAATTAATTTTATATATGTATTTTGTTCCTTTTAAATATTTTTGTTTTTTAAATTTTCACTCACACAAAGACTAAGATCTATTTAATAAAATAAATTAACTACTACTATATCTTATAATGGATAATCGATGATTCATAATTTATAATTAATAATTAAAATTGATATTTAATAAGATATATAATTTAAGTATTTGATAAGATTAAAGATTTAATTAATTTATTATATAAAATAATTTAAATAATATTTAATATATAGTTATTATTTTTACATTAAAATAAATAAAAAAGATAAATACATATTTTTAGAAAATAAATTATAGATTTTAAATCAAAATCAAATGGTAAGCTTAAATGGCCTTATCCGGATAAAAATAATAAGAAAATTAAAATAAACTACCTTGACTTATTTTTAAATGGTGTAGCTCGCGGTCTATTTAGAGGTGTCAAAATAGATCGAAGTTTATTGGTTGATTCATCGGATTCAAAAAAATTTATGGTTTGAGCCTTATTTTTTAAGTCCGTTTATTTTTAGATTTTTTTTAACCCGGTCCTAAAAGCCTTAAAAAATATTGGTCAATCCGTATGAATCATAGGTAGTCCACCGACCTAAATTTTTTATTATTTTTTTTATTTAAAATATAATTAAAATTTATTTTTTTCAAATTATAATTGTTATAAAATTTTATAACAATTTATTGTTATAATTTTTATAATATTATAATTGTCATGAATATTTATAACTTAAAATTTGTTAGAACAAATTATTTATTTTTGTATATTATATTAAATAATTTGTGATATATTTTGGATAGTTTGAATTAAGTTAATATATTGTTTTACATTTTAATTGTTAACTTATATAAATTATTTAGAAATTTTAATTTTAGATATGAAATTTAATATATATATATATATATATATATATATATATATATATATATATATACTATATATATAAGTATTGTTCGATTACGATAAGGAAATTTTTAATTTTTAAAAAAATTGGACTTGTTTAGAGCTTAAGCTCGTTTACGGTCGGATAGCTCACAACTCAGACACGACTAAGCCTGAGAAAAAAAATTGAGACCATTTAAATATGAATTTTTTGGATCCAAACCCTAAAAAACCCGAAGTCTGCATGAATCAGTTTGTTCTTACAGCTCTAGGTCTACTGATCAAAGGTTGAATCTTTCAAATTTATTAATTTAAATAAGTTATTAATATTTATAAATTTATAATTTAAAATTAAAAAAAAAGATTTTTTTTTAAATAATAATAATTCATAATGTCGGTAGATCAAATTTAAGGAGTCTCTAACTATGATTGGTGGACATGCAATTCAATTTCAACTATTTGACATTTTTATTTTATTTTTAAAGACACAGTGCCTCTTTCAATGAGAATGGACCAAACGTCCTTTTCTTACCAATGAGCTATATAACAATATTTTTTTAATGGACAAATTTCACTTTATCTACGTTAGTTGTAGAACTTGTTTGTTTTGGTTTTTTTCAGAAAAAATATTTTTACAAGTTACATAATTTTGTATAAAAATAATTTATAAATTTTTTAATAAAAATTTAAATACAAATTAATTTTAAAATATTATTCAGATATTTTATCATTTTAATAAAAAAATTATATAAATTTTTTTTAATTTTATAGCTATTTCAAATAAATTTTCATAAAAATCATGTTTAAAATATAATTTTTTTTTAAATTGTAATTTTGACTATGTTTTAATCTTCAATAATATATGTTTATGTTATAGGATGTCAAAATTAATGTTTCAATTTAAAAAAAATAAATATAAAAATATTTATAATATTTTGAAAACAATTTTATAAAATTTATTTTAAAAAAATATAGAAATATTTATTTTTCTAAAGTTGAAACAAACAAGTCCCTACTCAATAGACAATGAAAATGATAATATTGGTACTAATATTTGAAATTTTGGCACTTGCAATACATATGTCAAGAGTGATGTCTCAACACAAAATACAATGTCAGGACATATGTTATGACATCTGTTGACAGAAAACCACAGATTGTGCAGAAAAATAAATTGTTGAAAATTAAACAACACAATCAAATTAATAACCTAATTCGGTGCAAACGTCGCCTACTTTGGGGGCTACTAAGTCGGCAAGGAAATCCAATATGTTAATATTAGTGCAGAGCCTACACAGTCTCGGTTTACAACTTCTCTCCTAATCATTACCTTGTGCAACTTCTACCTAAGAACCTTTAGTTAAGAAAACCCACTTTCACTTCCAATCACCTCAATGATACCTACCGTCACAACATGTGACTAGACTTAAAGAGCTATACATAATATTACACTTCAAATACAAAAATACTTAGTTTTGCTTAAAAGCTTCAACTAAGAACAATACTCAACTTTTTTTCTTCGTAAAAGCTCATGAGTGAGAATAATAATTTGATAAACTATCAAGTAACAATCAGTTTACCTCAATATATCAAAAGATACATGAGTGTCATACAAAGAACTTAAAATACTCACAAAATCCTAATCACAATGTTGCACCCAATGGTTCTTCAATGTAAATGTTTGCTATTTTAGATCTAACAAGTCCTTATTTATAGACGTTTACAGAATGGGCATGGACTCTTAAAATTAAATTCAATCTTTACTTTTTAAATCAGCTGCAAGATCTTCACTTTTTAAATCAGCTGCAAGATCTTCACATAAAAATAGGAACATATCTTCAAGGTTTCCTAACAAGTCTCAAAGATCCTTTTTAAGGAATCAAATCGAATTTGCATTTGTTCCTCAAATTTGTTGCGCCTGTATGAGTACCAGAATATTCAGAATCTCATATTTTTCAATCAAATCTTCAAGAAAACAAAACACCAGTGCCTACTACATAATATGCGAAGATGTCAGGACATCTTGCTCAACATCTGTCTGATAAGCATGGCAGCAGAACCTATCATGATAGTTGATTAAGATGTTGTAAATCTTGGTCAACATTAGTCCAGAACCATGCTTTAGAAAAATTCATGCCAAACCTAAAACCATGGATTTAATAATCTTCCCTTTAACAAATTTTGGCTAAAACAACCTATGCATAATAACCCTTGAGAGAGGAATAAAACCACAACACAAGTTACATGTAAACATGTAAACCTTGAATAAACTAAAGTAGAAGCATACATCAGAGAACACATGTAGTTACAAATCATCATATTCAATACTCTAGAAGACAAATGTTTAGACATGTGGTATGACATCATAAACAGGATCAAACTCCCCCTGTCACACATGACCAAGACTCCCTCTTAAAGGGAAAACTCAAATTACCAAAAAATCCAATATACCAAATATGAACTACCCAAGTTCACACATTAGAAGCATATACAACAAAAGATAAGAACAACCTCACATCAGGATTTTTCACACCAAACAAGATGTAAGAACATCAAATAAGACATCATGCACAAAAACTTCACCAGTAGTAGCAGCAGCAGTAAAAGCACCAATAAGCATGGCAAACAATCATTATCCCCTTAAATAGTTGTACACAACAAGCAACCACAATCACTATTATCCCCTTAGCTATAGCATAGTCATATTTACATGCTAATTGACATGTCAAGACATACTTCATAACATCATGACACACTAACACTTTACTCCCCTTTTTTAGCCAAAAATTGACCCAAAAATAGAGTAAATGTAAAACACAAAATGGAAGCACACACATTGCACACAAGCAATAAACACACATGGAAGCATAAATAGAAACACACAATATCATATAGAAACACACAAACTTTAACAACCTCAGGTGGTCTCCCTCATATTACCTCTGTCAAAGATCCTCTTGTACTCTTTGGTGTTATCACCAACCCTTCTATCCTACAAAAACATTTTGTTTCATTTAATAGCATCTTTCTTAGGCTTCACAATCATCATAACATATAGGAAATATGCATTATCATTTGCACTCCTCCGTATTTATAATTGTTATCTTTTTAATAGTACAAGTTACAATTCCATTGCCCATGTTCTTAATGTGATTTTTGTAAACATAATAGTAAGTGGTTCCTTGTTGTCCATATACTCAAGAGTAATAAGCTTTCCTTTAGAAATATTCTTGATAAGTTGATTATGAATATCAAGGTTCTTGTTCCAGCTATATTGAATAAGATATCTGATATTATTCAAACCTTCACCATGCAATGTTATGACATCATGTTTGACATTATGACCCCTCAACATTTGGTCAATCCATACTACTTGAGAATAATATCTCCTTGTTCCACCATACTGAGATACAATAGTATTTCCAAAGACACAAATTTACTTCTTATAGAAACGGGAAATCAAACTATTTCTTAGATACAAATACCTACTGACCCAATTTGACCCAATAATGCAGTTCAAGATCATTGTTTCTTGAAAAGTAGAATACAACCTTAGTTCAAGCTTAGAAACAAGACATGAATTTGATCTTTATTTATTATGTTTTGTAATATCTACTTCATTAGAGTGTCTTGTATTGATCTTCTTTAGTTGTTCTGTCTGAACTCTAACTTCGGAGTTATTTGGATCAATACTAGTGGACTCACACGTTACTTATTTTCCTTTCTCTCCAGTTTGCACAGAAGATGTTCCAACATTTTCTTCGACATCTTTTTCCCTTTCAGTGAAACAATCATCAATTATCACACTTATGGATTCCATAACACCTTTAGTTATGGAGTTAAAAACTCTAAAAGCTCTTATGTCTGGAGAGTAACCTAGAAATATCCCTTCATTCCTTATGAGATCCTCTTTACCTTTTTGATCTTTGTTCATTAAAATATAATACTTAATTCCAAAGGTATGATAATATTAATTTTAGTCTTCATTTCTTTCCATATCTCATAGAGAGTAGTTGAAGTACCGTATCGCAAAGTGACCTTATTATGAATGTAGCAAGTAGTACTCATAGCTCCATCCTACAACTCCAATCGTAATTGCTTAGCAGAAAGCATAACTCTAGTTGATTCCTCTATAACTCTACTATTTTTCTCAACAATTCCATTTCGCATAGAATTAATGGAATTAAAACTCATAACTAATACCTTCAAAATCAAAAAACTCATAAATATTCTTCTCCTTTTAAATGTTTTGACACAAAGTTTTGAATACTTCAAAAGCATCTAATTTTTTCTTCAACAAAATTCATCCAAGTATATCCATAAAAGTCATCTATAACCACATAGACATACCATTTTTCTCCCAAACTTCTTATTTGCATTGGTCGCATTATTTTCATATGAAGAAGTTCCAACATTTTGAAAGTAGTCTGATGTTGCAACTTCGAGTGTGACATCATGGATGGATTTTTAATTTCACCCTCACCACAAACTTTACATTCTCCAATTTGGAGCTCAAGCATTCCTTTAATGACTCCTTTAGATATGATTTTCTTCATTCTTTTAAGATGAAGGTTTCCAAGTTTATAGCTCCATAAATTCACTTCATTCTCATTGGAAATTGAACATGTGGAAGAGTAAGCAATTATTTGAGATACTCACAAATAAAAATTGTATTTATACCTTATAACAACATCTATCTCATCTTTGACCAGACATTCAAATTTTGAGAAATTGACTAACAGACCCTGGTCACACAATTGACTAATCCTAATAAGATTAGAAGTTATTCAATTCACAAGAAAAACATATTCTAAACTAAGTAAACCAACACACATCAACTTTCCAACTCTTTTGATTTCACCTTTAAACCCATCACCAAATTTAACAGTTTATGTGGGATGAGGCCTAATATCCACCAATAACTTTTGAAACCCTGCCATGTGTCTAGAGCACCCGCTATGAAAGTAATAGTCTTCTCCATATGAGTGTTTTAAGGAAGTATGATTACTAAAGTTTATATCCCTATTCTCAATACTTCTCTTTTTACTCACTTGATCAGTGTTAAAATGAACTCAAGATTTTTCATCTCCATACAATTTAAAACAAAAAGGCTTTATATAACCATGATCACCACAACAATGTCATCTCCAAGTCGAGGATTGAGATTTGGATGATTACATTATGTCTTCCAGGATATTGTAACATTTGGTTGGACATGGTGATTATTCTCTTCTTTTCAGGAGGGAAGAGCTTTTCTTCAGAATTTTTCTTTTGTTTATTAACGGACTGATCATTCACTCTTAGCCTTTTTCACCATTCTCAAGGAATTTGTCAAGTTGTCAAGTTTGGAACTTAGGAGAGTTAACTCATTTTGTAGATGGGAAACAATACATAGAAGTTCCTTCTTCTCATTACACAATGCAAATATGATCTTCCTCAGTTCTTTCTCTGTCTTAAGACTTTCTTCACTCCTGTCACAAATATCCTTGTAAGATATATCCAGATATTCATAAAGATAATTCTCATCACAAACTTCTACTTCATCTGCCCATTTGCCTGAGAGAGCCATCGCAAGTTTGGCAACCTTAGGGTTAGCCTCATCTTCTGACTCATCATCATCATCAGACCAAGATACAATAAAGCCCATTTTCCGCTTCTTAAGAAAAGTGTGACATTCTAGTCTAATGTGACAAAAACTTTCACACTCATAACATTGAATACCTTTTATTTTATTTGAATTCTCTTCATTTTTGGTATTCTTTTGAGCATCATAGTTATTATTGATGCCATATGAGATACATGAGTGACGTGCAAATGAACAAAAAGACAAAAGACTTAAAATACTCACAAAATCCTAATTCTTATATTACACCCAAAGTTTCTTCAATGTAAATGCTTGCTATTTTAGATCTAGCAAGTCCTTATTTAAAGACTCTTCCATAATAAGCTTGGACTCTTCAACTCAAATTCAATCTTCACTTTTTTAAATCAACTACAAGATCTTTACATAAAAATAGGAACAAATCTTCAAGGTTTCCTAAAAATTCTCAAAGATCATTCTTAAGGAATTAAATCAAATTTGCACTTGTTCCTAAAATATCCTTGATTTACTGCGCCTGTATGAGTACTCGAATATTGCAGAATCTCATATTTTCAATCAAATCTTCAACATCTATTTGATAAGCATGACAACATAACATGTCATGACAGTTGATTAAGATGTTGTGACATCTTGCTCAACATCAATCTAGAATCATATTTTAGAAAAATTCATGTCAACCCTAAAACTATAAATTTAACAATATTTATATGAGAAACTTTTGCATAAAAATAAACGAAAACTTCATTTTTTTAAATCATCGAAAAGATGTTGTTATTTTAATTTTTTTAAAGTTAATTTATTTTTAATTAGAATTATGATATGGTTGTTATAATGTAAGAGAAAAAAATAATTGTTTTTATTTTTTAATTAATAAAAAAATTCTAATTGGTTGTTTTTAAGACAAGATTTATGTTCGATTCAATTCAAGTATATTTCTAGATAAATTTTTTGATACCCATGATAAGTATATTGAGTACCGGTACTTTTAGCGTAAAATGATTTAAAATTTAAATTTATTTTAAAATAAAATAATTGTAAAAAAAAGTGTCAATGAATAATAGTATTTGATTTGAGAAAATTACCAATACCCAACTAAATTCAATGTTATGAAAGTGTCCACCTTTTTTTATTTATATTAGAGGTTTTATTTTATAAAAACTCAATAAATTTATTTTGAAATTTATAGTTTGCGTATTTTAGGGGTATGAGTATATAATTGAAGAGTATAAAATTAAATTATGTGATGAGGCAAGAGATTGGTTTCAAGTTATATTTAAATTTGATGGAGGGAGATGGAATTAAAAAAGATGGAATTCATTTTGGTTTCTTAATAAAGGAATTAAATTTAAACACTACAAGAAAATTGACTTGTAGTGACAGACAAAAATCGTCACTAAACATTCTAAATTTGTAAGTAAAACACCGATTAACTTTAACCGTTGGACAAAGTCTCCGTGCATTATATATGCCGACTACAATAGTCTTTCGGCCGTATGTCAAAGTAAAAATATTAGACCTTGCTCTACGGCTTTGTTCGTAGGTAAAATTTGGAAAATAGAATAAAAAAAAGTATCTTCTACTTACAGTTTTGGTGTCACTAAAAGCTTTAATTATTTTTAAATTTTTCTCATAATCAATAAATTAACAGAATAATATTATAAAAATATTAAAATATATTTGAATTATCAAATCTATTAACCAATTCAAACCCATAATTTATCTCTAAAAATTGATACGTTACAATGAACTACAACATTGCGGCTAAATTTTGGAGGATACTCACAAACTTATCTAACAATATCAGGATTTTTATAGCGGGTGAAACACTTTACATACTACACACACTTTTCAAATACAATTGAAAAAAAGAGAGAGTAAAACAACATTATTATAAGGAACTGACAATAACTAGCAATATTGTTATTCTTCCATCTCAACAACATATAATTCAATCGTGCTACTCACTCACGTCAACGATCTCTCAGAAGGACACAACCAACACATATGCATTAATCACATATGTTAGATCTTGTGTTGGGGGTCTGCTGCAAAATATAGACAAGAAGAAGATGAAAATGTTACGATGAAAGTTGCACAAAATAAATTCCAAAGCGTGTGTTTACACTAAGCTTTAGGTTCGATTCGCCCCCACCAATTTATGTATATTGGATGCAAATGGGTTACCCGGCGAATCCCCTTCAGGATACTTTGGAAACCTTAACATGAATCGCACATTCACATTAAGCATATCGATCAACGATATTTTACCGAATAAAGTTTCCTCATTTATTCTCGTGCACTAGAAAAATAAAAGAATGATGTAGATATGATTTTTTTTTGGCATTTGGAATATACTATTTTTTGTGTCTCTTCAATGCCTAACAAATGTATCTATTTATAGAAAAACTTATGTCCTTTGGTGAAGGGAAACAACTCTTCGAAAGATTTTGTTCATGAATGGTTACATTGCTTCAATTGTAAAGCATTACACCTTTTCTCTAAAAGGTCTATTTTAACCATTGCAACTTTCCAAATATATTTTGGAAATTCTCCAACAATCCCCCACCATTTTCAAAATATATCTAAATCCATTATTCAGGAAATTTCATGATTTCAGATAAAGGTATCTTACAATTTGAACCATTACTTAGTAAGTTAAGTTTTCACTCATCCCCGAATAGATTGGTAGACAAGCTTTGAACCAATTAATCATTAGAATAAGCGTGCATAACTCACACATGAAATCTCGATATCATTGATCGAATTATCAATACGACACATTTAATAAGGCCTTGTGTCTCATATCCTTTTCATGAGAATTTAAGAGTCAAGCCCTAGAACTCTTTGACGCGGAACCACTTCATTCTCATATAGGTAGACTATATTAGAAATGCACCCATAATTATGCATTCCAGCAAACATATGCTATATGTCTATTAAGAGGAAAACCTCATCCTACCACATTTATTCTTATGGTCCAAGTACTTTTACCCCTTGGGATGTATCTATTATCAAGTACTTCAATCACTTTAACAGTGTACTTTCATCATTGAACTCAAGACTTAATATTAATCAAGTGCGAGTTGAGTTTCCACTATTGGTGATTAATTAGATATGGGCTTATTCCACATCCCTTAATGATGTCTTTCTTGTGTTCAGTTATATCTAAAGACATCATATCATTGTTCCTTTCGTCAAAGAATCACAATATTTTTCAAACTTTAACAAACTTTGAATATTCAGTCTTTCAAATAGTCATGTCTATAATTATTTTATGTACTCATAATAACATTGACCAACTATCATCAAATCATGACACCTTTGTCATATTAGTAAATTTGTCATATGTAAAATATATTATATATTCTTGATAGTTTTGACGAACTATCACCATGACACTTTTGTCATTTATTTTGTCTTGGATAAGTTCATCCTAAAAATATGTCCTTTGAAGTTATTCCTTGTAAGTTTTAGGATCATCTTCCGCTTGAAGAATAATAGGTATCTTACGAACAAAACTCTCACTATTTCCTTCTATACAAGAGAAATAAGTCAAAAAGCAATTTTGTTCCATCCTAGATCCTTAGCATTTCGGACTCTCTAGCTTATCCTTAGTTCAGGATATGTTTCAACAATTCATAAAGAACTTTTGATTTTGTTTCAATAATTTGTGGAAAATCTTCCTCACAAAGTTCTTTATTTGTGTGAATCTCGAATTTCTTATCCTCCGCGATAAGGTTTTCAAAATTTCATATCTCGGAATTTAATAAAACTCCAAATTCAAAGAAGTCATGAACCATCTTTGAATGATCTTTATGTCTTATAATAAAAAGTCTCATTGAACATAAACATGTTAGCCACATAGAATACAAATCAAAACTCAATTTCAAAATTTGAAATTATAAACTTTTATGAGTTTTTCCACTTTGTGGTGATTGATAAACTCTACTTCAATTTCAAAATTCAACATGAAATATTTATTACCATTCAAAGGTACATTAAAATTTGAACAATGCAGCAATGTTTAGATATGTGGTACTATATTCATGGTTTACTTGATATCTATATACACATATGTTAACAAAACATAACAAGAATTAAGATGTATATATTAATTAAATCAATGAGACATACAACACTGCCATGATATATATAACCAACGGGCACCAAATATCATTTTATATAAAACCCACTATATGTATAATAACATACTTTTTATAAATTATGTATATCATGATTGGAGCAGTGCATGTTTTTTTTTCTTCTTCAATTAAGTATATATTTTCAAACCTTTCGTATTATCGTACGGCAACACAAATCATGTACATACATACGTTAGGACAAAGTATTAACCATATGCATATCAAAATCAAGAAAACATATAATTAATATAAATAGATTACAAGTTCTAACTCATGGGCTATTATCAATGCAATATGATATTAAAATAAAACATTTCCATTTTATATGTTTTTAGTTCTACCAGTACCAGTACCAGGAAAAGGAGAGAGCAAGAACAATTACACATTGAAAATCCAGTAACTAAAGTGTTTCACTTCATCAGCAACATTTTTTATTTATTAAAAATAATAGAAACATACCTGGATCGATAATACAAATTCTTCTCGTATTTAGAAAGTGTCTACGGCACAACAGTTCATTTCTTTCACCATCGTAGAAAATGTCTTCTATAAAATTATAATTTTTATATTAACCACAAATAAAATAAAAATCAAATCGAAATCGAACCTAAAGATTGTTAGATCTTGTGTTGGGGGTCTGCTGCAAAATATAGACAAGAAGAAGATGAAAATGTTACGATGAAAGTTGCACAAATTAAATTCCAAAGCGTGTGTTTACACTAAGCTTTAGGTTCGATTCGCCCCCACCAATTTATGTATATTGGATGCAAATGGGTTACCCGGCGAATCCCCTTCAGGATACTTTGGAAACCTTAACATGAATCGCACATTCACATTAAGCATATCGATCAACGATATTTTACCGAATAAAGTTTCCTCATTTATTCTCGTGCACTAGAAAAATAAAAGAATGATGTAGATATGATTTTTTTTTGGCATTTGGAATATACTATTTTTTGTGTCTCTTCAATGCCTAACAAATGTATCTATTTATAGAAAAACTTATGTCCTTTGGTGAAGGGAAACAACTCTTCGAAAGATTTTGTTCATGAATGGTTACATTGCTTCAATTGTAAAGCATTACACCTTTTCTTTAAAAGGTCTATTTTAACCATTGCAACTTTCCAAATATATTTTGGAAATTCTCCAACAACATACACCCAAGTGAATGTTAGCTCTGAATCTATTTCTAGAATCTAGAAACTAACAGACAATCATCCTAGATAAGAACTCGAGCAGTATATTTCTATAACAACCCAAATTCCAACCACAGAGTAAAAATCCAGGACAATATTTGATAAAGCTTTGTAAAGCAAGTTTTATACAACGCCAAGGGCGACAAATATACATGAGTTCAAAGTAAATACATATACAAATCCAACCAATAGGTAATACACAAATAAAAATAGAAATGAATCACAAATCTATCGGTTTGCCAACGTCGATCGATGAGCAATCCACCCGGATCATCCGTATGCAAGCTCCATAGTTGTTATCTAAGCTAATCCACTATAAAAGTGAGGTTGATTGAATTGGGAGAACATAAACCACCCCCAAAACCATAACCTTACAAATGAAACAAAAATAAAATATAAATACAATCAGTCTTGCACGCGTCGCCCGATGCTCCAAATGCGTTTCCCGGGTATGACTCCTAAATACAAGGCCTAGCTCGCATAGTAACACCCTATTTCCCCATAAACATAATTATATAAACATACATGGAATATATTAGAGTCTAATCATGGGATGTCACATAATTCAAATTTTATAAAGTCTCAAATCGCCTTATTACTTCATTTATTCATAATAATTAGTTCAACAGCGAAATAGTCAAATTAATTCACTTCCATGGCATAATTCCTCAATGATAATAAAACTCCACCAACATGTGGTTCCTCAATAGTATAAAATAATGATAGGTAACAAACAAAACAACATGAAAAGATAACAAGTTCCCAAGATCCATGTTAGGTATTAGAGTGATTCCTAAGACTCGGTCAGATGGTACTTTCTTCAAGAACTACTCATGTACCTTATTATCTATACTTACAAGGAGCATAGACACAACAACAAAATGGGTGAGAATTAAATTCAATAAATACACGTTGAATGTCACATTCTAAGGAGTAGTAATTCACATTAATTCACATATCACATAGTACTTCGCAACACAATCGATCGTTCCCATCATACAACACTAATTTTAATAATAATAAAATGCAATAAGACCGACATCAAATTAATGCATGTGGTACCAACGTAGCATAATCCCCCCAACATAGTGTCAATTGGGCAACAACAGGGCATAAGCCCTCAACATACAACCATTATAGGCCAACAGTAGAGCATAAGCCCTCACCAATGAAATGCATGTAACATCGACATGTAACAACATAAATTATGCAACCACAAGGCATAAGCCTTCAACAATATACCAATTCTAGCCACAAAGGTTATCACCATCACATCACATACATCATAGTGTTTACAATTCATCATAGTGCACATAACATCTTATACTACCTCATAAGAACCTAACTCTACCATTTCATAAGTACTAAAAATAAACATTCTTCTACTCATTTTATTCCGCCTAAATTTAGTTCTTTCCATTATCTATCCAACGCTTCAATAAGAGTCCTAAAACTTAAGTTATAGCATTTTTAAGAAGATGGTTACAACCATTCAGTTCTGTCATCCGCCGCTCGACGACGACACCTTCGTGCCACCCTTCGCCTAGTGACGCTAGAAGCGACTCATCACAAAACCTTCATCCCTTTTCACTTTTTCCATCGCTTTGTCTCTCTCCTGGAGAAACTTCGTCGCCTGACGACACATCCCTCGTCACTCGACGCTCCTGTGCGGACAAGATTTTCCTATTGCAATTCCTGCATAAAACCAATCCGATTTTCTTCTATTTTGGGCACTTCTAACCTCTAAATTTCGGTCTAAAATTATATTTTTACACTTAAAAACCTATAGAATCTGTCTAACTTCATTGATATATTATCCTATACTAATTTTTCTATATCTAATTCTCCTTATTCATCATCTTCCTAAACCTATAGCTTCTAGATCTGGGGTTTCATGTATTAACTTCACAATAGAAACAATACTCAGCAACAATTGCAACATAAACATCACAAGAATCAAAATTTCATATAGAATCATATAGAATCAACAA
Source organism: Vicia sativa (assembly GCA_021764765.1). Taxonomy (NCBI): domain Eukaryota; kingdom Viridiplantae; phylum Streptophyta; class Magnoliopsida; order Fabales; family Fabaceae; genus Vicia; species Vicia sativa. The sequence continues at coordinate 92,514,376 of CM038795.1, forward strand.
TCAATCCACCAAAATAGAATCATGCATCAATTATACAAAACCTAAAGAGGGAAAGGAACCCTCACTACCCTCTCATGTTATAATCACCATTTAAAGAACCTATTCACCCCCTTACCTTAGTTTGAAGCATTGATCCTCCAAAAGTGTTGGAATCCTCCTTGCCCTAGTTCTTCCCGTATCTTCTCTTCTCTCGTTCTACGGCCATTTATTTTCTGTTCTCATTTCTTGTTTTTCTAATACAATCTCCAGACCCCTAATATTTAATTCCACCAATTATGTTACTTATTTAAATTATTATTGAATTATTAATATTATGAATACTATTTTATCTTTAATAATAATAATACCAATAGTACTAGTATACTCTATCCACTTCTATGATTCCACACTCTTAGTTACACACCCCTTACCTTAGTTTCTTATGGTACTAAGTTCTCTAATTTATAAAATTTGCGTCACAATACATCGTAAAATTCACCAACGCATAAAATACACCACATTATTGAATTAATTTTAAAAAAATAATTTTAACTAAATTAGGATGTTACATGTGCCACATATGCAACTAGCCAAAGTATCTCCTCTATCGCCTGGTGACAGACACACGTCGCCCGATGCTGCTACTTCTCCTTTCCTAACAACACAACAGCGAAGTAAAGCTGAATGAACTAGAAAATTGGTTTATCCTCTCGCTCCACCATTGCCCGATGCAAGAAGACGTGATGCATCTCGCTCGGCCATCACCCGACGATACACACCAAAAAATAAACTTTTATTGCTTTCTCTGTATAATTTAAAATGGATTCTTCTTTTGCCTTATTGATCAAAATTGTACCTTGGAGCTCCATTTGGACTTTATTCCTCAATGCTCCAATAATGTGACAAATACCTACAAAGTAAATACAAAACTATCAAACGATAGACTATGCACATAAAAATGCATTATACACAAACTAAACGAATTTACAAATAAAGTCGGGTTTATTCAACCAATATTAACAACAAAGAGTCTATAAGTGCAACAAAAAGTATATAAAAAATAGTTACAGCTTGAACTTATCAGAATACAACGTTTTAGTCTTAGAGGGAAAATGAAAAGTCTTATTTAAACAACTATATAACTTTATTTTCTCTTCTTTCTTCTATTTTCACATCTTCTTCTAACTCCAATTCAAGAAAAATGGCTTCTACTTCTGGCTCAAAACAACTCCAAATTCTTTCCACTGTTGATGTTATTGCTCCTTCCTACTTTGGAAATTTTACCTACATCCCTGGACCTCCAATGGAGAAAGAAAAAATTACCATTTGGTCTTCCCAAGTACTAATTCCATTTTCTATCTTAGGTAGTGTTCTTGCATTTTGAGGTACTTTATCTAGATGCTCTGTAAACCTATTAAGTTAAGCAATTTTTTTACTTGTTTTCCTTATTGTAAAACCCGTGTGTTTGAGGACAAAACCGTTGAGTTAGGATTTATGGATTTACCCTCGTGTATTTTGTTCTTATCCTTCTACCAACAATGAATTTTATCTCAATTGATTGAACAAAGTGGAAAAGAAGAAAGGACAAATCAGAAAAGGCCAAGGCCGTTTTACTCAATTCAATTGTCAAGAACTTGTCCCAAGTACAACGCCAACAAGCTCATCTCAACCCTTTATTTTTGAAGGGTTAAACAAATACATTTCAACTCTGTTGTAGAATCATAACCCCCTCTCTTTTTGACGTTGCTACCATTACTGGCCTTCGACCAACAGGGAATACTTTTTTGTTTGGTGAGAATATGGTGTTAGAAAATAGTCTAGAAATGGTGAATAGACTTTTGAAAATAAAATCAATCGATACTTTAAATGAGAATAACCGGAGAGTTTGGGCGCATAAGTTTATAGAGAGAAAATGTGAAATTATACTTACTTGACAATTATTTGTGTAACAACTCAAATCATTTTACAAATATCGCAATGTCTAGATGAAGAAACACAACATATGCAATTAAATTATTTGGATAAGTCACGAGGCATGGTTAAGAAATTAATCAACATAATGAATTCTAAAAGCACGATGTTTCTTAGATTTTAATCACCACTAAATCTCTTGTTAAGTCTCAAATTCCAACAAACACTAAGATTATCAAATGAATTGTTATGACCAAATTTAAACCTAAGCATGCATGTTATACAAAATTTAAATTCGAGAGTAAGGGATAGAGAGGTGACACCACGATTTATAGTAATTCAAATTTATCGTACTCACATGACTCTACTCCACTTCTTTCAATAGTTTCTTTTTATTTTAAAATCATCTAAAGAGTATATACAATCACCAATCCACAATAACACTGAAGAAAAAAACAAACAAAATCTTTAGGACTGTCCTCTTTAGACCCTAAACTAAAATTATCTGTTAGAAATTCCTCATCCTCTTGTATTATGAAATCTTTTGGATTGTCCTTCGCCACTTGTGGCAAACTAGAAAATAGTCCATGTTTTACTGGATTTTTGTCCGTTTCATCGACTATTGTTGTTGTTGACGCTTTGTTAATGGCGCTAAAGTCCACACCTTCAAAGACTTCCTTTTGTTTCTCGGATGTCGTCGTCAATGAGTCCTCGCCATGGGGTTCTTCCCTAAATAATTTTGAGGATCTTGTGCCCATTTTGAATGTCTTCCAATTTTGTTGGTTATCGTTGCGCTTATCCAACGATCCAATCCATTCTCCTTAAGGGTGTGATTAGTTGAGGAATAAAATTGAAAAGAAAGAAATAGGTGAGAGAGAGAATGAGATGAGATAAATAATAAGAAATAAAGTTGATTTATGGTATTGTTTGATATAAGAGAGAAATAAGAGAAATAGAAGAGAAAAAGTATAGTTATTTTTAAAAAGTCAAAATTATCCTTAAGTAAATATTTTTTACAAATATCATAAGCAAATTAAAATATCATCCAAATTTGAGAGAACTCGAAAAGCTAAGGGGCCCTAATATTTTATTCTCTCTTCACAATTTCATTTGTGTTCCAATCAGGAGAAATTGCCTACTTCTCTCCATCCTCCCTCTCCTTAAACTCCCTCTCTCTCTCTCACCAATTTCTAGCCTTCAAATCACACCCTAAGGGACATTTTGTTCATTATATACTACTACGAAGATAACCGTAGACAATTGTTTAATCATATAAAATTGACATGTATCCTACTACTTAGGCTTTCATGGTCTAACTTATTTACACTCGTCTTCAAGGATAAAACTGTTAAAAAACCAAGTATCAAGATGACAATTATTTTGAATTTTTCAATTACCTTTAAGAATCTTTTATTTACTTCTATAACACTTGTCAAAACATCCATTCATTTAACAAGTTCTTAGAGTTAGAAAATATGTTAAGTCCTAGATAATCGGTGAACTCTTCGAACCCAACCATTTCGGCAAAATGTTTTTTGCGAGTTTAGACATTTTAGAAAAAATGATCCTAATTTTATGAATCTATTCTTGAGATTCTTCCAAACCATATTTACCACACTAGTCGAACTTCTTAGTCGACATGGTTAAGACATCCGAGCTTTTTAGTTGAAACTTCTTACACATAACATTTTTCAATATAGCTATTAACATTCTTTATTGATTTTTTCTCCTACTAAAAATTCCTAACTAACAATGACATAACAAATTATTAGTATTTAACATAATCTAAACCTATTTTTTTTTTAGAATAATATATTTTAATATTATTCTTCACCAACATACCAACATGCTAGCATAAAGTAAATATTAATAAAATATTTTAAAATTATAATATGTTTCAGTAAAAACATTTTAATATTATATCTTTTAATATAAAAATATTTTGCTATAACAAATAATACAAAATTATTTTGAAGTAACATTTTTGTTTTATTTTAAGGAAAATTTCTTTACCCACCTAATAGATTTCTCCCGCATCCTTGAAAAATCAAAACTACCCTTCGTAAGTTAACTTACGAATTCACTTTGTTGGATGAATTCGTAAGTTAACTTACGAATTAATCTTTTTAGGTAAATTCGTTAGTTAATTTATGAATTTACCTTATTTTGTATGTTTTATTTTAAACGCAGGACACCCCGTACGATGAGCTCATTACGGTATTGTATTCTTTGTTGCAGTATCAAGATAACTGCAAGGTGGTCAAGCTGGAGTACCGTTCACCTTCACTTGATGCTGAAGGAAAAGTCAAGTTCACTCGGTTTCAACTGAAGAACGACGATGACTTAGAGGTTATGTGGGAGACCTTTCATCAATACTCGACAAAGAGTCTAATTGAGATGGATGCATCGCTTCGTAGATCGGTGGAAGATGTTATCAAGATGTTGCAACGTCTACAACTTCCCGTTTATAATAATATGTAATCTGATTTTCTGCATCTACTATGTAATTTTATGAATTAAGTTGAATGAATGGTATGAATTGTGTTAAATGTTTCTGAACTTTGCTCAGTCCGAAATTCGTAAGTTAACTTGTGAATTCACCTTATTTTTAAAAAACACAAGGTGAATTCGTAGATGCACTTGCGAATTCACCTTATTTTTAGAAATTCTTGGATTATTTCGTAAGTTAACTTGCGAAGTCCACCTCCGAGGTGAACTCGTAAGTTAACTTACGAAACGTGAGAGTATTTTTGGTTTTTCACCATGGGTGAAGAAGAACCCCACTAGGTGGGGGGAGAAATTTTCTATTTTAATTTAGTTGTGGGTAGCTACTAGAGTTGTCAAAATGGGCCGACCCATCGGCTCCGAAAAAAGTTAGGGCATGGGCTTTATTTTTTGAGCCCATTTACTTTCGGGCCTTTTTTAACCCGACCCTAAAAAGCCCTAAAAATATGGGTCAGCCCATATGGCCCATGAGTAGTCCTCGGACCCGAAAAAAATACTTTTTAAAATATAATTAGAATTTATCCTTTACAAATTATAATTGTTATAAAATTTTATAACAATTTGTTGTATAATTGTTATATTATAATTTTCATGAATATTTATAACTTAAAATTTGTTGGAACAAATTATTTATTTTTGTGTAGTACATTAAATAATTTGTAATATATTTTGGATAGTTTAAATTAAATTAATGTGTTTTTTTACATTTTAATTATTAATTTATATGAATTACTTAGAGATCTTAGAGATTTTAATTTTAGATATGAAATTTAATAAATATACAAGTATTATTGCATGCAATTGTATAATTAATTACAAAAATAAGAAGTGTTTTTTAAAAATAGATCCGTTTAGGATCAGGTAGCTTACAACCCAAATAGAACTGAGTCTGGATAGTAAAAATCAGACCCATTTAAATATGAGCTTTTTGAATCCGGCCCTAAAAAATCCAAGACCCGCATGGGTCAGTCCGTTTAGAGCCGAATAGCCCATTTTGACAGCTTTAGTGTCTAAAGGCCATGGAAGATAAGGAATTAAATGTGACATTTAATAAACAAGAATGGCAATTATTGAAATTTAGGAAAGATAGAAGGCTAATTCCAGAAAATGAGTTGTATATAAGAACCCAACCACAACCTGTTGAAAGACATAAGACATATCATATTACAACAAAACAACTCAAAAACAGTACCATATCACTACCTTCCTTAGAATAACAGTAACTCAGAACGATGTCGTTGGTAACTAAAGAAATCAAATCGAAATCCGAGGTATACCATGGAGACGAAATCTGTCGGCTGAAATCCAAAGAGCTTCTTCGAGAAGTTGGTCTCCCCAACGGTCTGTTACCATTGAAAGACATCATTGAAGTTGGTTACAACGAAGAAACCGGTTTTGTTTGGTTGAAACAGAAGAATAGTATAACACACAAGTTTGAAAAGATTGGGAAACTTGTTTCTTATGCTACTGAAGTTACTGCTCATGTTGAAAAAGGTAAGATCAAGAAACTGAGTGGTGTTAAAACAAAAGAGCTTTTCATTTGGATCACACTTAGTGATATTTATGTTGATGACCCTCCAACTGGTAAAATCACTTTCCAAACTCCTGCTGGGCTCTTTAAGACTTTCCCAGTTTCTGCTTTTGAAGTTGAAGAGAAATCAAGTGATGTGAAAGAGATTAAGAAAGTCAATGAAACTGTTGGAACTGTTGGTGGTGTTAAAGAGGTCTAGTTTTAGATCTCATTGTTGTTGAAATTTCAATTATCAAGTTTACTTTACTTTTATTTAGATGTTATTCCTATTTATTTAAAATGAAATGAAATTTATTCCTAATTTCCTATGTATGGTTCTTCATTTCTTGTTCCTTGTAAATACTTTTGTTTTTGGAAAATTCACCGACTTGAAGAATAAATCAAATCATGTTATTAACAAACCAATACGTGTAAATGAAAAGATGCTATATCCCAATTCCCAAGAGAGACACTTTCTCCTAAAATGACCCTATCCTAATTTGTTAGCTTAGCTCAACTCGCATGTTAAATCTGTGTAATTTTAAAATTGTTTATATTATAAAAAGTAATTAAAAAGTAATAATATTAAAGAATAAAAAAAATTACATAAAATACTGTAAATAAAATTGATTTGTAATAATAATTTAGCAATTTTAAAAATTAAAGTTGATAGTCCATATAAAAAATTAATATTGTTGGTGTAAATTCATGGTTGATAATCCACATAAAGAATTAAGTTATGAATATCTATTAATTTTTTATGGAAAAAGAATTGAATTTAAAATAGAAGATTAATCAAATAAAAATAAAGTATTAGAATTGTAATCTAACATATTATTTTTTTATTAAAAATATTCATAAAAACACAAGTCGGTAGATCAAATTTAAGGACTCTCTCTAACTATGATTGGTAGACATACCATTTATTTTCAAATTAGTTTTGCACCTTCAACTTACTACTACTTTACATTCTTTTTTTTCTCCTTCAATGAAAGTGGACCAAACGTCATTTTCTTACCAATGAGCTATATGATGATTTTTCTTTTAATGATATGACCAAAATTTATGTGCATTAGGGTGGCTGTCAATTTCATAAGCCACTAAAAAAGAGCTTAAACTTTGATCGGATGGCTGGGAAAAAATCAAAGTCGTGTTCAAATACGAGAAGTTGAGAACTTTTTGCTTTATGTGCGATATTATGGGATATTCAGAAAACTTTTGCCCTCTCAAATTTAATATTGATACCAGTCCAGATGAAAAGGGTTGGGGGGACTTCATGAGAGCAAAATCTTGAGCGTTCAAAGTTTTCGTTGCTGAAAAAAATGGATTCGAAATGGGCGGTATAACGACAATGGAGAAGGTGCAACCGGAGAAAGAAACCAAAATCTCAACTCAGACAACATTAATGCTGAATGCGAAACTGTCGGAAATAACCTGAATTCAAATTCTGGTATTAATAGTACATGCAGGTATTGGCAACTCTATTAGCACCAAAACTTCCCTAAAGGCCTAGGCGCGGCGCAAGACTATTCAGAAAGGTAGCAGAATTCTCGAGAAGGATGTGCAACTGTCACAAGAGTCTATAAGCTTGAAGAAAAGATTTTGTGGGGAAGAGTCTAAGTCTCCCGAGCTGAACCACCAAGTTGTTGTTAATGCTGAACCTGGATCTATTTTAACTGCTGGAATCGACATAGCCAAGCAGTATAATCCAAATCCTGATGTCACTTTTGTATTGGAAGAGCCTAAGTTTCAGGCCTGCCGGGAAAAATGAAAATAATTAGTTGGAACTGTTGGGGCTTGGGTAATCCGAGTGTAGTTCCTAATCTTAAGTACATCATTCGTCGTTATAAAGCAGATGTCATATTTCTATTTGAAACAATAAGTATGTCCAATAAATTTGAAGCGTTGCGTTATTCGTTGGGTTTTGATTGTTGCTTTTCTATTAATCGTGATGGTATGTGGGGTGGTATGGTGGTTCTACGGAAACAGTCTAGTAATTGCTCCATCCATCATTATTCAAATAATCATATAGATATTCTGGTTCAAGATTCGCGTGCCGGTGATTGGAGGCTTACCAGATTCTGTGGCTTTCCAGAAACTTCTCGCCGTAGAGATTCCTGGAACTTTATTAGAAATTTGGCTGCAAATTCCACTTTACCTTGGTGTATGATAGGTGATTATAATGACATCCTTTCCTCGAAGGAAAAATGAGCCGGAGTGGAGAGACAAAGTTGGTTGATTAACAGTTTCCGTCAAGCAATGCAAGATGCATGTTTGATAGACATTGATATTGAAGGGCACATGTTTACATGGTTCATAAGTTTGGGCACTAATAGAGCTGTAGAAGAAAGACTAAATAGAGCCATGAAAAATAGTGATTGGATTTCGATGTTCCCGAAAGCAAAGCTAAATTGTTTCACGACAACTTCCTCCGATCATTACCCGTTACTCTTAAACTGTGAATCTAATTCAAATTCGGTTCCGCGAAATAAATTGTTCGAGTTCGAAAATGCGTGGTTGCTTGAAGCGGGCTTTAAAGAGTATGTTCATGAATTCTGGTCAAATAATCATTTTGACCGTATTATGGAGAAAATACAATCTTGTGTAGAGAATCTTTTGCAGTGGACGAAGAAACATTGGCAAACTAACAATAAGGAAATAGAGAAACTTAGCAAACAACTTGATAATGTCCGTAGGCATGTTAACGCTAGTAATATTCAACAGCTCAATGCTATTAAAAAAAGACTTAATCATCTGCTTGTGAAATAGGAGTTTTATTGGAAACAAAGAGCTAAAGTTCATTGGTATAAGGACGGCGACCTTAATACCCGATTCTTCCATGTGTCAGCTTCGGTCAGGAAAAAGATAAACCCTATTAAATCTGTTGTCTCTGATAACAGGGAAGTTATAAATTCTTTAGTAGGAATGTGCAAAGTGGCCTAAGATTATTTCATAGATTTATTTCAAAAACAACAAAGTTCTCGTGATCAAGTCATTCAATGCCTGAATCCTTCCATTTCTGATGAGGATAATATTATGTTGACAACACCTTTTTCTTTTGATGAATTTAAAGAGGCAATTTTTTCTATGCAAGCTGACAAAAGTCTTGGTACGGACGACTTTAATCCGGGTTTTTATCATCAGTTTTTTGATTCCTGTGGTATGGAGGATTTTTATGCTAGCTGCATGTGGCTCGAGAGTGATATTTTTCCTAATAGTCTTAATAAGACTAATATTACTTTTATTCCGAAAGGGGATTCTCAAACTTCTATGAAAGATTGGCGACCGATTTCTCTGTGTAATATCTTGTATAAAGTGATTGCAAAAGTGCTTGCGAATCGGTTGAAGAAAATTCTGGGTAAGTGCATATTTGACAATCAGTCGGCATTTGTCTCAGGAAGATCTATTTTGGATAATACTATGACAGCTATTGAATTCGTTCATTACATAAAGACCAAAACTAGAGGGAGACTTGACGATATAGCTATAAAACTTGACATTATTAAAGCTTATGATAAAATTGATTGGGATTACATGAAAGACGTGTTGTTCAAACTGGGATTTAATGAGAAGTTGATCAGTTGGATCAGGCTTTGTATGGAATCCGTTGATTATGATGTGGCGCTGAATGGTACTATGGTTGGTCCGATTATCCCGGGCCGTGGGCTAAGTCAGGGAGATCCTCTTTCTCCTTATATTTTTATTTTATGCGTGGAAGGGCTCTTGGCTCTTATAAAGGATGCTGAATCTATAGGTGATCTTCATGGTGCAAAAATTTGTCGGAACGCACCTATTATTTCACATCTTTTATTTACGAATGATTGTTTTTTGTTCTTTCGAGCTGATATCAATGAAGCTCATGTTATGAAGAATATTTTGGCTACTTATGAAGAGGCCTCGGGTCAAGTGATAAATTTTCAGAAATTTGAATTCTATTGTAGCAGGAATATGGATACGGTTTCAAAAAACATGTTTGCTGATATCTTAGGTGTTCAACAAGTGTTGGATACTGGTAAATATCTTGGGGTTCCGTCTATGATTGGTAGAAATAGAAAAGATGCTTTCAAGTTCATTAAGGACAGAATTTGGTGGAAAATAAATTCTTGGAGTAGTAAGTGTCTTTCTCATGCCAAAATTTGTGGAAGGTATGAGTTTCAAGAATATCAGTGCGTTCAATTACGCGTTTCTTAGTAAACAAGCATGGTCTTTTGTGAAGGAGCCTACCATATTAGTGACTCGTTTGTATAAAGCCATGTATTTTCCTAACTGTGATTTTCTGGATTCTGTAGTCGGGCATAACCCTAACTACATTTGGAGGAGTATTTAGAGTTCAAAGTTTGTGATGCGGGGTGGAAATAGATGGAGTATTGGAGCAGGGGTAAGTATACCGGTATGGAACCATCAATGGATTTCTGATAGCTCTGTTTTGACTAATCCTTGGCAAACTAACCAGGTAGTTGAATCTCTCAAAGTTTCGGATCTCATGCTTCCAAATGGTAAACAATGGAACCATGACTTGATTTATCCGCTAGTGGGTGATGCTATTGCGCAAAAGATCATAAATACTCCATTATTCGGTGCAGTTCAAGAGGATAAGCTTATTTTTAAACATGAGAAAGATGGTATATTCTTGGTTCGTAGTGCGTATAGATACTGTATACATGAAGTTATTGATACTACGAATCTCAGGGTAAGTGGAAATTGAAATGTTATTTAGAAAGCCAAATGTCCAACTAGAGTAAAGAATTTAGTTTGGAGGCTTTGTCGGAATTGTATTCCTACCAGAAGGCGCCTTCTAGATAAAGGTATTGATTGCCCATCTTTTTGCATTAGTTGTTTGGAAGAAGAAGAGAACAATTACCATTTATTTTTCCAATGCCTAAAGAACATTGAGTGTTGGGAAAGAGTAGGCTTATGGGGTAAAATACATGTTTTGATTCTCAATGGTGGAGACTTTACGAGTATTATCCTCTCTTGTTTAAATGAATTTACTCATGACGGTCAAGATTTGCTTACTACCATGTTGTGGACTATTTGGAAAGGTAGGAACAACCATATTTGGAATAAGGTGGTAGAGTCGCCGTCTGATATCTTTAATCGAGTTGTTCATCTACTGACAGGTTGGAAAGAAGCTAAGACTGTGCGAGTTAATTCTGGTGATGTTACTAGCAGCCCAAGTAACACAAACTGGGTTAAACCTTTGGAGGGTCGTCTCAAATGTAACATTGATGCTTCTTTTTCACTCGAGAAAATTGGGGTCAGTGCTTGTATTAGAGATTCCGAGGGTCACTTTGTTGCCGCTAGAACGTAATGGTTCTCACTCATTACTGAGATTGACACAGGAGGAGCTTTGGGCCTTTTGGCAGCTATTGTTTGGGTGCACGATATATGGCTCGATAACATTGATTTCGAAATGAATGCTAAAACGGTGGTTGATAGAGTAAACAACTTGAGACCAAATGATTTAGAATTTGGTGCGGTTACCCGAAAATGTAATAAGCATATGAATTATCTTTTTACGAATTCCGATGTCAAATTCGTTAGAAGACAAACTAATGAAGCGGCTCATGTGTTGGCACAAATGGCTATATCTTTTACTAGTTTTCATATTTTTACAGATTGTCCATCATGTATTCAGGATATTATTATAAATGAAATGAACTGGTCTTTCACTTTAAAAAAAATATATTTGTAGTATTAACTAATGCTCACATGTCATCCATAATTAACATTTTTTCTTCCTAACTAACCGAAATAATCATTTCATATAATAAAATGTTAGTTAGGAGACCACTTTATAACATTTTTTTTAATTAAATAACCAATGCCAAATTTTAAATTAAACTAAAGAGTTGAGGATTAATTATGCCAATATTTATTTAAGCGTAAAAGAAAAATATTTTATTTTATTTTAATTTAGAGGATGGCAAGTGGCTATAGAAAATAAGGAATTAAATGTCCTATTTATATAAAGCAATGGCAATTGCTGCAATTAACGGCAGATAGAAGACCAGTTTCACAAAATGAGATGTATATAACAACCCAACCACCACCTATTAAAACTCAACAGCAAAACAAATCAAAAAACAGCAACTCAAAAGGATGTCGTTGGTAACCGAAGAAATCAAGTCCAAATCAGAGGTATACCATGGAGACCAAATCTGTCAACAAAAATCCAAAGAGCTTCTGAAAGAAATTTCTCTCCCCAATGGTTTGTTACCATTGAAAGACATCACTGAAGTTGGTTACAACAGAGAAACCGGTTTTGTTTGGCTGAAACAGAAGAAAAGCACAACACACAAATTTGAAAAGATTGGGAAAGTTACTTCTTATGCTACTGAAGTTACTGCTCATGTTGAGAAAGGTAAGATTAAGAAACTGAGTGGTGTTAAAACTAAAGAGCTTTTCATTTGGATAACACTTAGTGATATTTATGTTGATGATCCACCTACTGGTAAAATCACTTTTCAAACTCCTGCTGGACTTTCTAGAACATTCCCAGTTTCTGCTTTTGAAGTTGAAGAGAAAACAAGTGGTGTTAAAGAGGTTTAGTTTTAGATCTCTCTATTGGTTCATGTGATGTGTTGGTGTTAAAATTTCAATGGAACCTTATTAGTGTTATTAATGTGTGGTGTATTAATCATCATCTATTGTTATTTTTCAGTTGAGATTTAAATGAAATTAATTCTGTTATGTTTTTATTTTATTTTTTTAAATTGTTATTATTTCGAAATGTTCACCGAAATTACATTATATTATATATTATATATAGTGGAGAATTTGATTCTAATGAATTCGAATCTAGTTCTTCTTAGGTTCGGTATGGAGGGTGCATGTTAACTTATCCTCTAACAAACTATTTAATTTGTAATGGCATATTAAATAGTATATGAATTTGTTCGATAATTACTGAAATTAACAATCTTCTCATTAACTCGAAATTTTCTTTGTTAGTGTAATGAATATTTTATTACAAGTTAACTTAGAGTTTAAATGTTAAGGAAGGTATCTAGAGAGAAGTTTTTTTTTGTTTTTTTTATAAAGATAAAATATATTTTAAAAAAATTGATACATAAAAAGGTGGGGACTAGACCAAAACCTACTCAAAAGTATCTAAATATAAAAAAAAAGAAGCAAACCAAGCCTATTTTTTTACATAATTACTCTAATATCTGAGTTAAAAAGAGTGAAGGAAGTAGATGTACGACCTATATTAGCAAAAAAGTCAACACAACTATTACCTTCTCTACAAATGTGAGTAATAAGAAAATTCATCTGAAGAACTAATTTTGAACAATTAAGCCATCTATTCCTAAGTTGTCAAGGAATGATATTAAGATTAGAAAAAGCGTTAACCACCATCAAGGAGTCGGATTCCACCCAAAGGTTGTTCCAACCCTTATCAAAAGCCAACTCAATATCTCTTATGACTCCACAAAATTCAGCCAAGAGAGAGGAAACCCAAGAAAGAGGTTCGACAATGGCAATAAGAAAACTACCGGAGTTGTCACGGAAAATACCACCGCAACCTGTTAAATTGGAGCAAAAAGAACCATTTACATTGCACTAAAACCAGTGGAGAAGAGGAGGATTTCAGATAATTTCTTTGATAAGAGGAACTTTCGGAGGCTTGATCAAGATTTGAAAGGCTTTGATAACTTTGAAATATATTAAATAATCTTTGAAGCTATAATCAGATTTAGAGGAGAAAATTTTACCTTCTCATAAATGATGGCTTTAATAGGTTGCGCATTAGGGAGAATGCTGAAAAAATGAACCGCATTTCCAGCATCCCAAATAGCCGAAATGATAAAGAAACTAGCAAGAAGGATGACAAAAGAGCCTTCAGGAGAAGAAGCTCTATGATGAAGATTCCAAAAATTTTGGGCAAATATAGCAACTTGCAAATTGGAGATGTCTAACCACCATTTCCAAAGGGAAGCAGCAAAATGGCAGTGGAAAAAAGGTGTTCAGAACTTTCCGTCGTTTGGTGACATAAGGAACCACAAGAAACAATATTAAAGCCCCGTTGGATAAGTTGATCATCAGTGGGAACTTTATTATGATGGAGTCTCCAAATAAGAAGCAAAGTGGATGGCGGGAGGTAACGGTCCCAAAGAAAGGCATCGGGAGAGATTAGATTGCACTTCAAATTATAAGCAAGCTTTAAAGAGAGCATACCATTAGGGGATTCAGTCTAGGATAAATGATCCTCCCCGAAGACCCCTGTTAAAAAGATCTTAGAAAGGCGATCTTCTAAGAAAGGTAAGAGGTCAAACCATGCAGAAGGGAAAATCCAGGAGTTGTTAGAAAGATAGTCTGACACTGTAGCCGACAGATTGTTGCGGCGGTTAAGCGACAAGCAAAGAGTTGGTATTATTTTTACCGGGTGATATATACCGGTTAGGTTATATCGTATCGTGTCCACAGAGATTGGTTATTGATTCGTCGTTCGACAATTCTACTATTAATGAGTTTGAGATTAAATGAGTTGAAAATAAAAGACAGAAAGTAAATGAACAAAAAGTAAGAAGGATAGACGACCGAACGAATGTAAACTACCCGTCACGACTTAAATCTACCACCCATATCATACTCGGCCTACGATACTCATCCGTGTCATCACATACCTCTCACAACCTAAGCTATTTCTAACCCCAAATTGAGAATCCTCCCGAATCACCTCGATATCTATTTCTGGCCTACCTCGACAACACAGAAGTCAACTGCGTCACCTCCATACCCATCTTTGGCATACTTCACCAACGCAGAGGCATTAAGATTAGATACTCTATAGTGAATGTCAGCTCTAAACCCATTTCAAGCATTCAGAAACTAACAGATAATCATCCTAGGAAAGAATCTAAGCAATTCATCTCTAGTAAAGCTCAAATCCCTAACATAGAGTAAAAACCTAAGACAATCACCAACACAGATTCATAAAGCAAGCTTTATACAACGTCAAAGGAGACAAATATACATGAGTTATGAGTAGATATAAATACAAAACCCAACAAAATATATTACAAAGAGAAGAGAAGAAGTGGAACCAAACATTTCTTGGTTTGTCAACACCAATCGACGAGGGATTCGACGAGGAATCATCCAAATGCAAGCTCCAATGTTGTTTTCCAAGAAAATCTATCAAAAAAATGATGTTGATGGTGTTGGGACTCAAAAATACCCAACCCATAACCTAAAAATGTGTTTTTAGCCCCTTTTAAAGAATTCTGAAGTCGCAGGGCGCGCTAAGCGCGGTATTCGCGCTAAGCGCGGTATTCGCGCTAAGCGCGGCCTGTGATGTTCAGCATCTTGTTTTTGCCATATCTTGAGAACCGTAACTCGGAATTTTGCCATATCTTGGAAAGCTTATTAAATTTACTATCTAACCATGAAAAAATATCAATCAAATTGATGATTTTTATTCTTTGATTTTGAGCTTTATTCGTTGATGAGTTGCTCAAATCGCGTGTTTGAAGCCGTGTCTTCGACACTTTATTACTCAATGCTCCAATTATGAATGAATACCTATAAGAGAGATAAAAAAACTATCAAATGATACAATATTTACACAAAAAATCAATTATTCTATTATGCACACATTTATACAAAAAGCGGGGGATTTATTCGAAAAATATCAACAAAAGAACCGATAAGTGCCACAAAACATACATACAAAATAACTAAATTTTGGCACTTATCAACTCTCCCCAACTTGAAACATTGTTTGTCCTCAAACAAAGTCAAGTAAACCTAAAGAAACAATGAATGATAATCAAAGAATCACAAATCAACTAGTTTATAAAACGGAAAACAAATGTATGGTTCAAACGAAAACGTACACGCGAAATACTTACTTACCACATTCCTACAACGATAACATATAAACGAAACAAATCTTAAGTACAAAAATCATGCAAAACATTCTAAAACAAAACAAGCTCAATCATGAATCACACCTAGCAAAAATTCATCAGTAGATGAAGAACACACAAAGGTGAGGGATAAAAAACACTCCTCCACAATCTTGCAAACAATAGACTAAATTATGCATTCATCCAAAAACGTATTGAAAATACAAATGCAAGAATCACAAAGACTTTTCAAGGTTGTAACGTGGTTTGGTTAACAAACAAGTGATAAGTCCTAAAGCTAATCGAAACAAAAACTTGCTTAAACCTAAGGGAGTGATCAACTCACGAAGTTTCAAACAATATAATTTCAATCAAACTTATTCTTCATCACAAATTTCACACCAAACACACCTCACTTATTAACATAACATTATTCCTACTCTTTTTGTTTTTCTTTTTCAAATCTTTTCTCTTTTTTCTTTCTTTTTCTAATCTTTCTTTTTCACTTTTTTCTTTTCTTTTTATTTTCTCTTAACCTCATAGCAACCACAATATAAGTACATAAACATTCATCTCCCCAATTTGAATTCAACCAACATTAATGTGTGAATACTCCCTACTTTCTAAGGCAAGGTAAAAATCCATACAACAACATATAGTTGAGGGTTCAAGAAACAAATAAATCAACATCCATACAAAAAAAGTGAATTGACACTCATAGGCAAGCATCAAGTTCAAATAAACATGGATATTGATAAAAGTTCAGAGGGGTTAACAAAAGTTCTCACACTCACAAGGTGAATTGAATATTTGACCAAGGTAGTTATGCTCAAAATCAAACAAAATGCCTTGATCATTTTCTTGCAATCATACAATCAATACAAAACAAAAGATTAAGCATAATAAAATCCAGTTAAAACAAGAATGTGGACTCTCACATATGTAAACAATGGAAAGCTTCCTCACATTTATGGTTAAAAAGGATACTAAAGTGATTCAATTTATGAGCAAGTAATGCAAAAAGAATGAATGGCATGGTAATTGTACAAATGATAAATTTCCTAAACATGTTATGCTATAGAAAGCGATAAACGAGTACCTGACGTGTACCAACTTTGAAAATTATCATTATCATACATCCGCAAGTTGAAACGATCAAACTCAGAAAATCACCTCAAAAGTATTCAAGTTACCGGACCAAAATTTGAGTCCAAACAACAACAAAAGAATTAGAAAAATAAAATGTACAATATTTACAATATTTACAACCAACAAAACTCCTCAAGCTAAACACGACAAACTTGCGGAAATACAACATTTTACGTAACAAAACAAAAGCAAATTACGATACGAAAACGTGGTGAAAATGAATTGACAAGTTGAAAGGTGAAGATTTAAAATTAAGAACAAGTCCTATTTCAACTTGTTAAAACACAAGTCTCTAAACACATAAACAAACATAGACAAACATGCTTGTTTTACGTCGTAAGCTCGACGCCTTTATTGTGCGAGCATTAGTAACCTTCTCTCATCATGCCATGGTATTGTCACACCGCGCAAACCTAAAGAAAATATCCTAACAACCACACAACAAACGTTACAAGTACGAGACAATTCACAACATCACATGAAAGCTAAGAAAATCACAAATATGTACAAGTATGGAAAGTAAACACACAACATGTACATGTAACATATACAAGTTCATATACAAAACCTATACAACATTTACATTAATTACAAAACTCAAAAACAACGGAATTATCGCAATACAGAAACAATAAAACCAATCCCCGGCAACGGCGCCATTTTGTTGCTGCGGTATAGCGACAAGCAAAGAGTTGGTATTATTTTTACCGGGTGATATATACCGGTTAGGTTATATCGTATCGTGTCCACAGAGATTGGTTATTGATTCGTCGTTCGACAATTCTACTATTAATGAGTTTGAGATTAAATGAGTTGAAAATAAAAGACAGAAAGTAAATGAACAAAAAGTAAGAAGGATAGACAGCTTGTCCGGAACGAATGTAAACTACCCGTCACAGACTTAAATCTACCACCCATATCATACTCGGCCTACGATACTCATCCGTGTCATCACATACCTCTCACAACCTAAGCTATTTCTAACCCCAAATTGAGAATCCTCCCGAATCACCTCGATATCTATTTCTGGCCTACCTCGACAACACAGAAGTCAACTGCGTCACCTCCATACCCATCTTTGGCATACTTCACCAACGCAGAGGCATTAAGATTAGATACTCTATAGTGAATGTCAGCTCTAAACCCATTTCAAGCATTCAGAAACTAACAGATAATCATCCTAGGAAAGAATCTAAGCAATTCATCTCTAGTAAAGCTCAAATCCCTAACATAGAGTAAAAACCTAAGACAATCACCAACACAGATTCATAAAGCAAGCTTTATACAACGTCAAAGGAGACAAATATACATGAGTTATGAGTAGATATAAATACAAAACCCAACAAAATATATTACAAAGAGAAGAGAAGAAGTGGAACCAAACATTTCTTGGTTTGTCAACACCAATCGACGAGGGATTCGACGAGGAATCATCCAAATGCAAGCTCCAATGTTGTTTTCCAAGCAAATCTATCAAAAAAATGATGTTGATGGTGTTGGGACTCAAAAATACCCAACCCATAACCTAAGAATGTGTTTTTAGCCCCTTTTAAAGAATTCTGAAGTCGCAGGGCGCGCTAAGCCCGGTATTCGCGCTAAGCGCGGTATTCGCGCTAAGCGCGGCCTGTGATGTTCAGCATCTTGTTTTTGCCATATCTTGAGAACCGTAACTCGGAATTTTGCCATATCTTGGAAAGCTTATTAAATTTACTATCTAACCATGAAAAAATATCAATCAAATTGATGATTTTTATTCTTTGATTTTGAGTTTTATTCGTTGATGAGTTGCTCAAATGGCACGTTTGAAGCCGTGTCTTCGACACTTTATTACTCAATGCTCCAATTATGAATGAATACCTATAAGAGAGATAAAAAAACTATCAAATGATACAATATTTACACAAAAAATCAATTATTCTATTATGCACACATTTATACAAAAAGCGGGGGATTTATTTGAAAAATATCAACAAAAGAACCGATAAGTGCCACAAAACATACATACAAAATAACTAAATTTTGGCACTTATCACAGATCAATGTCCCAATCCGCAAAATCAGAAGAAAGCATCTCCTTAGCAAACGAAGAACCCGCCCACTCATCCGTCCAGAAATGAATACGAGAACCATTACCAAAGGACCAAACAGAGTTATTAAGAACATTATGGTACTCATCTTTTATTCCCTTCCAAATAGAAGAAAAGATGTGATAACGAATTATACCTAAATTTCTCAAAACCCGGCGACGGAGGAGGCAAGCCCAGGCTTCGGAAGAATTTAAAAAAATCCCAACTCAATTTTAAATTAGTAGCATGATTGAGACAAACAAGAGAGAGAATCCCAAGACCGCCATTAACCTTTGGTTCGCAAATGTTCTTCCAAGAGACAGTAACAACCTTGCGCTGAGAGATGTTACCACTTCATAAGAAATTACGGGAAGCTTTTTCAATACTCCTTAACAAAGAAAGAGGCCAAGAATATATACCTAAAGAATGGGTAAGCATATAATTAATGACACATTGGATGAGGACGACATGAACTGCAATCGAAAGAAGATAGCCTTTCCAAATTGAAAATTTGGAAAGAATCTTGTCGGTAATAGGCTGAAGAAAACGAGACTTAATTCTACCTTTGAAAATGGGCACACCAAGGTAATTTAAGGGAAGAACCCCTCTGCTGAACTCGGTGAGGGAAAGTAATTCCTCAATTCTTCTAGCACCGAGGCTTCTAGGAAAGAGAGCAGATTTAGACTGACAGAAAATTTGGCCCGAAGCCGCAACATAATCAGAATAGAAGGAGAAAAGATTTCTGACATTCGAATTTGAACCTTTGCAAAAAATAAGAATGTCGTCCACATATAAAGTGTGGGTAGGAAAATTCAGATTACCCGCACCTTTCATGGGACTAACCAACCCAACGGCAGCTAAGTTGGAGAGACCATGACTAAGGACTTCCTTCGCAATACAAAAAATAAGAGGAGAGAGTGGAACTCCTTGCCGCACACCTCTAGCACAAGAGAAATAACCGTGAAGCTTGCCATTGATATTCTCCGAAAGATGAGCCGAAGAGGGAATAACATAAATCCAATTAGAGAACTTACTATAACAGCCAAAATAGGATAAAACTTGCATGAGAAAAGACCAATTCAAAGTATCAAACGCCTTAATAACATCCCTTTTAATAGCGATGTTTCCCCTTTTACACGGACGGTCAAGAACATTAAAGCCTTCGGAAGCAAGATAATGCAATCATGAATGTTACAAACCTTGATAAACCCTTTTTGCTCTTTAGAGATAAGATGAGGCATAAAGGAAGAAAGACGATCCGCCAAAATCTTAGTAATAACTTTAAATTTAAAATTGGTAACCGCAATGGGCCTGAACCTGTCGATAGAATCTGCATCAGAACTGTTGGGGATAAGAGAAATAGAAATGAATTTAAAGTTTTCCATAATCCAACCATGAGAATAGAATTACAGCACAACTCCAATCACATCAGATTTGACAACCTCCCAATAATGTTGAAAGAAAAATCCACCAAATTCGTCGGGATCAAGAGTACTATCAACACTAAGCGAGAAAACATATTGGAAATAGTGAGAGTCAGCACAAGATTCATCTGGTCAGTGATAAGCGAGGGAATAGGATTAGACATGTTAGGAAAAATTGAACCTGCAGCCCATTTACCTAGATTCATCCAAAGAGAAGAGAGCTTTCATTTGAGAGCAACAGTGGTGAGAGGTTTGGAACCACGAGGCCAGATGACTCGTCCATGAAGATTATGTTTACATTCTTCAACTCCAGCCATATATTCTTCTTATGGAATGGTAATGGATAAACGACCTCCTTTCAGAATAGGTTGAGGAAGTTGAGAGCAAGGAATGTCAAAAACACCATTTAGAGCCTGTGCAAAGGATCGAGGAGGGACAAGAGGAGGAGCAGGCGGTGGAGGGGGTTCCAAAATATGGACAGAGGAGGATGGAGGAGCAAGACAAGACCAAGGAATGAAGAATGAGTCCATAGCAAAAGAGAGGAGAAAATCAAATCATATTGAAAAAAAATAATAAAATACCAGTGAAATCGGTCTAGAGAGAAGCTTCGTTCCCTTATAAAGTAGAACTATCTTTTTAAAATGATAAGAGTATTAAGAGATTTTATTGTGAGACTTCGCCTTGACTCACCTTGCCCTGAAATAGTGACACTCCACATGATAGATGCTTTTACAATAATATCTTTGTGATTTTTTTATGTTGTATTAAATATGATTTTTTTTCTATAAAATTATTAATATTAGTTTTTGATGCCTATAAAACAATAACATATTTTAATCTATATAAATTTAGTATTCATGTAGTTACAGTAAGAATTTAGATTCCTACTAGTAATTATAAAATTGGTTTAATTTTAAATTTTAACAAAATAAAAAATAATAATAAATATGAATATAGTGAGAAATTATAGTTAATTGAAGTTATTTTCATGAAAATATTTTTTCTCACACTTTATTTCTTGAAATAAGAATAGAAAATTTATATGTAAATAATGTTTTTTGGCATAAAAAAATTTCTTATTTTCTTTTGTAAAATTTGAATTAAACATGGGAATATTGCATTTTCATAATCATATTCTCAAGAATATTTGTTGTAACTTTGAAACAAACACACCCTAAAAAAATAAAACTCAATTTGATTTATAAATCAAAATTTTCATTTATTTTATAATTATTTTTTAAAAAAAATTTAAAATTCAATTTTATTCTTTTTATTTTACAAAATTTTAAAATTTGATAAAGAAACTTAGAATAGTATTTTAAACATGTATGAAAAAAGCTATTTACAAATTTAAAAGGTTAAGGATAATTAAATAACTTTAAAGTTAAGAAAAAATAGGAATTAAAATTTCATGCATAAAAATTTTAGAAGGAACAAAACATGTCATTTTTTATAGACACTAAAAATAAAATTTGAGATATTTTTAAGGATAAAAAATATATTTAATTTTTAAAGTTATTACCACTTTTACCACCTGTCATATTAGTCTCTTTTGGTTTATCTCTCTGTAAATTTTTTTGTTTGTAAAACTAACTTTGCTATTAAAAGAATCTTGCAATTTTAACCTTCGGATAAAAAGACACACTCTTTGCGCCTATGTGACATACTGAGTATCAATGATTTATTTTATTTATTTATTTTTGAATATGAAATAACGTGCTGGTCAGGTGCTAGATATTGATCAGTGCATTTTCATGCACATTCTTCCATGTTTGTCTCTAAGAATTGCCTTGTTTTCCTTTGATTATTTTTATATTTTATATGGTTTTTCTATTTTATTCTATTTTTGCACTTATTTCATTTTCGTATTTAATTTTCAGCATTTGCAGCTTTCGCAGAAACATTTATAACTTGAGCTACAGGAATCGGATTGAGGCGTTTGACCATGCGTTGGAAAGCTAAGAGAAAGATATACAACTCTCTAGTTGTGGCCAGAAGCTGATTCGGACTGTAGCAAGGTTGAAAAAGTCGTTGAAGTTGCAGCATTTTTTATATTTAAGTTTTGGGTCATTTGTTTTGGGTCTGAGTTGTGTTTTTGACCCAACTGGGTTATGACCCGAATCCTTGTTCTTGGTATACCTAGCAGCCGCTAAAGTAATTTGGTTGGACCTTTCATTATTCATAAAAAATACTATTTTGCTTTTGACGATAATGATGAGGAACTAAACATCTAGAGTCGATCTGCTGTATTCAGGTTCCAACACTTGAGATTATTATAATGTTAATTTCAGTTTAATTCCTTTCAATAATATTTTGTGTTATTGTATGCTTAATTCAATTGCATGAAATATATTGATTCAATTTGGTTGATTGTATGATCCTAACTTAGACTCATCGCGTTTGCTTAATTCGTTGTTGTGTCTGATCAATCATGTTTGCTTAATCCATGAAAATTTATCCCGTTTGCTTAATTCGGACAATAGGATCGTACATCTCACAAACTTCACCGCTTCACCGGGTTTGTATCCAAATAGGAATAGATAATCCGCTTGGGTATTAAAATTATAATAATCGATGATAGTAGGAACTGAATCGGTAGATTGACTTATTTTATAATCACTTATTTTAACCGCTTATTTTCTGCTTTTTCTTAATCGATCATCAAACCAACCCCCTAATTCGATTTACCTTCGGTTAGTAATAATCAAGAATCCTTGTGAGACGATTCGAGTCATTGTCGCTATACTACGTTTTCAAAAATTACTCGTTTTGATTCGCGCGCGACAGCGAATCAATATCCCTCTTGATCTGTATTGGATTTCAGGATTCTATAAATTGTATTTGTTGACTTTTTTGAAATTCTTGTAGTCTTAGTAATTTAATAAAAATATAAAAAATATAAAAAGTAAAAAACAAATAAAAAGTAAAAGATAAAAAAATATAAAAGAAAAATAAATAATAATAATAATAAATGTACAATTAATGCGTTATTTGACATTTAAAATAAAAGATAAAATAGATAAATGACACTCAACATTCCACATACATATAAGGAGTGCGTCTTTTTATCCCAAAAGTTAAAATTGCAATAATATTTTAATGATAATGTTTGTGTTAAAAAAAATTAATTAGAAGGGGGATAAATGATCATTGTTGCCTGCAGTGATACAACAGTTCCAACACTGTCAACCATTTCAAGTTGTCTGATCAAGCTCAGATGGATGTAATTTAAAACTAATATTTTATAAATAGAAAATGGAAAACAAATTTATATTAAACCTAAAGAGGCCAATATAATATAGGACAAAAATGGTAATAACCTAATTTTATGTTTTTAAAT
The DNA here is from genome assembly GCA_021764765.1 of Vicia sativa. Lineage (NCBI taxonomy): Eukaryota > Viridiplantae > Streptophyta > Magnoliopsida > Fabales > Fabaceae > Vicia > Vicia sativa. Next base: position 92,538,114 of record CM038795.1, read on the forward strand.
TTTTTTCTTTTTAAAAAAATGTGAGTTTTAATTTAATTTTTGGAAACATTCATGAATTTTTATCCAATTTTAGGGGGATCTCATGAATTTTTATGAGATTTTTCAAAATTTCCCAAATTTAAACAATTGGATTTTTTTAAGTGAAAAACTTAGATACAATTTTTTTGATGTGAGTCTTACAATTTCGCAATAAAGTTATGACAAGTATACTTAAATATAATTTAAGGTGTAAAAATAGATAAAAATTGCATATGTGTAAAAGAAGTTTATACATTTAGCATATTTTTATTGGAAAATAGAAAAAACTATACCTAAAAAGTTGCATATAAATTTTATCATTTTTCAAATACACTATCAAATTTTTTAAAACTCCAAGTTTTTATCCGATTTTTGAAAGTCTATGAGTTTTTAAATGATTTTAAAAAATATATATGAGCTCTTATCGTTTTTTTGAAAAATTTTATCTGATATTTCAAATACACTACTAAATTTGTCCAAAATCTACTAGCTTTTATCAATTTTTTTTGAAAAATATGGTATTGTGTCATATTTTTCAAATAAATAAGTAGTGTAAATTTTTGTTTTTTTGTCTATGAAAAACAAACTATCGAATCTTTTATATGATCAGACTATTGTTTTAAAAATTGGACCGGACATTAAATCGATGAAGATATTGAGTCACTGATTTAATGATCGAATCACTGAGTTACTGATCGAACGACATGACTAACTCGGATTAAGCTGGATAATTCGGTTGAATAAACCACTCGTTATAAAAAAATTATATAGAAACAAAATATGTCAAATTAGTTAATTCAGTCTCTACATAATATAACTCATATTTAAATTTTTTAAAAATATCATACCATAAATAAATTCACAAGTTCATAATTTAAATTCAAATTTTAAACATTGGTATCACACATAACAAAATAGTAAAAAAATTACAAAATCTAATTACAAACAAAGTATAATTGCAACATAATCTAATCGTATAGTTTATAACAAAATAATTTCATTGGAGTATAAATTTAGTTTCAAGAAAGAAAATTTGTTTTAAGGTTGAGATCTTTTTCTTCAATATTAAAACCATCTGCAACAAAATCAACCGCATTGGTAACATCTTTCCCATTATTTTATTTTATTTTTTATTAAAATTTTTATTAAAATAATTAAAACGGCGTTTTGATTTTTTTAAAATTAATAAAAGTTAAAATTGAATTGAACCATAGATCTATAAAAATTGTTATTTTTTTTTCTAATTTTTGTGGTTTACATCAAATTTTATTGGTTTGGGCTGATTTAACGACATATTCAATTCAATAATTAAATCAAATCGATTATCTGACCGATTCTCGATTCGATCAATCTGATCAATTAATCCAATTCATTTTTAAAATAATATTATCAGTACATATCAATTAAACTCATTTTATATATCAAATCGAATCTAAAATTATACAAAATAAACCATTGAAAAAAATATTGTTTCTCAAATGCCACACACATCAAAGAACTATCAACTAAACTACTCCTTCCTTCCCTTCTTTAATTTTTTTCCTCTTCAAAATGGAACTGTCCTTAAATGGGTCATATGGTAATTTGAAATAATAATAAATAATAGTTGAGCTTTAATGAAAGATCACAAAAAGTGGGTAGATCGCATTTAAGGAGTCTAACTGTTACTTGTGATGTTAACTTACTATATTTGATTTCAACTTACTTTTTCTTCTGCCCCATCCCAAACCATTTTTCTTACGCATGAGCCATAATAAAAGACTTTCTTTTTAAGTGATAAGATATTTAGATTTCTTTGACGCAAAGACATCGTTTTTTAAGGCAAAATATAAAGAGAGAGGATATGGACTTTCACCTTTTAAAAAATTACTCTTTCCGTTTTAAATTAATGTCCTTCGAAATTTTTGCACGTTGATTAAAAAATACAATTATATTGTCATGAAATATTACATTTTTATTAAATTATTCTTATTAATTTATTAAAAGAAATATGTAAAATAATATTATTATAGAACACAATTAAAAAAATAGCTATCATTATTATATTAAAAAGTGAAAATGACATTTATTTTAAAACAATTTTTTTTAAACGACATTTATTTTAAAACGGAAAAAATATAAAAACTATTATAATCATTTATAACCAACACATACTGTAGAATTGGTTCTCCAGTGAGGAGAATGTATGGGCCGGGATTTGATGCTTTTATGGCAACAAACATCATACCTACATTTCTAAAATTGTTTTTAACTCTTTATTTTAAGAAATGGTTATACCTAATAAAGTGGATTTTGTCTTAAAAAAATTGTTCTCTTTTTTTGTTAGTATGAGAAATAAAATAAAAAGCATCCATCGTGTCATAATTATATAACTAAACCATCTATTTCTAAATGTTATATGGACAGTTTAGAGTCAATTTCTAACCACAAATATCTCCAACCTTTTTCAATGACAATTTCAATATCCCTCGTTGCTCTAAATGATTCAGCATGTAAAGCAAAGTTGTTAATCAAATTTTCGGAAAAAAACCTTTTTGAGGAACCATCACTTGATCTAGAAATGTTACCACATGAAACTTGACCATAGAATTTTCACTTAACACTAAATATTAAATTAGATTCGGTAAAATATTAGATTTGATTTAATATTTAAATATAATTCAAGTTGCAGACTCAAATTCAATTAGAATTGTATATAAATAATCCTAGGTTGTATGATTATTTATACAATTCAACAATACAAATCCTTATTTCCTTTATTATTCTCTCTTTCTCTACTCACTAAAAGTGCCTCATGCACTAACAAATTGGTATCCAGAGCTTCTGGTTATTGTTCTTGATCGAGTTTTCAAGAATTTCACGTCAGAGATCGTGTTTCCAGGACAAGTGAATTAACCTTCGAAGATGGCTATGAAAAATTCAAATTCTCTTCCAATGCTTGATGAAACCAGAATGTGGTTAGCTTTCGCATTGGTGCAGATGCAACCGAAGCACAGAAAAAGCCCACAAAAGTCAAGAAGAAAGATTGCAAGGCTGCTTATTGCATTCGACATTGTTGATCTCTAATTTCGTGAGTCTCACTGTGAATGAAGGAGGCATGGGATATTCTGGTGAAGTATTATGAAGGAGGTGAGAAAGTTAAGTTTGTCAAGTTACAAATTTTGCGTCGACAATATGAATTATTGTCGATGGGAGAAGATGAAAAAGTTGCAGAATATGTGTCGAAGGTTCAGAAACTCGTCCATCTCATGAAGGGTTGTGGTGAAATTATAACTGATAAGATGATAGTTGAGAAGGTAATGAGAATGTTGACCTCTCACTTTGATAACATTATCGTAGCTATTCAAGAATCCAACAAACTTGAAACCACTAAAGTGGAAGATTTGGTTGGTTCGTTAGAGGCGTATGAGAAAATGATTATTGAAAGGAAAGGAGTTCAAGACTCGATACAGGCTCTGCAAGCTCAGTCATGGAAAAAGGATGCTGGCTCCAACAAATTCAAAGGCAAGTTCGACAAGTCTCAGGGCAAGAAGCCTTGGTCGAATTTGCACAAGAATAGGGTCGAAGATAGAAATTTTGAATCCTCGAAAAGGGGAGGAGGAAACTATTGAAATGACAAAGAAGATAAAAAGGGTGTACAGTTCTATAATTGTGAAAAGTTGGGCCACAAAAATTGTTTAAAAAATACAATGGATCGGAAAAAAGCAAGGATGAAGGAGCGAACCTTGCACGCCAAGATTTAGATGATTCTAAAGGTGGTATGGTGGTTATGGCTGCAGTTTCAGATAACCATATCGAATCTAAGATCTGGTTCCTCGACTCAGCTTGCTCAAATCACATGACTGGTCGAAAGGAGTGGCGACTACGACGAAGAAGAAGCAAGGTAAAACTTGATAATAGTTCGTTGCTACGACAAGATAGTTTTTCAAACGAGCAATGGAGGAAAACCTATGATTAAAGATGTGCTCTATGTATGAAGTGCAACTATGTTGGACAACCGGTCAAAAAAGGTTTCTCGTTGTTATGAAAGATGGAGCTTTGGGCTGTTCTACACCAAGAATAATTTGGTCTTAAAATCTTCGTTGTCGAAGAATAGGAATATGACATGATTATTATGAAGTTCAATGTTTAAAATTGTTGACCACAAGGATAGTTGGTTATTCCATTTGAGGTTTGGACATTTGAATTTTCGATCACTCAATCAACTGATTACTCAAGATATGGTTACTAGAATTCCAAGTCTTGAGATGCCTGGAAAATTTTGTGAAGGATATTTAGTCAGAAAGAAATCTAGAAATTCTTTCGTTTCGACTATACCAATGAGATCGTCCTGCATTCTCAAAGTGGTACATTCGATGTATGTGGTCCATTCAAGAACATACCATTGGTGGAAATAGATATTTTGTTTCGTTTGTTGATGAGTTCGAAAAGTTGTGGATCTATGTGATCCAAAGAAAGGATGAAGTATTCAAATCTTTAAGAGATTCAAGATACTTGTCGAAAAAGTCAAAAAATCAACAAATGGAGGTGGTGAATACACTTCAAGATGTTTGAGAAATTCATAGAACATGGTGTTGATTATGAGGTAACCGCCCCGCCTCAACATAATGGAAAAAGAAAAAAACTATTTTAGATATGGCAACATGCATGCTAAAGCAGAAGAATTTGCCAAAGTCTTTATGGGGAGAAGCTGTTTCAACTACAGTTTATATTTTGAACAGGTGTCCTACCAAGATTTTGAAGAACAAGGTTCCTGAAGAATTATGGAGTGGCAAACGACCATCAGTAAGTCATTTGAATGTGTTTGTCTCTATGTGTTATAAGCATACTCCTGATGCAAGAAGAAGGAAGCTTGATGACAAGAGTAAATCTATGATTCTGGTTGGATATCATAAAACTAGTGCATACAGGCTATTCAATTCAGTTAATGAGAAGACCGTGTTGAGTAGAGACATTGTAGTTGATGAAAATTCTGTCTGGGATTGGAATTCTAGTAATTCAATTAACAAGCCACGGATGAGCTCTGATTTCGAAAAAGATGAGGTCAAGTCGAAGGAATTCTTGAGAATCATCAAGTCGAAGATGAAGCAAATCTCGATATACCGCACATGTCGTTGAAGAGGGTGTGGCTAGCACAAGCCATATACCTCAACAAAATAGAGTTCCTCCAACAAGACTTCAAGATTATGAAGTAACTGGTGATGATGAAGTAACACCACATTGAGAATTAGTTCATTTTTCTTTACTTGCGCTTGCCCAATCATATAGCGAAGCAAGCAAATGGAAGTTAGCTATGGTCGAAGAGTTACAGTCAAAAAAACAACACACGGGAGTTAGTTGAATTGCCAGCACATACAAAAGCTATCAAAGTAAAGTGGGTATTCAAGTTGAAACACAATACTGATGGTTCGATAGCAAGACATAAATCAAGATTAGTATCTCGAGTGTTTCTTCAACGAGAAGGACTTGACTACTCTGAAGTATTTGCTCCAATAGTAAGATTGGAGACTATTCGACTAGTAGTGGCATTGGCATGCAACCAATGTTGGTCAACATTTCATTTAGATGTGAAATCAGCATTTCTAAATGGTCCTTTAGACGAAGAGGTTTATGTCACACAACCTCATGGGTTTGTGATTCAGAAGGAAGCGATTAAAGTATATAAGTTGCATAAAGTGCTCTATGGTCTCAAGCAGGAACCTAGAGCATGGAACAAGAAGATTGACTCATACTTATTCGAATTGGGATTTTTCAAATGCAAATCAGAGTATGGTGTCTATGTTCAGGTTGTAGCACAAGATATAACAATCAACTGCTTATATGTTAATGACTTGCTAATAACTGGAAATAGCTTGCAGAACTTGTTGAAGTTCAAAGAGCTGATGACGAAGGAATTTGAAATGTCGGGAAAAAGTTGTCTTATTTCCTAGGTATGAAATTTCAAATAACAAAGCACGGTATGGTACTACATCTAAGGAATTGTGTCAAAGAGATACTCAAGAGATTCATAATGGATGATTCGAATCCTGCATCCTCACCTGTCGAACCAAATGTGAAGTTGGAGAAGAATGGAGAGGAAGACAAAGTTAATGTAACTTTGTTCAAGCAAATTGTGGGATCTTTTAGGTATTTATATAGGTTAGGTTCGATTAAGCGATATATGAGTGAACCAAGAGTGTCACATATGAAGGCTGCAAGAAGAATCCTGAGATATCTGAAGGGTTCGATAAACCGTGGAATACTATTTCGACAAAATTCTGAAGATAAAGAAACAATAGTTAATTGTTTTTCAAATGTTGATTAGTGTGGAGATAACGAAGATAAGGAAGATTGAAGAAGCACAACTGGATATTTCTTTCAAGTATTTGGTGCCCCAATATCATGGTGTTCGAAGAAGCAACCTGTGGTGGCATTTCCATCTTGCAAAGCTGAATATATAGTAGGATCCTATGCTTCTTATCAAGCAATTTGGATCAAATCAGTACTTGAAGAAATGGCTGTCAAAGTGAAGAAACCGTTGGTGTTGCAAATCGACAACAAGTCAGCTATAAATTTGGCAAAGAATCCAGTTTTGCATGGAAGAAGTAAACATATCGAAGCTAGGTTTCACTTCTTGAGAGAAAAGGTAAATCAAGGTGAACTTGAAGTTAGGCATTGCTCAAGTAAAGCACAGTTGACCGACATCTTCACCAAAGGATTGCAGATTGATAGATTCTTGAATTTGAGAAAGAAATTAAGAATAGTTCAGATCGACTATTTTTGAGGATGTTCGACAACAGGGATTATGGGGGTGTGTTGAAATATTAAATTAGATTTGGTAAAATTTAGATTAGATTTGATTTGATTTAATATTTAAATATAATCCAAGTTGTGTAGATCCAAGCCCAATTAGGGTTGTATATAAATAGTCCTAGGTTGTATCATTATTTGTACAATTCAATAATACAAATCCTTATGTTCTTTATTATTCTCTTTTTCTCTCCTTACTAAAAGTGCCTCACGTACTAACAATACCATGTATTACATTTAGTCAAACATGTGAGAAGAGGTTGCAAAAACACTTCTTTTATGGAATTCTGCAAGCTATGGATTTCATTATTTTTAATGACTCAAATTCTAAGAAAGGTAGTCCATTGATTATTGGATTGAAACATATCCCAACAAAGTTTTATCCTATTAGAATCAATCATGTTGTAAATAATGGTTCATCTCTCTTAACATTAAAATATATATATATATATATAAAAAGATTTTTAAACATCTCTCATTCAAAATCTTACTATTAGAAAATTCACATTTAGTGATTGAATTATAGAAAAAAAATCTTAAAAATCGTTCATCAAATTCTTTAACAATTGATTTAGTGACCATCACATTTTGATAAAAAATGTTAGTCGCTAAACTTTAGCAAAGAATTTAGTGATCGAAATTTAGCGACAGATTATTTTTTAAAAAATAAATAAATTATCACACTCAAAAATTAAACACGTGACCTCCGCAAATTTTTATAAAGTCTTGCCACTACACTATTTAATAGCTTTTGATATAATCTATATTTATATATATATATATATATATATATATATATATATATATATATATATATATATATATATATATATATATATATATATATATATATATATATATATATATATATATATATATATATATATATATATATATATATATATATATATATACAAAGTAATAAAAATTTCTAAATAATTCAAAAATATTACTATATATAATATAATTTTATTATGTAATTCAATTATGCACATATAAAAATTGTACTTTAAAAATAAAATTCACTTTTATGCAAAATATAAATATAAAATGACATTATTTTTTTACATAAATATATGTTTTATTTGTTAAAAAAATACAAAAATAAACTTTTACAAAAACTAAAAATTGAAAGAGAATTAAAATATTTAAAAGAAATTTGAAGGAAAATGGTAATAGAATAAAGATAATTAGAAAATAGAAAAAGTAAACAAAAATATATACCTGTGACAGGATTTCGGTATCTGATTCTTTTTATATCAAAAATGTTTTTCGAGACCCGAATAGGCGATCAAAAAATTTTGGTCGCTAAATTGGTGGCTGATTTATTTTAGTGACCGATTTAGCGACCTCTTAAAGTTTACTCATGAATATCCAAATTTTAGTGGCTAAAGCGGTCTCTACAGTGACTGAAATTTTTTGGTTAGTAAATTGGTCACTAAAAGTGAATTTTCTAGTAGTGTCTCTTAAGAAAACTTAATTGAAAATTAATTTTAACTTGGACAGTCGATTATGAATCATTTTTCCCCATAGTCAATTATGAAATGTATCTTACCGAGTAATCGATTATGATTATTACATAATCGATTATGGTGGATGTTAGAGAAAATGTTTCATTAAATTCTTTTGAATAATTGAATACGAGCATATCATAATTGATTATGTACCATATACGAAGGCAAGATGACTTGAAACAATTCATTAAACAAACCTTTGTCTTTCAATGGTGAAGAGTATCCTTACTTGAAAGAAAAAAATGATATATTTATTGAAGAGATGTAATGAAAGTCTGTCACATTGTGTTTTTACTTTAGTAGTTAATTTCTCTATTTTTAAGTATTTTTACTGTTAATGTATTTCTTTTCGTTTGGTAGGTTTTAATACAGATTCCAACGATTTATGGAAGATATTGTACAAGTCACTCCAAACACAAGATGTGAGAGGGTGAATTGTATGTGTTTGAAAAATAGTGCCCAAATAAAAAATATTTGATAAAATCAGAATTTAAAACAAGTTTGTACAACAAAAAAGGAATAAGCAGCCGAATAAGGAAATCAGAGTAGAAAGAAAGAAATATATCGGAAGTAAATAAGTAACTGAAATATAAAGAGATAAGGGAAGATAAACATGCACTAGGGATTTTATAGAGGTTAGGCCTAACCATTTAGCTTACTCCTCTCTCCAAGAATTTATGCTTGAGAATTTTAAGTATCATGTGAGCTTTTTACAGGGTTTTCCCACAAACCTTCTTACGAGCATACTGGGGTTTTACAATGGTCATCCTCCAAAATAAATAGGATTTTTAACTACGGATACTGTTGTACGTATTTTCTACCACAAGCATTTTAAATTATCGTTTTTCACAGAGATTGGTGTGATATCACCATCGTTCTATAGTTTAAGTGTATTAAGGGTTATAATTATAAAAGGGGTTTTGGTCTTAGTCACAAAAAGAGTAAATTTCATGCAAACAAGTCTAGTATCCTTTCAAAGAGAGTTGTTTGGATTAAAGAGAGTTTTGATTTGAAATCAATTGGTAAGAGCATGTCAAGATTAGTTTCATTAACCTATTTCATATATATTCGATTAACCAAGTGTATGAACTAATTTGATGATCGATATATTCATGTATCCTCTCAATATCATTTATGTCTAAAAAATATTGTGAGTATTATCATGTTAATCTTTAAATGATGTCTCAACCTAACTATTAATATGATAATCTCTAAGCTTGATACTAGTGAATATTAACTCACAAATCTATGTCTAGAGTTTGTTCATTAATAGATGAATATCCTAGGTCAAGTTTGAAACATACTTCTCAATAGTGATCCAAACCATAAAAAAAACAAATAAAGCAAAGACATTCAACATATATTAATCATCAACCAAGTTCGTACACAAAATGATCAAAAGGAATACATACTAGTTAGGCTAACTACCTCTAATCTTGACACAAAAGTGTATAGCTATCCATTCTCATGGTAGCTTTATGATCAAGAAATTGATTAATGATGATGAACATGGATGAAAAACAAGCAAAGATTCAAGATCTCCTTCAATGTTTTTGAGTTACAATGAAGAAAATAGTGTTTTCTTTCCCTAAGATCAGATTTGGAGTGTTTGTGTAAGAGTTGGTGAGAAAAATATCTAAGACATGCTTATGTTAAACCACCACAAACCGCACTACAACCGCGCTGCAACTATGCTAAGCGCGCCCTGCAGCGTACTTCTTCTCCCAAAAGTGCTTGAATTTCTTCCTATGGCTCTTCTAATGCTCAATCTTCAATGCTTCTAACTAATATCAACAAAAACCTACAAAGTAAACAAAAACAAAGTAAAATAATAGATTATCAACAAAAACTAAATAAATGCATAAATATATCAAAATACAATCTTAAATACTGCTAATTAACAAAAGATATTGTAAGGGACCACAAAATTATCTATAAATATATCAACATTTTGGTCCTTAACTACTCTCTCCAACTTGGCATTTTGTTTTTCCCCAAACAAAAATTCTAGAACTAAAAGCAAACCAAAACAAACCAGAAGAATGAGGAAACAACAAGATTTTACACAAGACAATTTTATTGTTCAAATTAAAATAACATACAAGACAATGCTTACTACTATACTACAACAAACCATACCCATGAAACAATGGCTAAGTGCATAAAATATATTAAAATTTCCCAAACAATATAAATAAAAAATGAATTACACCTAACACACCCTCATCAGTGGATGAGAAATAACATGAGAGCTTTTTCATTCATCCAACAATCATGCAACATCCGAATTAAATCATGCATTCATCACACACAAAGCATCAAACACGTCAAGTAAGAATCAAAAAGCAATGAAAAGGTTGTAATTTGGCTTAGTTACAAGGAAGAGATATATCTTAAGGTAATTAAAACTAACTTGCCTAATTGCATGAGAGAATTCAATCTTTCACCTTACACCAATGGATTTTTCCTTCCATGAATTTTTTCTTTGATATCAAGCAAACAACCTTGAGCTCTTTTGCCGGAACAATTTATGCCCATGGCTTTTCTTTTCTTTTCTTTTCTTTTTGTTATGGCTCACAATTTAAACTAATTCTCCTTTTATTCTTTTATTCTTTCTTAAACCACCTTTTATTTATTCCCAAACAACTTCCTTTTCTCCCCATTTTTGCACACAACCTAACATAGTGACAAGAATTCTCCCACACAACTAAGGCAAGGAAAAATGCAAGCAACCATACTAAGGTTGAGGGTTCACAAATTTTCAAACAAAAATCAAGACCCTTTTTCAAAAGTTAGCAATGAAATTGCTATTTATGTAAAATATTCACACAATTCAGAATTCACAAGGATCTTGATTGAAAGGCTCAATTGGGGTTACAAATGGTCACTCACTATCAACGAAGGTTGATTATTATTTGGTTTGGATGGTCGAGGTACCAATCCTTTTATTTCCCTTCCAAAGAATGAGGAAAAAGTATTTGGAAAATTTGTTCCTCTTTAGTTTCAGGAGCTCCCAAAGCACCTGTAATTTCGTAGAACTTTGTAAGATAGTTTTAGGGATCTTCATGGTTATGACCATGAAAAGGATTTTCATATAACAGTTAAAGTTTCCCAGTTTTTCTCTCAATATGTATCACATTGGCTTGGCGAGCAAACTGAATAGTGTGTCTCGGGCTATTCGTACATGGACCTCTCAGTGGATCTTCCATGACTTCTTCCAACCGTAAAGGTGTAGAAGAAGTAGATGCTTCCCATCTTTCTTCCGTTTCTCTGGCTAACCTTATTCTTCTTCTAGTTCTACTATTTAGCTTCCTGTAAGTCCTTTCAATTTCTGGATCAAAAAGGAGTTGATCTTCAGGAACAGTTTCTTGCATAAACTACAATTTGAAAATACTAACCACACAAATAGAAACAAGAGATATTAATTTAAAAAATTATCTTAAATCACAAAACTATTACAATGCTTGCAATATCAAACGTCAACCATCGACAACAATGGCATTTTGTTATACGTATTTTCTACCACAAGTACTTTAAATTATCGTTTTCCTTAGGGATTGGTGTCATATCACCGTCGTTCTATAGTTTAAGTGTATTTAAGGGTTATAATTATAAAAGGAGTTTTGGTCTTAGTCACAAAAAGAGTAAATTTCATGCAAACAAGTCTAGTATCCTTTCAAAGAGAGTTGTTTGGATTAAAGAGAGTTTTGGTTTGAAATTAATTGGTAAAATCATGTCAAGATTAGTTTCATTAACCTATTTCATATATATTCGATTAACCAAGTGTATGAACTAATTGATGATCGATATATTCACGTATCCTCTCAATATCATTTATGTCTAAACAATATTGTGAGTATTATCATGTTAATCTTAAAATGATGTCTCAACCTAACTATTAACATGCTAATCTTTAAGCTTGATACTAGTGAATAATAACTCACAAATATATTTCTAGAGTTTGTTCATTAGTAGATGAATATCCTAGGTCAAGTTGGAAACATACTTCTCAATAGTGATCCAAACCATAAAAAAATAAATAAAGCAAAAATATTCAACATATAATAATCATCAACTAAGTTCATACACAAAATGATCAAAATAAATACATACTAGTTAGGTTAACTACCTCTAATTTTGACACAAAAGTGATTCTTAAGGTTCTATCCTAGCGAAGGTGATTCTTTGTATTGGATGCCCAATAGGAGGCTGTTAGATATTTCTAGATCTCTTTCTTGTATGAGGCCCAAGAGAAGGTTAAACTCAACAAGGGAGTTCTTTTGTATGAATCCCAAAAGGAGGCTAACTCAACGGGGGAGTTCTTTTGTACGATGCCCAAGAGGAGGCTAACTCAATAAGTGAGTTCTTTTGTACGAAGCTCAAGAGGAGGCTATGGGAAACCTAGTTGTTACACTAGTTGTAATGACATAAATAAACATGAACAAGTATATGAATAAGTATATATATGAAAAGTGTGTGTGTGTGTGCATTCATAGGAGTTTATGAAGGAAATATATAAAAACAAGTGTATAAAACAAGCAATTAAAGCTAGTGTAACTTGGATATATACAAAGGAGTATGAAAGTAATATATAAACAAGTGTTTAAAACAAGCGGATAAGCTAGTATACTTGGATATATACAAGGGAGCGAGACTTACACCTTAAGGGAGACCCACTGGTTTAAGAGCAGTCTCACTGAGAATAATGCTCCTCTTAATACCAGTGGAATTGGTGTATAAACAAGTGGAATAAAACTAGCGAACAATACTAGTTATACTTGAATATTTTCATAGAAGAGTTGAATATGTACAAAGAAATGAATATGTACACAAAAGGGTGAATATGTACAAGGAAACTAAGTATGTACATAGGAGGGTTTAGACTTACACCGTAAGGGAGGTCCGTGATCAATTTGATTTTGAATTCGAAATATTTTCGAGGAAAAAACCTAGTTCGGTTTGTATTTTCAAAGATTAATCGAATCGGTAATGTAAAAGAGGTGCGTAAGTCAATTAAAATGTTTTTGAAAGTATTGAAAATATTTTGAAAATTGAAATGTATTCACAAGAAGTTTTGAAAAATATTTAGGTTTGAAAAATCACGAAGAAAACATTTTCGAAAGTACTTTAAAATACTTAAAAACGTCTATTTTTAACCTAATAAAAAATATATCAAAAGAAAATATTTTTTGGTATTTTTTGACAAAATCATAAAATAGATATATTAAATGACAAATATGAAAAAAATCATCTCAAAATGAGAAGTTTTGATTGGTTTTTGAAAATGTTGAAGTTTGATAGAAAATGTGAAAAACCAAGTGATAAAAAATTGGTTTTGGTCTTGGAGTTGAACTCAGGACCTTGCACTCAAAGGTGAAAAGATTAACCACTGGGGCACATGCGTGGCTTGTTATTAACACGCCTTCGTTTAATTTTATTTGAAAACAAGTTTGGAAAATGGTTTGAAAAAGAGTTTGAAAATTTGAAAAGAAGTGAAACTTGAAAAAACAAAAGGTCTCAGGGGGATTCGAACCCTGGACCTTAGACATGGCACGTTACTTAAGAGCGCGCTGGCTGCCACTGGGGTGGCTGTTTCATCTGTTCATAAAAACACAAGCATATGTATATATTATAAAACAGATATTTGAAATTTTGAAAATCAGAAAAAACACGCGAGGACTTCATCTTCAACCTTAAGATCCTATGATTCCTAACTTCTTCATTTCTTGATGAAATCGAAAGATGTAAAAATAAAACTTGCTCGATTTTTACCCAGGAACATGATGGTGATATTTAATTTTATTTATTTTAAGCATATGATGACTGAATTCGTAAAAATCAGATGAACCCTAATTTTTAAAATTGATCATGAAATCCTGTTTGTGCAACAAATGATGTAATTGATTGAGGGTTTATGATCCTCATAAGTGCAGAAACATGATGTCCAAGCAATATTTGAATTGGAATGCAAGAATCATAGAGTTCAAAGTTAGAGGACTTACCTCTTCAAGTGAGAATCTGATTCTTCGAAGGAGGTGTTTCAGATGTTGTTTCTTGATCTGGAAAACTTTAATGATGATTATGGAACGTGTTTGAATGCTTGGAATGATCTGAAAGCCTCTGAGTTAGCCTCTGAGTTAGCATGTCTGAGTCCAGCTGCAGTGGCTTGAAGTGAGTTTTTATTTTGATGTTGGAGATGTTGCAGGTCAGAGATGAGTGCTTGGATCACTCGTATGAAGTGTATGGATGATATTTGAAGTGAAAGATTTGAGTTTGCACGAGTGGATTTAGAGATGGCAAGTTAAGGCTCAATTTGCATGTTTATGGAGTTTGGAGTATGATTCTGAGTTTTGGTTGTTTTTGTAATGACTTTATGATTCTAACAACTCCCTAAGGGTATTCGGAGAGTGTTTGGAGCTTGAGATTGCTCAGAAATTGTAAGGTTTGGAGATTTGCAAATTCTCATATTTTGGAACTTTGGAACTTGGAAAAGAAGAAATAAGTGAGAAAGCAAATTCACGAATGCTTTGGTGTGATTTCCAAATGAGGAAAGGCCTCTATTTATAGGCCAAGAGGTTTGGAGAGCAAGGCAAGATAATATTGGAGGATTTGTGCAAGTTGGCTTAAGAGGTAAGAATGGAATCTTTGCCATAAATGCACATGGTTAATTTCTAAACCATGGTTAAAAATATCAAGTATTCTTATCCTCCTCTCAATCATTCTCATCAGATATGTTTGATCCAAAACCTATCTCTTATGGTGACAAGGCTTATAGAAGGAAGAATTTGCAAAAATGACTTGAAATCTTGGAAAAATGACTTGTAAATTATGGTTATGGACCTCTAAGTTTCAATTTCAAAACCCTAGCTACACAATTTTTTTCTCAAGTTCTTGGACATTTTGGAAAGCTTGGAACAAGATCTAAAACTTTCATGTTTTGAGTTTTTCTTGAATAAAAAAGGATCTAGGTGAAAAATGGCCATGAAAATGATGAAAAAAGTGATAAAAACACTTGAAAAAATTTTAAGTGTTAGAAAAATTTCAAGTTTTGACTTTTTGTTGACTTTTTCACACATTTTTGAATTTTATATGATCATGATGGATAATTTTAAATTCTTTGATGATTGAAAAAATTTGAATTTCAAAAGTTGACCAAAAGTCAAAGTTTGACTAATTTGAACAGTTGACTTTTTGTCAGATGATTCAGAATTTCTATGATGATCAACCATGGCATTTGAGATGTTTTGAATCAAGAAATTAGGTCAAGATATTGAATTGATGATTTTGAGATCATTCTCCAAGAAATTAGGTCATTCATTGAGCAAAAAGTCAATGATACACCATCCTCGATCAAAACCGTAATTTGGTCGATTCATGATAGATCTTGAGGAAATGATGAGAATTTGAAGATCAAATGTTGATGATTGATGAAGATAGATCAATTGAGGTGAGTGAAGACTCAAACCCTAATTTGAACACATCTTAAACAGATGAAAGTTTTTGATCAAAACCCTAATTTGGCTCAAGGAGCACACACACAAGTTATGTTTTCTAAAATTGTCAGGGATGCAATGATGCATATATGAATGATATGAGATGGTATCTTAGGTCAAAAATTGGAGTATGATACCACCTTCATACGGGGCTAAGGGCGACCTAAAGCAAAAATCAATTCCGCTGCAACCGTGCTAAGCGCACCCTACAACATAGTTCTTCTCCTAAAAATGTTTGAATTCCTTCCTAGGGCTCTTATAATGCTCAAGCTTCAATGCTTCCAACTAATATCAACAAAACACTACAAAATAATAGATTATCAAAATACAATCTTAAATACTACTAATTAACAAAAGATCTTGTAAAAGACCACAAAATTATCTACAAATATATCAATATTTTGGTCCTTAACAAATACCTCCCAACCTAACACGAGACTTTAACATCAAGATAATCTTGAACCAAATGAGAGTTTTTAACACTGAGTTAATCTCACGAATCAAACGCGTTATTTTAACAAGATGATTTTGGAAACCAAATATATGTTTTACCAGGTTCACCTCAACAACCAAACAAGAGTTTTTAAATTGGTTTAGCTCAACCAAAACAAACTTCTCACAAGAGAGATATTGCAACAATGACCCACACCGAAACTAAGACACATCATAGGTAAAAATTAACTTTTAAAGCACTAAGGCAAAAATGAAAAAAATAGGGAGAGAGAGAGAGAGAGAGATAGAATAGTGAGAAGAAATATTCAAAATATATTTTCTAGTGTAGATGAAATGAGAAATGAGCCTTCTACTTATAGTAAAAAGCGTGACTCAAAAATAGAAACAATATACAGAATTTTTAATGCTCATAATCGATTTTATATACCACATAAATGATTATAAAATTTAAATATGGAATGTTTTTAAATGGCATCGCTACTAATTGATTTGAATACCTAATAATCCATTAATAGACTGCAAGAATGATATAATCAACTAACCCTACTGCGTTAATCGATTATGACATGTAAAAACCTTTTAATTGATTAAAATGATCCCCTAATACATTATCGATTCACATAAAGGTTTTCCAACAATTTTAATAGATTAGAGATGGTTTTTGATCATTCGAAAGTGTTTGTATGAGTTTCCTAAGTAATTCAAGAGTTAATCTTATACCTCTATAGACATAGATCACTCAACACAGACAAGTAGAGCTTTTACATTCCTTGTCTTTCATAACTTTGAATATCCAAGAT
Source organism: Vicia sativa (assembly GCA_021764765.1). Classification (NCBI taxonomy): domain Eukaryota; kingdom Viridiplantae; phylum Streptophyta; class Magnoliopsida; order Fabales; family Fabaceae; genus Vicia; species Vicia sativa. Next base: position 92,555,181 of record CM038795.1, read on the forward strand.
ATCTTTCTTGATACGAAAAAGATTTAATACTTCATATGAGACTTCACTTCTTCTATCTTACGGGGCTTAATAAGGCTTCTTGAAAGATGTCATCATTAGAGAGATTGCTTGATTGAGATCATTAAGGATTCCATCAGATGCCACTTGACATTAGGCGTTGTCCTCTAGAGATAGGCTTTGATATCTTGATCTCCAAACACCACAACTTGATTATTACATTAGATGAAGACTTTATCTCATAATGTTATCATCATCAAAACCAAATAGCTCAACAAATTGTTGCAGTCATTATAGTTGCATGAACATAGATCCATTGAAAATACCAAAACAACTCGAAATCATCCTAACTAGAGAAATTTCATGGTATTTTATTGTATAATTTACGATGATAACTTAATGAGAGGACTAGAACACAAAGAACAAAAAGAAAACAAAAAGGAATTGCATAAGACAATAAATAACAACTCACCCATACATCATAGTGGCATTACTGAACTACAAATGGACAAAGATAAAGTTTCAATATCACTATAATATGATTGAAACATTCTTCCAAAGAATTGAAAAATTTCCTAAATTGAGCAATCAAGCAAAAGTGGGGTGATTAGGTCTAAGGGCATCGTAGTATATGCTTAGTAATTAGGGTTGCAATTTTTAGAGAGAAAAACATATTTGGTACCCATGATCAAGAATGATAACTAACATTAAGGAATTATTTGTAGTTATTGTATATTTTAATTCTTGCTATTTTACTTGTAATACCCATGAATTCATTAAGGATGAGTGTTTAGTAATTCCTTAAGGATGAGTGTTTAGTTCTATTAGATTAGGCTCCCCTTGGATGATTTTACCCTTACAATGTGAAACAATATATTTTTTCATAATTGTCTCTGTAATGGACCTCAATTTGACAAATTATATGATATTATTTAAGTTTAATGCATTCTCTTATTTGTGGAATTGTGAATTGATTTAGATTAAAATTGAGATCTAATCGGAGATTCGCATATCCTATTATTAATATTGTAGATATGTTATTATTGCTAGAAATAATCCATAAATAGTTTAGGCTATTAGTCTAGTTTTACATGTTATAAAACCTCTGTGACTTGAAATTGTACTCCCCTTGGATCTCCCAGGGGATACTTTAGACAAAGAGGGTTACTTAGCAATCAATTTAACGGGCAATAATATTTTATAAAATATTCTTATTATTTGTTGATACTATATTCCCCTAGGATATTTGGGGGATACTTTAGAAAAAATGGGTTTCTTTGTGATCAATTTAATGAGTAACTATTTTTTGTAAAGGTTAGAATGTAAACAGATCCATTTTAGGATCAATCACAAGTTTCTCACAAATAGGGATAGATGGTTTGAATGGTTACCTAATTTATTGTATTATCATATTCATTAACTATTAGTCTAGCTCATTCTTTTTATAATTAGTCACTACCCAATCATTAACTCTATGTACACCCCGTCGTTAGGATTAAAACCTTTGCATTTTAATCGAAATTAAAAGCAACTTATCCTTGTACAAAGTTCACACAATCTTCAAGAATATGATAATTTACTCACCATATTAGAGTTTTTATTTTATTAAAATACATACAACAACAATTGTTAAATACGATCTTGGTTGTATCTATTATGCTATCTAATTTATAAAAAAGGTCACATGACCGTTGTGGTAACCAATGTACATACAATAACATGCTACCTAACAATAGATGTGATACTCTCATTATATGTGTTTCTCAATCGTTATTGTATGTGTTTTCTGTAGTAGTGATGTAATACCACGTGTCTTCTTAGACACTTTGAATCTTGCCAGTTGAGATCAAGTGAGTTAGTATATATTTATAACTCACTACAACAAATCACACTTTTCATGATGAAGCTTTCATGTCAACCATAAAAAACCGAGGCTTTTCACCAACACACCCCATATAATTATGTTAAAATAAAAAAACAGCTTGAGCCCTCAATTATCTATAAAACCACGGTGAAATACCATTCTGGTGAATCTTCAAATTCCAACTACGACACTTTATGTTTCTATTTGTAAAAAAGTGTAAGATGAAGGATCTAACCCTTCAGTTTCTTTAATAAGCCGAGGAATAAATAATATGGTTTGACTATAAAAACACACGTTATTTTTATTTTATTAAAATACATACAACAACGGTTGTTTAATACGATCATGGTTGTATGTATTACGCTATCTAATTTATAACAAAGGTCACATGACCGTTGTGGTAACTAGTGTACATACAATAACATGCTACCTAACAACAAATGTGATACTCTCATTATATGTGTTTCTCAATCGTTATTGTATGTGTTTTTCATAGTAGTGATGTAATACAACATGTCTTCTTAGACACTTTGAATCTTGTCAGTTGAGATCAAGTGAGTTCTTATATACTTATAACTCATTACAAAAAATCACACTTTTCATGACGAAGCTTTCATGTCAACCATAAAAAATCGAGGCTTTTCACCAACGCACCCCATATAATTATGTAAAAATAAAAAAACAGCTTGAGCCCTTGATTATCTATCAAACGACGGTGAAATACCATTCTGGTGAATCTTCGAATTCCAACTACGACACTTTATGTTTCTATTTATAAAAAGTGTAAAATAAATGATCTAACCCTTCGGTTTTTTTAATAAATCGACGGATAAATAATCCGATTTGACTATAAAAACACTCGTTGAACAAATTTAACCCTAAGTTATCTTATTTGTAGCCGCCCACCATTTTTTGGGATGAATTGCAAAACTGGAAAAATGTTCTTCTACCTTTAGCAAAATATTTTTTTTGACTTTTTCTATCCATCTAGAACAATGGTGTGGATATTGTTTTTGTTGATGAAGGTTTTGAACAACTATGATATATTCTTCGTTATTTATGAATTGCAAGTGCAGAAAAATATTTTCCAAGTTTTGCAACAGACATCTTATTAAAAGTTGGAAGCTTTCAAACTCATTGTCTACACTAGTTAAGGCAGTGATAATGATAGTGCAACGATCCATCTAGGATGCAATGATAATGATAGCACAACAACCAATCTTGGTTCACTATCTAGCATCTTGTATAGGACCCAGACATTATGTATTTTTAATATTCTGAGCAAACAATGTAACTATTGTAAAAAACTAATTTAACCCATCAGTTTATTAGAAAAGTCGAGGGGTTAGTTTAACTAAACCCTTGGTTTTATTCCAAAATTGAGTGGTTATTTAATTCCATATTTAATACATAGCTTTGTTTGCTTCTACAATTTTTACATAACATTAACAATGTAATTTAAATCCTACTTCACTTATTACATTTCATAACAAAGTAAACATTAAACATGAGATAACAAAATATAACATCTTCAAATTTCCATAAATTTTTTCTAATTTCAATTTATTCTTTAGTGTCTTATTCTTCTTCTTCTTTGAATCTTCATACATAACCTTCTAATAACCCATAACTTCCACCTCTAACTTCATCATGCTCTCATCTTCATTTCCACCTTTTGCCACTATGTCTTTATCTTATATGAACAAATTACATGTATCTTCACTCCTCCAAAATGGACATATCCAAAAAATTATTCCTTGATTTTGTCCCTTTTTGCATTGGTACAAAACTGTATGACCATCACACCTATAGAATGGTCTAGATCGTCATTTTACAGAAGTAAAAGACATAGAAATACCTTTGGATGAGTTTGTCTTCAAAGACAACGTTGTTTTAGTTTAGTTAGGCAATACAATATTCCAAAACCGAGATGATAGTTAAATTTTATTTTTCACTATTTTCAACGACCTTAAACAAATCTAAGTCGTCCATTTAAAGGTTATCAATGCTTAAGAATCCGCCTTTAGTGATCCGCGTGAAACCTAAGGGACATCCACTATATATGTTGTCTTACGATAGGAAATATAACCAAAATGAAACATATGAAGCACTTGAAACCTAAGAACACTTTGAAAAGTTCTCTACGATGAATTGCTAGTGCAGAAAATCATCTGGGTTCAAGGTTTATTTTCTTAAATATTTTTTCATTATTTGATTTTTAGATTATTATTTTCTCAAATATTAATTACCTAACCTTTTTTTCATCAAAAACCATTGCATGTAAGATCTAACAGAAGATGTTCCCCAAGATTCTATTATACGAAGATCTAAATCTACATCTTGAGGGGAAACAAGATAGCCTAAGGAATTTGATTTTTATCTCGAACCACCCTATGGAGTTTGACTTTTATCTTTATTTTTTGGGTAAACAATATAATTTTATAGGTAAACATTGTTCTGTGTAAACAATGTAATATTCTAAATAAAGAATATAAATGTAACAATTTATAAATAAAAAAATCTTTTATACCCCTCAATTTTTGTAGAAACCGATATAAAAGATACGGTAGTTTGGAATATTATAAAAGTGCGACAGTTGGGGTTCAAACTCATGTATTAAATGATTTTGAAATAACTAGTCATGTCGGGTTTAGAAACACCGACGTGTTAAATAAGGACTTTTCATGACGACCTTATTCATCTCACTTTTATTGCTGACATACAACACTTTTCGAGTCCGACATTAGAAGCGTTATTTGTATTAGTGACTTGTCAGTTGGGACAAATAGAGTAATTAGTAAAGTTAGATGAGTTTAATTCTTACTTAGTAAGCTTGGCCTATATTAATTTGTTAAATAAACAACTTTTTGATAACATTAATAACTTGTCTATTGCTCTAGTAGATGAAATATTCCTTGGAGATATTTTTTTACTGCTCTTTTCTTACCAACCACTCATTTCCTTGGCTAGTAAAAAGAAGATATATAGAAAGAATAATATAAGTAAAAGGTAGAAGAGAAAAGAAGAAGAGAAAGATGAGAGAGAAAGAGCAAGAAAACTTGGAAGTGAAAGAAACTTGGATCAAGAGCAATAATCTACTCTTTTTTCCTTCACCATCAATCAACTTCTTGAGGCAGTTTCTAGCTAGTATAGATTTTAGGGAAAGATTTTGTGAACTTGGGAAAGTTAGGGTTTATGTTATTTCTATTAACATGATCAAAATGAGGTTTTTTCCATGTCTTGCTTGGTGTTTGTTTTAGTCTCATGTTGTAACATGTTATTTGGTGTGTCAATATGTTCTGAAGCCATATGAAAAACCAGTAAAGAATCAGAACTACAATGTTGGAAACTAAATTAAGAATGAGAACCCTTCCAATTACTAGATAACAATAACCACCACAAAGAAATTACAAAAGTGTTTTCTCTTGCTTCAATTATGGGAACCCAGGTCATATGATTATAAAATGTAAGATTAGACCTAAAACCTTGTGTCGCCCTAATGCATAAGTTAACCTGACTAATGAAAAAAACATTGCTTTGATTACTGAAATCAACATGACTGGTAAATCTGATGGATGATGGATAGAAATTGACTTCTTTGGTCATGTTTATTATGAACGTGCAATGTTCAAAACATACACGAAGAAGAAAATGGTGTTGGGAGTTGCTCACACCCCTAATGTTGCCGCTCAAGTTAGGACTTTACATCTTAAAATTTAGAGCATATGATGCATAATGTTATAATTAGTTTCACTTTCAAAGCATATGATACAGGCAAGCAATTGCAACACTAATAGCAAAATTTACTTAATACTTTTTTGATAATAAGGGCAAATAAATTGTACATCGAAATGGATTAAATTAAACAGAAAATCTAGATATGATATTAAATACTACGCCTTGATATTTTTCCAATCGCGTTTTAATGACTATGAAATAAATATATTTTCTCAACAAGTTCACTCTCATGATATTATCAGTAGAGCTAAAAGTAAGAACATGTTACTAAACTGCCTGTTAATTTTATGAAGATTAGCACCAGAAGGATGATTTTACTAAACTTCTTCACAAATATTGTTAAAAAGTTCTTGCTCAAAGTTCTTTGTGAAGGTTCTTGTAAAGTTCTCTCATTTTCTTTGAATGAAGTCTTTGTTATATATAATAGTTTGCTTGGATCGTGCAAAAGATCAAATAAATTGTGAACTGTGAATTGTTCCATTTAATTTAATATTTCGAGAGAACCCATATTTTGATGGAGAAACTATCACATGATAAAATAAATTGATCTTTTGAGGATAAACTACGTGAAGATAGCGATTTGGTTTTCTACTAGAGAATTAGGCAGTGTTAATTATGTTGGTGTAGTGTTGATCAGATGAATAATGGATTTCAAAAGATAGTTTTAGTCAATGAGGTTAGACGATGTTTTGAATAATCGATTTCTAGATTCGCACTTGATTATGGTACCATACGGGGAGGGATCTGCTGCCTTTAGTAACCATACCTTTGGTAACTTTGTGAGTATCTCTCTCTAGTTAATCTCAATCTCTCCTATAATATATTATTTTATTCATTCATGTATCTTATTTTTATACAAAAGGCACCAAAGTTATCATACCCCAAAGGCATCCAATCCAATCTCGGTACCATATGGTGCTTTGTCAAACACATCTAAAGTCTAAAAGATCACAACATAGTGTGTTTTACGCATTCTAATATTATAGTTTTTTTATCATTGTTATTCTATCAAGAGTCATTTAAATTTTAGGGGTATGTCTCTTATATATTACTCTATCCGTTTCAAAAGGAATGTCGTTTTAGTAAATAAAATTTGTTTCAAAATGATTGTCATTTCACTTTTCAATATAGTAAAGATTACCATTTTTCTAATTGTGTCCTTTACTTCTGGGCATTGGTTCCAATATATTATTAATAAGGTTAATTTCGTAAAAATGTAATGTCTTAACAACATTATTGCATTCTTCATTTGTGTGCAAAAATCTAAAACGACAGTCATTTTGAAACAGAAAGAGTACTAGATTTTAGTTTATTTCATCCTTACATAATAAGAAATCAATTGATAAGATAAAAGAGAGACAAAATATCCATTTTGGTCCCTTAACTAATCTCTTTGGCACAAGTTAGTCCTTTAATTTTCTAATAGATGTAAACAAGTCCCTTATGTACGTTTGCCTCAGACGTCTGTTTATTTAATCTACATGGCTGGTGATCTGACAAGGGTTCATCATATATTTTATATCCACTATGCTTTTGCATTCCTCACCCAGAATTTGAATATTATGTTTCTGCAACTTGTTCAAAATTAGGGCAATATCATCTTCTTACATTTTGATCTCCGTACCCACCATCATCGGTTTCATCTCGTTTTCTTCCCCATATGATGAATGCCAACCATTATTCTTCGCATATGAAGCAAAAAGATTATGAAAGTGGTGAGTCATGTGTAAACACAAGCTCACAGTTTGTACCACATTGCCATTGGGGGGATAAAGGATTTTGATGAATAGGCTGGAAAGCATGGCCAAGGATTTTAATGAAGGCAAAAATGAGTTTGAAAAATTGAGGGTTAGAAATGAAGAATTAGGGAGTGTTATCACGGAACTTCAAATTCAACTGAACAAGATGTTAAAGTGGAATGTTATGTGTATTATTTGAAAGCTATTTTAGGAGTATGTATCAGCTGTTATGTGTAATATTATGGTATTTGTAACACAGTGTATCAATTTAATATGAGTTGTTTTTTTGGCATATTATTGTTTGTAGTGATTTTCATAACCAGACCATAGCCATATACACAGAATGGTACCAAAAGGATATTTTCCATATAAATTTTCATAAACACACTAGTGCAAACATATCAGACTACTTAAACATTAACATAAAATTGCATTAATTTATATTGTTGAAAGACATAGGCAAATTTCCAACAAGGTTCCAAAATGCATTAACATGTTACATAGACATGTCAAAATACAATACATAATACCAAAAATGTTACATTGACATGCTAATACCACAAACTAAACAAGGCCTAAATATCACTAGATGGTTCTCTTTGGTGTGATTTTCTTGGTTGGAGTAGACCTCTTGATGGTCGGCCCAACCATATTCTTGAATGCAAATAATCTTGTTGTTGGTTATTGGGTACAAAGGGTCTTCTTACACCAAGCTTTTGTGTCTTTTCAGTTCCTTTTTCCTTTTTCCTTGTGCATTGCCCTGAGATTGCCTTTCCTTGAGACGATTGAGTTGCATTTATGTATCCCTGAGTTGTTGAGGCCCGAGTTGCATTGGCATGGGTTGTGATACCTAAGATGTTAAAGCCTGAGTTGTAGTGCCATGTGTTCCATTGGCCTGATTTGCATTGGCCTGAGATGTTGAATCTTGAGTTGCAAAGCCATGTGTTTAATTGGTCTGACTTGTTTGAGTTGTTTGTGTGACCTTGCAAGTTAACTTGTTATGTCATATTTTTTTGCACCTACTACACTTGACTATAAAACCTATTCAAATAGAATTCAAAGCTATTTAAATATTCAAATCGAATTAACCATATTCAAATAGAATTCGTCACCTAACACAGTTCCAAAACAAACATTCAAAGTCCTAAACCTACCAAAAACCTAAATCTACAGAAAGCCCTAAATCTACCAAAAACCTAATTCTACACAAAGCCCTAATCCAGTTACGAAACCATGCAAAGAATACTTACTTGGATTTGAAACTTCGTCTTTAGTTGTTCCTTCAAATGCAGGTTGAGTCCTTCGCAATCATCTTCCTTCGAAATCGCCTTTGCAATCGCACCCACAGTCGCTTTCGTGTATCAGACTTAGGGGTAACTCACTTTGAAGAAGATAAACGTGTTATCCCTTCATTTTAGTTGTCATTTGGACTCCACTAATCCACCTCATTAAGTAAAATGTCACCTGATAGCTATTTTTGGACTTTGACTAACAGTTCACTAATAGAAGGAATAATGTAGTTATATTTAGAAAATTAAATGATCAAAATAACACACACAAAAATTAAAAGACCAAAATAGACAAAAAAATATAATTAGTGACCAAAATAAGTAGTTTGCGTAAAAGATAACAGTTATAAATTTTTGATGGTAACAATACAGTTTCATACATCATCCAGACACATTTATAAACAACAAAAATCTTTAATTATTGGTCACTAAGTAAAAGTCAATTATTATTAAATCATTTAATTGTGTAATTTTTAATATATTCCTCTATTTTATTTTTTTAACACTCTATTAAATTTAATAAAAAAGACATTATAGTAAATTTAATTAATGTTTTCACAAAATTCTAAAAATTAACTACACTTAATTAAAATTTTTAATAATCATTATAAATGTGTCAAGAGGATGTATAGATGCCTTATATTTTATAAACTAGTGTCTTGTATTTAAGCAATTTATTTATTCAAATCCAAATGAGTTTTTAAAGAATAATCATATTATCAAAACTACATTTTCGGCATGTATTTCATTTTGAAAAACTTATAAAACAAGTAAACGTTGGCGTGTGGAACCTATATTAATAATATTTCACTTTTTATTAAAATGATCACGGGAAGTCGGTAGATCCAATTTAAGAAGTCGAACTGTAACTCGTAATATATTTATGACAATTTAGTTTCACCTAATTCTTTTTCTCTATCCCCCAACAAGAAACTTCTTCCAATAAAATTTCTAATGTAGGAAGGTGCAGTCCATTATTAAATGCTTAAGTATTTCTTTTTTGAGCCAATTAAAGGATAACTATGTAGTATTGTCTAATTGTACGTCAACAAATATCGATTTAAATGAATTTATTTTAATTAAAATTACGATTTAAATGAATTTATTTTAATTAAAATTACATATTTTTATAGAGTGCAATGTATATGTACCGACGATGTAAAAGAATTTTAAATTATCATCTAATAAAAATAAGACAAAATTTATGTACAATTGTTTAGATGTGATTCTTACTATTTTTCAATAAAAATATGATAACTGTATAATTTTCTCTTACACATATATAAATTATTTATATTTTCACTCTTTAAATGATATTCAAACATATTTGTCATATTTTTATTAGAAAATAGTAAGAATCGGAAAATTCTGAGGAGGGAGCATTTACTAGGGACACACTTTTGTCTTCACGGTTTCCCACGTTCGTCCTTGTGTGTGGGTATGTCTGCGCCTAATTCAATTGAATTAGGATAATTCTTATGATGCAAAAATATTGATACAAGAGAAGTGTTCAAGAGCTACTCCATAAGCCCTAACTTTGTTGTTGATTCAACCTCTTCTCCTCTTTTGATCTTGCGAAAGACCAAACACACAATAGTTGAAAGTTGACTATCTGGATCTTGCGAGTCCTTTGCGTACTTTATCTCTAAAGCTTTTGTGCACCACCAACTTTACCTATTGCACCACAATACTCCAATTGTAATATTTCGTTCTCACGCTACTTTCTTTGCATACTTTATCTCCAATGGATCCCTTGCGTTCTTTATCTCCAAAGGAATTCACTTGGCCACAATTACCTCTTGAACAATCTCAATCCTCATCTAGATGCCACCCCAACAAAACATCATCATAATGTAATACTAGTGTGTGCACATATATTGAAGGTTAAAGATGAAGAGCAAATGTAGGCTAATTTTATGGTATCACTAAGTTGTAAAATATGCATGAATGAGTATTTATAGTCTTGGGACATTTAGAGCAAGAAGGACAAATTTGGAATTAAAATGTTTTGAACAAATTGGTCAATCAAACAATATGTGTCGACCTATAATATGGAAGTGTCAACACATACCTTATTTTCAAGTTGTATGTGTCGACCTGATCAGTCTTATGTGTCGACCTAAACAAGTCAGAAGTTACATGCTTTAAAATAATAGTGAATGTGTTGACCTGAAAAATATATGTGTCGACACATAAAATAAGAATTTATATAATTTCAAAAATATTCAATATGTGTCGACCTGTATGATGCATGAGTCGACCTAAGACTTACAGAGCCTACAAGCTTTAAGAATGAGTTGCATGTGTCTACCTTAAAAGCGGATGTGTCGACACATGCAGTGAAAACTATGCAAAAATATGCTTTTAATGATTTGATTCAACATCATGGAGACAATTGACCATTCCCGAACAATCTACGGCTTCTAACAAACCAAGATGAGACACAATAATCAGAGATAGTTACCAACTATGGATATGTAAGAATCAAGTATTTTTGACATCATTCAAAACATATGGAGACAAAGTTTCATTCAGAATAGAGTCTTGTAGGCCATCTTTAAAGGGATGATGGAAAAGGTTAGACTAAAGATGAGGCCCGGGTTAGTTTTACCGGGGATCCACAGTGGCTGTCAGTGTATTATTCAAAAAGTATATGTGTGTGTGTTCCCCCTACAAGAGGAGGGAGACTCAGAGGTCTTTGTATCTATATTACATTATATCATGGGTAGAGTTTGCTCACGGTGGCGAGAAGCCCTATACAATGGTGTTTTAGAGTGATTTTAAGAGTCATGCTCACGTGAGGTGGAGGCTCTAAAGTTGATCGGTGTCATTAGGTATATGCGTATAGGGCATGATCAATATGTGTTATGACCTTGTTAAGCATTATTTATGGTGTTATTATCTCTCCACTTACTTAAGGGGAAGAATATTTATAGAGACCTCTAGGGCATAAGATTTATTTTAAAAAAGTCATCGCTCGCTCACTCAATCAATGGTGAAGTGTTGAAACCTTATTTTCAAGGGAAACGTAAGTAAGTTAATGACCCTGAATTCTATCTATCTATCCAAAAATGCTTATCTCACATTTCTCACGATTGGACGTTAAGAAAGCTCAGGGCGACATTCCACCGTCCTCTCTTTTTGGGCGGTGTAAAGGCCACGCACTAGACAAGCCATTTATAGTTATAACACTATATTAGAGAAGTTAAAATATGTTTTAACTTTTAGTTAGAGTGTAACTAAGTTCATGATCACAACATGTGTAAATGTAAATCTTAGGCCATTTAAAATGGAATGAACACATATTATCAAAGAAAGAATATCTTGCTCCATCTCTATCTCTCTTTCTCTCTGTATAAATATAAATCTTGAGCCATTCAAAATGGAATGAATACATATTATTAAAGAAATAATATTTTGCTCAATCTCTAACTCTCTTTTTCTCTTATGCATTGTTGTTCATTCAATACTAAGTATAACATGTTTGAGTTGTCTAAAAATAAAAATATGATATATTATAAATGAGAATTTGACGGATAGAATTTTAAAGAGGTGTTAATAATTTTTGATAATTATTCTTATGAAAACAATTTTTTTTTCATTTGTACTATATACAAGACCCTCTTTATGGCGGAGTTATAGAGTTTGTTTGAAATTCTCAAACTTACGTTGTTCCTTGACCAATTTAGTCAATGTAGACTTTATTATGGTTGTTTATGCTATAGCTAGAGGAAGTTCTAAAGCGAGAATGAACTGGGTGTTAAAATAGATTTTTGAATTTATGTTTTATAGCTTATAATTTATAAATTCATATGATATTTTAAACCTATTTGATAATAGTCTTTTGATAACAAATTAATTTATTTTGTTAGTTTATAGCTTATTTTTCAGATGTTATTTTAAATAATATTTTAGTTTATAACTTATAATTTATTATTTTTTTCTTCCTTTTTTATCCTTATTATTTTAACAAAAATCTATTTTTATCCACAATAATTTAATTGTATACTAAATATTTTTATGTTATTTTATATTTATAAGTTAGTTGAACCGATAATATTATCAAACACTTCAGTTAGCTTATCAACTATCAATCTCAACTAGCAACTATAAATTCTTAATACATTTCTGAAATTTAAAAAATTGTATCTTAAAAGTGGAAAACCGTTATACACATATAAAATTGAAATTTTATTTAATGCCTTTCAATTTACTTTAAAGGGACAGTACTATAATACATACTGACAATTTAATGTTGAAAATAATTATTGACTTTTTCCTGTAAAACATTAAACAATTTAACTATTATATAATTTTACATATTTATTTCTTTAGGATAAATATTTTAATATATTTGAAAAAATTATTATTGTTTTATCAAATTTAAAAATGACAAGTAAATAATAGAGATTATTATCATCTATAACATTTTTAATATATTTAAGTAAATATTTGTAAATTAAATAAAAGTTTAAAATCAAATTAAAATTGACATTATATAGTAGTTTGATTAGTTAAATGTATAAAAAAAAAATTACACGGCCAATATATAAAAGTTAAAATTCTAAAAGGAAATTAATTACATAGTATAAAAATAATAATAAATAACTAACAAAATTATATTTTTTGTTTTTCTTAAGAACTTATTAAAACTTTATACTTTTTCTTTTTAAATGAGCATGGGACAAAAATTGTTTAAAAAATAAATAAAGAGACTGAGTTAATCAAAACTGCCTATTTTTTTATTTTCCGTAACAACTTTATAAAACTTTATACTTTTCTTAAAATAACAAGATTTGGTTTGTTGATACGTAATAACAAATTTCCATTAAAAATGACCTTATAAATTGTTTAACTATCTCAAAATTCTATAAAATAAAAAAAACAATTCTTCTATAAACCCAATAATACCATAAAACACAAAGAAACATTTCAATGAATAAAATTAAAAATCATTAATACTATTTCTACAAATAAATAAATCATTAATGTTTTAAATATATTTCCGTTTAACAAAACATTTTGAAAAGTAATATATAAGAACACAACCACAAAGCTAATGAAACCACACAACATAAGAAAACAAAACAATGTCGTTGGTAACAGAAGAAATCAAGTCGAAGTCAGAGGTATACCATGGAGACGAACTAGGGCAAGTGAAATCCAAAGAGCTTCTTGCTGAAATTTGTCTTCCCAACGGTTTGTTACCATTGAAAGACATCATTGAAGTTGGTTACAACAGAGAAACCGGTTTTGTTTGGCTGAAACAGAAGAATAGCGTAACACACAAGTTTGAAAAGATTGGAAAACCTGTTATTTATGCTACTGAAGTTACTGCTTATGTTGAGAAAGGTAAGATTAAGAAACTGAGTGGTGTTAAAACCAAAGAGCTTATGATTTGGGTTACACTATGTGATATTTATGTTGATGATCCACCAACTGGGAAAATCACTTTCAAAACACCTTCTGGACTTTCTAGAAACTTTCCTGTTTCTGCTTTTGAAGTTGAAGATAGTGTTAAAGAGGTTTAGTTTTAGTTTCATGTGGTTGGTTTGGGTTCATTGCTAGAAAATTTGGATTAATAAGATTAAGTTACTTTTATTTTGGATTGTTTTAAAGCTTAGTAGTGCTATTGAAGTTGAGTATTAATTTTTAAATGTTTTACGTGTTTGAAGTCTTAAAATATGAAGTTGCATAGTAATTTTCATTCATGATAAGGTGGAGATAAGAATATTATGCGGCTTCAGATTGCATTGGACTTAGTTTCTTCATTCTTCAGCTTATCTGATAATCCTTTCTCTTAACACAAGAGTTGCTTATAAAAAAATAAAATAAAAATTCTCTAACTTATCTAGAACGGTGCCTTCAACCGTTTTTAAAGGTGTATATCAGACACTTTTGACACCGTTTTAGACTTTCATATCAATAAAAATTATTTGGACACTTTTACCTTCCTTATCATACTCGTCGTTCTTGCCGCTAAACTCGGAAGCTCTATTATATACTTCCATAGGATCTTTACTAGTCATGCTTGCTTATATATAATAGGTTCTTGATAATAAATAAAAAATACTCTAATTGATCGGTATGTCGAGAATGTTTTAATTACCACTAAAACTCGACTTGGTCCTAATTCAATCGTTATCAACTCTACAAGCGATAAACTATTTTATGAATGAATAACCTAGACATGCAATATCCTACGGAATGGAAATTAGGGGTGTAACCAATTTGGTTTGAATCGATTTTTGGTCAAAAATTTGTCTACACCGATGATATATCTATGGTTTGGTTTGGTTTTTAGTGTTTTTTTTAAATGGAATAAAACCACACTAACCTGTTTGGTTTGGTTTAGTTTGATTGATCGGTTATTAAATTTTTTTTTAAAACAGTATATTCAACAATGTATTATTTGCTATCATATTTTTTGGTGTATTATTTTATGCTATACTTTTCAAATAATACATATCATACTATACTTTTCAGACAATTTACAAGTTGTTTTTCATCTATATGAAGTATTGACATAATTTTCATATGTCATATATGATAAGTTCACATTTGAATATAAAAGTTTGAACTTGACATGAAAGTGTTGGTAAGTGATTTGAAAGTTTAACAAATAAAACACAACAACAAAAGGTCTCAATACACATAAATTAACATGTTTCACATATCAAACAAACATCAAAATTATTTTGTAACAAGACTAGAAGAAAATTGCTTGAAGAATAAACATAAAAGATAATAAAAATATAAGAACTAACGAAGAGAAATTGAACATGAATAAAACAACTATAACTTATAAAAATGACATCAGCGAGAAAAAGTTACAATCACTAATTTTCTTTTTTGAGTGTCACCACTCTAAATTGTGTTTATACATTATTTTTTGCTACATCTTGAATTAAACTCACTGGCCATGAATTACAGACCTTACCAATTGGATTCTACTATAAATGGATATGAGGGGAGTTTTCCATGAAGCAAGCTTACTTTTAATTCTATCAGCGCATGAGTTGGTATTTGGAAACCATGAAAATAGAAGAGCTGCAAAGTAGTCTAGAAGCGCATGAGTTGCGTTTGACTGAAAAAACTTCTGAGAGGGAAGTTGAGCAGGCTCTGAAAGCTTCTTTTGTCAAGAAGGACCAGAAGCAGTCTTGGTCAGAGGCCAAGAATAGACGTGGTGATAGATTCCAGAAGTCAGAAACCTCAACTTCTGGTGAGAAGAAACATCAGAAGGGAAATGAGAGGAGGAAAGTTCAATGTTACTGTTGTAAGCAGTTTGGCCATTTTGCTAGAGATTGTTGGTCAAACAAAGAAAGGAAATCAGAAGAAGCACAAATAGACAGAGGAGATTCAGATGATGAACCTGTGTTATTGATGGCTTCTCATTCTGATTGTAAGCAGTCAGAAGATTGGTGGTATATGGACATTGGGTATTCAAACCACTTGATTGGGAACAAACAATGGTTGATAGACTTTGACCCCAGAAGGAGAACAAAGATCAGATGTGCTGATGATAAGTACCTGTTGGCTGAAGATTTTGATATATGTGGTTTGAAATGGATTAATTAAGTTTGAAATGAAATAAAATTAGTGTTCGATTGGAATAAAGTGAATGTCACAGTTCGGAATAGAAGAAATGGTTCTTCGAATGGACATATTAAAGCTCGGAGCTTCGAGTGACAGTTATGAATGCATATTTAAAGAAGCCTCGAAATGGTAGCGAGACTGTGTCTATGAAATGAGTTCGAAGCGAAGATTGTCAAAGCATTTGAAATTCAAACGTGAGCGGGATGATTGGAATTCAAATATATATGCGTTGGAACAGTTCGAAGACGCGTGGAAGCTAGAGGAGAGCAGTATTCTGCATGTTCTGAACGTGGCAGAATCTCATAAGTCAGACAGTTATGGTCGAAGTAGTATAAATAGAAGTCTTAATGTTAGGATTTCGTGTGTCATATCTATTGTACAAAATTCAGTAAACATTCAAAATACCACATGGCTAGGGAAACGAATGCTCGAACAATGTACTTATGATAACACCAAACCTTTATAATTCAGTAAAACTCTTTATCTTTTCCAGTTTATCCTTCATTCCATGTCAATGTCATTTAACTACTTTTACATTCAAAGTCATTTAATTATTTCCTGCATTTAAACACTTTTCTTCTACTTTGAATCCTTTACGTTTCAAGAAACTTATTTACATTCATGTCTTTTACATTCATGTCTTCTATATTTTATGCTTTTATACTCATGCTTTTACATTAAAGTCTTTTACATTTAAAGTCATTTACGTGTTTCTGCATTTACACATGTCTTTAAAATCGAATCTTTATTCATTCAAACCGGTTTTGTATTACTTTACTTGATCATGTCATTAAGTTCTTTAACATTGTAATCGGAATACATTGAACATCTATAAAACACTCTAAATACAAATCTTAACAATGAATACCAGTTTTGCCATTAAATTTATCCAAACGACCAATACCCCATAGGATCAATCTAGTCGATCCTGCAAGTTACCAGAGAAATTGAATAACAGTCATTAAGATTATTCGATAGTTTGGAGGACTAGCGGTTGTTTTACCAGAAATCACTGTAAACAGTACCTTAACGCATAAGGTATGAGAAATGTCAGAGTCAAGGTGAAGAATGGGAAAGACATTCTGATCAAAGATGTTTGGTATATTCCTGGAATTAAAAGCAATCTGATGAGTGTAGGTCAGCTCATTGAGAAATTTTTCTCAGTTGTAATGAAGGACAACCTCTTGAAGTTGTATGATTTCCATCAGAAGTTGATTATGAAGTATGAACAGGGAAGCAACAGAACATTCAAGGTGAACGTTAGTACAACTGAAGCAAAGTGCCTTAGTGTAGAAGGCGTTGAAGGTGATAGTAAGTTGTGGCACAAGAGGTTTGGGCATCTGAACTATAAAAGCTTAGGGCATCTAAGTTCTAAGAAGCTCCTACGTGGCATTCCAAAGATTGTGAAGCCTGAGAAGTCATGTGAGGTGTGTATGAAAGGCAAGCAACCAAGATTTCCATTTGTATCAGAAGTTGCTCCAAGAGAAAAACATGATCTTGGAGTAGTACATTCTGATGTGTGTGGACCATTTTCAGTACCTTCACTTGGATGAAACAAATATTTTGTGTCCTTTGTGTATGAGTTCACAAGGATGGCGTGGGTAACACTCATTAAGTTCAAACATGAAGTGTTTACTGAGTTTCAAAAGTTCAAGGTGAAGGCTGAGAAGCAGAGTGGTCAGAAGATGAAGATTTTGAGAGCGGATGGTGAAGGTGAATTTAACTCTACAGAGTTCTAGAAGTTCTGTGAGGAGAATGGAATAGAACATGAGGTTACTTCTTCATATACTCCTCAGCACAATGGTCTTGCTGAGAGAAGAAACAAAACTTTGCTTGATATGTCCAAAAGTGTGCTGAAAGAGAAGAAGCTACCTCATATGTTATGGGGAGAAGCTGTTGCCACATCAACATATGTTTTGAATAGGTGTCCAACAAAGAAGTTGAAGGAAATTATTCCTATAGAGAAGTGGACTAGAGATAGGCAAAGTGTTGGTCATCTGAGAGTGTTTGGTTCTGTATGTTACAAACATGTCTCAGAAGCTAGAAGACAGAAGTTGGATGATAGAAGCAAGGTAATGTTACTGGTGGGGTACCAAAGTACAGGTGCATATAAGCTCTACTGTCCAGAAACCAAAGAAACCAAAAACTTGAAATCAGCAGAGACGTTGCTGTGAAAGAGTCAGAATTTTGGGATTGGGGCAAGTCCCAACCAACTTCTGATGTAGTGATAACTTCTAAAGACGAGTCAAAAGTTGAAAGTTCTGAAGAAGAGTCAGAGTCAGAAGATGATTCGGAAAAATCTGAAGATGAAGATGATGAATTTGATTATGATCTAGATTCTGATGATGATCTAGAATTTGGTGGTGATCATGCTTCTGGAAGGGAAAACTCTAAAGACCTAGGTTCTGGAGGACAAGCTTCTGAAGGTGATCATGTCTCTGAAGGTGGTAATTTTGAAGATAGAACTTCTGGACAAGGTCAGAAGTTAATATTGTTCCAAGTTCTGGAGAACAAGTTCGGAGGTCACAACGAGTCAGAACCATACCTAGAAGGTTTGCATATTTTGACATGCTGTAAGACACTGAAGTTGACTCAGAGGGAGAAGTCATTCAATGTGCCATGTTAGTAGATTCTGAACCATTGGGTATAGAAGAAGCACTCAAGAAGAAGTCTGGCTGAATGCCATGAAAGAAGAACTTGAGGCTATAAAGAGAAACAAAACTTGGGAGTTGACAGAACTTCCAAAGAAGAAGAAAGCCATCAGCGCCAGATGGGATTTCAAGGTGAAGCTTAAGCCAGATGGATCAGTTGGCAAGCACAAAGCAAGGCTAGTGGCCAGAGGTTTTCTTCAGAAACCTGGACTAGATTATTTTGAGGTGTTTGCTCATGTAGCTAGGCATGAAACAATCAGATTGGTGATTGCTTTAGCTGCAAACAAAAGTTGGTCGCTGATGCATTTGGATGTGAAGTCAGCATTTCTGAACGGTCCATTACAAGAGGAGGTATACATGTCACAACCTCCTGGCTTCGTGAAAAAGAATCAGGAAGGGATGGTGTACAAGTTACACAAAGCTCTGTATGGATTGAGGCAAGCACCCATAGCTTGGAATTAGAAGATTAATTCATTTTTCAATAAGCAAGGGTTTCAGAAATGTGAGATGGAGTATGGTGTTTATGTGAAACATTTTGAAAGCAATATGATTCTAGTGTGTCTTTATGTTGATGACATATTGCTTACGAGGAGTTGTCCAGAAGATATAACCAAGTTCAAGAAAGTGCTGATGAATGAATTTGAGATGACAAATCTAGGAAATATGGTATATTTTCTAGGGATGGAAGTTCTGTACTCAAAGGAGGGTATCATTTTGCATCAGCTGAAGTATGAACTTGAACTTCTAAAGAGATTTAAGGTGCAAAATTGTACAGTTATAGTGACACCATCAGAAACCAATCATAAATTGGACTATAACTCTGATGGTGATTTTGTGGATGCTACAACCTTCAAGCAGTTGGTTGGTTCTCTTAGGTATTTGTGCAATACCAGACCTGACATTTGCTATGCAATTGGAATGGTTAGTAGATTTATGAGTAATCCAAAGTGGTCCCATTACCAAGATGTTGTAAGGATTCTGAGGTATATAAAGGGAACTCTGAAATATGGAGTGTTATTTCCCTCTGGAAGAAAGTTAGAACCAAAACTAGTGGGTTACTCTGATTCTGACTGGTGTGGAGATAGAGTTGATAGAAGAAGTACTTCTAGCTACTTGTTCAAGTTTCTGGGAGGTCCTATTTCTTGGAGTTCCAAGAAATAACCTCCCCGCCAATGTGAAAGTATATTGTAGGCGTTGTCATTGTCGCTTCTTCAGGATTTAAAGATTGTGATAGAGAAACCTCTTGATAACAAGTCCGCAATCAATCTTGCCAAGAATCCATGTTGCATGGAAGAAGCAAACATATTGAGACAAGTATCATTTTCTCAAAAGTCAAGTACGTACGATTGTTAGAAGTTCGCCGCAGCACCAAATGTTCGACAAAGGCTATCAAAACCGACCAGTTTCTTCGTTTAAGAAATGAAATTGGTGTTGTTAGTTTTTGATGGATATGAATTAAGGGATGGTGTTAAGAATAATTCATATCCATAACTTCGAAGTTCGATGTTCAATACATATCTAGAACTTCTAGGGTCGATGTTCAAGAAGATATCCGGCTTCCGATGTTTCAATGTTCTGATGTTATGAGGTTTTGGTTCCTAAACTTAGTTATTAAGTTTAGTTTTAAGGGTACTTTAGTATTTGTTAGTTTTACTATTAGTATCTTTTATCTTGGTCACCAAGGTTAGGTTTAATTAGGGCTTACGTGGCATATTTACTTTTGGCCATTTTTGTGTATAAATAGGTATTCCTATGTTCTTAATAATACAACAATCCTTATTTTCTTTTTCTCTTTTATTCTTCCATCATTCCAATCACTTTTATTCTTGTGCACCAATAAAATGGACTTGTGAGGGTTACAAACCTGTCTGGAGCACTCAGCATACTGCTGAAAAAGATTAGCAATTGAATCCAAATAAGATATGGTTCAATTAGTAAAAAGCATAATATCATCAACATAAGTGACCACCTTATCTTTAGAGCTATGATGAAATTGAAAGAAATAAGTTTGCGGTTAAATCTTATTGATTGATATAAACATTTAAATCAACTATTGTTTAAATAGATGATTTGTGTTGATACAAACAAGTGTGAGTTGGAACTAGTGAGAAAAATTTTCACATTGATTAAAAATGGAGTTTGAGCATTTTATAAGTGAGAGAACTCATACACATATCATCTTAAGGTTTTGGGGAAAATATGTGTTGTGTATCTCACAAGGTGTGTTACTTATAAAGAAAAGAATCAATGTAAAAAGAACTCATCATGTTGACTATTGAATTGATGACCTAGCAGTGGTATCATGAGTCGTTGGTTTAAGTGACGAGTCCTCACTTGTATCTAAATCCTCCCACATGGTTATAGGTAGGAGGCATGTGCCGTTGAAAAGTGTCAATGGTGGTACAAGTGTATATGGATGAAATTGCTTCCGAGGGAGCATTGAGAGAGAGAGAGAGAGAGAGAGAGAGTGAGAAAAATAGTGTGAGTTAGAAGTGTTGAGAAACAAGTGTAGGAAGTGATTATAGCACATTTGAGAATGACCACATTTGAGAATGACTAAGAAGACACATATTCTTCGTCGACCAAGAAGGTTTGAATAATGTGGTAGGCTTAGTTTGGAAGAGTCTCAGTTCTCTCTCACTCTCTCTCTCTCACACACACACACACACACACACACACACACACACACACATATATATATATATATATATAATTGTCAAGAATCTCGAACACAAAGCAATTCTTCGACAAACGCCAAGGCCGACACGTTGATTAGATTTTTAAGACTTAGCATAATTTTAGTCTAAGAGTTAGGAAAATCAAGGATGTCTTGAAAACCTATATAAGTAAGTCGAAACTTAACCAAATGATGAAGATATAAACAATTTGAAGCTAAAGATCAAGAGAAATCATTCAAGCTCGTGCAAGAGAATACATGTCAAGTTCTATGGAGATAATCGTTGTTGATAGTTAACGTTGTATTAGTATATAAGTCGTCACAAAATTCATCAAGTATTCTCTACATAACTAAAATATCCAAGTCACATAGAGAAATAATTTGTGAGAAAATGTATGAGTCAACATCCTCAATTTTATTTTCTTTAAATCTTTTGTAACTAAACCATTTACTCTAATGATATTTACCACGCTTTTTGTCTATTATCTTTATCCAAGGCTTATTTTAATTCAAATTCATGTCCACTTTGTCATTAGTCAAACATTTAAATTCCAATCACAACCACTTTTGTTTTTACTTTTCTACTCGAATTGTCCTTGAGATTTTTTCGAGTTTAATCTTTTAAGTGAATCAAACTCAAAATACCAGAAAATCAATTGGCATGTCTAGTGGGACTCTTTTGTGCAAAAATTCAAACTTTTACAAGAAAAGTGTTGTGTTTTTATCATAGATTTTGATCTTCAAACAACAAAATATTTTCAATGTTTGGATTTTTATGCATATGAAAAGTGGTAGAACACTTGTTGAAATGATACTTCCAAAAAAATACATTCCTTCCCCAGAATGATGTTTTAGATACAGAACCACTCGGCGAATCAACAATTGGTAGTGCAAGAACTTCAACTCCTATTGGAGTGACTGGCCTTGTTATAAGCCATTTGTCGGCTTCAACATTGTATGCCTAAAAATGTTTATGTATCCTTTGATTCATTGAGTATGTCTTTAAAAGCAAAGTAATTTTCTTTTTTATAATCCTATTTTGTTGTGGAGTTCTATGACAGGAAAAATCACATATTATACCATTAATTTAAATAAGTATTCAAATGGTTTATTTTAAAAAATTTCACAATGATAACTTCTAATTTTTTAAAAACTTTTGTTTTTGTTTCATTTAAATTTTGATTATAAAACACAACAAATACAGAGTATGATTCATTCTTGCTTCTCATGAATTCTACCCAAATCTTTATACTAAAGTCATCAACCATAACTAATTTATATTACTTACCATTGACGGATGTAGTTTAACAAGTCAAAACAAATCAATGTGAAAGAAATTTTTGGATTCTAGAGGATGAAACGGCACTCTTTGATTTAAAAAGAAGTTTTTCTCATCTTACAATTTTGACAAACTTCACAAAAGAGTATTTCAAATTAGATAGGTCTCTTATAAGTTTTAACATGTTAAATTTAAGATTTATCCTCCAACTAGCATGAATTATCTGTCCATCACTAAAAAAAACATAAGCAAATAAAATAAAATTAGAAAAATAACTTATGGGCAAGGACTCATCTGATAAGCTTGCAACGCCAAACATAAAGAAATTGACTTATCGGCATCAACAAAAAAAAAAAACACAAAAAATGTAAAACAACACAAATAGGAAAAATCAACAACTACTTTTGATTAATACTTGTAAACGAATGAAATGTAATTTTATAAGAAGTTGTTTTAATGAAAAATCAATATGTATTTACATTTATAGGTAAATTTACATATACAATGACTATGAATCCTATATCAAACTCAATATATACAATGATTTATATCAACACACTAAACTAATTATACTGTACAAGAAATAGTCTCACACTAAAATATGTGACTTTGCAACATCACGAGAGCATTTTGTCCTACCACTCTTATTTAGAACACAAACACATGTTTCAAGAATATCAAGATCTTCATCCCAACATAACAATGATGCTATTTCAGGATGCTTCAAAAGCATCTTAGATGCAAGAAACCCGGCTAATGTCCATGTTTGATAAAGTCTGGCTTGTTTTCCAATAAATCTTCCGGTTTTCGTATCATAGTATTCCGGCCAAGAATCAAACGGAAGCCTTTTCTCCGCCAAACCAATCGCCTTCTCAGCTAGATCAGTTCTTCCCATTTTGATACATGCTAACGTAAACTGAATCAATCGTAATCATCAGATCATTAGAAATATTATAATATATTGATTACATTGACAGTGCATATCAATTATACTTATTAACAATTACCTGCCACATCAGAGTAGGCCAAGATCCGCCATTGTGATATGACCAAGGACTGCAAAAGTTATAGACGAATATTCGTCAAATTTTTATATCTGGTCTAACTTATCGTTACAAAACAGAAAGAAAGATTAATGTATACATACGTATTCTTAGGGTCGCTGCCGGTGATTAAGCGCCATTCTTCATGTTCCAAGGCAGGATAACATATCTTAAGAGGCATTTCACCAACAAGATCATCCCATTTTGATTCTATAAGACTCAAAATAGATTTATTCTGTCTCGGTGTACCTAAAGACGAAACGATAGACCAAAGATTTCCAAGCATGAAAAACCTAAAATCCATGTGAGCAGGTTGTAGATTTCCTATCAAGTAACCACCTTCCTCAGGAACCCAATCCATTAACCACATTGGAATTTGTTCTGGATAAATGTTGAACTTGTTAGTTGCATCTAAAGAGTACTCTTCTGTTTTATACCTATAGATTTCATTCACCTTTCTCATATCCAACCAATAGTACTCTCTAATGTGAAAAGACAATGCACTTAGTCTATTGTTGATTTCGCCGATCAGATTACTATGTTCATCGTTTATGATAACCATTTCGCGAGCCGAGCGAAGAGCCGAGTAAAATAATGCTTGAATCTCAAGAGGATGGCCATGAATTCCCATCCTTCTATCTATCATGCAAGATCCATCAGTTACTAATAGAGAAGGAAACATGTCAAATCCATCTGATAAACACAAGTTAAGGATCATTTGTAGGCCTGTTTGAACTTCTAACTTTTCTTGTAAGGTGTAATCACCAGTGAGTTTTCCATAAGCCCTAAGTAGAATGATCCACCATAATCCTATCAAGGAATCAAACATAGAAACAACATATTATTGAAATGACCCTTTTGTCACATACATTTCCCTGTATGAAGCACAGAGACACACAGACACGTGACACAACACTCACATGTCACACCGGCAATAATTTTAAAAAATGAATATAACATGACACGCCCTTTTTCTACGGTTGTTAGTGCTACACATATGATAACTCTGGCATTTACAACAAAATTGTCCCAAAAAGATTGTCACTGACCTGAATCGACCGGAGCAACGCGACCAATAGCTGATTCTCCGAAATCAGGATCTAAAACGTCTCCTGTCTTTTCGTCAGCAAATTTCATTGTTTTAACTTTGAAACTTGCAGGCATCAAGCCTTGTCCCGGGCTATAGCAATCCACTGTTTTCTCCCAACTCTGTTGCAATGAGGAGAAAATTCAAACAAAATATCTCGTAGTAGCGCAAATTTGAGGTCTATCGGAACACATTATAATAGTCAACATTTTAAAAAACAGTCTGCCGCCGTTAAAACGGCGGCAACAAATTAGTATTAGCACCTATTGATTCCGATACCATTATTCACCGTTTTATGTTAAAAGAATAAATTTTGGTTCATTCGCTCTGCCACAACCGCAATCATAATTGCAACACGACCGAAATCACAAAAGTCTTTACGCGACCGCAACGCAACCTTTATTTACGGTAACATATTATTTATATATAGTTTACTTATATATAGATTCTAAATATATGCATTATTATTACCTGGAGTTGCAAGGTGTGAAGGAGAAAGTTCTTGACAATCTCTTTTTCTCCTTTGAGCAAGAAAGCAAGAGCAGAAGGGACAAAATCTCTGATAAAAACCTGATCATAATTCGAAGTTGAGTCTTTATCCGATTCATCCTTTGCTGCAACAGTTCCAATAGGTGTATCACAATATGTAACAAGTGCTTTTTGCAACAATTTCCATGCCTCTTTCTCCACATCCGTTTCTTCCTCATCAAAACTCTTCAAATCATCACAATTCTTCTTCTCCTTCAAATCTTCTTCATCTCCTCTACCCTTGGTCTCCACCGAGTTCGAGAATTCACGTGCCTTGAAGGACACTCCATCAATACAAGAAACTCTTTCTGTCTTGGTTGCTCTTATTCTGATACATGTTCTTGAATGACATAAATTCCAAGAGGGTAACCGTAAAACTTGTTGAAAACCGTTCATTAGGCGTCCAAATTCAAATATACAAGAAGGGTAGTGCGTGGTTTTGTGATGAAGATCGAGAACAAGAGGTTTATTAGACATTGTAAGAGAATGGGGGTGACATGTTGAGAGAAAAGATGATTTCTTTCTACCAATTACGAGAAATCTAGAGGAAGGTTTCATGGTACAATTACAAATAAGGTTGATAGCGGTCATTACAATATTATTATCCAAGAAAGAAATGTGAGTGAATGGTGTGATAACAACCAACGATGTTCATGAAGAAATGCTGTTTCAAATTTTGGAATGAAAATAGAATGGTCAATAGTTATGTGGGTATTTCTCAATGTATAAGTATAGAAAACAAAACATTCTATTTCTCACCGCATAATCCTAAATTTTAAATTTTATTTTATTTTTTCGTAAGAGAAAAGGAATAGGGCACTGATGGTATAAAATATTTTTATATTACACTGTAAATTTTAAAATATTTTTAAAATATTTTTTTATATCGACAGTGCACTTCCATTAAACTTTTTCATAATATATGTTACACTTCCATTAAACTTTTTTCATAATATATGTTCCATATATTATATTTTTTAAATATAACTAAAATAAAAGTCATACACTTATAAAAATCTATCGGGAATTAATTAACCGAAAGTTTAAAATATCTTTTTACAATCGATGCATATCAATTAAGGAGCCTTAATGCTAAAGAAAAGAGTTTTCCGTACTCACGGAATTATCAAACATCATATTTTTTCTTCTTTATGGATTGTCATTAAATCGGAATGGAGTATGTTGTAGAATCACATTTGTTGATCTCTTGGCACATGTGTTTCTATTCTTTATTGGTTGGACTTGTGGTGTCATCGTCCTCTTATTGAACACACTAGTCTTGATTTTCTTTTGTTTCAAAATATTGTTCCTTACTCTACTGTTTCTGAGTTCATTCGGGAGGGGCAGTGGGTGTTGCCTATTAACTAGGCCATTTGATTTTCCAGTTTTTTACATAAGTTACCTTTAATCCCTGAGCAGGTCAGCTTTGATTTTAGATTTTGGTTCGGTATTGAGTTGGGAAGTCTCAGCTCCAAGGAGGTATACACCTCTTCTATTGAGTTGGGCTAAGTGCACAAATCCGACTAACATCACTAATCTGTTTATCACTCACATTTACAAGGAGGGTACTAGTTATGCAAACTTCTTTTGCAAATATAGGTATGACTTATAATCCTATTAGTTTTTTTGATTTCATCCCCATGGGAATTGGAAAGATTTTGTAAATAATAAGTTAGGTATTACATTTCTTTAATTAATAGGTTTTCTTCCTTCTTTTCAAGAGATTTTTAACACCTCTTCTATTTTGTAATGTTCCTTTTTGAAATACACCAACAGTGTAAATAAATTTTACACTATCAATTAATTATAACCGTTGATTAATTTGAAATATTTGACTTTTATTTTAACTTATTTTAAAGTAATAGAATTAAATGGTTATGATGTATTGAGGGTGTAAAATTGTTTACAATGATCGTGTATAGCAATTAAACTAATATATATATATATATATATATATATATATATTCTGTTCTAGATTTAGAATTGATTGGAGAATCGGTGTTTGCGATAGCATGGAACCAGATGATAATCGGAGAGGATAAACTCTTATTCTAAGGTGGTGGTTAAAGTTAAAGGCTTTTGATGTAGTGGAAGAGATGACCTGCAAGGTTAGCATTTCAACCCTCAAGTGAGTAACAGAATGAAAATAAAGTTTTGGTGGGAAAGGATTTGAATACTTGAGAAATAGTGTAATTTATTCTTTAAGTGGGAGAGTTTGTTAGCAACAGATTGTGTGTGATGTGGTGTGAGATGCAGTTAGCCGTCAAATCAATTTGGAAAACTAAAATAAGACTGGTGGGAAAGTTCCACCTGTCTGGAAACGAAAAGAATCACACTTGTTCTACGCCAAACATCTCCTTCATTACCACTTGAGCTTCAGATATCTTTGGGTGTTATGAATTTCTTATAAGAGTTTCCCTTAAGCCCTTTTCTCTGCTCTACACAATTAGAATTTGTGACATGTGTCTTTGCTCGACTAAGGAATCTAGGACGTGGAGATCTTTGATGGGGTGTAGTCGTTCTTGGGAATTAGCGCATTAAAAATATTTCTAGTAAGACGTGGTGTGATGTTGGAAATGGCCAACACTTCTACATACTCTAGTTAGTAATGATGTTCCTCCTTCATTTAGAATACTTGAGTCTTTTACAAATTGTTTCAAGAAAATATCCATTTCCCGTAGTGTGAAAAAATCATTTGATTCTTAGGGCTCGAGGAGGATATAAAAGGCTTTTGAAGTGTCATTTTTTCTCTTTTGGTCATTATTGACCTACAGAGAAAAGTGTTTATGTTTCCTTATCGTTCCTTCATAAAAATATTTTCGTATGAGTGGTGGATCAAGATTATGATATTTCACTAGATAGATTTGCATCGCTACTACTTTGATTGGAATTACAAATACACCTTCTGTTAGGAACTTTGGGTACTCCTATTGTGACGCCTTCATGCTCGATTAGTGGGAAATTCATTCATACTACCCCTCCTCTTTCTTGAGATGAACTTTATGGTGGAAAGGTCAGCCTCATCCATGAATTAGAGGAGATTTAACTTGAGAAATATATTTCTAAGAAACCTCGACTTAGGTTTTCAAGGTACCAAGCTTCTATTCAGGTCGGGTCAAACCCACTATTGCTAGCTCATTGTTTCCCGAGGATAGATATGGATGTTTGGTCAATATTTTTTGATGAAGATTATACTTATTTTTTGATCCTGTCTGAGGAAGCTTGGCAAATAGTGTTGGCCAAATCGGCCTATCATACACGTTTGGCATCACATGTTATGGAATTCAGTGCCTCTAGTCAAGGAGAGGTTTTCTTACTTGATCTCTTTCATCAAGAAATAAAGAGAGAAGCTTAAATAATGGGTCAAATATCTTATTGTCGAAAATAACAAGTATCAGAAGGCAATCCAAAAATATTTTAACCCATTTATGGCTATGGAGACCGCCTCGGATCCCTTTGATTATCCCCACACCCTGGTTGAAAAAGTGAAGTTGCTTGACCACTATATAAGCAAGAAGAACGATGCTTTGACTTATGTCTAAGTGTTCTTATCTAAGGCAGAGACCACTCTAGAAGAAACAGATCAATCCTCAGATCTTACTCATAAAAAGATAGAGGAATTAAAGAAATCCTTAAAAGAATATGAATAAAATTAGTAGAAGGCTAAGGACGGCCTTCATGAGATTCATGAAGAGAATCTTTCTTTTTCTAAGGATTTGGCCAAGTCGTTCCAGGAAGGTTTCTTCGTTGTTAAGAATTATTTTGAGAATAACTTAAAGCATGTGGAATACTTTCATTCAACCTTGTCGATTTCTCGATATATTGTTTGTCTTAATCAAGCTATTCAGAACGGTGAAGTGGTTTCTTTAGAGTATTGTCTCTTTTTTTGGTCTGGCGTGTTTGCATACAGTATATATGTTCAAATTTGATGTTCTTGTCATGAATGTATATATACTTTAGTTTATTATTTACTAATTTTATACCTAATATATGGTGTTGTTTTTGGTTACGGGTTCATTTCTCTAGGAATCATATTTTTTTCCAAGTTTGTGCTATAAGTTTTTTTGATGTCTCTAGGGACCATATTCGGCCTAGGGTTGGTACCCCCTTCCCATCCCCCAAGTGAAAACTTGGTTCAAGGTCTACGTATTGGAGGTTCCACTGCGGCCTTAGGAGTGGTTATCTACCAATAGGGAGTGAGCCAGTTATTTAAAAAAATTAGGCTTGCTTTCTTTGTGTGTGTGCTTTTAAATTATGGGCTTTTGATTGATTTGGTCATACACATATAATTTGTGGGACAACACCCTTGATTCCTTGTGATGGGGCTTTGATCTCTCTAGTGGTACTTTAGGTTTGTCGTTACCTTTCATAATCACAAGGAGAAAATATAGTTTAGCGAAACTTCTTATTTTCATTAAACAAACATTATAATACATTATGCTCATTTTATTTTTACAAAACAAAACTTGAATTTAACATGACCAATTGGCTACGCCACCACCTCTTGTTGACCATTGGTTATGTCTAGAACAATCGCTTTTGTAGCTTTTGTGGGGCGGATGTCTTAGCTGTCTTTAGCTATCGATCAAAGAGGCTACATTTATTTACATAGCTTATGCTACAAAGTCTTGTAAATTCTCTTGGCCCCAGAAAGGTCAGTGTTTATTATCACCGGTTCATCATGCATGTTGTGTTATTATAGTTTTAAGTAGACTAGAGAATCCATTGCGCCTAACGTTTCTACAAAGAACCAATCTATGATGCAGTTGTAAATACTTATGCAAAAGACTAGTAGGAACTAGTAATCAATGGCCTTGGTATCCTCTCTTCTCCTAAGGTGACCATCTCCTCTGATGGTCGGCTAGATCCAGTATTCTTTGACGCTCGATTGCCTCCTTAGACAAGAAGTTTTTATTTGTAGTTTATGTAGGGTTTTTTCCTACTCAAAAACATCCTTCAAATTATGGGCCTCATAACGCCCTTACTCTTCCCAAAACATGAAGTCTAATCTAAGGACCTTTTCAAAAATCTAGCATTTTAGTCTCTCATATGAGCCTCCAATAGTTACCTCCACCTTGGTGAACCAATTGATATATATATATATTTGTGTGTGTGTGTGCAGAGCTTCCTTTTTACCCTAGGTGACTCCACTGAGTACAACCATGGTAGTTGGTTGTCTTTTTTTTGGCGGTGAAATGGGCAGTGAAAGCCTCGCATAGGTCATACAAGAAATGTATGCTTCTATACATAAAGAACTTGTACCAAGCTATAACTGATTTGGTTATGGTCAATGCAAAGAGCTCACACTCCACGCCTCCTTTGACATGGTGATAGTGCAACTTGTCATTTACATGCTTAATGTGCCCATCCAGATCTTCAATTTTGTTGTATCTCTGGAGCTTGGGAGGCTTCTCGAGTGATTTTGGGATTCTATTATTCAGGATGTTAGCGGATACCATATTCTTCTTCCCCAGTTGGATGAGAATATATTATTCATACATTTCTCTCCTCCTAAAACAACAAACTTTGGAATAAGTGTGTCTACCTCACTTTCCTTTAGGATCAGAGGAAAGAGAACGATGCATATTTCATCAAAGGCTTAAAGAATTCTAAACCTCTTATGGATCCTTTCGCAATTCAGGAATAGCGGTTTTGTGTGAAGCCACCTCTTGTGTAGTTTTGTTTTTCGGATTGGCATTGTGAAATTTTTTCCTTAAACTGAGTTAATTTTTCCACTAAGGCCTGATAATTTTGTCGTTGAGCTATTTTATAGACGTTTTCCAACAGTTAATTGGCTCCTTGTAAACCAAGATTAGCATGCAAGAGTTGAATGTCGTTGAGCTATTTGATAGACGTTTTCCAACAAGTAATTGGCTCCTTGTAAACCAAGATTAGTCTACAAGAGCTGCAAGTTAGGGAGTGTTTCTTGTTTGACCAATGTAGGTGACAGTGCATGTCTGAATGAAGATTCATCTAAGTGGAGACATTCTGTAGATTTGGTCAATGGAGGGGGTTGAGACACTACTTGATCTGCTATAGGTTAGATACAAATTTGTGGTGGAAGAACCGAAGGAGTAATTGTTAAGACTATATCATTTTTCCCATGAGGAGGAGATAACATATTCTTGGCAATTTCAACGGTTGCATCAACTTGTTGTTGGACGACAGAGCGAGTGGCTTTGGAAGTTGTTGTCGTCGAAGGATATGAACCTGAACTCGGCGTAATTGATCAAGAAAAATAGCTCCACACTTTGATTGAAGGAGATATGGATTTATACCATAGGTGATTCTGGCGAATCGGGATATGTTAGGTTGTGGAAAATCGCATGAATTAATAATCAATTCCCATAAACAACGCCAATTTTCTATTGTGGAAACAAATGATGATCAGGGAGGATGAATTAACAATCTAAGATGGTGGTTCAAGGTTTCTTATGCGCTGTAGAATGGATTGACCTCCTAGATTAGCACTCTAACATTCAAGTAATTAAGAGAATGAGAAATGAAGCTTTACTGGGAAATGATTCAAATACTTTAAAAATGGTGTGATCTCTTCTTTAAGCATGAGAGTTAGTAACTAAATCCATATGATGGAACTTGAGATACAATTAGTTGTCAGATCAATTTGGACGGCTAAAAAAAGACTCGTAAGAGAGTTTCACTAGCCCAGCAAAGAAAATGAGCACGCTTGTTTGCCATACATCGTCCTTCATCGCTCTTTGGACTTCACCTCCTTTGAGTCTCGTGAATGGTCTGAAAACATTTTAATTAATATTAACAAAATACAAAAATATTTTTATTAAAAAAACGAAAAATCTAGATAAAAAGAAAAATATTTGAAATGAATAATAATAAAAATATTAAAATAAGTATTTATGAATATAATTAGAAGGAGATATATCGATATTTAATCATCTGTATGGTATATAATTGCATAAAAAATCTCATATTTAAAATATTAAAAAAAAAACATAGTTACCATTTAAAAAATGAAAGTCTTAGGCTCTATTTGGTAAAACTAGCTAGTAGCTGATAGCTGGTACTGGTAGCTGATAAGTTAGTTTGAGTGTTTGGTAAATTAGCTGTTGTACTAACTCCTAAATATGAAATGACGTAAAAGTACATGTTTAATTACGAAATTGATAGTTTCAATATGTTTTTGTTAAAATAATAAGGGTATAAATGGAAGAAAAAGTCACAAGCTAAAAGCTACTTCAAATTAGAGTTGTTAATAACGTCCATAGTGGTCGCTATCGGGGCTCTCCAGAGCAGGGTGGTGCCCTACCGCGCGCGCATGAGTGCGGTGGCGGAGATGAGTTCGCGGGCGCTATCACCGCTAGACTGGGTCACATGTCGTGGGCTTCTCTCGGGCAGAGAGGCTCCGTTTTCCTTTCTTTTTTTTGACATTTTTATCAGATAAAATTTTTATCTAAAAAGATGAAGTAAGAAAAACAAATGAAGAAGATGAAGTTGTCGAGGTGACGAAGAAGATGAGGTTGTCGAAATGCCAAAGAAGATAAAGTTAGAAGAAGATGAAGTTGCGAGACTGACGGCATAGTCTAGGATAAATTTAAGAAATTAGGGTTGAAATTAAAAAGTGATAAAGTAATAGTATAACAATACAATAATACTTTTGATATAATAATAACAATATAATAATACTTTTTAATACTTGTTGATATAATAGTTGTACACCATATACAAGTACGTTTCCCACTTCTTAAGAATATAATAATAATGTCATATTTTTGATATAATAATAGTAATGTATTTTTCCCACCTCTTACTATTAAGAATTAAGAACATAAACATATTAATACTTTTGATAGGAAAAACAAATTAATAATAATAATGATTACTAATTAATAATGCATTAAGAAAATAACCAGCATTTTAAACACACCACAAACATATCACCAAATGATAATAATTTAAGCCTTTTTGTTAAAAAAAAAAGTTATTTAATTAGTTTCATCTTAAAATTTCTTAATTATTTTATTTATAATTTTTATAAAAATAAAATTCATACAAAAGTTACCTCCCAGAGTCAGCTATTCCCACTTTTTTTTAAAGTTAAAAGTTTTGGGTGTTGCCAAACAGACTCTAGAATTTCAAAAAATATTCTTAAATAAAATTTGTTTAATTCTTTGATAAAAAAAAGAAATTGAATTGATTAAAGAAAGGGGTAAAAAAATAATTAAAAAGAAACAAAGATAGATTGAGATGGAACAATCTCATTGTGGCGTGCGGTTGTTGCTCCTCCTGTTGTGTTCTTGTTCCTTCCATTCTATCCACTTCCCTTTACTCTGCAAATCACAATGGCCAACACAATCACAACGACAAGCTTTCTACCACCGTATCACTTCCATTCCCCTCGCTGTTCCATTCCCACACCCAATTCGGTAAACTTCAATTTCAAATCTTTCTCTTCTATATCTTTGAACTTTGTCTCTACTAATATATAATCAGGCTAAAGCTTTTACAGTTCCGAGGAGAAAAGCAATATCCTTAATCTTCTCAACTTACATTCTCTCCGACATTGGTACATCATTAGCCCAACAGCCACAACAACAACAACCACCACCTCGTAGGTTCCGAGAATATGTCGACACATTTGATGGCTATTCGTTTAACTACCCATCTAATTGGATTCAAGTTCGAGGTGCTGGTGCTGATATTTTCTTCAGGGATCCTTATATTCTTGATGAGAATATCTCTGTTGAAGTTTCTTCACCGTCTTCTTCGAAATTCAAGACTGTGGAAGACTTGGGTCCACCGGAAGAAGCTGGGAAGAAAGTTCTTGGTCAATATCTTACTGAGTTTATGTCTACTAGGATTGGTGTGAAACGTGAGTCTAGTATTCTTGACACTTCTTCTAGAGTTGCTGATGATGGTAAATTGTACTATCAAGTTGAGGTTAGTTAATGTTCAGGGTTAATTATGTTTAAATTTGTAGTTAATTGTGTTTAGTGTATAATGAATGTGTATTGTTTGGGTTGGTAGGCGAATATAAAGTCCTATGCTAGTAACAATGAGCTTGCTGTTATGCCAGAAGACAGGGTGGTTCGGTTGGAATGGAATAGGAGGTACTTGTCTGTTCTGGGAGTTGAGAACAATCAACTGTATGAGTTGAGGTTACAGGTGCCGGAAAATGTGTTTTTGGAGGAAGAGAGTGAGCTTCGTCGAGTTATGGAGTCGTTTCGAGCAAATAAGGTTCTTCGTTAGAACTAGAATGTTGAGAAATGGAAATGTTGTATGTGTTTTTGATGAGTTGGTTGAGGTAGTTGTTTCCTGTTTTGATGCTGTTGGTAACTGAAGTCAGCTTGAGTAACTCTAGAGAAATAGAAGAAAGTGTGAATTGAGTTGGTAATGAGAAAGATTCATTCATTTTATTCTTGATCTGTATTGTTATAAGAACTTCTAATTCAAATTATCATTGAATCTCACCTTATAAACCATATCCTTATCAAGGATAACATGAGGCGATTCTCTTGAGAAAGCTGTCTTTTAGTAGTTATCTTTGAATGCAAATAAGACCTATTGTTATTATAGCAAATAAAATTATTGTGATTATAGCAGAATCTATGACAAAATATTTATTGTGATTATAGCAGAATCTATAACAATTTTTTTATAGTAGACCAATTGTAATTGTGATTATAGCATAAACAACACAAGACTACTAGTTGACAACAAAAACAAAAATAGAGGAATTGGTTCATTTGCATTGATTTTTAATGTCAAAACGAAAGCTAATGACAACCAAACAAAGACAGTAGTCATAAGAAGAACAAAAGTAATGGCAAAATTGAAACGCCTCTTCCAAACACAGACAATTCTTAAACATTGTAGAAATGAACCTTTATAATTGCACGGCTTAAAATTACAATATCTTTTTTCAGATTACATCATCATATTTAACCCTAAAATTGATTACACCATCAAACAATCTTCAATTTTAATCAAACAATCTTCAAATTGAAAAGGAGGGGAAAATGGTGGTGGCACAGAGGAGACACCACAATGGCAAGCAAAGAGTCAGCAAAGAGGAGTCGAAGGAATGGAGATGGGATTGGGTCAGCACGACAAAGTTTGGGTGAAAGATTTGGTCGGCATGACTAAGGGAACGAGCAAAGATGTTTTCTAGGGAAAAGAGAGGAGAGGAATCACATTTTCCTTTTTCAAGTTTCCCAGATTTTTAAAACAGCAATCTCGCACAACAAGCAAATCCACCTTCAATTTTAAAGCTTAAAAGCAATCCTCAAATCTTTTCCCGACAACAATCTTCAAAAACATTTCAATGGAATACAGGCAACATCACTGGGGAGCCAACAAGCAGTCGCAGCAATTCAAAAAGACAACAACCGGCAAGTTTTTTTCCGACTTAGTGAATATTGCCTTTCAAGAAAAGGGAATCCATGTGATTCACTGTTTTTTGTTTTTGTTTTAAACAAAAATGCTTATTCAGTTTTTAATCACAATCACAGATGCTTATATTTTAAATTGAGACATGTCAATCATCTATAAAGAGAAATGGAAAAGGACAGATATGGTACTGGAGCCGATTCTCGTAGAGAAATAGATGCACAATGGATGGTGTTAAATGTCAAAATTTAATTGCATTCAAAATACAGAAGTGTCATGGCTCTCAGAAAACCATGATAATTCAGGTATCCTAGACATCGTTCAATCACTACTAAAGTAATTTGAAACCACAATAAAACATCAACTCACATTGCAAATTGAACCAGCCATGTACATGCAACCAAATTTCATGTCCAGAATCAAGACAACTTTCACATGACTTAATAGTCATACAAAACTATGACCTGACTTCAAATTCACCTGCTCGAGTAACAGCTCGAAAGCCTTTGTAGAAACGGTAGGGTACAGTCTTCAGATCCAGTTTGTCTATTTGCAGACCAGAGAGGGCGACACCCATAATTCTAAAATCCACTTGAAATGTAGGAAAGACATGAAGGCGTTCCATTCCAGTCTCGAGCACTAGTGTTCCAGACATTGAAGGGGATTTATCCTTTGGGATCCGACCAATGGACCAAGTGCATGTCTGATAGAACAAGATGTAAGAAAGCTTCAAATTACATTGTGAAAACATAATACAGAATTTCATCTGACTCTTTGGACTTACTGGTTTCAACAACAAATAAAAATAAACAAGCAGATATATTGTTGCTTAATAGTACCTTGTTAGAAAGAATGTTTACTGTTCCATGAGTTGAAGTCAGATCAGCGGATAATATGCAAGGAGGAAGCTGAAACTGAACGTTAACTGAGTCAACTGTTTTTCCAGGATCGTTTCTCATGCCAACCATTACACTAAGACGGCATGTTCCACCATCTGAAGTCAACTGTGGCTTTACATATATTGGGGTGCTCTTCAATTTCCGAACTCTGAAAAAAAAAGTGCAACGCCAGAACTTTTAATAAAACTGAATTTGGGAATACCGTGAAACAGATTTTAATTTTTAACACTGACGATTATATGTTTTTCCAATTTGACTTCTCAAATAATGCTTTTAAATTCTAATTCAGGCATCAAATATAGCAGGACACAGTACCTGTAGTTCATTAGCTTAAATTGTCCATCGGGAGGCACAAACGAAAGAATTTGATTGGATTCCCAAGGCCGAAATCTAACACAGGGATGGAACCTCACATCATCAAGGATTGAAGGATTCACAAATGAAATAGTTAAATCAGGTAGACCTGTGATGTGGGAGTTTACTTGAACCTCGCCATTAATCTCACATTTCACCAGAACACCATCCCTGAATGTACAATTTTTTTTAGCGAGTATAACATAGAAATGGTGCATAAGACACAAACTACTAAGGAGGAGTTAAGAAAATCCTTCATAAGAGTTCAGCAATATAATGTTCCACAAGTTCAAACTTGAAATTTTAGTATAATCCTGTTCAGCTTACCAGCGAAAGGCTTGAAAGGGAACACATAAAAGAAAAGAAACCACAAGATCACACAGTTTATTCAACTTTTTTCTTTGTTAAAAATAAATTTGAGTTAATTATAATACACTATAAAAAAGTCAATGCCAATATTAGTTGTACCCCATGAATGACTAAATCTGGCTACATCTTTTGCCTAATAAGCTTTATCGGAAAGACATAAGGAACATCAGTCCAATAAAATAAGATTCAGTGCCAGTGCAGATTATGGATGAAGGGAATATACGGAAGTAGGTTATAAAGTAACCTTCAGTGTTAACAAGTCGATAATACGTCCTACTTGATAATACAACCAACTTAAAAAGTTTTCAACCTAAACAATGTCAATAAGCGAAAGATAAGAAAAAGCATATTTGAGCATACAGACCTGTTTATTGTTGCATCCATTTGCTCGACAAGATCTACATAAACTTCATTATTGGCATACTTAGGATCGGCCGTTCTCCAAGGAACACAAGATGCTGTACTACCAGGAAGGGTGTCGCTCACATTTGAGCTGTTGCCGGTCACAACACTCAAAACTTTGCTAACAATATTTGGCGGAGCTATCATCTCTTGCAGGATATTAGGTTCTGTAGTTAGTGGGAACCCATTGTCTATCATCTCATCCAGCAGCTACAATAACAAAATCAAACTGGTTAATTTTACATCTAAACAAAACAACAAATCAAAGGTGGTTAATTTTACATCTAAACAAAACAACAAATCAAAGGTGGTTAATTTTAGCAGCATATCCAGATGAAACATTACAAGGGAAAAGAGTCAATAGTAGAAGAAAACTGCGTATCGTCATCGACGTTTCATACTGAAGGTGGGTTTCATGTCTGATAAGTATAGGTGTCACAATACCAACACATATGGTTACATTAAATATACAATCACATCTACGACAACAACAACCAACCCTTATCCCACTAAGTGGGGTCAGCTACATGGATCAACTTTCGCCATAATGTTCTATACAAATCGCTAATCTTGAGATCTTTCTAAATAACTTCTGTTATAATTCTTCTAGATCTTTTTCTACCTCTAGTAGTTTGACTTCTCTACACTTGATTTACTCTCCTTACCACAGAATACGGGTCATCTCTAAACATGCCCAAACCACCAAAGTCTATTTTCCACTATTTTTCTACTATAGGTGCTACCCAACACTCTCTCTAATATTGTCATTTCTAATCTTATCATATCTAGTCTTACCCACACATCCAAGTCAACATCCTTATCTTTGAAACACTAACTTTATTTTGTGTTTATTCTTAACCACCCAACATTCAATCTCGTACGACATCGTAAGTCTTACCACAGTCCGATAAAAAATTTCGTTCAGCTTGAGCGATACCTTTGAATCACATAAAACCCATGAAGCCCTCCACCATTTCAACCACTCAACTTGAATTTTATGGTTTACAGCCCCTTCTATTTCTCCATCGTTTTGTATTACAATGACATTAATTTTCTTAAATTACTATCATTATCATGTCTGGAGTTCGTGTTTGTATCAGTGCTTCATTGCAATAACATCGAATAACAAATAATTTCAAGAAACAAGTCTAACACTACCCATTAAAGTTTTTGACAACATAGAAAAGAAACTAGTACCTCATAGACAATAACAAAGTTATCTTTAATGGAATCTTCATTCAATCCCCCAAGATAATCACTGATCACATCAGCCACCCTACAAAGAAACTAAAAATCAGACGGTTAAAACAAAAAAAGCACAGCATCATCCATTCCCTACAAATCCCAAATCACATATAAAACACAAAACCACCTCAATAGCCATTAAAGGCGGCATTTCAACTTGAGTACACGCCAAAAAAGTGATCCCTTCACGAAAAACTTGAAAAAGATAATGCGTAGGAGAAGCAATCACAGGATGTTGCTGTAAACACAGAAAAATAAGAATCAAAATCGACAGAACAAGATTGAAGAGATTATTGTTGTTACAACCTTGAAGGAATCGGGTTGAGAAACGGCGTGATCCCAGAACCAGTTACAGATGGAGCGATCAACACGGTGGCCGGTGAGTTGTTTCTCTAGAATTACCTCTCTGAAGAATGGAGATCGAAAAGTTTTGATTAAATTGAAATGAAATTGGGAATTGAAGATTGAGAGAAAGAAGGGTTTACTTATTTTACCCGGAATCGGAGAGAAGGAAAATGCACTGCAACATCGCTGCAAACTTTGGATTTGAGTTCACTTCATTTTCTTTCAGACAAGTTTTTTTTCGTTTGACGCTAGTAGAATGCAAAGTATAAATGACGGACTATTGTGTCGTTAAATATCATAGCTTAAAAATGTGAAGAATTTTTTATATAATTTTGGAAAATCTATATTAATGTAAAGTTTTTCGTTTATATTTTTTTTTTGGTTTAATTATTATATATTATCAATGTAAATTTTCTTATAGTATCAATAAATTACAACCACTCAATTATAATATTTTAAAAATATTAAAATAAAAATCAAATATTTTAATAAATTAATAATTGTGATAAAATGACGGTGTAAAATTTTTTTTCACCGTCAATTTATTTCAATTAAATTCTTTCTTTTATGTTGAATTAATCATTTTTCATGTCTTTTCTTTTTCATAGAATGATATTTTCTCGTAAAATTAATCTTATAGTTAGAAAACGCAACAATGTAAGAGCAAGCTTTCGTTTTTCAAATATGTATGATAAAAAAATTTACTTCATATTCAAAACCAAATGTTAAGACTTTAAGAGAATGGTTGGAAGTTTGGATGGAAATATGGGTGGGAATAGATCAAACCAACTAAGTAAAATATACGACCTAGTTTATAGATTAGGTTAGGCTTTTTTTAAATTGAAAATGCATTAGTTTTTTTTATAAGTTTTTTAGTTAAATAGGTTAAGCCACATGTCATAAAAAGTCTTTTAAGTCTATAAGGCCGGCCTATTTTAACAAATATGAATAAATTTATTCTTTTTTATAATGTATTTTATACATAATATTAAAATACAAAAGTAAAATTTATTTATCTTGAAGAACTTGTGAAAATAAGTTGAAAAAATCCTTATGAATAATGTCATAAATTGTGTTTATAGTTTCTTATAAACAAATAATCTCACAAAACTTATGCTATTATGTAAGTTCAAAAAAGTCAAAACATTTAGTCGCATTGTACTTTTGATTCTCTAATATATTTAAACATTAGTCGAATTGCTTATTTACGTATGTACAGATGATATTGACTTTGTAAGCAGACTAATAGGCTAATCAGACATTTGAAAAGGCCAAGCTCAGGCTGAAATACAAGCTTTTGATTAGGGGTGGCAAACGGGCATGTCCGCCCCGTTTAGGCCCGCCCCGCAAAAGACCGCAAAAAAATGGGGCGGGGCGGTCATAGTTGAGGATGAGGGCCTAAAATATAGGCCCGTCCCGCAAAAAAGTAAGTGCGGGACCGGGAAAGCTCGCGAGCACTACACCTTTTAGGTCTAAAAATGCTTAATTTTATGTTAAAACACGTGCCCGCAAAAGTCCGCGAAAAAATAGGGGGGCGGGGCGGTCACATTAGAGGGTGAGGGCCTAAATTCTTGACCTGCCCCGCACTAAAGTGCGGGCAAAACGGTTATGCTTAACGGGCCGGACCCGTTTTGCCACCCCTACTTTTGATAGACCACATGTCAAGTTTAGACTTTGAATTTTTTAGCAGGTTAGACTCAGGCTTGGAAAAGCCTAATCCGACTCAACATATTCTCATCCCTAGATAGAAAGGAGAGCAGAGGATTTTTAAAAATATAAAGGATTTGGTGGAAAAAATAGAAAGATTTTGGTTGGAAGTGTTTTGAAGGGTTTGTTTTTCTATATAACATCAACCTCTTAATTTGAAGGAATTCAAAATTTATAATGGAGGATGGTTTAAAGAATCTTGGAAGTTTTAGAATTGTTCAAATATAATTTTTGTTGATATAGTATTTCAAAAATTGAAAATACATTCATGATAAACATTATTTTATTATTTTATATAAAATCTTTTTTTTTTTAATTTTAAAATTTTCTCTATATTAAGAAAAACATTTTTCGAAGTGCTCACTTCCAAACTCTCAAACAAAACTAAGGGTGTGTTTGTTTCAAGTTATAAAGTAAAATTCATGAGAATGTTATATTGAAAATACAATAATTCTATGTTTGTTTTAATTTTAAAAAAAATCTTGGGTATATTTTATTTCTGAAAATGTTGTTTACACATTATTTATATCATATTTATTCTTATGTTAAAGGGTGAGAATCCAACATTCTCATGAGAATAAAATTTAGCTAACTTAACTTTTCTCTAATATTTGCATTTACTTTTATTTTTTATAATTTTTAATTTAAATTTAACTTATAAACATACCCAAAAAATTCATTTTTTACCAAACATATGCATGGAAATATTATTCTTACAAATAGTAATCATGAAAATATAATTTGAATGAACAATATTTTATAACTTGAAACAAACATATCTTAAGGTGTGTTTGTTTTGAGTTATCAAATTACATTCTTTGGAATCATATTCTCTAGATTATTATTACCAAAACTAATATTAAAAATAAAATTTGTTGGGAATGCTCACAAATTTATTTAATTTAAAAATTATAAATAATAAAAATAGTAATAAATTGTGAGTGGAAATGAAAAGTCAGTGATAATTAGATTTTTCTCATGAAAATCTTATATTCTTATTCCTTAACCATGAGAATAAATATCATAAACATTGTGTTTAAAAAAAATCCGTGGAATAAAATTTATAGGGAATAGTTTTTGAAAACTTAGGATTATTACTTTCTATCTATGACATTTCTAAGAATCTAATTTTAATACTGAAATTAACACACTCTAAAAAAATGGTTGGGAGTTTGGCTGGGAAGGGTGGAAAAAAAGAAAGATTTCAAAAAGGTTTTTTAAATATATATAAAAAAATATTGTAAATTTTTGAGTTTTTTTTTTTTTATTTTATAGAATAATAAAAGAGGGTTTGTAATTACTATATTTTTAATTTTTAAAATGCTATAACAATATCAAAAATATTTGGAAATTTATGTAAGTCTTTCAAAATCCTCCAAAATCCTCCTTCAATATAAATTGAGTTTTCCCAAATTAAAGGTTTTTGTGGTATGAATAAAATCAAATCCTCTTAACCAAAATCTTTCAATTCTTAACAAACAATCATTCCCTTTTTTCAAAGTCATCATCTCCCTTCCTCTCCAAACTCACTCTAAAGGTACTGTTTGGAATTGGGTTTTGAAGAATTTTGTAGAGAAAGATTTGAAGGGTCGAATCTATATTTTAAAATGTATTTTAGATTTCTAAAAGAAAAATTAAAAATAATATAATACTTTAGCATATAAAATCATATTATTTTTAAAATATTAAACACCTATCAAATTATAGAGTGGCCTTAATCTACCTAAGCCCAAATAGTTTTTTTACAAGCCTTTATTTTATTGTTTTTCTGTTTTTGTTATAACGATCATAAGCATTTTCCTAATGTAGTTTTTCTTTGTAATTGTTAAACAATAAGGCTATGTATAATGGTTAAATTATTCAGCACTATATTTTTTTTTTTTTTTTTTCACATCATCTTCTTTTCTTTCCACTTAAGTAATTCAATACTCATTTAATTTTTACTCGCTACAGTGGATTTGTTTAATAAAATTCAACATCCTACTTCACTTATTTTATTTCATAATTTTATTTTATTTTATATTTTTATTTTTATGATTATATATTAATATTAATTATCGATTGAAATTAAATTAAAATAGTTAAGAATTAATTATTTTATTTTTTTAATAATTTATTTAAATTTTTTTCTAATTTTACGTTATTAATTAATTTTTTTCTTCCAAGTAATAAAGATGGGATAAAATAACAAAAAAAACTAAAAAATACAATACAAGACACTAAACGCACAACATAATTTAATTAGTACAATAGACTCAAGTCACAAATAATCTATTTAATCACGAAACATTCGAACTTTGCTCATATGTGTGTTGACTAGCTGTACTTGCAATTCGTGATGTACATTTGAATCACGCATAACAGATTCACATGATTCGCAAATGCAAGTAGCACTTCAGTCGGGAATAATATATTTTGGGACGTTGTTGGTTGCAAGATTGATTTTAAAATATACAGTCGTTGGCATTTTGGTAGTTGAAAGAAAATTAGTAGAATTTAGGTATTAAAAGGATTATTGTTGGGATCTATTTCACTAAGATAAGTAGAGCTACAAGAGTTTATGAAAAACAAAATAGAAAAATTAGAAGAAAAAAATGAATTTTTTTTATGACTCAAAATCTAATGAACCAAGTCTCTATTTATAAAGAAAAAAAAAAATGATGAATTTTGGTGAAAATAAAAATAAATAAATAATTTATTTATTTATTATAAAATAATTAATTTTAAATAATTAAAATAAAATAAAATCTAAATAATTATAACAACCAATAAAATTTTGCAAAAGTATTACATGTGATCCACTTTTTCTCATTCAAC
This sequence comes from Vicia sativa, assembly GCA_021764765.1. Lineage (NCBI taxonomy): Eukaryota > Viridiplantae > Streptophyta > Magnoliopsida > Fabales > Fabaceae > Vicia > Vicia sativa. Next base: position 92,599,172 of record CM038795.1, read on the forward strand.
ATATTGAATCTTTTCGACACCAATTAATCCAAATCACATTCAACACCTTATTCAACACACCATTATATTGTATCGATCAATTATTAAAAAAATTATTGAACACCCCATTCTACATAGCCTAATAAAAAATAATATAAATATAATATTTTTCAATCCCTTTTCATGCTTTCGTTGCCACACTCAAAATGATATCTGAAGTTAGATTACTCTGAGTCTCTGATCCTTTTTCTTCACCCTTTATCCTTTCCATGCCCACTATATCTTCTCCTTCTTTATGGCATCACCATGTGCTACAATACCATAGTTTCTTTTCAAAAATCCCACAAACGTTTTTTCCGCGTCCTCTTCCCCTGTTTTATTTTTTCTTCGATTCTCAATCTTTTTCTTGAGTTTCATTGTCTTTCCCAATTTTTTCCTCTGGTTCTTACTTGTTCTCCCCATCTTTCCTTCACCTTTTCGCCATGCCCGACTCCGAAGACACCCCTTCATACCCACCAAAATCTCCCAAATCCAAGAACAAGAACAATCTGAATGATTCTTCCAATAATTGTTCGTTCCAGCAAGATACTTAGACCCTTACTATATACATGCTAGTGACAATCTCGAATTGGCGATTTTCACACCTTCTCTCAATAACACCAATTTTTATACATGGTCACGTTCTTTGAAACCTGCTCTCATGACGAAGAACAAATTAGGGTTCATAGATGGAACCCTAATGCGTCCAAACGTTTCCAATCCTAACCACGTTCTATAGAACCGATGCAACAACATAGTGGTGGCTCAGATCTCCAACTTCTTCGATAAAGAAATCTCTGAAAGCATTCTTTGGATCGATTCCGCCAAAGAAATTTGGGATGAACTCCATGAAAGGTATCATCAAGGCGACATTTTTCATAATCTCTGATCTCCAAGAAGAAATTTATGCCCAGAAACAAGGTGATTAAAGCGTTACTCAATACTTCACTACCTTGAAGAAATTATGGCAGAAGTTTGATACTTTCTGACCCTTTCCAACTGCCAATGCGAACCAACTTGCCATTGCCAACTTCTCCATACCATCAAAATGTATCGCGACAATGACTACGTTATCGGATTTTAGAAGGGTCTCAGTGAACAATATGCATCTGTTATGGCTCAAATCATGCTAATGACGCCTCTTCCCACTAGGAACAAAGTTTTCTCGATGCTTATTCAACAAAAATGCCAAACATCCACCCCAATACCTGAAGACAAAATCATCGCTCAAGTGCAGAAACTTTACCAGAAAGGGCGGTCAAATTATTAACTCTCATATACTCATATATCTAAAGGACTCAAAATCTGCGCATACTGCAATAAACCTGGCTATACCTAAATTTAGAACTCCTCTTTCAAAACATCAATTGACACTAGGAGTAGACATTTGCTCAAGCTTTTCTTTCTCCTTCCTTTTGGTTTCCTTTTGACTGATTGAACGACCTAACAATGTAGGTGATGATGGATTATATCCGCTGCTTCTTGGTGATAGTGGGTTAAGAGATGAAGAATATGCTCTAGAGGTCGAAGTAGTTGTTCTTTTTGTAGAGGTTTCTGATGAACCTGCACGCCATTTGAGTTCATCTTTCAATAATCTCCATACATCCTAAAAGTGAACTTTTCACTTTCATATTGAAAAAATATATTGTATGCGAATGAAATGATATAGCTCTCAGAGCTTCTATTTTTTTGTGCAACCACAACTTGTTTGTAGCATCCAACAAATTTGTGAACCGATTTAGACTAGATTTGGGCTCGTGCAAGCTGGGCTATCGCACGGGGTCTCCGAAGAATCGGAGCCTCGATTTTCAATTTATAGGGCCTAGAAATTATTAACTTAAAATAAATATATACACATGTTGATTTTACACAACAAACAATCACAGTAGCGTAGATGATAAGTGTTTTCTATATGAAGCGTGGGTCTTTGGTTTGATTCCTGTTGGAGGTTGTTTGTATCAATTTTTCACCAATTAAATAAATGTTGTTCAATTGTACTATTTTTTTTTAGATTAATTTTTGTTATTTTATTTAATATTCTTAAATTTTTATAATTTTTCTAACTAATTGAACTTCTTTAATGCTACAATATCAATTATAATAAAATTTTAGAACCCTTAACACAATTTCTCAATTTTTTTTAAGTTATTATAATTTTAATAATATTTTTAAAATATATAATATTAAAAGTTTATATTTTTCTATCCGAATTGACACATAGTTATTGTTGATCTATTTGCAAAAATCAAATTTATATAAGTTAAATTTCTTTTGAAATATTTACAGATCATTTCAATGGAAGATGTCTTCTTTACCTATTAAATTTTATATGGTTTTTGACAAAATTTTGTATGGTCTTTGACAAAAATTTGTTTTCAATTAGCACTTATAATTTTCTCTTAGTTATTTTTATTGATGAGTCAATCCAATATACGTCTCTCATAAAATTTTGTACTATACTTAAAATAAGGTCTCCAAATATTTATTAGAAATTCAATTTTAAAATTAGAACAGGGTCTCCAAATTATTTGAGACGGCTCTGAAACCAATAAATTAATTTTGTGCTACCGAATTTTTAGTGTCATCGGTTTTCTCTCTTTGTAACTCTTGCGTTGTTGCTTTACAAGAGGTGTAAAAACTAAATTGTAATTTTTGAACTAAAATCCCTTTTTAATTGAGTAATTATACGTGGGCTTGACCGATTTATAAATTTTAATGTCTTGCCTTATGATTTTATTTTAAATTTATTGGATTAGGAATGTACTTAGACTCTTTATGGATTAGGTACATTATCTATTTAATAAATTATAATAGGAACGGAGTAATAAATTGTAAGCTTATGCCGTTATTTTAGCGCTAGAATCCCAAGTAAGAAATTTTCTCATACTATTAGATGGGTGATGCAAAAACTTTATCTTAATTTTATTCTATTAAAAATGTACATTAAAAAAGTGATGGAAATGAAAGGCTGTGGATTGAAAGAAAATGAGGTGGAGGTAAGTCCTAGTGTTATCACAACACAACATAATAATAAGAGGAAATGAAACACACACTTCAAACTTCACAACACAAGTATGGCTAGATTAGTGGCATTCCAACAGAATCAACTATCTTTCCCTCCTTTAGCTTCATCTTTTTCTGATTTCAATGGAACAAGACTTCAAACTCACATTCAGGTTCTTCACTTCACTCTTTTCAATAACATTCTATTATTTAGTATATTGCTTCATCATCATGCTAATTCATTTCTGTTACAGTTGAAAAGAAAAACATGGCAGCCAAAAGGATCTTTACAGGTCTCAGCATCAAGCACTAAGAAAATTCTCATCATGGGAGGTACTAGATTCATTGGTGTGTTTTTGTCTAGACAACTTGTCAAAGAAGGTCACCAGGTATATATATTTATTAATTAACCATTTCATCATTTAACCTATGTAACACAACACCTCTTAAACAAGACGTGTCCACTGATATGATACTTACTTATGTTCAATTTATTTCTTTATTTAAATTTTTATAGGTGTCAATGTGTCAATGTTGATATTTTGTCCGATGTTAGTATTGATGTTGTGTCTGATGTATGTCTCTTCTGTCGTGTCTATGATGTCTATGTGTTTGTGCTTTGTAGACTTTTTAAGTGTATAATAGATATTTTAGAAGCTGTGTATAACTACTGAATTTGGTAGGTAACTTTATTCACAAGAGGAAAAGCACCTATTACTCAACAATTGCCAGGTGAATCAGACACTGATTTTGCTGATTTTTCTTCAAAGGTATACACATACATTAATTGTAACTGTAAAACTTTTCATTTTTGTTATTAATACGTGAAGCATTCATTGTTTGTGTTATGTATTTCATAGATCTTGCATTTGAAAGGAGACAGGAAGGACTATGATTTTGTAAAATCTAGTCTCTCAGCAGAAGGATTTGATGTTGTTTATGACATAAATGGTATTTAGATTGTGATTTTTCATGATACATATTCTCTCTTCAAATTCATATCATGACTTTTTTGACGTATGTTTCAGGACGAGAGGCGGAAGAAGTCGAGCCAATACTTGATGCTCTCCCTAATCTAGAACAGTAAGCTGTAACAATAGTTTTTGTTGTACTCTACAAGTCTATTTCGACTATAAACTCAGTTTCCGTTGATCTATAGTTAATCATAATCGTTAATTTTTTTTTACTAGTATTAATCATGATACCTTAAATGTCAGGTTCATTTACTGCTCTTCTGCTGGTGTCTATCTCAAATCCGATTTATTACCTCACGCCGAGGTCAGTGTAATATTCCATATTATATTTTGTTTTAATTAGTTTCATTTATCTTTTATAACACTGTTTATTTGTTGATAGATTGATGCAGTTGACCCTAAGAGCAGGCACAAGGGAAAGCTTGAAACAGAAAGCTTGTTGCAATCAAAGGATGTTAACTGGACATCAATAAGGCCAGTTTACATTTATGGGCCTTTGAACTACAACCCCGTTGAAGAGTGGTTCTTCCATAGATTGAAAGCCGGTCGCCCAATTCCTATTCCCGGCTCAGGAATACAGATAACACAACTTGGTCATGTTAAGGTACTAATGAATCTTTCAATATTGCATTTCTTCGGTGAACCGTACATTGTGTAAGATCTGTTGAGTCATCTGCTATCGGACTACTCTGATCAAAATTCAGTACTTTTGTCACAAGGGACATTTTAACAAATGATCTACTATGAATGAAATTAATAAGATAGTATGTAAGTTTATCGTTTTACGTGATTTTGGTTTGGCTAAAATAAGGTTCGATTGTGACAGGATTTGGCGACAGCTTTTGTGAAGGTTCTTGGAAACGATAAGGCCAGCAAGCAGATATTCAACATCTCAGGAGACAAATATGTCTCATTTGATGGACTAGCAAAAGCATGTGCTAAGGTAAACAATTAGCAATGCATGCTATGTTATATGTATGATCACAACTTACAAGCATAGAATAGTGGAAATTTTCTTGATAATGCCTTGTCATTTTTCAGGCCGGTGGGTTCCCTGAACCCGAGCTCGTTCACTACAATCCTAAAGACTTTGATTTTGGGAAAAAGAAGTCATTTCCCTTTCGCGACCAGGTGAATCAACCGCAAAAATCAGTATTTGGCCTAATGAAATGTTGAAACTATGATGAACAGACATTGATATGTTTTATTAAATTTCATTGTGCAGCATTTCTTTGCATCAGTGGAGAAAGCAAAGAGTGTGCTTGGGTTGGAACCTGAATATGGGCTTGTAGAAGGTCTTACAGATTCGTATAACCTCGATTTTGGTAGAGGAACTTTCCGCAAAGAAGCTGATTTTTCAACAGATGATATAATTCTTGGCAAGAGTCTTGTTAGTGTATGATGATTATTACAAATTACTCTTATAATTATTGTATGCATGTATTCCACATTATATATAATTCTTGCTAAAATATCATCTGATATAGTTGTGAAATCTTCATGATATATTCATTCAGTGAATTTTTTTTTCTAAGAGAATGTTTTTGCTTACAAATTATCAATGTATGTGCAATACAATACATAAACTACATATGGTATAAAAGCAAGAATTCAAATTCCACTTGAGTAGTGGTCTATGGCTTTTTGGCTAAACAAAATATTATCAAATTCAAAGAGAGCCACATTCCCAACCAACGCCCCTACCCTTTTTAAAATCATCATAAGTTTTCTACAATAACTGTTGAGCTTTAATTAATGTTGGTGTTTAGTTATGCTACAATTTCATTATCCTTCATTTGCAACTGGTGAAGCATTATCTTAGCAGATGATGATCAAAAAGGTACTGCATACTCTCACTTCTCAATATGGCGTGATTGCAATAACAAATTAAGGAAGCAAAAGATTTGAGCAGTTTGAAAATAGTGAATTAAGAAGTGAGTCAAAGGGTGTCATACCTCAATTCTATCGGCATTTTTACTATTTATGGATTTTAGTTGCATGTCATCTTGAATGAAGGAGATGGTCTATTTATAATTGAGGATTTAAGGAGTTCAAGTGTGCACGATCAATTTGTAATCGAGGATTTAAGAGGTTCAAGTGTAAGTGTCCGGGTTCAAATTTCATTTTTAATGTATTTTTCTTTTTATTTATTTTTACCTTTATTTTTACTTTCATTTGTATTATAAAAAAAATACATTTTTAATTTTAATTTTCGTTTTTTGACTAAGCATTTTTAATAATTACTTTTTTTTATTGATTTTATCCATTTATTATAAAAAAAAGGCAACAAAATATAATAAATACAAAAAAAAATCTATTTTGTGGTTTTTTTTTCCTTCTATTGCTCATGTTTGTTATGTTAGCATCTGAATGATTGAAATTTACTGCTACTTTATTTGTCACCTTCTTTGGACCTACTTCTAATCTAACTAGGAATTACAAAGGGTAACTTTAAGCATTGGACTTGCCATTAGATCGCTCGCTCAAATTTGGTCGGGACTAATATTTGTTCTTCCGTCCCTAACACAAAACGGGTTTCCCCACACCCCGTCAAAATAAAATTTTAATTTTTTTTTAAATTTATATATTTTTCAATAAAAATAAAAATCATAATTAAACTAAATAATTAATTATTTTAAAAACATTTTTTATGTTTGATAGTTTTATTAAAATTATATTTTCAAAAAATAATAATAATTCTAATAAACATGATAATATAACATTTTATGAGTAATAAAACTATTAAAAATAAAATAAATAAATTAAATTTAGTTGACGGGTGCGGAATGGGTACTAAAACGGCTGTCGGGATCATCAGAATTTTCCCTTCCAGAATCATCATCAAAATTTGGATCAGAATCAGAGTCACCATCTGACTCATCTTTAGAGTCTCTAGAAGATTCTTCATCTTCTGACTCTAGCTCTTCTTCAAAACTTTCAAGTTCTGACTCACCTGCAGAACCTTTAGGTTCTAATTCATCTTCAGAAGCATAACCTCCTTCAGATTCTGACTCATCTTCTGATTTTTCTTCAAACTCAGAACCACCTTTGGATTCTGACTTGTCTTCAACTTCAAAGTCATCTTCTAACTTTGACTCATCTTCAGAAGCCTCAGATTTTGACTCATCTTTAGAATTTTCAATGTCATTTTCTGACTCAGACTCATAAAAAAACACTCTTTTAGAATAAGAATATTCAGAGTCATCTTCTTCCCTTTTAGAGTAAAAAAATTATAATCTCACAGGTTCCTCATCAGACTCATAAGCCATCAATAACACACGTTCATCATCTAAATCTCCTTTGGCTATTTTTGCTTCTTCTTTGTTTGACCAACAATCTTTAGAAAAATGACCAAACCTATTACAACAGTAACATTGAACCATTCTCTTGTCATACTTCTCTTTTCCCTTGTGATGTTTCTTTTCATCATAATAGAAGACTTCTGACTTCTGAGACCTACTATGTTTTTTCAACTTCTGGTCCTTCTTGACTTAAGAAGCTTTCAGAGCCTGCACAACCTGTCTCTTAGAAGTTCTTTCATTCAGACACAACTCTTGTGCCTCTAGACTACTTTGCATCTCTTCTATTCTCATGGTGTCCAAATCTTTAAAATGTTCAATTGCTACAACAATGAAAATGAATTGAGGAGTAAGCGACCTCAATACCTTCTTTATGACTACTTGTTCAGAAAGGGTTTCTCCAAAAGCATTCACCTCGTTAGTGATTAAAATCACATTGGAGATGTACTCTGAAACCTTCTCATTATTCTTCATGTTGAGATTCTCATATTGCTTTCTCAGGGACTGAAGCTTCACCTTCTTCACTGATGCGTCACCACCGTAACATCTACAATCTTCTCAAACATATTCACATCCACACACTGATGGATGTAGAACAACGCCTTCTGATTTTTCTTCCTCTTGTTTCTCTGTGTGTCACTCTATTCTTTCGTCGTGTCTGCTGCAACTAGAATATAATCATAGGTAACAAGCTCAAGAACATCTTGAGAACCGAATAACACTCGCATCTAAATAATCCATCTATTCCAGTTCTCACTCAAACACAATGTTTCCCAATCCCATAAAATCTTGAAAAAAATATGATTCTTATTCAAGATTTAACATGAATTCAAGAACAAAAAATAATCACACAATGCCTCACGTTTCACTCGTGTTTTCCTGTGAATCTAACATGAGCTCTAGATACCAATTTGTTAGTGCACAAGGTTTAATGATTAACAAGAAAGAATAAAGAGAGAATATATTTACTTCTCTGCAATGACGACAGGAAATACAAAAGCAATGAAAGAAATAGGGTTGTTGTTATAATTGACATCTATGACTAGTCTATTTATACAAAAATTATATTGTCACATATGCCCTAACAAAAGGTAAACTTAATAACTGAGCAAACAATATGATAAGTGCCAAAATTTAGTTATTTTGTATATATGTTTAGTGGCACTTATCGGTTCTTTTGTTGATATTCTTCGAATAAATCTCCCGTTTTTTGTATAAAGGTGTACATCATAGAATAATTGAGTTTTTGTGTAAATATTGTATAATTTGATAGTTTTTCATCTCTTTTATAGGTATTCATTCATAATTGGAGCATTGAGTAATAAAGTGTCAAGACACGCGCATGATGATGAGCAATAAAAGAAAGAAAGAATGAGTTTTTCAAATATTTTAAATCATTAATTTTATTGATATTTATTCATGGTTAGATAGAGCATTGAATAAGCTTTCTAACGCTTCAAACAGGCGAATTACGGTTCTCAAGTTATGGCAAAACAAGATGTTGATTTTTTCGGTATTGCGCTAAAATACTAGGCTAAGCGATTTTATTTTAAAAGAGGCTAAAAACACATTTTTAGGTCATGGGTTGGGTATTTTTGAGTCCCAACACCATCAACACCATTTTTTTGATAGATTTGCTTAGAAAATAACATTGGAGCTTGCATTTGGATGATCCGGAGTCGAATCCCTCGTCGATTGGTGTTGACAAACCAAGAAATATTTGGTTCCTCTTCTTCTCTTCTCTTTGTAATCTCTTTTATTGGGTTTTGTATGTATATCTACTCATAAATCATGTATATTTTTCGCCCTTGGCGTTGTATAAAGCTTGTTTTATGAATTTGTGTTAGTGATTGTCTTAGGTTTTTACTCTATGTTAGGGATTTGAGCTTTACTAGAGATAGATTGCCTAGATTATTTCCTAGGATGATTATCTATTAGTTTCTGAATGCTATAAATGGGTTTAGAGCTGACATTCACTATCGAGTATCGAACTTAATGCCTGCGTGGTGAAGTATGCGGAGGTGATGGAGGTGACTTTTATGTTGTTGAGATAGGCGGACATGGATATTGAGATGATTCGAAGGATTCTTAATTTGGGTTAGAAATAGCTTAGGTTGTGAGAGGTATGTGATGACACGATAGTATGTAGGTGGGTATAATGATGGTAGTTTACATTCGGGTCCTTTATACTTTTTGTTCATTTACTTTTTGTCTTTTATTTTCAACTCTTTTAATCCCAAACTCAATAACGGTAGAATTGTCGAACGACGAATCAATAACCAATCTCTGTGGACACGATACGATATAACCTAACCGGTATATATCACCCGGTAAAAATAAATACCAACTCTTTGCTTGCCGCTCTACCGCAGTAACAAAATGGCGCCGTTGCCGGGGATTGGTTTTATTGTTTTTGTATTGCGATAATTCCATTGTTTTTGAGTTTTGTAATTAATGTAAATGTTGTATAGGTTTTGTATATGAACTTGTATATGTTACATGTACATGTTGTGTGTTTACTTTCCATACTTTTACATATTTGTGATTTTCTTAGCTTTCATGTGAGGTTTTGAATTGTCTCGTACTCGTAACGTTTGTTGTGTGGTTGCTATGAAACTTTCTTTAGGTTTGTTCGGTGTGGCAATACCATGACATGACGAGAGGAGGTTACTAGTGCTCACACAAGAAAGGCGTCGAGCTTACGACGTAAAACAAACATGTTTTTGTTTGTTTTTGTTTTTGTTTATGTTTTTTTATGTTGTTTGGTGGCTTGTATTTTAACAAGTTGAAATAGGACTTGTTCTTAAATTTAAATCTTCACTTTTTAACTTGTTAATTCATTTTCACTACGTTTTCGTATCGTAATTAGCTTTTGTTTTGTTGCGTAAATGTTGTATTTCTGCAAGCTTGTAGTGTTTAGCTTGAGGAGTTTTGTTGGTTGTAAATTTTGTAAATTTTGTTTTTCTAATTCTTTTGTTGTTGTTTGGATTCAAATTTTGGTCCGGTAACTTGAAGACTTTTGAGGTGATTTTCCGAGTTTGATCGTTTCAACTCGCGAATGTATGGTAATGATAGTTTTCAAGTTGGTACACGTCAGGTACTCGTTTATCGCTTTCTATAGCATAACATGTTTAGAAAATTTATCATTTGTATAATTACCATGCTATTCATTCTTTTTGCATTACTTGATCATGAATTGAATCACTTTAGTTCCTTTTTACCCATAAATGTAAGGAAGCTTTCCATTGTTTACTTATGTTGAGAGTCCACATTCTTGTTTTAATTGGATTTTATTATGCTTAATCTTTTGCTTTGTGTTGATTGTATGATTGCATGAAAATGATCAAGGCATTTTGTTTGATTTTGATCATAACTACCTTGGCCAAATATTCAATTCACCTTGTGAGTGTGTGAACCTTTGTTAACCCCTCTGAACTTTTATCAATATCCATGTTTATTTGAACTTGATGCTTGTCTATGAGTGTCAATTCACTTTTTTATGGATGTTGATTTCTTTTTTTCTTGAACCCTCAACTATATGTTGTTGTATGAATTTTTACCTTGCCTTAGAAAGTAGGGAGTATTCACATAATGATGTTGGTTGAATTCAAGTTGGGGAGAGAAATGTTTATATACTTATATTGTGGTTGATATGAGGTTAAGAGAAAAGAAAAAGAAAATATAAAAAAAAAAGTGAAAAAGAAAGATTAGAAAAAGAAAGAAAAAAGAGAAAAGTTTTGAAAAAGAAAAACAAAAAGATTAGGAATAATGTTATGTTAATAAGTGAGGTGTGTTTGGTGTGAAATTTGTGATAAAGAATAAGTTTGATTGAAATTATATTGTTTGGAACTTTGTGAGTTGATCACTCCCTTAGGTTTCGGCAATTTTTTGTTTCGATTAGCTTTAGGATTTATCACTTGTTTGTTAACCAAACCACATTACAACCTTGAAAAGCCCTTGTGATTCTTGCATTTGTATTTTCAATACGTTTTTGGATGAATTCATAATTTAGTCTATTGTTTGCAAGATTGTGGAGGAGTGTTTTTTATCCCTCACCTTTGTGTGTTCTTCATTTACCGATGAATTTTTGCTATGTGTGATTCATGATTGAGCTTGTTTTGTTTTAGAATGTTTTGCATGATTTTTGTACTTAGGATTTGTTTCGTTTATATGTTGTCGTTGTAGAATGGTGGTAAGTATGTGTTTGTCGTGTACGTTTTTGTTTGAACCATACATTTGTTTTCCATTTTAAAAAACTTGTTGATTCGTGATTCTTTGATTATCGTTTTTTGTTTCTTTAGGTTTACTTGACTTTTTTTGAGGACAAACAATGTGTCAAGTTGGGGAGAGTTGATAAGTGCCAAAATTTAGTTATTTTGTATATATGTTTAGTGGCACTTATCGGTTCTTTTGTTGATATTCTTTGAATAAATCCTCCGCTTTTTGTATAAATGTGTACACAATAGAATAATTGAGTTTTTGTGTAAATATTTTATAATTTGATAGTTTTTCATCTCTTTTATAGGTATTCATTCATAATTGGAGCATTGAGTAATAAAGTGTCGAAGACACGGCTTCAAACGCATGATTTTGAGCAATAAAAAGGAACGCATAAAGGAAAGAATGAGTTTTTCAAATATTTCAAATCATTAATTTGATTGATATTTATTCACGATTAGATAGAGCATTGAATAATCTTTTCAACGCTTCAAACCGGGCGCAATTCCGAGTTACGGTTCTCAAGTTATGGCAAAAACAAGATGCTGATTTTTTTCAAGACAACGCAGACCGAGCTGAGCGCGAAAATACCAGGCTAAGCGCGTCCTGCGATTTCAAAATTCTTTAAAAGGGGCTAAAAACACATCTTTAGGTCATGGGTTGGGTATTTTTGAGTCCCAACACCATCAACATCACTTTTGATGGATTTGCTTAGAAAACAACATTGGAGCTTGCATTTGGATGATCCGGAGTCGAATCCCTCGTCGATTGGTGTTGACAAACCAAGAAATGTTTGGTTCCTCTTCTTCTCTTCTCTTTGTAATCTCTTTTGTTGGGTTTTGTATGTATGTCTACTCATAACTCATGTATATTTGTCGCCCTTGGCGTTGTATAAAGTTTGTTTTATGAATCTGTGTTGGTGATTGTCTTAGGTTTTTACTCTATGTTAGGGATTTGAGCTTTGCTAGAGATAGATTGCTTAGATTCTTTCCTAGGATGATTATCTGTTAGTTTCTGAATGCTAGAAATGGGTTTAGAGCTGACATTCACTATAGAGTATCTGAACTTAATGCCTCTGCGTTGGTGAAGTGTGCCAAAGATGGGTATGGAGGTGACGCAGTTGACTTCTGTGTTGTTGAGATAGGCCAGACATGGCAATTGAGATGATTCGGGAGGATTCTTAATTTGGGTTAGAAATAGCTTAGGTTGTGAGAGGTATGTGATGAGACGGACGAGTATCGTAGGCCGAGTATGACATGGGTGGTAGATTTAAGTCTGTGACGGATAGTTTACATTCGTTCCGGACAAGCTGTCTGTCTATCCTTTATACTTTTTGTTCATTTACTTTTTGTCTTTTGTTTTCAACTCTTTTAATCTCAAACTCAATAACGGTAGAATTGTCGAACGACGAATCAATAACCAATCTCTGTGGACACGATACGATATAACCTAACCGGTATATATCACCCGGTAAAAATAAATACCAACTCTTTGCTTGCCGCTTTACTGCAGCAACACAGTACAAACTAGGAAACACTAAACTTAACAACTACGCTAACAAACTCAACTCCATAACTCAGAAGCTAAGCATACTTTTGAGCATAACCTCGGAAGCTTCTGCTTATGAATAATATAAAATTATTGCTTCTAATTAAGTAGTCTCAAAAAGTTAGAGTTTCTGACTAACATCAGCTTTTGAATATGAATTATTCTTTAACAAATCTATTGTTTGGATAAAGAATATGGAGAATTGTTAAAATGATATAAATTTACGAAACATTTTATTCAAGTCAACAAAATTAAGGAATTTCAAACGACACTAAAAAAATAAAGAATTTGAGATTGCTCCATAATTTAAATGTTAAATTATTTATTGTTAATTTTTTCAAATTTTCCAAAATGGTCTTTATATTTTATGAAAATTACAAATTAACTACTAAGATTTTCAAAAAATTGCAAATAAATTCCCTTATAAATTGGGATGACTTCTAAGATGAGGGTGCAATTAAGTCTCTCACCTGTATACCACTAATTATGATCATTAGATTAAATAAGTCAACACAATTTTAATACTCCTTAATACATTAGATTTTAATATCTTTCATCCTTCTCCATTATGGCCACGATTGATTCTTTTTCTGAGACAATATTTCTATTAAATTTCGCTTCTCTATTAATTCTTCACCACTCAGATTGACAATTTATTACATATAAGGACAATTATTATTGATTCTATCTTTCCCAATGAAAAAACTAGGTACACCCAGATCAAAATGGAGAAGGAAAAATTATATGAAAAAATTACATGGACAATATTCCTGTGTGTTAATTTCTAAGAGTAATTGAAGACAATTATGACTGAAGCTAGATTTATTATATGAACAATTATTTCACTCAGTGTTGATTTCAAAGAGTAATTAAAAGCTATTATGAGTGAATCTAAAATTATTTCATGGACAATTATTCCAGTTAGTGTATTAATTTTAAAGAGTAATTTCTAAGAGTAAGAGTAATTAAATCTCCATCTTATGATGCCATATTCTACAACTCTTAAATTAAAAAGGACAATAGTGGTAGAGAGTCTGCTACAACAAGTTAAGAAAGGTGAGAGAAAGTTTGGAAAAAAGAGAGGTTTTTCTTAGGAGTAGTGGATTGAGAGAGAAGTGGTGGGGCTAAGGGATAATGTAAGGAAAGTTACATGTGTTCACTTATTTCATAACTCATCTAGCCCCTTCAAATATATCTTGTCATGAACCATTTATTAGATGGTTCACTCTAGATCTAATCTATAAATTACTCTAAAATTTTTAAAAATTGTAAATTAGTTCCTATTTTTCATATTTTAAATTTGGTCTAGAAATTTAAAAAAAAAAACCTTAAAATTTTAACAATGAATCATATTAATACTCCATTCAAAAAAAATTTAAAACTAAATAAATTCTATATTTGAAGTTTCATGAACGCATAAATCTTAGTTTCAAAGGTTATATATTGCAGTAAATAATGCTACAGAGTTTATAGGACCATTTATAAGTTGTGTTTTTTCATTGATCATAATAACTTTTGTCTTTTGTACCATAAGTTGTGTACTCATATCCAACCCATCTTAGATGAAAGTCTTATGAGAAATTGATATAGAAGTATAATAGTAATGGTTTATTTACTTTTTAATATATTAATTGTTATTTTAAATTCTAATGTTTTTAGAATGTTCTTAAAACTTATTTAGAATACTATATATGATGCACTGTGTAATTTAGTAAATCATTACAAACGATGTTACTCTGTAATTTTAAAAGCTGAGACAAGTGGCCCATTAGCTCAGTTGGTTAGAGCGTCGTGCTAATAACGCGAAGGTCGCAGGTTCGAAACCTGCATGGGCCATTGGTTTTTTTGGCTCTTTTGTGGTTTTTGAATATGTTTTTGTGGTTTATTTGCTTCTTTAGACTGCCCGAGTTGTGTCCCAGTTTTTGAGATTAATGGGCTGTTTTCTGCTCTTTATTTTTTATAGTTTTGAGGTCCTTTTGTTTTGCAGTTAAGGAGTGTATGTGTCTCACATTGATCTGGTGCTCAAATTTTGCGTCTGTTGTAAAAGTAGATTGGATCAGAATGAGAAAAATATTGATTTTTGGCGTTTGAGATTATGTGTTGGCAAAAGACGCCTAGCCGTGCAATGTTTCTGCCATAGCTTATTTGAAACTTGTTTTTTTGTTAGTTGCTTAAGGCCAGTAGTCCTGCTAATGCTTGGTAAGTGTTCTATTTGCGTTTCTTAGTTTCTCAACAAAATGTTTTGCTGTTTTTTAAACCGACAACAAACTATAGCTAAATAAGATAGCTTATATAGAGAGGAGAAAATAATGAGAAGGATGAACCTTGATTGAATGGTGTTTTGAAGAAAAATAAGCTGACATTCTAATTCTAGTCTACATATGAAGTATGAACACATAAATCTTAGTTTCAAAGGTTTATATATCAGCTGTAAATAATGCTACATAGTTTATAGGAGGGGCCATATATATGTTATGGTTTTTCATTAATCATAACAATTTTGTCTATTGTATCATAAGTTTTGTCCTCATAACAATAGTCTTCGGTGATTATGAGATATATGGTAGAGGTAAAATAATAATAATTTATTTATATTTTAATATATTAGTTGTTATTTTAAATTTTAATGTTTTTATAATATTCTTAATCCTTAAGATTGATATATTTGTATGGTTAAGATTTACTTAAAGGAGTATTTTTCATGTATTATGTCATTTATGAAATGATCAAAAGAATTAAATAAACGTCTTAATTTTCATATCAATTGACTCATTATCTCAGTTGGTTAGAGCGTCATGCTAATAACGTGAAGGTCTCGACAGACTATACATTTTCCAGAAGCTCGTCTAGGTTCATACTGCTTAGCGGCTTTCTAAAGTCACCTAATTGACTCTGAACTTCATTAAGGGTGAGATTGTACACCTAATTGCACCAAAGGCTGGAATTGTGAATGATTTTCATTATTGTTATCACAAACAACTTGAGATCCCATAGTTTTAATGTTAAAAGCAAGTCATTACTAGAGAATTTGATAACCTTTTACCACCAAAGACTTAAATCAACACATCCAAATCTTCAATCATATATGAACCTTGTCACCTTGATTAGACCCTGACAAAAATAAAGTGTCACCGATGAAACACAAGAAAACATCATAACAACGAAAGCTTGAGTGAGATCAAACCAAACCAACCCAACACTAAATCAGTATTTGTTTTACGGTCAAAGTTCCATTTTTGATGTGTAACACCCAAAAGAGTATACAAGTGTGTTTTAAGACAAAATAAGTTTTAAGTATAGAAAAAGACGATAATTTTTATCAACGAAATGAATGAAAAGAAAAAAATAATATGAACAAAATTGAAATATAGAATGAAACACTGATATATGACACGAACGAAGAAAGCAATGTCATTTTAGAACAAGATCAACTGTGTTTCAAAAGTTGATAGACAAACAACCTCGACAACTTTGTCTATTATTTGTGCATGTAAAATGTATTGTGAGTGAAGAGAGAAAAAATTATTATTGAACGGCTGTAATCTTTGCATTGACATATTTAAATTAATATATATTCTTCAAAAAGATTGGGCGGTTAATATTAATTGAATTTTAAGTTATTTAATTTTATAAAAATCTTATTAAATGGACAACAATTCAACATCACTCTCGTGTCATACACAATCTTTTGTCATACACAACTAGGATAATCAAATCAGACAACCAATCATAAATAACTAAGATAATCAGAACATACACAGCTAAGATAATCAGATCAGACAACCAATCATAAATAACTAAAATAATCAGAGCATCACTCTTCTGTCAGACACAACTAGAATAATTAGATCAGACGACCAATAATAAATTTCAATTATCGGATGATTCTTAATAATTAAGATTTTTGATTGAGAAATCCAATTTTCAACCACATAAAATATATTTTAATTTATCTAATATTAAAAAATATTATCGCTTCTAAATTTCACATACTCATTTAATTAAATAACACCTTTCCAATGAGTTATGAGCGTTAACATGAAATTTCAATCTATTTAACCATTCTTAAATCAACAACATCCAAATCTTCAATCATATGAACCTTCGTAAAAAAAACAAAATATGAAATTAGCATGAGTTGTAACCGAGTGAAAAGCAAAGAGTAAAATGACTTTATCATTACTTCTCCCTCTCAATCACAAACTGGAAACACTAATAGATAAAGCAAAGAAAAATTGAGAACTATTTGGATATTCAACACCAAAACCCTTATGATTAGAATATAGAAACATGACCCATTTGAAATTTACATGCAACCAATTCAGTGTCACTGCTAAAACACAAAAAAAATAAAATAAAAACCAACCCAAAACATGTAACAATGAAAGCTTGAGTGATATCAAACCAACCCAACACAAAAACAGGATTTGTTTTACAGTCAAAGTTCCATTTTTGATAACCATGTGTAACACCAAAAGTATACAAGGGTGTTTTAAAACGATAATTTTTAGTATAGAAAAAGACAACCATACAATATACTGTTTATTATTAGTTGAAAAAATATTACTATAAGTCAATCATCACCCTTCTTGCTCAATTAAGGTAATCAGATCAGGCCAACAACAAACAAATTTTAAATTTTAATCTATCTAATAATTCTTAATAACTAAGATTTTTTTACTGAGAAATCCAGTTGATAACTACATAAAATGTTTTTTAATTTATTATAAAAATATTATCACATGGAAATTCTACATACTCACAGAATTAATAAAATAACAACTGTTCTACGATAATATCATGTGGTTAGCAATAAATGAAATATTAATTTATTTAATTTTTATCAATGATAGAAAATATTTTCTACTCATCTAACAATCCAGCTGACAAACTTATGTTTTAGAATGAATTCCATGTAATACGTAAATACACTGTTTATTATTTTTTTTAAGAATAAAATGGCAATATTATGAGTTACACTCGCTCAAAAACGTAATATTTTTTAAAATCAACTGTTGGATTGAAACATATTATCATACAGATCATACCTATAAAGTTTGAGATCAATCTATAATGATTTACTATGTTATTGAACTACATCAAAATTAATGTTATATGAAAGTCCATTTCGACTTTAATATTTTGATATATTGATCGTATAAGTAAATCATTATAGATTGATCTCAAAATTTATAGGTATGATCTATATGATGATATGTTTCAATCCAACAGTAGATTTTAAAAAATATTAATTCAAAGTGATGTTTTTGAGCGAGTGTAACTCATGGTGTAACTCTTCGAGTGTAATTTGATCTCTTCTCTCTCTCTCTCTCTCTCTCTCTCTATATATATATATATATATATATATATATATATATATATATATATATATATATATATATATCATAAGAATGAATAACAACGTTGGATTTAAAACGAAGATTGAGATTAAATTGTGATCTTTACTAAATCTCTTTCTTATTAATGACACGTGATTTAGTGAAGATCACAATTTAATCTCAACTATTCTTTTAAATCCAACGATTGTTATTCATTATATATATATATATATATATATATATATATATATATATATATATATATATATATATATATATATATATATATATATATATATATATATATATATATATATATATATATATATATATATATATATATATATATGAGTGATCAAATTACCACTAATCAAGTAAAAGAGCTCGGACGAACGAGAGTCTCATCCTCGGTCAACAACCCTCTCTCAAACGGCTAACACTCAAATCCAAATTCTCTAAATTCAAAGGAAGAAACGCGTAGGGGGCCCAAATGGCGTGAACCGCCGAAGGGAGGTGGAGCAACCGCTCACCGCCAAAGGAATTCCTAAAATTCGAAACCCTAACCGCATGCATTTCTATGAAGAACCGAGATTTTCAAACTTAATCAAACAAACTTAAGTAAAAGATTCGAAAACATACTGTTTGAGAGTGATAGAAACTTTAGAACGGGTAATCGGAGCACTATCACGGTGGCGGAGGGCGGAGACGATTCTGAACCCCCTAAAATTTAGCTCCCCCGATTGATGAATGTTGAAGTCGAGCGCGAACGAACAAGATCAAACGGAGAAAATTCACTAAATGAAGGGGCTCTCCCTCTTTTATAGACTCCTACTCCGCACGTGAATCTGCACCTACCTAGGGAACCTATAGGGATCATCATTACACCCTATCCCCTAGGTCTGTCAGCAGTCAATGCACACAACTCGAGGCCACGTGGACAAGAACTTTCCAAATTCCTCAACCCTTTAGTTCCTCGACAACGTCTCACCTCCCCGAAGAAAATGATCTTGGCTGGACTCCTCGAAATCAAGTCATCGCCTTTGCGACCAGGCAACAACTTGGAGGGCTACTTTTTTGGACTGCTCAAATAGATGTCGAGCCAGTCACACTCTTAGAGAGTCGTGGGACGGAAAAGCTCTCGAGGGGCATCATTTTCCCGCTTCGTACGTCGTGTAGCACCCCTTACTCGATAGACGTCGAGCAGACCAAACTAATTCCCTTCTTCGGGGGTTATGCCCGTTATGTCCCCACCTGGTCATCACAACGGCTAGTTCCGAGAACTCTCACTCGGTTTGACCTAATCATCCCGGATATCGATATCCAAGGATCCGCATATCTAGGCCCAAAATTAGCAGCCAATGAGAATCCTCCTAAAACCATTATATAAACCCTCGTACCTTTGAGGGAAAGGTATCACATTCTTACTCTCACAATCCAAATATTAATTATTCTCATCTTGATCATTTGATTACTTTAGCATCAAAGTGTATTACAGGTACACCACCCCTCCTCAGCAAACATTGCTCGAACCTCCATTCTCTCGGGCCATCTCCAATTCTGATCAACAGTCTAGATTAGTGGTGCCATCTATGGGAATTTATCTTCACCATCTTCGCTCATTATCAAAAAATTAGAAGATCAAAGATACTTCAAGACTTTCAACAAGATGGTTAAGAACAACAATCAGTTCCCTTCCGGCAAAATCGTCATCTCGCCTGTCCGAAAGACAGACGGAAACGACACTCTCCCTCACCTCGAGGATTTCATAGATGACAGGGACGACAGGACTATAAAAAAATATTTAAAAATAACAAAAAACTATGTTTATTTAGAATCATAAATTTTTTATAAGTACATAAGAACTTATGTATTTTTAAGAAATATTTAAAAAAATCATGTGTTTATTATTATTAAAAATAGAGGAAGTTATCTTTAAAAGGAATCATGTGAATGATGAGTCCAAAAGATGTCATTTAATAACCGTTAGATTAAAATAAATTTAAGGGTCTTAAAAGAGTGTAACTATTAGGGTAATTTTTTGGTGTAATTTGATCCCTCTTCATATATATATATATATATATATATATATATATATATATATGAGAATGTGAGAATGAATAACAATCATCAGATTTAAATATGAAAGGTTGAGATTAAATTGTGATCTTTACTAAATCATGTGTCATTAATAGGAAAGAGAAATTAGTAAAGATCACAATTTAATCTCAACCTTTCATCTTTATATCTGATGGTTGTTATTTATTCTCAAATTCTCATATAACTTATCAATTTTCATATAATATATATATATATATATATATATATATATATATATATATATATATATATATATATATATATATATATATATATATATATATATATATATATATATATATATATAACTCTTTTTGACAACGTCTCACCTCCCCGAAGAAAACGATCTTGGCTGGACTCCTCGAAATCAAGTCATCGCCTCTGTGACCAGAAGCAACGACTTCGGGGCTACTGTTCTGGACTGCTCGAATAGATGTCGAGCCAGTCACGCTCTTAGAAAGTCGTGGGACGGAAAAGCTCTCGAGGGGCACCATCTGCCCGCTTTATATATCATGTAGCACCCCCTGCTCGATAGACGTCGAGCAGACCAAACTAATTCCCTTCTTCGGGGGTTATGCCCGCTATGTCCCCACCTAGCCGTCACAACGGCTAGTTCCGAGCACTGTTGATCGGTTTTACCTAGTCATCCCGAATAGCGATATCTAGGGCTCTGCATATCTAGGCCAAAAACCAACAGCCAATGAGAATTATCCTAAAACCACTATATAAACTCTCATACCTTTGAGGGCAATGTATCACATTCTTACTCTCGCAATCCTAATATTCACTATTCTCATCTTGATCATTTGCTTACTTTAGCATCAGAGTGTCTTGCAATTACACAACCCCCTCCTCATCAAACATTGCTTGAAGGACCTCCATTCTCTCCAGCCATCTCCAATTCTAATCAACAGTCTAGATCAGTTGTATTACATAATTATGTTGTAAATTAGAAAAAAATGAACGAACATTTTATTAAGCTTAATTTATATATTTTTTATTTTTTTTATTTAAAATTAATATATTGTATACTATTTACTCGTTATTTAATTTTATTTTATTTGTATATATTTTAAATATTATTTCGTACTATTGTTTGAAAAATATTAGTTTAATTTAAGTGAATATAATAGAACTTGATTTAAGGAGAAAAAAGTACGAATACATTTTTTTTTAGTAAGAATCATAATTTTTTATGAAAAATTTAGAAACATAATTCTTTATTTACTTTATTTTGTATAATAAAAAATTAATTAAAAAAAAATACAAAAAGTGAGAATATTTAAAAAATAACAAAAAACTATGTTTATTTAGAATCATGAATTTTTTATAAATATATAAGAATTTATGTATTTTTAAGAAATATTAAAAATAAAGGAAGTTATCTTTAGAAAGAATCGTGAAAATGATGAGTCCAGAAAAGGCCACTTAATAACCGTTAGATTAAAATAAAATTAAGGGTCTTAAAAGAGTGTAACTATTAAAGTAATTTTTTGGTGTAATTTGATTTCTTCTCATATATATTACACACACACTCACCAACAGCAATAACTCAAAAAGAGTTACTCCAAATCTTATTTATTAATTTTAGTTTAATTTAATGGTCTAAATAAAATATTTTTCTAAATTATTGATATCTTTTTTCATTTAATTCGGTTACAATTTCTTCCTAAAATAGTTCATTTAAAACATTTCAATCATTTTTATTATTTTCTATGTTAAAAAGGTGTTTTTCTAGACATATTTTTAATAAAGTATAATGCAAATTTTAATGATAAATTTCAATCTTTAAGCTAAAATTCCACATTTTTTTATAAAGAGGATCACTCATTCACCCTCTTTAATCATAAATCTTAGTTATTAAAATAAAAATACAACTCATAAGTATAGAAAAATAATATAAAATTGTGTTTTGAAATATAAAATAAAAATAGTAAAATATGGATTAAAAATGACAAATGTCGCCAAAAGTGTTGTAGAATAAAGTCTTGTCTGATTTAATTAAAGTTTATTGTTAAAAAAATATAAATATAATTAAAATTAATTTTTTATATAAAAGTATAGTTATATAATTTAAAATTGATATATTATATTTTAAATTGATAGAAAGCTTTCAATGTAATGTATAAAACAATGTTTTATTTTAAAATTGATATATTATATTTTAAATTGATAGAAAGCTTTCATTGTAATGTATAAAACAATGTTTTATTTTAAATTGATAGAAAATATAATATATAATTAAAATAAAATAAAAAAAAATTGATTCTCCAAATTCTTTGGCCACATTTTTTGTATTTTCCTTATTTTTTATTTTAAATTTCAAAAATAATTTTCTTACATATAAATTTTATTTTTATATTAATAACTTAAAATCTATAATTAAAGAGGTTGAATGAGAGGTTCTTTTCATAAAAAGTGAAGCGATTCAATATTTTTTATTTTAAGGAATACAATTTATTATAATTAAAATTAAAATTAAAATTATACATTATAAAAAAATCTAAAAAAACACTTTTTTGAAATAGGAAATAATAAAAATAATAAAAACATTTACTATGATCTATTTTAAAAAGGGAATGTGACATATTAAATATGAAAATATATCAATAATCTTGATTAAATATTTAATATAGACCATTAGATTAATTTAAATCAATGAACAAGATTCAGAGTAACTCTTTTGAGGAAACAAGTTTTTCCATCACCTCCTCTATTCTAGCGGCCAACACTTTGGCCACTAACTTGTAAAGAGAACCCGCCAGAGAAATAGACTTACACTCACTAATCTGAGAATGAAATTTAACCTTAAGAATCAAAGTTACAAATTGTTCTGGGGCAGTCAAATGCCCAAAATATTTCTTGATAATTGATGAAGAACACTAATTTAAGGTTGAAACGATCAGAAAACTTAGATTAATCCTTTAAATAAAGTGTTTAAAATTGCTCATCAATTAAAATTACTTTGCTGATCCAATAAATGAAATTTCCAATTATTTTGTGAGAAGATGTGCAAATCCAACACAAGGCCCAAAATCACAAATGATGAAAACGGCTTAACCAAACAATTGACATCATGACCCAATTCATTGGATGCCCTCAAAATTCAAAAAATTGAAAATTAGCGCACACAACAACGATTATCTCCAAAAATTTATAGCTTACAATTGATTGGAAGCCTCACCCAATCAAGTGGTGAGTATCTGTAAATAGAGTTAGTTCTCACTACTTTATCATATCATCCTACCTCTCTTGTGCATTTCATTAGAACCTTTAAGTCATCACATTCTCTTATCATTACCTCCAAATGGAACCAAAGAGAACTCAATCATCTCAAGTCTCTCCGTTATAATTCTCTAAAAAACTTCTCTACTCAAGAACAAGAGAACAAGAGAACAAGTTCAACCAATACTTTTCTGAAAGAGAAATGTACACTTTTCGTTACATGGATGACAAGCTTTTCAAAGATTACCTCTTTATAGAAGTCTTCAAAAATGCTAACTTAAGAAACTTCATTTTTGAAGTTCCCAAAGAAAGGTATCCTAAATTAGTAAGAATGTTCTATGCAAACCTTGATTACTTAAATGGTATCGTAAACTCCAAAGTAAAGAAACACCTCATTGATATATCTCTTGAAGAATTCGCACAACCTTGCAATTAGGGGTGGAAATAGGCTAGGCTAGGCTAAGCTTTATATGTCCTGAGCCTGGCCTATGATAAACTTACAAGGACTGGGCCTAGGCTATGGCCTACTATAGGCTCATTTTTTTGGCCTGGCCTGACCTTTTTAAAAGCCTGCCTTGGCCAGAAAGCCTATTTAAAAGCTTTTTTCTCAATTAGGTTTTCAATAAATCCATATTCTCTCAGTTTCAAAATGATTTTTGTTTTAGCAAATAAATTTTGTTTCAAAATCACGGTCGTTTTCACTTTGCAATATAGTAATGATTACTATATTTCCAATGGTGGCCTTTACTTTTTATTCTCTACACTACTTCCAATACATTAATAGAGATAACTTTATAAAAATGTAATGTCTTATTACAACATCATTACATTTCTTAATTTGTGTGTAAAAACCTTAAACATCAGTAATTTTGAAATGGAGGGAGTATTACTTAAGAATCCTTATAGGTCGATGAAGCAACTCGATTTTCAAAAATCATTTAAATTTTGGAAAACTAGTGAAATCGCCATCTAATTTTTATTTGTTCTAAAAAGAACGGAAAAATATAGATAAAACCCCATAGATGCGGATAAGGCGGTCTACATGACCAAAAACATGGAATCGGGAGTCGGTTATGTAAGGGGAAGGTATTAGTACCCCTTACATCCATCGTACTCGATGGGACCCATTTAGTTCTAAGTGTTTGTGTGTTTATTGCTAAGTTATGAATACCAAAAGAAGAAAAAGAATTTGTTTATTATTATTTTGAGTTTGACATGGTTTCAAAACCGTGTGCCTACGTATTCCCTTGTGCAATGGGAAAGTCAAAACTCCGTAGTTCCTCTCAAAAAGGTTTTAAGTTTGTTGTATTGATTTTATAAGAAAAATCGTGCATTTAGACATTTCAAATGCTTGAACTTGGACTTGTTTAGTTTGTTTGAAAATCTTAAGTCCTTGATAGCGTTTGAAATGGCTATTGCACACTCTTTCGTTGGAAAAGAGTTTTATGATCGCATATGAGCGATAAAAGAGTTGAGTGAATTGAATTATTTTTAAGTGAGTGAAAAGTACCGAACAATAGGACTAACGTCTTACGATTCAAATACTAGAAACCCGAGGAGCTAATGCTCAGACAAGTCGTCTATCACCCAAAAAAGTTTTCTTATGAAAAAGTGAGGTGAAACAAGTTTCACGTTATTTAGAAGTCTTTAAGCAACTGGTCTAGCGTCCAACGACTTAAAGACTAAGAGTTCATGTGGGGACAAGTTTTTAAACAATTGGCCTAACGTCCAACGACTTAAAAACTTGGATTTTATTATGAAAAAAGGTTTTGAAAATGCACTCGACGTTGGATCGAGGTTTGTAGGTTAATTATGAAAGTGTTTTGAGATACGTGCTGAGATGAAATATGGAACAGGGTTATGATTAATTAAGTATATGGACTTAATTAACCTTGTGAGGATAGGTGCTCCTATCCCCAACCATGAGACCCTGGTGTATGGAAGATTGGTATATAGACCAATCTTATTTTTGGGTTATGATTAATTAAAGCAACAAGGGCTTTAATTAATCTCGTGAGGATGGCCATGCCCATCCCCAACTATGAGACCCTTTAAGAAATCGGCCTATGAGCCAATCGAAGCAGAATCAAATTAATTTTAACGTTAGTTGTGTGCGAAGTGTACAATGGTGAATGAATACCGAATAAACAGATAATTATCACACAATACAATCAGAAATTTAAATAATTATTAGAAACGATTTTTTCTGTTTGATGAAAAAATCAACTAATAGTTTAATCGATAAGTCATCAAATAGAAACTATCAGAGCTAATTATTACTTAATACATCGCACAAAAATATCATTTACATAAAAATAAATTAATTGAAAAGATAAAAGTTTAGAGTTAGCCTGTATGAAGCAAGTCTGGGCGGTGCGGAAAGAAATCCAGCGATAACACTCTTGAGCCCAAATAAAAGGCCCAATGAGCCTTTAGAAAATCCCATGTGGAGTAATCAGACGATGATGCCTCGTTGATCAAAAAACCAAGAACTCGAGGCAAGCGGACAACGAGATGGCAAAGGTATATCATGAAGACAACATAGTACAAATAAATAAAAAGAAAAAAAAATTAAAATTCCCTAACTAGAGATGGTGACAAATGTCACCACCAAACGAAACCTAATCTAATTATTTATTATTATTATTTATTTTTTATTAAAAAAAGGTATATTAATTATTGTTTTATTAATTAACTAAGAAAATAATAATAATAATAATAATAGTTAACCAATAATAATACTATGCTAATCCTAATATTATATTAAACAAAACAAAAATTAAGAACTAAAACTCAATCTGTCTCTTCTCTCTCACGATACATGCATTCAGAATTCCAAACCATTTTCTTCTCTCAAAACACGAACGGAAAAGAAAAACCTCATCTCTCTCGCTCTCCTGTTGGAAACCCAGAAAACTGACGTCTCTCCCTCTCTCGCTGTTTTACCCAGAAATCCCCAACTCTCTCTCTCTCTCTCTCTCTCTCTCTCTCTCTCTTTCTCGCGATTCTCACACTCGTTATCTCTCTCGACCTCTCTTACTTGCCGGAAAGGGAAAGGGACGGCGGTGATGTTCCGATTTGTGATATTTCTTTCGTTTTCTGATGCTTTCTAATGCTTGATAATGTTGGCTTTACAGATGTTTACGAGATTTTTGGAACTTGAAGGGGAGTTGGAACCCTAGATGCTGGATTCGGCCTCCTTCGTTGCTTTCCGGGTGAGATTGTTCTGAAATTATCTTTTCCTCTCTTCTTCCTCTGTATCAGAAGCCCTTTGATTTCTGAAACACAATGTCTGAAGGGTTAGGGTTAGGGAGATGATGACTCGATTAGGGTTTAGATGTTCTGGTTTGTCATTTGTTGGCCCATTGTTTCTGTTACGTGTTTGGTTTTTTTGGAATTTGGTTTTGTGTTGGAATGGCCTTGCTAGTTTTCTGTGACTCTGAGATTTTGGCTTGGAGTGTTCTGAGCAGAAGTTGTTCTTTGGTCTTGGTTGATGATTTTTTTGGTATGCTTGAACAGATGTTGTGGCTTGTTTAGAACAGATGCACCATTTGATTTTGCTATGGCTTTTGAACGTTAGAACAAATACTATGTTTTTTTGGTTTTCTTTCAACATATATTATGCTTGTCTTTGGTTTTCTGGTTGGTCTCCTTCTTTGTTGTGGTTAGAACTGTGGCTATATGGAACTTTTTTGAACAAATTATTTGCTTGATCTTTTGGTTATCTTTGAACAGATATTATGCTTGTATCCTTGGTTATCTTTGAACAAATATCATGCTACTTTTTCTGATTGGTTTCTCCTTAATTGATTAATGTCTGAACAGATATCTTCCTTGGTCCCTGCTTAGTGTTGGTTCTTTTATCTCTTTTGTGCAACTCCAATCTATCTTTCCTTGGAAATATATTCTGATGCCTCTGTGATTACTTGTGGTTATTGCTATTTTCCTCTTTCAGCTATGGTTTGCTATGTTGTTCAATCTGAATTTTGGCTTTTTCTGTGTATTTCCCTGCTGCTGTTTCTGGGTGAAACATTTTTCACTTTATAGCTGATAACCATGTTTTCTTGGGTTAAAAATGGCCCCTCTTCTTGCAGCTTGTTCTGCTTGCTGCCTACTGATAATATGTTGACTTTATATTTGGGTTGAACTGAATTGTTTTGGAACTGTTTGACAAACTATTGGGCTGGATTTCTTGCTTGCTTTTGAGAAAACATGATGCTATCTGATTTTCCACTTCACACCTCCTTTTGTGAACCAACAACAAAGGTTGTTGTGATTTGCAATAGAAGGTTGTGGCCAATGAAGGAACTTTCAAGTTCCGAGGCTCGATTGATTGAACACAATTAAAACCTTCAACCTGATTCCTGACACTAACCCTAATGATGAGTTTAAATAGAAACCTCTTTGAAATGCTTGTTTATATTCTTGATTAAAATTGCTAACCATGTTCTTTTTTGGTTTCATGAACAATGCGGATCGGATTATAAGAGGGCAACTTGGACGAGAAGAAATGGCTTGGAGGGAGACAACAATTCATTCGAGACATCGGGCGAATCTTAGAAACTTGTAGCATTAGATAGAATTTAAATACTTTGTAAATTTTGTAATTCACATTTATAATCAAATTAATAAAACAACTTGTTTCTTCAATTTCAAACTTAATTCCATTTTCTTCTCGCAAAAGGTATTATAATCTGTAGAGCTTGACAAATGAATACAAATTTGAATGACATCTGAAGCATCTCATCTGAAATAATATTGCACTGTACTCAAAAGACGAATTAACCTTAGCTTGAATCCTCTTGATATTTTTTTTAATGAACTTGCACTCCAAAACAAACATCGTTCCTTCCAATGAATTTAAATTCCAAGAACGAATAAATCCTTTAGAAATTTAAATTCCGAAAACAAAACAAATAATTATTTTTGAATGCCAACCCCAAAAGCAAATAACCCCTTTTTGAATTATACTGAATTAATAGCAACGAAAGTTCTCTTAGAAATCCAGCATAATCTTTTTTTCATGAAAGTTTCCCCTATAGAATTTTTCTGAAGCCACCATGATTGAACATCTATGATGAAAAATGAATCACCAAAGTGAAACAAAGGGGAAAATTTTGGGGTGCGACAATCGATGTATATATGCATATATAGGCCGATCTATTGAGCATTTTTCTATATATATATATATATATATATATATATATATATATATGGCAGCCTATTTATCCTTTTTCTAATATATGTATATATAGACCAAACTATTTAGATTATTTTTAATATATATAAAAATATAGGCCGACCTATAAGACTTCATAGGCTTTTTAATAGCCTAAGTCTGACCTATTTAATTAAATAGGCTTTAGAAAAAAACTAAGCCTGACCTTTTTAGTAAATAAGCCTGGCCTGGCCTCAGATAGGCTAGTTCGTAGGCCCCTGTAGGCCAGTCTGGCCTATTCCCACCCCTACTTGCATCCTACCATTCATTAATCAAGACAACAATTTATATAAGGATGAAGGTAATAATTTCAATTTTGATGTTTGTGGCCTATCCTCTTAATTGTTTGATCTTCTAACATCCTTTATCCTATTACCTCCAATGTTATACGTTTTGATAGTTGAATGATTCACTAGACGATGAATCATGTTCTCTTTCCAAGGAGAAGCAACTTAAGTACCATTGAAAAATTAGATATTCCTCCA
Organism: Vicia sativa; assembly: GCA_021764765.1. Lineage (NCBI taxonomy): Eukaryota > Viridiplantae > Streptophyta > Magnoliopsida > Fabales > Fabaceae > Vicia > Vicia sativa. The sequence continues at coordinate 92,628,596 of CM038795.1, forward strand.
GTTTGGTTTTTGAAAAATGGAGTTGAGAAGAATTGGGGATGCTATGGTCCATCATATGATGGATAGAAAAAAGAATAACATGATTCTACCCTATAATGAATTAACTACGAAAGTCTTGGTGTATTTCAAATTTGACTTGGAGGAAGAAAAATCAAATTTTATGCACTCAAAAATGGGAAGAAGTATCTTGCTTAAGATGAAGTATGACATCCTAGGAAGGAAATCGTCGCCTTACCTCCTAAAGCACCATCAAGGTCAAGACAACCAATAAGCAACGACCTCCCCCAGTCCTCCTCAAACATTCTCAATGAAAACTATGATGATCAAAGGGAAATCCATTCAAAGCTTAGCAAATTCCTCAAGAAATTGGAGAAATCATATCTTAAATCTCCAATTGTGTCTAGCGAGGATGATGATGATCATGTTGTGGTAAACTAGTTGCTTCTTTATTCTTGTTGCTTTTGTGTGTTGCATTTAAATTCTTGTACTTGAATTCCCTTAAAATGAATAAAATATTGTTTTCCCTTTCTAAGTGCTTATATATGAATATTTAAATTCTCGCAGTGCATCTTTTATCCGTTTTTTTAATTTTGACAATGGAAATAAAGTATACTCTTAGTGGAAGTAGAGTATACTCTCTACTTAATTTAGAGGAAGTTTAACCACTCAATATATATCAGTTTATATCTTTTAACATCATCTTGGGAGATGTGTTATCATCATCAAAAAGGGGGAGAATATGGAACCATATTTTGCATGATATTTAAAGAAGTAATCATAAGAGATTTTGATAATGTGCTTTTGATTATGACAACTAGAAAGAGCTCAAAATAAGAAATTTGCTTATGATTTGATGCTTTGTGCATCTCTTTGAGCTGACGAGGCAGTTTTGGTCATTGTTTAGTAAGTCCATCCATATTTTGGGTTAACAACTTATTTTGTGACAAAATTGCTTCATTGGAGTTCAAATTCAATAATGCTATACTTCGTTTGGGCATGGTTTTTATGATATTTCCCTTGGTGATTGCTTAGTGACATTCTTTTTATAATTGCAATCTTCGACATTTATTTTACACGAGGGAACCACCAGCAGTTGCATAGAGGAAAAACATTGGCTACTGTTGTATCCCAATTATGAATATGTGGATTTGAGTGAGGTAATCAAAATCGTGATCAGGATATCTTCATAGAATTAACTTATATCTTTCCCAAGCTTCACATAATATTGTCGTTGATCCTTGGGAGAACACGACAATGGTAGGCTTTGCTTCTATAAACTTATTCGGTGGGAAAAACATGTTGAGAAAGTTTTCCTCAAGTATATTCCAATTAGTCATTACTTGTGTGAGTTCATCGAACACTACTATGAAAATTACCTTTTGTAAAACGATATTACAACGACCTCTTTGTTAACTGTGGTAATATCTATTTTTTGAGTGCTTTTTATATATTCAATTTTAAGCCACTTTTCACCACGGTTGGAAGTTCCAACAATGGTAAAAAGTGGCGCATGGTCATGAGTTCGAATCTCGTTGTTTTTGTTGTTGTTGTTGTTGTTTAACTGTTGAATTTTTTATAGGGTTAATAGCCTTCTACCCCTGCCATATGAGCGTGTTTTGATTTTCCCCTCTTAAAAAAAATTTAGTAGCCAGACCTTAACAAATAAAGATTCCAGCTCCAAATACTCTGATGCATTTTTTTAGCAAAGATTCTATTATTTTGCCTATGTGGCAATCCACATGGCTTTTCTTTTTATTTTTGAATTATTTTGTAAATCCAAGTGGCATTTTTATTAATTCTCATTTATTTAATTTTTTTAAACATTTTTTTTTTACTTTTTTATAATAATTTTTTTACGTTTTATTAATTTATTTTATTATTTATTACTTAATTTTTTATGTTTTTAATTTTTATTTTATTTTTTACGCTGAATTATTTTTATTTTTTAATGAATTTTTGTAATTATTTTATTTTATAAAATTATTTTTATTTAATTAATATTTTTTAGAATTATTTATATAATAATAGGTAAACTAATATTAAATTTGAATTAAAATTATTATAAATAAATAAATATAAACGTGTGAGGTCCAATTTAAATTATTTATAAGCAATTAACATTAAAATTAAAATAAATTAAATTAAATAATTAAATCTTAGATGGTGATTCGGTTCCATAAAAATAATTTAACCAACCCAATTTAATTTTTTATAACTCACCTCTCATTAAATATGAGTAGTGATTAAGTGCATAAATTATAATACATTTACTAAAATGTATTTTCTTTTATATTTGTTTACATGAAAACAAACCAAGAAAAAAAAAATATAAAGAATAGATGAAGACAAATAAAAGATTAAAAAATAACGTTTTTAATATTTATTGTCTAATTTCAAAGTGTTAACTAAATATAATTTATAATTTATCCATAAAAATTCTGAAATGTTACAAAATTTAATACAAGTACTTTTAAATATAGTTATTCTTATATAAATAATTCTAAGAAATATTAATTAAATAAAAATAATTTCATAAAATAAAATAATTACAAAAATTCATTAAAAAAATATAAATAATTCAGCGTAATAATGAAATAAAAAAAAACGTAAAAAAATTAAGTAATAAATAATAAAAATAATTTTATAAAACGTAAAAAAATTATTATAAAAAAGTAAAAAAAAAATAATGTTTAAAAAAATTAAATAAATGAGAATTAATAAAAATGTCACTTGGATTTAAAAAATAATTCAAAAATAAAAAGAAAAGCCATGTGGATTGCCACATAGGCAAAATAATAGAATCTTTTTTTAAAAAATGCATCAGGGTCTTTGGAGCTGGAATCTTTATTTGTTAAGGTCTGGCTACTAAATTTTTTTTTAAGGGGGGAAATCAAAACACGCTCTCATATGACAGAGGGGTAGAAGGCTATTAACCCTTTTTTATATTGTATTGTGAGACATTCAAAAACTGTTATTTAATACAACCGTTGTTGTATGTAGAGCTATCCACGTTACTACTACTGTTGAAAGTTCCAACTATGGTAAAAAGTCACTTAGAGTTATGGGTTCAAATCATAGCACCTACAATTTTGTTTTTATATTTTTTAAGTCATTTTTCACAACGGTTGGAACTTCTAACTGTGGTGAAAAGTTACTCAGGGTCATGGGGAAATATAAATGTGTTTATTGAGTTTCCTCACCGTCCTTAAATAAATCTTGATCGTCTATTTATTGATTATCAATGCTCAAGACATTACCATTAGTGATCCGTGTGAAACCTTAAACTTAGACGAACTTCCAACTTAAACGAACTTCATTTTCCATCTCCAAACATCATATTTCATTTACGACACTCTATTTCCCCACTAAACTAAGCTCGAAAATATCATTTCTACCATAAAAAAACTCAAAAATATCATTTATTTCATTAACAAAATTCAAAACTCCATCATCTATTCTCTAACTCGAATGAGACAAGAAAAATATGGATTCAAGTTAACAATGTTAGTTTTTTTTTGTTATTATTGTTGTTGTTCTTATTATTAATGTTATTTTGTTGTTGCTCTTGTTTTTTGTTGTTGTTGTTGTTGTCGTCGTTCTTCTTCTTCTTCTTCTTCTTTTGTTGTCGTCGTTCTTGTTCTTCTTCTTTTGTTGTCGTTAATTTTGTTGTTGTTCTTCTTCTTCTTGTTTATGTTGTTCTTGTTGTTGTTCTTGGTATTCTTACTGTTGTTTTTGTTGTTCTTGCTTTTGTTGTTGTTTAATTGCTTCTTTTATTTTATTTTATTAAGATATATACAATAATAGTTATTTAATACAATGACGATTATATGTATCGCGCTATCTAATTTATAACAACACACCTATTGTGGTAACCAAGGTACATACAATCACACGCAACCTAACAACGAATGTGCTACCATTATTATACGTCTTTCACAACCGTTATTATATGTGTTTTTCGTAGTAGTGTAAGTACCATTATTTAACTTTTCCAATCAATGAATGAGGGCTAATCACATAAACATCACTTCCTATTCTTCTCCAGATACTCCAAAGGTTTCAGAAAATTCATTGAATTTGATGAGATGTGTATACAGATTCTCATGGTCTAGATCTAAAAAGGATTAGCATATATAGTTCGAAGTAATCAGTTTTTATCTCAATTGTTATGGTGTTTCTTTGGGGTTTGACTATGTGAGCCAACCTTTTAGGACTATTGTGGCATGGTATGCCACCAACATTGTTGTTGGCCTGATTTTGCTTGTTGTTGATATTGTTGTTATCTGCCATTATTTCTAGTTTTGTAAAAACAAATGTTTCTTTCAGTTGTTCTTTTCTCATGGCTAGTTGTTTTATTTATTCACTAATTTTACGATCAGTTCTTTCAATTCTAGGATCAAATAGTAAATGATCTTAAGAAATCATCCATCGCATAAAAAGATCCAACATTATAACCAAACACTTAATTGAAAGATAATAAAAGATCTTCACAAATATAAACAATTATAAACAAATATGAACATATATACTTAAAATTGGTAAAAGGTATCACAATGCTTTTAATGTTTAATTGACAGTCTTTGACAACGACATTATTATGTTGGTTGCAGTAAAACAATAAAAGATACTAAATATTTATTTGTATCGTTGTTTACTGTGGAAAATGGTAAACAAGCGCTGGTCCTCCCTAGGTCCTAAAACTAAGGGTTACTTGCAAGATCGACCAGTTGATCTTAAGACGCGTGCTAAGATTTAGTATGTTATACTGACTCTGTCGAAATATACCTCAGCCAAGAAACAGTTTTTAGAGACCGAGGGAAGCAGTACAACGATTTTCCACACAAAACTTCGACTACCTGCCTAATTGACAACAGGTTCTGGATAAAACAGGACTCAACTAATTACTAATTGGTGACTCGTGACCAACAAGTGATGTTGAAGTGTTAATGTAAAAGTTGTTTGAAATTAAACGAGAATGAAAATAAAGACCACAAAGATAAAATTTAAACATAAACTGATTGCATTGAAAGTAAGAATGGTGATTCACGTACATCAAAAGCTTAATGACTCTTTCTTCCTTTAGCGCGGAATTGGGCAGAGTTTTGGTAAGCAATTTGAGAATACAAGTGAACACCTCGAAATTACAATGAAGTAACTTATTTATAGTTTTTTACAATCTAACCGCTGGAACTAATCAACGGATGAAATGAAACTAAGACATAACCGCTACATAAGATCTCGCCAACCATTCAACGCTCAACAACCACGATCTTTGAAGTAACTGCCCACGATCTGCATATTTTGACTCTGTCCCGCTTGCGCTTCAAAAAGAATTAACCGCTTCTAGCTTCGACACATCTTAGAAAAAGCAATATTTCTTTAAGTCCCCTAGACTGCGCCCTCGACAACGTCATTTGAATCTTCGACCAATTTTCTCGCTTAGCTCGTAATATGGCCAATCGACCATCCACAACTTATTTGTTCCTTCAGTCGACACAGTTCATTTTCGACACACTAGTCTTATGTTCATCCCTTCTGACTGCCTGGTCGATTTGGTCGATTCTCTGGCTCATCTTCTCAATCGACACATTTTCCTGACATTTCTAACTTGGTTTTATAAAATTTCCTAAAGAAACTATATTCGTTTAGGATCGGCCCCTAACTTGTAGGGATATTTGCCTTCAACAATACCCTTAAATGTATTTAAGATTTTCCAGTTAACAATCGTATCCACAAGTACTTGTGCTATATTCGATATTCGTTCATTAATTTCTATAATTCTAAAAAAAATAGTTGAAAGTTTTTTATTTTATAACTTAGTGTATAATAGCAATAAATGAAAATACGATTTTGACGCATGAAATTAAAAATACTGAGATTAGATTTCATTAAACAATCGTCGTGCATTAATTGCAATTAATTTTTTACAAGAGAATCAAAAGGATCAAAATTGCATAAAAAGGATTAAAATTGCAATTAAATATTTTTTTTTACAAGAGTGTTTTTTAAAAGTCGCCCAAATGACAAGGAAAAAAAGACATATTAACGAGTAAATATAAATGTGATTTAATGAAAAATGGATGTGTATATAAGTAAAATTTGATTTCCCTCTGGCGCGCTCCTAACTTAAATAAACTCCCGCGCTCTGATAAAACGCGAAACCTTGGGAAGTGCCAAAACCCTCTCAACCATCGTTTCCTTCCGCTGAAATGGATTTCTAGAAGGCTCAAATGAAACACAAATGTGGTAAGAAGGTTAATTAACTTCCCACTAAAATCATGTGTCTCTTCTTATAAATATGCTTATTGATTTTTGATTATGGCGGTAGTGTCTGATTAGGTTTTGGATGAAGCCTGCTAGCCGCGTGATTTTTCTGTTTCAGTCATAGCTTATTTGACAGTTGACACTTGTTTTTTGTGAATTTAATCTTCCTGGATGGATCGTAGACTTGTAGGGTTTAGTTCTCTCCGTGTTGAAATTTATTTGTTAAAGGAACCCTTTCTAGGTACATATGGTTATGTGTCCTTTCTGTTTCTGCACCACTTGCTTAGCAATATTAACCTTACTAAACCTCAGGGAACTAGCATTTGATGGAAAGTAATTCATGTATGCAATAAAATGATATGAGGTTAAGTTAGACCACTCAACACCACATTTGAAAACATAATGTATGCATGCAGGTGAAGCTGTGATAGCTTGGTAATATAATTGCCTGAGATGGTAGTATTGATGAAAGGTGGAGATGTTATGCATGATAATTAATGGGAGATTAAAGCTGGAATGAATGCATGATCCTGTTTGAGTGCATGTTAGAAAAATTGCAGATGCAGATTTTAGTGTTGCTGTTACATATTGTTGATTATTCTGCAAAATATATTTCTATGTATAAATTATAATAGTATGGATCTTATCCTGAGCCTGATGTATGTAGGATTCAATGTTTGAAATTGCAATGCCAATCCTTTTGTTCAATCATGTTCACTTTGTGTGCAAGAAACAAGCGTTTTAACAATCTTCATTAGTTGCTTAAGGCCAATAGTCCTGCTGCTAGTGTTTAGTAAGTGTTCTATTCGTTCCTTAGTTTCTTATCATTCTTATGAAGTATGAACACTCATAAATCTTAGTTTCCAAGGTAATATATCTCATTAAATAATGCTACTGAGTTTATAGGAATAGGACCACATATAAGTTGTTTTTCCTCATTGATCATTATTATATTTTTATGATTAATATTGCAGAGATAAATATAACCATAAAAGAGAGATAAACATAAAACTAAGTAGAGGTGGTGATAAACTGTATTTAGTGTTAAAATTATTATATTTTATAAAATACAATGGTAAAAACAAATGGCCCATTAGCTCAGTTGGTTAGAGCGTCGTGCTAATAACGCGAAGGTCGCAGGTTCGAGACCTGCATGGGCCAAAATTGGTTTTGATCATTTTTTTTTATGCTTGCTTTAAGGCCAATAGATTTATGAACACAAATATATATGTTGTGTTTTATCATTTATCATTCATTATATTTTGGAGGGGCGTTTCATATGTTTGACTATGATTACCATTTTTTATCTTTGAATTTTAAAAAAGACATGGTGAATAAGCTGTCATTATCGTTAGTCATATGAACCTTGATCAGACCCTAAAAAAAACAAAATGTCACTGATGAAAGACAAGAAAACATCATAACAATGAGAGATAGAGTCAGATCAAACCAAACCAATCCAACACAAAATCAACATTTGTTTTACAAATGTAGTTGGTCAAAATTCCATTTTTGATAACTATGTGTAACACCCAAAAGAGTCTACTAGGTGTTTTAAGACAAAAACATAAGATTTTAAGTATAGAAAAAGACGATAACTTTTATCGAAGAAATGAATGATAATTAAAAAATAATATGAACAAAATCGAAATGTCCTTTATTAGAATGAGACACTGATCTATGACAGGAATGAATGAAGAAAACAATGTCGTTATAGAACAAGAGTGTTTCAAAAGTTTATAGAAAGCAATTTTGTATTTGTGCATGTAAAGTGTATTGTGAGCAAAGAGAACAAATTATTATTGAACGGTTGGATCTTTGCATTGATATATTTAGATTAATAAATATTATTCAGAAAGATCGGAGGGTTAACATTAATTGAATTTTAAGTTATTTAATTTTATAAATTTTTTATTAAATAGACAACAACTCAGCATTACTCTTCTGTTAGACACAACTAAGATAATCAAATCATCACTCTTTTGTCAGACACAATTAGGATAATCAGATCAGACAATCAACTATGAATAAATTTCATTATTTGATGATTCTTAAGATTTTAGATTAAGAAATCCAGTTTTCAACCACATAAAATATATTTTAATTTATCTATTATTAAAAGTATTATCACTTGTAGATTCCACACACTCACTTGATAAAATCTTGATAAAATAACACCGTTCCAATAAATTCTGAGAGTTAAAAACAAATGAAATCTCAATCTATTTAACTTTTCTTACATCAACGACATCAAAATCTTTAATCATAATCATATGAACCTTGATCTGGAAAAAAACAAAATGTGAAATTAGGCATCCAAGTCAGTGTTGGAATAATATAATAAGTGTGAGTAAATGAGAAAATAATTTCACATTAAATAAGAATGTGAAGACTTAAGCATATATAGGTGGGAGAACCCACTTACCTATCACCTTAAGGTTTTAGGTAGACAAGTGGCGTGTCTCTCAAAAGACTGTTTGTTCCTCAACTTTATATCAATGCTTCCACGATTTACTCCCTTTAACATAGTATCAGTGCCAACAACAATATAATTTATAGGAGTGACAAAATGGATGGATTGGATGATATGGATTGAATTGTTAATGGACGGATCAAAATAATCCATTAAAACTTCCTTAAATATGTCCAGTCCAATTCATCAATTTAAAAATAAAATCCATCCATTAACAATATTTTAATGGAGAAATATCCATCAATCCAAAAAAAAGTTCAATTTAAAAATAAAACAAATCAATTTTTTTTTAATAATAAAAAAATTTAATATTTTTTACGAAAACTTTTTTTAAGTTTATAAAATAAAAACTCAATTTTTTTTAAAAAAAAATTTCAGTTTTTATAAAAAAAAAAATTTCAGCTTTTTCAAAATAATATTTTCTTTTTTCAGTTTTTCAAAAAAAAACATTTTTTTTTCTGTTTTTTTCCGAAAATATAATTTTTTTAAATTTTCAGTTATTTTTTGAAAAAATATTTATTTTCAGTTTTTCAAAAAAAAAAAAACTTTTTTTTTAAAAACAATTTCCAGTTTTTCTTGAAAATCTTTTTTTCAGTTTTCAAAAAAAATATATTTTTTTTAAATTCCAGTTATTTTCGAAAATAAATTTTACTTTTAGTCTTAAAAAAAAAATTTCTTTTATAAAAATTTCCAGTTTTTTTCAGTTTTTCTAAAAAAAACAGTTTTTTTGGAAAAACATTATTTTTTTCTTTCAGTTTTTTTTTAAAAAAAAAAATTTTTTGAAAAAATAATTTTTTTCGGATTTTCAAAAAAAAAAATCCAAATATTTTTTGTAAACATTTTTTTTATCAGTTTTTAATTTTTTTTTTTTTAAATTTCCATTTTTTCTTTTTAGTTTTTCAAAAAAATCTATTTTTTTTAAAAAAATCCATTTTTTTTTCAGTTTTTAAAAAATAAAAGTTTCATTTTTTTTAAAAAATCTATTTTTTTTTTCAAAAAAATAATATTTAAGTTTTCTAAAATAATTATTTCAGTTTTTTTTTATTTAAAAATATTCAGTTATATTATTACGAAAAAAACTTTTTTGTTTTTTGATTTTTTTTTTTAATTTAAAAAAACATAGATTTATTTGATCTAAAGAATAATCTATTGGATCATTAAAATGTGGTGGATGGATTGGATCAATTCATATATATATAAATGGGTGGATTGGATCAATCCATTAACTTATTTTTTATTTGATGGATGAATTGGATGAATTTTTTAGTGGATGGATCAGATGAATTTTGTTTTAATGAATTTAATTATCACCCCTAATAATTTACTCCCTCTAACATGGCATCAGAGTCTTGGTTCGGAACCTTGGTCGGTTTTACATGTGGGGAGCAAGAGTGAGGTAAAATGAATCTTCTAACTGTCAAAACAATGAAAGCGTGAGTGAGATCAATTTCACAAGTAATATATATTTATAATTCATTTTGAATATAAATAATTCTTAATTGACCACTAATTACAATTTAACTATTATGCTAAATTGATGTGTATAAGACACTATAAGCCATTCATTAAAATAAACTTTAACTTAAAGATGAGTTAATATTAAAAAATAAATAAAAACATTTAGACATATGGTGTAGGTGTTTGGTAATAAAAATACCTTAGGTAATAAAAAGGTGTGTGATTTTTGTCCAGGCTTACATGAACTTTTATAATATTCGTTAAGTATTAAATGTAGATATTTTGTATTGAAAATTATATACTTAAATTCTTAAAAGAATTATATTTTTACATAATTAACATTTTTGGGATAATTTACATGTGTCCAAGTTATCTTAATTTTTGTGTGTTTAAAATGAGTAGATACAACCAAACACAAATTAAAAAACTATGATGACATAGTAAAAAATTATTAAAATAAATCACATAAAGAGGCCTGACTCTAATGCTAAAAAGATGACTCAAAATAACAACTTTATTTATTAAGACTATGAAATCACATAACCAATACGTCAAGGATCTTGAAATCTGTCAGATTAGCATAATCGAAAGATCCGCTTTGAAATAATCGGTTACCTATGCATTTAAAGTTTGGTCGTATTGGTGGTGGGTGGGGTTTCAGGGGTGGTCGATAGCACTGGTCATCGAAATAAGGGGGTAAAACTGAAATTGATCTTGTGGAGTTTGGTATTGCGATTGATGGGTACTATAGGGTTGTGATGGTTGAGGGTAAGGGTAAGTTGGGTTGGTTGAGTCATATTCTTCAAGCATGTCTAGTACTGGGCTAAGTTGAGAAAAGTTAGATGACAAGGGGTCCACATTGAGATGTTGGAAGTATGATCTTTGTTTAGAATACTGGAATTGTGTGCGAGGCATTTGAGTATTTTGGAATTGAGGTTCAGATTGAGGTTGGGTGTGAGGCATATGGGTGTATTGGTATTGTGGTTCAAATTGGGGTTGGGTATGGGGCATATGGGTGTATTGGTATCGAGGTGGTGATCGGGTGGGGTGTTTGTGGATCCGTATCGGCGTGGTGTCTGGTGGGAGGTTGATGTGTGTTGGGGTTGTTGTTGAGGATTTGAGTATTGTGTCCATCGTGTGCGTGGGTCGATCAGATACCTTGGGTTACACACAAACATTTCCAGGTTAGTAACTGATTTGTACCATTTATAGTATTGTCCCGTGTGTCACATGTTATACTGGGTGAGGAAAACAGAGAATTGTAAGACATGTCGGTGACGCCTTTCCCACATCCTACACCATTTTGCTCTTTCCAATTATTTACACTCATTGGGCGTCTACCCTTCAGAGATGCCATGAATCCAAAGAAGTTGGTTCGCCTGGTATATCTTGATGCATTCCAAACTGCATCTTAACACGGTCGCTGTGGTGCATGTCCACTATGTTGAAACGTATCATTGTAGTTTTTTCCGTCCAAACTGATGGATCTTCTTGGTTGGGTTCATGGTCCAAACCCAAATACGTTCTCTAGATAAACTGCGGATAAAATTAAATTAGAACCGTGATAAATTTAAAAATAATTAAGTTAAAAGATAAAGATTGTAGAGATACTACTAACATCATCCAGTCCAAGGTGCTCCAAAAGATTATGATATATAGCGACATTGGATCTTGGATTCTTGTTGTAATCCATACCCTTCACACAATACCTAAATGAGTGGTAAAAAAGATTTCATATATGTAACTGGCGAAGAGATAAATAATAAAGTATTTATGATATTGGCTTACTTTGTTGCGCATGGAAACATGTATGCATCGCTGTTGACGAGGTTTAGTGGCCCCATTATCCACCAACCCCATGCTTGGAGCAAGAAAGCACATCCATAAAAGGTAAATTTGTCGTTCCTTGCGTTTTTACATAAAGAACTATATAGATGAGTTAAAACAACAAAACCCCAACTACACTTTCTTGTTTTTTCAAAGTCTCTAAGCAATGCTAAATACATAAAATTTACAATATTCCCCGTACTTTCGGGGAATAACAAGCTTCTAAATAATATCATTATGTAATTTCTAGCTTTTATTATTCTTTGTTACGCAGACGGATTTTCATCCAACAAAAGACTTCCATAATGCGCTTTAAGAGTGGTTAGGTATATACCTTGGCATCTAGCTGCAGTTGTTTCAACCATATCTCTGCCCAACAATTCCTCGCATAAAGAGTTGGGTTATTGAACCAAACAATTCACATCCTTACCATCGATATAGAGACCCAACAACATGTACACGTCCTCTAGTGTGACAGTACATTCACCTATGGGTATATGAAATGTATGTGTTTCAGGTCTCCATCTCTCCAACATTGCAAGAATAAATTTTGGATCAATTGTGCAGTTTGAAATTTTGATAAGATTTCCAAAACCGGCCCATTCAAGATATGGGAAGATAAGCGGATCAGGAGCAATGCAGTGGTGTCCACGACATCTAAATATTTTAGGATCCTTAATTATAAATGAACTAGTGTAAGTATTCATAACATTACTAAAATAGTATTTTGCTAAAACATGTATATATAACATAACATATAGTTGAAATAACTTACAAATGCCGCAATGTTTGCCCTTGTTCCTCTGTATAGGTCACCCAAGGTGAGAAGAACCATGCTTGAAATTGTATAAAATAATGTAATTTTCATAGATTGTAAGGAATGTGAGGATTGTTAATGTAAAAGATGTGTCTGAGGCGCCATATTTATAGGCGTATGAGTGGAAACATGATTTAATGAGGTGGTTGGGTGTTGCATGCATACAATCCACGTGTCATTAAGGTACCATATGGAATGGCGCCTACATGCAATAACCAATGCATGCGACATTCAACATGGCATGGGACAGGCTATGTGTAGACTAGGTGGCAGCATGAATGGCAGATAGATGGCAGCATAGGGTGGCAGTATAAGATAGGAGGCAGACTAGGTGACAAGGCTAGTGAGGATGCGCCATCCTAGATGACTCCTAAGGCTATTTTTGAACGACTTCTCCATGTGGGATGACGCCTAGGTGGTGCTATTCCACTTTGTCATAGTCTATGTAATGCCTCTTATTTAATCAGAAACAAACACACAATTTTGTAAACACTCATCTATCCAAACACAATGTCCTTTACACCACAATATGTTATCAGTGCACATTTCAATTGTGAGACATACAATTGTCCCACTTCTAGTTTTTTATTTAGAAACACAAATCGAATCCGATTTTATTTAAGCAGAAAAGCCAATTTTGCATACTTCGAAAAACGTTTAGAGGAAAAACTTGCACGAGGTCACGTTTCACACATCTTCTTCCAAAATCCAATATTTTTTAGTGAGAACCAAATTATATTTTATAAGGTGGAGGTTCACGATTATGAGGACCTTCAAAATATATTTTCAAGTCATGAGTATTCTGGGTACGACTTGATTGAGTTGTACGTTGAGCTTCAGGAGGCTCATTTATCACAACCCACTTAGTCGCAAGTGGTTGACCCCATGGAATATGAACAAGATGAGATAGATTTCGTTGAGTAAGAAGATAAAGATGAAGAGTTAGAGTTTTACAACATGGTCAACGATGATTCAGAAGATGAACAACAAGGTCAAATACCTCGAGACCAAATTTACACACCTCCGACGCACATGACCAACTTCAAAATGGGTGGAGACGGACCATAAAAAATTATTTCTTCAAACCGTTTGTGCAGTTTGATGAAAATTTAAAGGTGAACGACAACTTTCTTTCAAGGGAAGATTGTATACGAGCTATAAAAAAGTTCCACGTGATTAACTCTGTTGATTTTAAGTTAGATCGAGTAAATCTAGAAAGGTGAAAGATAATATGTATCCATCATCCATATTGTATGTTCAAACTCACCGCATCATACAGGTTGTGAAATGATTGTTGGGTTATATTTTCCATAACCACACACACTTGTATTAGTTTTACTCAATCACAAGATCATCGTAAATTAGGCTATCAGGTTATGTGTCAAGAGATCTTACCTCTCGTCAGCAATGATCCTTCGTTGAAGGTGAAAATAATAATCACTCAAATCACCACAATATATAACTATACTCCGACATATATAAAGGCATGGTTAGCAAAGACCAAGGCGATTGAAATAGTCTATGGAAATTGGGAGGATTCATACAAAGAGCTACCGCAGTATCTGCACGCACTTCAGACTTATGCTCTTGGAACTCTTTATACTATAGAAACACTGCCAACGTATGCCCTAGACAGTAGTTATGTAAACAAGAATGGAATTTTTAGTCGATTTTTATGGGCTTTTGATCCTTGCATAAAAGGGTTTGCATCATGCAAACCTATTATTCAGATACATGGAGCGTGGTTGTATGGGAAATACAAAGGCACGCTCTTGACGACTGTTGCACAAGATTGCAACAATAACATTTTCCCAATTGCCTTTGCTTTAGTCGAGGGAGAGACTAGTGGTGGTTGGAGTATTTTTCTCAAGAATCTCCGAACATATGTGGCTCCACAACTTGGTCTTTGCTTGATTTCAGACAAGCATGCATCTATTGAGAGAGCATACAATAATCTTGCAAATGGTTGGCATGAACCCCCTTTAACACATGTTTACTATGTTAGACATATTGTCCAAAATTTCTTGCGAGAGATCAAATATAAGAAGCTTAGGAAACAGTAATAAACACGGGTTATGCATTAACACATCCTTCGTTCCAGCACTACTGCAACGAGATTAGAAGGTCAAATCGTGATGCATGTAGGTGAATTGATAATATTCTGGTGGAGAAATGGAAGAGGTTATATGACAATGGACAAAGATGGGGTCACATGAAAACAAATCTTATTGAATCAATGAATGGTGTATTCAAAAGCATACGGAACCTCCCAGTAACCGCTTTGGTGAAATCCACCTATTTTAGGATGGCTTAGTTGTTTGCACAAAGAGGTGAAATGTGGAACGCAGTGTTACAATCGAGGCAACTATGGAGTGAGATCTGCATGAAATATATTAAGGCAGAAAGTGCCAAAGCCAACACCCATCTTTTTACAATATTCAACCGACATAACCACAATTTTGTTGTTAAAGAGACAATCGACCACAATGAAGGGCTGACAAGACAAGAGTATAGGGTTATTTTACCAAATAGTTGGTGCAATTGTGGAAGGTTTCAAACATATTGTATGCCTTAATCTCATGTCATTGCGGCGTGTGCGCATACTAATCAGGATGCATTACGACTCCGATCTCCCATTTATAAGTCAGAAACGTTGCTCAACATATACAACAACAAATTTCCAGTGGTAGCAGAACTGGATTATTGGCCTGAGTACGAAGGGGAGATAGTTTGACAGGACTATCAAATACGAAGGAATAATAATAATATTTACCTTAACTAAAGTCTTAGATGCTCAAATTTCTCAAGTTTTTACCTGTGCAATCGATTGCTATATTAGTGCAATCGATTGCTCACTCAAGTTTTTCAAAAATATTGCCTAAAAATTGAAATCTATTTTTCGTCTTATTTGTGCAATCCATTGCTGTTTTGGAGCAATCCATTGCTCCATGAAGCATTTTCAAAAAATAGTTCCTAAAAACAGTTTGCTGAATTGTTGTCTTATATGTGCAATCGATTGTTGTTTTGGTGCAATCGATTTCTCACTGAAGAATTTTGAAAAAAACATAGCTGTTGGCACTCGTGCAATAGATTGTTGTTTTTGTGCAATCGATTGCACCCTGAACGCAATTGAAAAATAGTCCTATTTTTTCACACCTCTTCATACACCATTTCATGAAACCTTTTCATTTAATCTTGGCAATTGTTCATGATTATTTTGCATATATATATATATATATATATACATCAAATTTCAAATCATTTTTCACCTCTTCCAATCAAATTTGTATAATTTCAAAATTCACATTTCAAGTTTCTAAGTTTCATTCAAGAAATTTTCTGCATAACTTTACATCATATAAAACAGAAAATTTCTTGAGCAATCTATCCCTTTATTGGTTGTGAATTATTATCATTTGAAGAGAATATCAATTTCATTGATAAATCACTCTAAGTGACAATCATCCTACAAAGTTATCTATTCAAAATACTTGTTGTATTCATATCTTATTTTTCAGAATTGTTGAACATAAGACTATTTGTATTGTATAATTGTATTCCACGATTGTTGGAAACAAGAGTCATTAAGAGAGGATTGTTCTCTTAGTGTACTTAGTGAAAATCCAAGAGAGTTGTTCTTGGTGGTTTTATTGTTAGAGGATTGTAGGATAAGTATTAGTATAAGGCTTGTAGAAAGGTCTAACAATAGTGAAATCTATTCCGTGTTGAAAGGGGACTGGAGTACTCTCGAATTGTGAGGAGAACCAGGATACATCCTTGTGTTCTTTACTTTTCTGCGTTTATCGCTTTCATCACATATCATAATCCACAAAAGAAAGAAACACATTTATAAAAGCATGCACCAAATCATAAAAATAAGAACAAATATTCTAAAACCGAATAAATTTTTAAAGTCCTAATTCACACCCCCCCTTAGGCCCACTCTAAACTTTCAACTTAAATTTCTAAAATTAAGACTGAAAGCTTGGAATTTGAAATTTTATAGGGATACTGGATTTGGGTTTTGAAGAAGCAGTTAACGACTTAAATATTCTGTATCATTCACTAGCTAATGATGTAGCTTCAACTTACTCTGGTGTATCTAGAATAAGATTAAAAGCTCAATATTTAGTTTGGGAAAAACTTTAATTTTGTGAATCTATAATTATCAAGGAAAAAGTTGTTCTTATTCAAATTCAACGTTGAAAATTCATTTAATTCAGTTTTTGGGATTATTTGTTATTTGTTCTCAAGCAAATGAACTTTTCTAGTAAATGGATTAAATGTATTCAAGCTTGTGTATGCTCCAGTTCCTTCTCAACTTTAGTTAATAGAAGCCCCACCATGGATTTCTAATCATGGAGAGGCGTTCACCAAGGGGACCCTATTTTCCTGTTTATTCTCATCATTGTTGCAGAAGGTCTTTCCGGATTAATGAAGAGTGTCATTTCCCAACTGGAATCCCACACATTATCTCTTTTAGAAAACCTCCATTTCGATTTCCTTCAATTCGAGAACGACACGATCATATTGGGAGAAGCAAGGTGTGAAACCATTTAGTCTATTAAAGAAATTATGTGTGGCTTCAAAATGGCTTCAGGGTTATGTCAATTTTCATAGAAGTAAAATACAATGCTTTAACCTTGAACATGATTTCTTGGAGGCAGCCACTGACTTCCTGGCCTGTCCAACCATTCATCTCCCTTTCAACTTTTTAGTAGTCCCGATTGGGATCAATCCTTGAAGGTGCAACTCTTAGGACCCAATCATTAATAAACTGTGTTGCAGACTTTCAAGTTGGAAAGGTAAGTTTATTTAATATGGAGGACATGTGGTGCTGTTAAACACTATTTTGAATTCAGTTCCTCTATATTTCTTCTCCTTCTATAGAGCACCTAAAATTGTGATTTAAGACATAATCAAATTATCCAGTGAGCCTTTCTTTGGAAAGGGGAGAAAAAAGAGGAGGATCAATTGTTTCTCTTGGTGATCTATTTCTAAATAAAAGATTGAATGAGGCTTGGGTGTAAAGTATTCTGAGTACTTAAATATGGGGCTTTTGTGTAAGTGGGTCTGGAAGATTCTTAATGAACAGAATTTACCCTGATCATCTAATTTGTCCTTTAAATATGGATACATCAAGGGCCCATTGCTTGATTTCTCTTGGTAAAACAACAATAGAAAAACCTCCTTATCATGGAGAGATCTTTTGGAAAAAATGGTTAGTTAGGGACATGATGAAAACTAGTTTGGAAATAGTATCTCTTGTTGACTTGGATATGGTTCAAACATTGATTTCTGGAGATTTAGATGGATTGTCTCCCAACCCCTTAAAGCTTTATTTCCTTTTTTTTTTTTACTTTGTTCAATATCTTAGGCTCAAAGTTGGTGATACAGGTTTATGGATTAATGACATTTGGAGTTAGAATATTGGATCAACTTCTCTAAAGTTTTTGTTACAACCAAAATTGAATGGGAAGAGTTTCACGCCATCCTCTTTGGTGTGCTTCATATTCCTCATTTAACATACTCCTTTATTTGGTGGCGTGATGCATTTGGGTTTTCGGTTAAGGCGACTTACTGAAGGTTGGCTACAATGTCTTAGTTTGGATCTCATTTAGATGTTGATTCATCTAGTGCTCTTACGTCGATTTAGATTTCCCACGTTCTAAGCAACATTCAATTCCTTGCTTGGAGACTCCTTTTGTGTAGACTTCCAACATGAGATGAATTGGCCAAAAAGGAATTTTAAATGGTGTGCACAACCTAGTTTGTCCTCTTTGCTTATGTTTTGTTGAATCTCAATTACATTTGTTCCTTTTTTGCGCAGTAACTTCTCGTGTATAGCTTATTGTGTTGGAGTGGATCAATCTGGTTCAAATGGTCACATGTGCTGGGCGACTGACTTATATAAAGGCCTTTGGAAATTAGTTGAAAGGCAAGATCAAGAAAATTTTGCGTCTTCTATTTTAGTTGTCAGTTGTTTTGTTCATTTGGTTGATTAGAAATGACATCCATTTTTAAGAAAGATCTTAAAGGTGTATCTAAAATTGTGACCTTGACTAAGATTTTATCGTGAGATAGATTTGTTGCGAGATCCAAAAGACGCATAAACTTACACTTGAATGATTGACGGTTAATTCCTATAATTTGTTTTTCTTAGTTTTTACATCTTATTGGTTATTTCCTTGTTATCTTTATGGGTTGAATACCTTTTGTACTTAAATTAATACAATCTTTCACTTATAAAAAACAAGACTATTTTTTTTCTTAAATTTATGTCCCTTAAAATATTTGAGACTATCTCTTACAAATTAGATTCCAACCTTCCTAAGAGTCTAGCCTCCCTCACTTAAATCGTGAACAAGTCTCCTTTGGTGTCTATAACAATCTTATGTACTTCTTTCCTACATAGAACTTGGAACAAATTTTTTCCAACCCTATTTATATAATAAAACAAAATTACTTGTGCACGAGTCTATAATATATAGTCTTATCTTACAAAATTATTACTATACTATTAATAGTTTGATACATGTATAGTGACAAAGTTAAACGTTAACGATAAAATGTATCTTTTGCTAGTAATTTGATGCGATTGGGTAACAAATTCATTATGTATATGATGGTGGGGAAGTTCATCACTGTTTGTCTTGTGTTAATATCTTTATTTATATATGTATCTCTTTGTTATTGTCCTTTGCAGTTGTACCTTTAACTTTAAGTAACTTGAT
This sequence comes from Vicia sativa, assembly GCA_021764765.1. NCBI lineage: Eukaryota > Viridiplantae > Streptophyta > Magnoliopsida > Fabales > Fabaceae > Vicia > Vicia sativa. The sequence continues at coordinate 92,648,169 of CM038795.1, forward strand.
ATGGTAGTAAAACAAATTCAACATATATATAGTTTGTTGGAAGGTGCATTGCTATTCAAAATAAAAAAGTATATGAAAATAACAAGCCCCATAAGAAACAAAGACCAGAAAAAATAGAAACAATTAATCACATGCATCTAAGAAACCTTATTGTACTGTAAACACAAACTATATTGTTATCACATTTTAACTAAAGACAAATATTATTGTAAAAAAATAACTAAAGACAAAAATATTATGGTCCTAAACAAGTTGAATTTTTTTATTTATAGATTATTAATTTTATTTGAATATACATTTAAATCACATATTAGATTAAATGAATATAATATTTAAAAGATAATATATGCATGATTAGTTATATTTTCTTGTTTGACATAAATATGATGAGAAACTTTATCTCTTAAATTAACTTTTGAGATCACATAAATAAGCACTTTAAATACCTGTATTAAACAATAAGTGGAAAATTGAAAAGGAAGTTAGCATAGGTGAAAAAAGTTAATAAATCGAAACGGCTCAAGTAGAGTTTTAAAGATAACTTCAAAGTTGATAGTTGATACATAAACCGTTACGGATCACTTTCGAATGTGACATAAAGTACACAAGAAAAACATAGGATTCAACGTGACCATCATGCATATCACATTAATTTTCCACAAAGAAAAAACAGAAAATAGTAACTGAATCTTCTTCAATTTCACCTTCTTGGTCCATTATCAATTAATTGAGTAAGAACAAAATCATAGATATCATCACATGGCACGGTTACCATTGGAATAACCCTGCATTTCCATGTCGGTTTTCGCGACGCGTTCATCTTGATCACCATCGGCTTCTCCTTTGTTGGTATCTTCTTCTTGACTCTTTCCCCATAGCACGCCATAAAGCCCGGAGACAATCAAGATCGATCCAAGCGCAGTTCCAAGGTACAATTTCTCACTGAGAAAAGCCCAGCTAATAACCGCGGTAAGAATAAGCTGTAACGGAGTAAACACGGACACATACATTGGCCCTTTCCTCTCTATCGTCCATGACATCACACCGTACGTCACCGCGGTGCAAATTACTCCCTGAAAAAAATTATCTCACCATCATAATTAATGTAAAAAAATAAAATTTAATTTATGAGAATGAGAAAAAGTGTTATTTCAAGTAACAAAATCTGATTAAAATTTAACTAGAACAAATTTAAATATCTACCGTATAAATAGCAGCAGTAAGTCTCATAGTGTCATGGAGTGACCAAGATGAAGCTTTATGATCCATACAAAAAGCAAAGAACACGCACTGCATGCTGGCCAACGCACACATGTAAGCTGTGCTTGTATAAGGCGCTGGAAAATTCTTGCTCATATCAGCCTGAAATAAGCACCAACAATAGTATAGTTAAATACGAATCACTGACACAGACACCAGATACGGATACGAATGTGTTTACCTGAATGATAAACCATGAAGACCAAATGAGAGCACTAAGAGTCAACAGAACCGGGCCCAAAAGAGAGCTGGAAGAAGAACCAGAAGAGTTATCACCCCCACTTTGAAGTCTCTGAGCATATCCCCAGTGAATACTTGATTCTCCGATACCAATAACTTTTCCATGGTAAAATGACAGAAAAATTGCACCTCCCACACACAACACAGTTCCCACCACCTTTGCAATACCACTTTTTGTCTTTATGCCCAATTTCTCTTGCCTACATTAATAATCATCAAATAAAAATAATTAAAAATAATCTTATTTTTCTAAATTTATTATCATCAACCATAATTTAATTAAATATTTAGTATACAAATTAAGTTAATTAAATTAATTATTACCTGCAGATGATTGCCAATACAAATGTAAAAGCGGGGAGTAAATTGGTGAGTGCACATGCAATTGTAGGTGTTGAATATTTTAGTCCCAGAAAATAAAGAAGCTGTTGTCCTGACACTCTGCATGCAAATTTTTTAATTAGTCACATTATAATATTTACTGAATAAATATATAAAAAAATAAAAAATTGTAGGTTTAATGTAAAGGGTAAAAATGTAAAAAAAAAATTACCCAGTTACTGAAGATAAGAAAATCTGTATCATAATCCGCTTGGTCATCCTTGGAACTATATCACTGTGGAAGAGACAAAACAATATCAACAAAAGTTCTAAAAAAAATAAGTTATGTCATACTAATACACTGTTTTTACATCAATAAAATTAGACAAAAATTCTACATCATTCTGATGTCTCTAAATTTCTGTCAATATTTTCATTTTTTTGATAATGTAGTAGTCTGTATGATTATAAAAATCTATATTATATTCATTTTTGAGCATGCATGCAAGTATACGAATATGAATATTAATATTAAAATTACCGTTCAAGAAAATAAGCAAAAGGAGCTATGGAAACAGTGCCAAATATCTGCCTATACGCCACAAGGATGAGAGGGTTCATTCCAGCAACAATGGCCATTTTAGACGTGACATTCATACCGGCATAGGCCAGTTGAATTATAAGCATCAATATGAATGGAATAAAGCTAGAAAAACCCATTTTCTTCACTGATTTTCTGTTTCTCACTCTCTCTCTCTCTCTTTTGATTTGAGCTTTATCTATGTGAGAGAGATGAACAGAAACGTATAGAAGAAGAAGAAAGAGTGTTGTGCAAATGAAATGTTAGAGGAAGAGAAGTATTTATAGGGAGAGAAAGTTAGGTATGAAGTGTTATAAATTGTGTTGAGCCTAGAACACGTTTGCAATAATTGTTCCTAATATTTTTTTAAGGAAAAGGATCGGTTTCAAAGCGATTTCTTTCTTCACATTTTTTGGGTGTGTGTGTACAATTTGCTACACATTTTTTGGGTTTATGTACAAGGTTGGAAGCTTTCACTTCATTTAGAGTCTTGAAGCAACTACTAATATGTGACTATAGGTAAACTTCCAAATCCATTCCTTGTTTTACTCATGTCATTTTTAATCAAAGTAAATTCTAAATGCTGTATAAGATTCTTTTTGTTAATTTAAAGAAAAGTTCTTTGTACTATTTTAAAATATTATAACGTAATACTCACTCATCTCATCACAATATATTTGCTTTTCAAAAAAATGAAACTCCATCTCAATATATTATTAATTTTCACATTAATATTAAGTGCATTGTATAGATTAATATTTTTATAAATTTAAATACACATTAGATCATAGTAAATATATTATTTTTTTAGTCCTTTAAAATATAATCATTTTTTAAATTTATTTATCACCATTTTTTATTTTAATTTCTGCTGAATTAATTGATATAGAAATTATTCATCGTAAAGTTTATTATATTTTTTTTCATCTCATTTATATAAATTGGATTAAAATAAAATATTCTACATATTGTGGAAACTTATATCAATATTATTAAATTTTGCATGTACTAAAACATAACAATAAAAATATTAATTTGGTACTATTTATTTCTTTTATTTACTCATTCATTTTTAAAAATTGTCTCAATAATGTTAATTATAGCTTTAAGTGTAAAATTATTAATTATTAATTATTATTTTTAATTGTACAATCTAAGTAACATCTTGTGTGTTAATCATGCATAGTTGTTTCTACATTTTTAAACAAGATTACGCTGCACAGTCATTGCATGGTAGAGATGACATCAAACTAACTTGGCACTCAACAACTGCTTATTAATTCTAGTATCTAAACAAATGTTATTAAATAAATAAGGACAAAGAAGCTATTAACCCTCTTTCCATTAAAAAAGAAGAGACTTCTAGTGAAATATAAGAGATCTAGAGATATATTTTATGTTTACCAAGTAAATTTGACCGTGTAATTAATAGGTATATGTTTTGTATGTAATTATTAGTAAATTATTTTTTAAACGAATATCTACTATTAGTAATGTATATTAAAAAAGAGTAATAAATATATTAAATTGAAGCAGCTTGAGGCGATTCCGGTGCGGTGGTTTTGACTATATTCGGCGCATACTCTTACATGGCCAAAAGGCACCTCGGCCGGTTGAAGAAACAAGTGCCGGCTCGTACGAGAGTTATGGAAAGGACAATCATCACTCAGACGATTTTTGAAGAAGAATGTGGAAGTAATGTGGTTGAACCCTCGATGTGAAATGAAAATGAAGCTTCGACTGAAAATTTGAAGGAATTTGATTCTCCGATAACGAATCCTCAGAATAAAAGTGATGATCTTACCCCGATGGTGATTAAGCTAGAAATTCTAGTTCTGAATAATGTAGAGAAACTATTTGAGAAAATGTGTGAGATTACAAGTTGAAATAATGCATAAAAACTGTTTGAGGAAAGACGTGTAGAACCCCTAGATGGTAAACCTTTGGTGAATATAATCCAAGGAAACATGGACCATAATCGACACCTGAATGTTAAATATGTGGCTTCAACTTTGGTGAATGATGAAATCGAAATCACCATCAATGAAACTTATATAGAGGAGGAATTGAAATTATGTGAAATAACTCTAATTCTCTTTGCACTAGTAATCACTATTAATGAATGTAGTGAAAAAATCATGGAGAACACATGGAACTTTGTAACTTTACCAAACTTATACTACAATGTTGATTCAAAACAATGGAAGATAAAGATAAAGTGATGGGACAAATACCACATTTCATCACGGGATTCTATTATTTCTACGAAATTGTTCGACTGATTTTGAGATGAAAGAGGACTTATTGTGTGTTCTCTCCGTATGGATCACAATGCCACACCTCTAATTGGACTTATGGGGTGAAAAAGTATATCAAAGATATATAGTGCAATTGGAAATCCTCTTACCATTGATGATGTACAACAAGGAAACTAAGAATCTCTTATGCCAGAGTGCTTGTAGAAGTGGACATAACACATATGCTCAGGGACAATGTTTGGATCAAGGATCATAATGGTAAAATGCTTAAGCAAAAAATTACGTATGAATGGAAACCTATCTATTGCCAAAAATGCTTTTAGATAGGACATGATTGTGCCTTGAAGAAAGTAGCTCCAATACAAAAAAAAAGGAGAAGATATGGAGGACAATAGTGAGTCATAACCTTGTGGCCAATGATGCTAATAGTTCTGCTAAGACTTTGCCTGCAGAAAATTGGATTATGGTGACAAAAGGGAGAAGAGACAGAGGCAAAAACCCCATGCTAATTGAATGGAAAACCCATGTGCCAGAACAAGTTATGTTCTGCCAAAATAGTTTCAAGCCCCTAAAGATTGTAGAGTAAGGGGCATGAATAAGGAGGCTAGGCATAAAGAGATTTACTCATCTCCCTCTCTCTAAGTTCCAACTTTCGATCATTTCCTTACTAGAAACAAGAGTAAAGAAGAATAATAAAGAGAAAATCATAAAAATCTTTGGAAATAAATGGACATATGCTGAAAATTATACAGATCATGATAATGGAAGGATATGGCTGATGTGGAATAAAAACTTTGTTAACAACAAAATCATATAGACAATAACTCAATTAATACATGTTAAAGTGTATGGCCTTGACCAGGATCTCTTATACATGGTGACTATCATATAAGCATACAACAAACTTAAGCAAAGAATAACCTTTTGGACTGATATTGATAAGATAGGGGAGAACATGACCTATCCTTGGATTATCATAGGGACCATACTAATGTTTTCACTAGCACTGACAGGGTTGGGGGTAACCCAATTCAAGATAGTGAGTACAAATACCATGCTGATATAATGCAAAACTTGAGCCTTTATGAAGCCTTGACAAAAGGATGTTACTACACTTGGTCAAACAAAAGCATTCAGAGCACCATACTTTCAAGAATTGACATGATTGTTCCTTGAAGAAAGCATCTCCCAGACAAAACTGAGCAAATATGAAAGCCAAAAACTACTCAACCTAAACTAGGAGGGAGTCATGCCCTTGTGGCCAATGATGCCAATAACCATGCTAGGAGTGTGCCTGTAGAAAAATAAATAGTGGTGACAAAAGGGATAAGAGACAAAGGCAAAAATTGTAAGAACAAGATTTGGTTTTGCATCTGGCCTTTAGTTTTGATGATAAGAATACAATGTTTGTTATAGAATAATTTTGTACCCTAATGATTTTTTTTAGTGTGTAGCTTTTGCTAAAAGGTTTTATCTGTGATAAAATGGTGTGTGACATCATCAGTTTCGGGAATCAACACACTCTAACTCAAGAGAGATACAAAATATGTGTTACAAAGACATTGTCAAGTTCTAGAATGTTTCTGAACAATGGTTTTGAAGAAAAGTAGTCTAAAGCTTCTAACTTTGATTATGATGGAATAACTTATGAAGATTATGCGCTTGCATGTTCTAAGGTTTTGAAGACCATATTTTGAAGACTCTAAAGACAAGGTTCTGCTAGACAAGTTTTAAAGACTCTAAAGACAAGGTTCTGAAGACTCTCATTCCGGTTTTGATCCTTTTAAGCATGCTTCATCAACACGCATTCTAAAGCCTCAAAAGATTAGAAGATAAGACCAAAATGTTTTTACGTGATGAATATTACATGGTACAAGATCAAATATACCTCCCACTACTCCGATTTTATGGTGCAAGGATAGTATTATGGTATGATTTTGTCTATCACTCTCACCGACTATTATGAAATAATACAGCTAGAATTTGGAATTCCTATTCTACCCTCCTACGTATCTTTCTTTTGATATATAAATAAAAATTGGAAGAATGGAAAACAACTTTCCCCAAAAACGTTTCATGTTAACTCTCAGACGTAGATCTTTCATCTTTGTGTAAAGAGATGTAAATCAAGGAATTTTTGTTCATATACTTTCTAGAAATACCTCTGTGTTCATCTTTGTATTTCCATCTTTGTAAATATACTTTCTTAGAAGCATCTTATAAACACACCTTTTGTATCTTAACTTTTTAGTTGATTATTACTAGAGAGACTAGGGTATAGTTAGAAATTCTCAAAAGACATTGACGGGTAGTCTTTGTGGATTGTAATCAGTTTGGTTATAGTGGATTAAGTCCTTGTTAAGAAAGGAAAAATAACCTTGGTAGGTGGAATGTATTAATTTCGTTAACAGTGAACTAGGATAAAAATATTTTTGTTTATTTGTTTTTGTTCTTGTTTCATCTTTGATTGTGTTGGGTAAAAAAAGTTTCAAATCTAGAAATCGAATCCAACCCCGTTTCGTGTGTTTCATGTACCCTCAATTGGCATACGGGCTTTGGTTATGGTATTGATTTTTTATCAAATAATTCACCGTGTCATATAAAGATCCAAATTTTTTGTTGAAACACAATGGCAGGAATCGTTCCACTAGTTACACCCGTTGTGAATGAAAGAGATAAGTATAACGTCAAACCTCCAGTCTTTCATGGAGAAAGGTTTGACTATTGTAAAGGAAAAATAGAGAGTTTATTTCTTGGTCACTATGTAGATCTATGGGATATGTTAGTTGATGGCTACGAACATCATGTTGATGCTAGTGGAAACAAGATAGAAAGAAAGTGATGATTGGGCAACAAAAGAAAGATTACAATAAGCATCACAAAGCTACAACAATTACGTTGAATGATATTTATTATACTTTATGATAATATCACAAATAGAGACACAATGATTTCTATATTTGATTATTTGAATATAAATCATGAAGAAAATGCTCAAGTAAAAGAAACCAAGGTGCTTGCCTTGATCCATAAGTATGAAACCTTCAAGATGGAAGATGATGAAATAATTGAGAACATGTTCTCAAGGTTTCAAACTCTTGTTGCAAGACTGGAGGTTGTGAAAAAGTGTATTCTACTACATATCACGTCAAGAAAATTATCAGAAGCCTACCCAAGAAATGAAGGTCTATGGTAACTGCACTGAAACTGGCCAAGGATCTGAACAACACTTCTCTGGAGGAACTTGTTAGTTCTTTAAGAAGTCATAAGATAGAGCTTGAGGAAGATGATATTCAAAGAATATGAAAATCAATGGCTCTGAAATCTTTGGGAAATTATAAAAAGACTAGATCCCTTCAAATTGTTGAAGAGAAGAACATGAAGAAGATTCAGAATAGTAAAGTGATATGTCTCTTGTTTCCAGAAGGGTTAATCAACTCTAGAAGAAAAGACAAAGAAAAGGAAAAGGATTTTGAAGGATGAGTAGTAGCTTCGAATTAACTTCTAAATAAAGGAAGTATCGTGTACAAATAAAGACATCACATGCTTTGAATGTAAGGAGCCATGTCACTACAAGAATGAATGTCCCAAGCTCAAAAACGACAAGCCAAAGCAAAAAGTCTTCAAAGGGAAGAAGAAAATGATGATGGCTACTTTGGATGACTTAGATTCTTTAAAATATGATTTAGAGTAAGATTAAGCGAATGTGGCTTTGATGGAAAGCATCAAAGCTTATGATGAGAAGATTCATTTGGAGCCATAATCAAATTCTGAAGAGGTATTTTCTAAACTCCCTCGTTCTGAATTAGAGTCGTGTTTGTGTGAGATTTTGGAAAAATATTAGGACCTTTAGAACAAATATAAGGATCTGAAGCAATTCCATGTATCTGAATCAGAGGCATACAGTAAGCTTAAGAAAGGATTATCCATTTTAAATGAAGAAAGTTTTATTCTTAAGAATGACAACTCTGCCCAATAAAAGTTTTAAACTTGAGGAAGAAATGACTCAATAGCTTTTTTGAGTTCCAACGATGTCATAAGGAAGTATCAAAAATATTTCCAGAAATTCCTTGCTAGAAGCCTAGATAGAATCAGAATGGCTTCAATGATTTATGGTGTCAGCAGAAACGAAACAATTGGAATTGGTTATGAATCTGATGAAGAATCCACTTCCGAGAAAGATGAAAAACCAAATACTCTTAAGTCTCACTTTGTACATGTTTCTTTTGTGCCTAAATAAAAACTTATTTCAAAACCCAAGGAAAAACCAAAAGCTACACCTCGTTGTTTTCACTATTCATATAAATATGTTTATCCTTCTCATAAACCCAAGTTTATTATGAAATCTTGGAGTACTAACAAGAAATAACCCAAAAGAATATGAGTACCCAATAACAAGATAATCTATGTTGCAGATATCCTTTTGCATCCAAGTTGAAAAACTAATCATGGTACCTATACGATTGGGCCATGTTAGCATGAGAAATTTTTTTTAGCTAAATAAGCTTGATTTAGTCAGAGGTCTTCATAAGTTGAAATTTTCTTCAGATAGTCTTTGTGAAGCATGCCAGAAAGTCAAGTTTTCTAAAATTTATTTCAAACAAAAGAATTGTGTGTCTACCTCTAGGCCTTTGGAACTCTTACACATTGATCTCTTTTGACCAGTGAAAAGTGCTTCTGTCAATGGTAAGAAATAAAGTTTAATCATTGTTGATGACTACAACTGATGGACATGGGTTAAGTTTCTTCGACACAATGATAAGTCATATTCTCTATTCTCTACCTTCTTCTCATAAGTGAAAAACGAGATGGATTTTAACATTCGTAAAGTCAGAAGTGATCATGGTGGTGAATTTGAAAAATATGGTTTCTGAAAAAAATTGAAAATAACTTTTCCTGTGATTTCTCCTGCCTTAGAACTCCACAACAAAATGGAGTTGTAGAGAGAAAGAATAGGACTTTGCAAGAAATTGGAAGAAACATGACCAATGAGACTAACATGGCTAAGTATTTATGTGATGAAGCATTTAACACAACATGTTTTATTCAAAACAAGACTTTTATTAGAACAAGTGTGAATAAGGCTCCATATGAATTGTGTAAGAACATAAACCCAATATTTCATATTTTCATCCTTTTGGATGTGATTGTTTTATTTTGAACACTAAGGAAAATTCTAACAAGTTTAATTCTAAAGCACAAAATTATTTAATGTTGGAATACTCTGAACGCTCAAAAGGCTATAGAGTGTATAATACAAAAACACGGATTGTTGAAGAATCAATTCATGTTAGATTTGATGATAATCTTGATCCAAAAAAGTCAAAGCTAGTTGAAAAATTTGGAGATTTGGAAATCACCTATTCAAGCTCTAAAGGTGAATTTGTTGCCAAAGAACTCGAGAAGAAGGATTTTGATGATGTTCAACCAGAAGTTGTTGAAGTTCGGACTCCTCTAAGGAAGCCCATACAAAGATCTTCACATTTTGAAAATTTGATTATGGGTGACAAGACTGAACTAGTAAGAACCAGATCCTTGTCTAAACCTTTTGAAGAGACGTTTCTGGGTTTGGTGTTCCTCATAAAACCTACTGATGTTGATGAAGCACTTCTAGACACAAAGAGGATTCTAGCAAATCAAGAAGAACTTAATCTATTCTTCATAAATGATGTGTAGTATCTTGTGCCCAGACCCAAAGGTACTCGTGTTATTGGAACCAAGTGGGTCTTCACAAAATAGCTCAGTGATAAAGGAGAAGTGGTAAGAAACAAGGCTCAAGTGGTAGCATAAGGTTATATTCAGCAAGAACGAATCACCTATACATAAAATTTTGCACCAGTTGACAGGTTATAGTATATTCTTATCTTAATTTCTCTTGATGTTAATCGTGACATTGTCTTGTATTAGATGGATATTAAGAGTGCATTTCTGAATGGTTACATAACATAAGAAGTATATGTAAACCAACCTCCTGGGTTTGAAAATCATAAGCATCTATATTTTGTTTTCAAAATTAAGAAATCATTGCTTTCACAGAGCATGGTATGAAAGACTAATCAATTCTCTTTTAGTAAATGATTTTACCAAAGGAAATGTGGATAATACTTTGTTCTATAAAACATTCAAAAATGATATTCTATTTCGTTATGTTAATGCTACCTTGTGCAAGGAATTTGTTATGCATATGCAGAATGAATTTGAGATGAGTCTGATGGAAGAACTCAAGTTCTTTATGTGAATAGAGATAAACCAAAGTCCAGAAGAGACTTATATCCATCCGAGCAAATACACCAAAGAAATGTTGAAGAAGTTTGACTTGTCAGAATGCAAGACAACCAAGACTCAAATGCCTCATATGTGTATTCTAGAGAAGGATGAGGTAATAAACAAGGTAGATCATAACCTGTATGATAGGTTCTCTATTGTATTTGACTGCTTATAGACCTTAAATTTTATTTAGTGTTTGCTTATGTGCTCGCTTCCAATCAGATCCTAGGGAACCATACTTAACAGTTGTTAAGAGGATTTTTAGGTATCTAAATGGTGTTACTAACCTTGGTTTGTGTTATAGAAAATCAAGTGAATAAAAATTAGTAGGTTATTGTGATACTGATTATGATGGAGATAGACTAGAGATGAAAATCACTTTTGGAAGCTGTCAGTTTCTAGGAGACAACTTGATCTCATGGTCTAGCAAGAGGCAATCAACAATTGCATTGTCAACTGCAGAAGATTAGTATACTGCAACTTCTAGATGCATCACTTAGGGTCTATAAGATAGAATATTTTCCAAAAGCAAAACTTCATCAAATGGTCACATCCTCTGAAATTTTATGGGAGAACACATATGCATCACTAAAGATGATTTAGCAGTACTTATTCAACATAATGGAAAAGGAAAAAGGTGTTACAATACACCTATTTTCTTCAAAAATATGTCTGAATTTTCTGCTGCAATCTTTCTAGATGGAAAGGATTCATATCATCCCAAGTGTCTTCACAACCATCACAAGATATGGTTTAGGGTTGTTCTAGGTTGTATACATCATTGTCCTTCCTCCAAATATTATGACTACATCAGCACATATCATAAGCATATGATATTCCTAATATCTTCGGGTGTCAAGATTAATCTTATAGCAATATTGTTCAAGTACTTGGGAGATATTATGGGACGACTTAGTTTTGACATCATGGTGGAAAGTAAACTAGTGGATTCTTCGAATCTACAAAAAAATATAAATAGATGATTTTGGTAATCCTCTAGATGAAAGAAATCTAAAGACCATGGCCTTGATTTCTGAAGTCAATGTTCTTCCAAATCTCTAGATAAAACTTCTATCTCTTTCAGTAGAATGCTCATGGAAGATTATCATGCATATAACCTTACAAGGTTTCCATGGTTTATTCCATTTCACACCAATGATCCTAGACTAGAGAAGTCTTATGAAGCTCCTTATGCGCCCCCAATAAAGAGAAAGATAAATCATTCTCATAATAAAAATGACGATGGTCCTTATGTATCTAAGAAGATCAAGATTTCAAAGTCTACGAAGAGATCTCCTGAAGTCATTCCATAATCTACTGATGTGAGCTCTGAAAATCCCAAGGTTTCTAGAATATCCTCCACTTCAAGGACTCTGGAACCATGTAAGGTAGATAAAGTTGAAGTCTCTTCTTCTTCAGGTTTTCTATTCCAAAAAATTTGTTACTCAAATACGCTTTTATTAATTCATCTATCACCTTTTCACTCAAACTTCTTCTCCACCATCATCACCTCTTGTCTCCACACTTGAAACAAAGAATGCTCCCAACTAGAAAAATCCAAATCCAACACAAGTTACAACTTTTAATCCTCAACCATCCCCCATAAACCCAAAACCTTCTAAAGATACTTCTTCAGAAATAGTTATAGTTGTAACCACTCAACTTAAGCCTTCACAACAACTATCATTATCTATCCCTCAACCATCTGATCTTGTCCTTTCAAAAACTAACCCCACCATAAACATACATCTTCAACCTAGCCCGCCACCTCAAATTATCATCTCACAACTTCATCAAGATGAGTTAAACCTCAATCTCATCTATGATGACCCATCCTCATCAAAGCAACCAAAAACCACAACCAGTAACATTTTGTTTCACTTATACGCACTTGTGACTACGTCGGAGGGTTCTGATTCAGATATAGAAATTGTTATAACTATCCCCTCATCCATCCCTTCTAACACTGGAGTGTCTAACTTTTTAAGTTTCCAGTCATACCAAGTAGAGTCTCTAAACCTTACTTCACTCCTTCTGACCCTTTTTTCCTCTAAATTGATGTTCGTCCAACTCCCATAGATGAATTATTAAATAAGTTTATATTTGATACGTTGGATAGACTTCGCTCTTTGGTAGATAATTATAATTACTGTGAGGATCCTGATGAAAGTAATGCCTTATGGCATAACTTCAGAAAATGGATGGATTCTAGAAGTTCAGAAATCCAATTCTTCTGCTTCATGGATGCTATAAGAAAGGTCAATGTGATACTTTCTACAAACATGGCACCTCCTCTGGTGCTTCTTCTCCATGCACCAGAAGTTGAAATTCCCTTGGTAGTTTCTAACCAAGTGATTCAACCTTTTAATAAGACTCTTGAGATTGGAACTTCTTATGGAGAGTTGAAGACTCCTGCTTCTAGCTCTAAGATTTTTCCTCCTGTGATTAAGGAAACTCTGGACGAGTTCAAAAGAGAGAATTCATTTGTCAGTCATTGTCTGGACAAATAGGATGAGAGATTCAAGGAGCAAGTTGAAACCAATTCTATGATCACCAACGTTCTCAGAGATATCATGTCAAGACTACCTCATTCGCCTCCACCACAAACTTAGCCCATTTATTTTACCTTTGTTTTAAGAACTTAGTTTTTAATTTTAAGTTTTAAAAATTTGTACTTTATTTGATTTTATTCAATGAAGTTCTGATTTTTGGTTACTTTACTCAAAGTCTTTTTGATTTCTGGAAAAGGGGGAGAAGTAAGATGATTTTGATATATGTATTTCTCATAACTAATCTCATGCATGTTCTAAAATTTTCGCCTTTAACATTGTTTGACTAATCACGAGCTTTGAGAAAGTTCAATGAGGTTTTCTAAACAAGCAATTCAAAAATTCTGAAGAGATAAATGTTTTTATATCTAGAAATCATGGTAATAAAGTCATGTTATCCAAAGCTCTGCCTAAATTAAACTCAACTAGACTCTGTTAAACCATACTCTAGTACATCAGTCATGGTTCAACTAGGTTATGATACACAAGTTCTAATACTTTATCAAAACCAATGTCTATTTGTTTTGATAGCAAGGGGATACAATCAACTAGAAAATTCTATTCAGATTAATGACAAACCAGGAATCTTTACTCAAACTCTGATAGTGTCCTTAAATAGGCATTCTAGTCAAAGCCTCATAGAGCTATAATCAGGAAATTATTTCTTTCACGTTGATTAAGGTGTTTTATACTTCAAAATTATTTTATAAGCATTGAACTCAGGGGGGATCCTCTTAACAAGTTGAGATCAGTTTTGAGAGTATATAATACACGGAGATCCGTTTAGCTAACTTTGAAATGTTTTTGTGTGATTAAACATATAAAAATTGTTCATCGAAATACATAGTTTTGTATCATCAAAAATGGGTGAGATTGTAAGAACAAGTTCTAAAATGCTTCTAAACAACAGTTCGGAATAACGTTACTCTAATGCTTCTGGGTGTGACTCTAATGGAAGAGCTTATGAAGATTTCTCAAGATCTGAAGATTATGTGCTTTCATGTGTTGAGGTTTGGAAGACCAAGTTTTGAAGACTCTGAAGACAAGGTTCTGTTGAAAAGTTTTGAAGACACATAAGAAAAAGTTCATAAGACTCTCATTTTGGTTTTGATCCATCTAAGCATGCTTAATCAACACACATTGTGAAGCCTCCAAAGATTGGAAGATATGGTCAAAAAGGATTTACATGAGAGAATAGTACATGGTACAAGATCAGATACTCCTCTCACTACTCTGATATTGTGGCGCAAGGACAATACTATGATACGATGTGGTCTACCACTCTCCATGACTTGTATACAAGAATACAACTAGAATTTAGAATTTCCATTCTACCCTCAAATGGGTCTTTCTATGGCTATATAAAGAAGACTTAGAAGAATGGAAAAAAACTTTTTCCCCAAGAACTTTTCACGTGAAATCTTAAACATAAATATTTCATCTTCGTGTAAATAGCTATAAAGTAAGGAATTTTTGTTCATATACTTCTAGAAACACTTTTGTGTTCACCTTTGTATTTTAATTTGTGTAAATATGCTTTCTTAGAAGCATCTTGTAAATTCACTATGGCATAGTCAGAAATTTTCAAGAAAACATTTATGTATAGTCTTTTTGAATTGTAATTAGTTAGTTATAGTGGATTAAGTCCTTGTTGAGAAAGGAAAAATAACCTTGGCAGGTGGACTAGATTAACTTCGTTAACAGTGAACCGGGATAAAAATATTTGTGCTCACTTTTTTTCTTGTTTCATCTTTGATTGTGTTGGGTAGAAAAAGTTTCAAACCCTATTTTATTGTGTTTCCTATATCTTCAAAAACCCCATGCTAACTGAATGGAAAACCATTGTGCCTGAACAAGTTATGTTATGCCAAACTATTTTCAAGCCCTTAAAGATTGGTGAATGTCTTATAGGGAACCCCTCCCATAACCTGTGATTGTTACATGGAATGAAAGGGACACGAATAAGGATGAGGCACAAAGAGATTTTCTTGTCTCTCTGAGTTCCAAGAGCCTATTATTGCCTTAATAAAAACAAGAGTAAATAAGAATAATGCAGAGAAAATTAGAAAAATCTTTCGAAATAAATGGACCTATGCAAACAATTATAAGGATCATGATAATGGGAGGATAGAGATGATGTGTAATAAGAACTCTATGAACATCAAAATCATGCAGACAACAACTCAATTAATACATATTGAAGTGTATAATCTTGATCAGAATCTCTTATACTGGGTGAAAATCATATATGCATACAACAAACTTGAGAAATGAAGAACCCTTTGGACTGATATTGATAACATATGGGAGAACCTGACCTATCCATGGATTATCATGGGGGGACTATAACAATGTTCTCACTAGAAGTGACAAGGTTAGGGGGACCCAATTCTAGATAGTGAGTACAGATACCTTATTGATATGATGCAAAACTTGGGCCTTTATGAAGCCTCGACCAAAAAATGTCACTACACTTGGTAAAAAAAGCATCCATAACACCGCATATTGAAGAATTGATTGGATGATTGGGAATGTGAAATGGTTCCAAATTTATCATAGTTCCATTGTGGAAGTGATGGCTCATAGAATTTCTGATTACACCCCTATTAGAGTTAGGGAAAACACATAGGTTCATTTCAGAAGGACCATCTTCAAATTCCTAAATTGTGTTTTTTAAGACACTTCATACTTACATTTAGTTGTTCAAAGTTGGTAAGAAAATATTAGAGGATGTGAAATGTATAGATTATGGAGGAAACTGCATAGACTGAAACCAACCATCAAGCCTTTAATTAAAAAAGTGACTGAAATTCAGATCAAAATTCAACAAGCTAGACAAGATTTGTTGCAGGAACAAGAAAATATTAATAGTCACTTATTTGACCACTAGACTATTGATCATGTTAAACTTTGCACTGGCCATCTTATTCAGCTGAATCACGTTGAGAAATATGTCCTTATGCAAAAGGCTAAAATTACATGGTTGAAGCTTGGAGACAACACCAATTCTTTTTCCCATGCTTTAGTAAAAGAAAAGAATAAGCATAAAGGGATAATATTCTAACTTCTTTGAAGGGAAATGTCCTCGACACTCAGGAGACTATTGAAGAGGAAATTGTGGAATTCTACACCAAACTAGTGGAAACTAAAGCAACTAAATTTAAAGGCATTGATATACATGCTATTAGAAGGGGTAACAAATTGGCTTGGGAGAGTTCTCAAAAAATTACCAGAACTTTTGATGGCAAGGAAAGTTGAAATTCTCTTGTAACCAATGGAAATACCAAAGCTCCAGGTATTGATGGTTTCAATTCTTTCTTTTTAAAAGCTTCCTAGCCAATTTTGAAACATGATGTTAAAAAGGCTATTATGGAATTCTTTAAAACTAATGATATGTACCTAGTTGTCAAATGTTCACTTATCACCTTAATTCGAAAAACCTTTGAGGTTGCCATCATCAAAGATATGAGACCTATTTCCTGTTGTAGAACTATCTACAAAATTATCTTAAAAATCCTTACTAATAGGCTAGGAGAAGTTATTCATGAAGTAATTGATGAGAGTCTATCATCTTTTGTGTCTGGGAGAGTCAATCATAATAACATAATGCTAGCTCAGGAATTGGTTAGAGGGTATAATAGAAAAAATATATCTCCTAGGTGTATAATCCAAATAGACATACAAAAATATTACGATACAATTGAGTAGTCTACTTTAATTCACATTATTACTGAGTTTGGCTTCCCTCAAACCTTCATTTACTTGATTGCGGCCTATGTAACAATTGTACGTTATCGTTTCCCTATTAACGTTGTTCCCTCTAAGATTTTTAAAGAAAGATAAGGATTGAGACAAGGTGATTCAATGTCAACTCTTCTTTTTGGAATGATAATGGAATATCTTCATAGAACCATGCAAGGTCTTGATCTTATCCCCAACATGAACTTCCATCCAAAGTGTGACAACTTGAAAATCATAAATTTATGTTTTGCTGATGACTTGCTTCTTTTTTGTGAGAGGTGATGTGGGATCTGCCAAGCCGATAATGAACAATTTCAGGGGCTTCTCAGTTGCAGCTGGCCTTGAAGCTAACATTTCTAAGTGTAAAATTTACTCTGGTCGGGTGGATGATGCGGGTAAGATGTTAATTTATGAGGAGATTGGTTTTGATACAAGTAACATGTTGTTTAAATATCTTGCAGTTCCTCTTGCTAGTAGGAAAATCTTAATTACTACACCCTCTGGACATATTTATAAGCAACAAAAAACTTTTAGATTCATTGAATAAATGATGTATCTAGTCATTCTTCTATACCAGATACATTAATTATTCAATGAATCCAAAAAAAAAGTGTTGCTTATAAATGTGTCTAGAGGGTGTAAGTGCCAACCATTGATAGACAACATGATAAAAAAGGCTGAACCATTGGAGCACTATACTTATCTCTTATGTTGACAGACTGCAATTAGTGAAAAGTGTGTTATTTGCAATTGCCAATTATTTGATGCAAATTTTTCCTCTTCCCAAGAAAGTGATAAAACATATTAAGAGTATTTGCATAAAGTTTCTCTGGATAGGTAAAGATATCCCATCGAAGAAATCTACTATTGCCTGGGATCACATTTGTGACCCGATATCTGCAGGTCGTAGGAATGTTATTGCTCTCTCCAATTGAAACCAAGCTGCTATTGAGAAAATTTTGTGGGATGTCTGTGCCAAAGAAGACAAGATGTGGATCTGATGGATACACTTGTATTACATCAAAAGTAGAGATGTAACAACCTTTCAACCAACCATGCATACCTCTTGGGTTCTTAAAGCCATATTCTAGCACAAAGAAGCTCTTATTCAGTCGACCACTTGTATGGATTTTAAAGCTTCGGGAAAGTATGAGACTCACGAAATGTATAATATGTTGTCGGTGCTAAACCTAAAGTGTTTTGGAGAAAACTTTTCTTTGGGAACATTGCTAGACCAAGAGTTTTTTTTTACATTATGGATGACATGTCAAATGAGATTATAAACCAAAGATAGATTGAGTAAATTCGAGATTTTATCAGATGGTATGTGCATGTATTGTGGGGATCACGAGACTTGTAACCACCTATTTTTTTAGTACGAAAAAACTAAAAGTGTTTGGAGCCAAGTCCTCACATGACTGAATTACAATCATGTTTCAAAGATGGGATATTGAGTTGCAATGGTGTAGTGTAAATTCATTGTAAATTCAATATGCAAAG
This sequence comes from Vicia sativa, assembly GCA_021764765.1. NCBI lineage: Eukaryota > Viridiplantae > Streptophyta > Magnoliopsida > Fabales > Fabaceae > Vicia > Vicia sativa. The sequence goes on from CM038795.1 coordinate 92,666,885, forward strand.
GCAGCAAAGCTAAAATGTTGAAGTGTTTAGCGGAAAATTTACTCGTTTTGGATGATTAGAAATCAAATTATTTTCAAAAATCAAAATCCTAAGAAACTTCGGAGCACGAAGATCATTCAAAATATGCTTTGGCGTATGAAGACCAATCAAAAGTTAGTTAGATTTTGTATGAGAATGTAACTTGATTGGATTGGATGTGTTTTTGTGTTTTTTGTCCGGTTGTTTGTTTGTAGAGTTTGGATCGTTGGATCAGCTTGAATTTTATCGATCTTTTTAGAGTAAAATTATTATTTCCTCCAAAATAAATATTAATTTATTTTTTATAAATGACCTTACATTTTCAATTATTATTTTTTTTAAAAAGCTAAAGATTATCTTTATATTATTAATTTTTTTTAGGTTTCATATTAAATTTTTTGAAAGAAATATTAATACTTTAGCATTAGCAGAAAAAAAAGAAACACTTATTTTGCTTATAATTTCTAAATTGTAAATAATATTTTAATTATAAATTTGGTAATTACGTTTTAAAAAATTGTTTGGATGACAAATAAATAAATATATTTTTTAAGAAAAAGAACAATCTAGCTAATAGCCAACTTAAGAGCCAGAAATACTCAAAGCACGAGAAACCTCCTAAAAGCATAAGGTGAGGACATAATTAATTTTAAAAAACAATATATTAAAAATAGTAATAAATTCAATTGATTATCTTATTAGTGCTTTGTAAAAAATTCTAAAACAACAACCGAAAATGAATACAAAAGTACTGGTACTATAATCTTGTAGTTTGTGTTTTGCTAAGAAATCTGAAAGTAGACAACAATAATCATTAAACAATACTTGTGTGTTGTTTTAATAAATAAAATTTGTTTTAAAATAAATATTATTTTCACTTTTAAACATAAAAATAATTGTTATTTTTTTCAATTATACCATTTAATTATTAATTTTTACACTACAAATAATAAATTTATAAAGTTAATATAATAAAATATAATAACATATGACACTATTATTATTTTTTTAATTTTTTAGTTTGTGTGAAAATACCTTAACCATAGTTTATTTTAAAACGAAAAAATATTTTGCTTATTAAAAAGTTAAATACACAAGTTTTAAGACAACCATTTTATATTCATTTTGCTAACTTATTCCCTTGTTAACATTAGTCATCTTTTATTACTCGCAGTAGTATGCGTGAAGGGAAAAAAACAACGGCGTCTCTTATGATAGAAAAGAGGCAGTAATAAATTTTCTTGCAAATGATAACCAATGAGTGAAAACGGTGTAGAAATTTGTAAGAAGTTACAGCTGTTAATCTATGGGACTGTCAACAAAAACAATAAATAAAAGGGACCATTTAATCACATTTTTCATAGTATTCATTTTCTAACCCCACCAAACCCTACCAAGATCTTGAATTCAACGTCAACAACTGTTTGCAACAAACCAATTTTGCATGTTTCTCATTATGGTGTAGTGTTACTACTAGTATTAACCTCATTTGATAGTAATAAAATTTTGGACAGAAGTTTATGTTTTCAAGGAATGCCAAATTAATTACGGCATTAAATTTTTTGTCTTGGGAAAGGGATTGTGATACCAGTGAAGGTAAAAATTATGCAGTTAGGAGTTAATACTTGATAGGTATCTTCTATGTATGAGCATACATACATTACTTCTAGGGTTTGTTTTTTCTTACTCACTTTATTCTTCACTTCCCCCTCACGAGATGTTTGCTTCTAATTTTGAATAAACGTTTTGATTGAGCTACACGAATTTATGCTAACATAGACATTGCTTCAAAATTATTTTTACGTCAGTATTTCAAACTTATCTCGATATATACCTATATTTAATCATCAAATTCTATACTTTTCCTTACATCACATTTGTCGCCATGTATATATGTATAGTTTATATACATAAATAAAATTATAGATACATATATTTGAATAAAAAAACGTAAAAGTTTCACAAAAATTTAATTTAATTTTTTTATTATTGTGTATGCATGGGAAAGTGACGGGACTAGAAATTTTAGACAGTTTAAATAAAAATTTAAACCGCAAATTACATATGATATAATATATAATTTTGTCACTGTTTGTACTAATTTTGTCTCTGTTTTTATTAATTTTGCACATATTTTTATTAATTTTGTCTCAACTTTTATCTAAAAATCAACTACTAAGTTGAAAAAGATACAAAAAAAGAAAAATAGAGATTGAATCCGAACGCGTGTTTGGGTTCGCTGAGCTATGGCTCAGCTCCAGCATGGCACATTTTATGTTAAATTAACACAAAATTTAATTGTAATAAATATAATTTTAATTTTTAAAAGTAAATAAATAAAATTTGTAAATTTGAATTCACATTTATGCAAGTAATTTTTTTAATTCATCAATTTATATGGATTAATATAATTAATATGACATATTAATTAAATTAAATATGTAATTCATTATAAATATTTAATTTTTCAATAAAAATAAAAAACTTATTTAGTATAATATATTCTAATAGATTAACGAGTTAATTCATTAAAAAAATTATTCATTTTAATTAAAAGCTATATTTTGATGCATGCATATTATATAAATATGTTCAAGAGATTTGTTTCACAATATAAACATGACTTTTTTTAGTTAAGTATTTAAAGGAATAGCTACCTGAGCTAATCAGGCTAGTCAGTATAATAGGCGTATAGCCCTATTGGTTGGTTGGAAAATTCTCACCTCTAGTCGTAGGTTTAATCTAATAATCCGTCCTTTGTTAATACACTACACATACATACAAATGGGAATGCTGATTAGCCTTTCAAAATAGAAGATATCTCTTGCATATTTTAATTTGTTAAGGCATTAATCCAGGATCTTAATTTTCACGTAATGCTAAAATCCCTTCTGCTTAGGATGGAAGTAAGTGCCGGCTATAGAAATACACTTATACAGCCAAGTAATATGAAATTAAGGAAACCAACACTTACTAGGAAATAATTCATGAATTCTCTCCAATCGAATTTCCTCATGTTTTCTCATGTGAACACTCCAAACCCTTCAATTTTATTTTTAATACTTAAATTATTTAACTTTTATTTTTAATGACTTAGATTTGATTGAACCCTCCATTCAGATTCATTCCCTACACTAAGCATCAAGAACAAGGTATCGTTGGGTATCTAAAATAATTCATCTGGTCTCTATTACAAGAAAAGTATTAATTTTTATAAATTAATCGAATTATCAATATATTTGATCTAGATCGAAGGGAGTATATTTTAAGACGATGATCATAATTGTTCTGAAGTGGCGACCGAGGTATGTGGTTGGATGTTAGGAAGTGGTGTTGTATCTATAAAGAATTTAACGTTTAAGTTAGTGATATTTTTACGAGAGTATAAATTTTTCACAAAATTTATCTTTCACACTTAAAGGTGACTCTTTTTATATAAGTGACATGTAGAAGAAAGCTTCAACCAAGTAGAAGAAAAGCTTGATGATCATTTTGGGTTGTACAAGACGACCATCCATAAGCAAGGTTGTTAATAGATGAACTAAAAATAAGATAAAAGATGTATCGTTCAATAGGGGCAAATACATGTAGGTCGAGAATAAAATTCTATCAAAGAAACACCTTGAAAGTAATAAAAAAAATGGAAAAAATGGTGAACCAGAAGTTGACGCAAAAAGTATATTTAAAAGTTGCACTAGGATAAGTTTATCAAATCTAAAAGAAGAGTGCCCATAGAAAGTAATACAAAACTTATTCAGCATGTGTGAATACCATAAGTCTCCCGAAGGAATGATAAGTAAGCTTAGATGTCCATGACTTATAGTAAGGTGCCCAAATTAGACTTGGGCTATCCAATGTAATTTTCACCATTCTAATGAACGAGGATAATGACGTGTCCTTATATACCCACATGATATATGGGTCATTCAAGGAGGAAAACTACGTTTCCCATGATTATACATGAGAATTAATTTACATGTATCCTTTGCTCCTGGGGGAAAAGGGAGAATAATCACTCCTTGGGTCCAAGGATTTAGCCCCCAAGGAATCAAGTCCAATTGGTCTCTATAAGTACCTTAACATTAGGGTTGAGGAAGGGAGAATCACTCATTCATATAGAAACCACATATATATAAAGATTATCACCACTCTACGTGAGCTAGATCTAAACACCATTAACAATCATAAATATCATATACAACCCTCTGAAATATGGTTGTCCACTTATTGTAATTTTTTAGCAAGTACAAAGGTCTGACGACGCACGGAAATTTTATAAAATGAGTGTGTATGACATAAAAGACAATTTTTAAAGAGATCAAGTATCAAAGATGCAAATCTAACTTGTCTACCTAAGATGACATGTTAAATAGTGTGTAAGTTCAGAGTGCGCCTAAGAGGGGGTGAATTAAGACTTAAAAATTTATCTGATTTTAAAAACAAGTTGTTCTTATTTTTGGTTTGGTGTTTAAGTGTTTAGAAATGTGTTTCTTTCTTTTTTTTGGTTATGAATTAAGATGAAAGCGATACATGCAGAAAATTAAAGAACACAAGGATGTATCTTGGTTTCCCTCACAGTCCAAGAGTACTTCAGTCTCCTTTCAAGACGAAAGATATTTCACTATTATCTGATCTTTGTACAAGCCTTATACCAAGATTTCTCCTACAATCTTGTAACAACAATACCACAAAGAACAATCTTCTTAGATCAACCAAGTTGAAATGAGAACAATCCTCTCACTTTCAACCTCTTGCTTCCAACAATCCTGGATAGCAAGGAATAAAAAAATCAAATAATCTTAATTTTAACAATCTTGGAAAATAAGATAATACAACAAGAGTTTTTAAGAATATGAAATTTGTAGAAAAATTATCACTTTGAGTGAAGTATCAATATAATTGATCTTTCCTTCAACCAAGCAATTTATGATAATAGAATATAGTGCCCAAGTGTTTGTGAATATGACACGAATTTTTCTAGACTAATATGGAAATACATGTAGAAAAATTATTGGTGAAGTTCAACACAAACACTTGTTTTGAAATTTGAATGATAAAAATGATGTTAGATTGCTATGAAAGAGGTGAATTATAATTTAAAATTTTATGTATTTATAAGTGCATAACACCTGTATGAATCATGGTGAAGTCGTGGAAAAATATCATGAAAAAATGGCAAGTTAAAATGAAAAGGTTTCATGAAGAAGTGCATGAAAAGGTGTTAAAAAGTTGTTGTATTTTTCAAATTCGTACAGGACTTATTAAGTCAGTTTTAGCGGATACCTGACTTAATAATTGCATAACACTTTTATGAATTTCAAAAATAAAATACTGCTTCAGACCGGTACAAATTAGGGTGGTTTTTAGTTATGTTACGTCAGGTAAAAACGCCTTAATTTACCAAAACCAGAATGTTTGAAAAAATTGAAAAATTGTCTAAATTTTTACCAATCTTATCTAACATCTATTGATTTATCCAAGTCAATATATTATATTTGAAAGTGATTTAACATGGTTCAATAATGAAAAAAAATATTATATTTGAAAGTGATTTAACATTGTTAAAATATGAAAAATAAATTTTGAAATGCATGATAATAAATATCTTGAGCACTAAGAAATTAATATAATTTGCATGTTTGTACCTCTATTATAAATATCAATAAAGACCACAATGCTAGCCTTCAAAAGGATAAATCTTGAACATTTGATGCTAGTCTTCACACATGATGAGTCTTGAACACTTAATTATATATTTTGACCTTGAAAACTTTTTCCATTCTTTTGTCATTCATTTGATTATCACTTTGTCTTCATCAAAACAAAATAGATAGGGAGTCTTGACTTCACATTCTCCCCTTTTTTGACGATGAGAAATCATTGAAATTTGAAGTGCTTGAATCATTTTAAATAAATGAGAATATCTTATGTGAATGTCCCCATTTCTTTGATAACTCTCATTGATCAAAGCTCTCCCTTGATTCATAGAGAACTTAACATCTTTGTGGCTGCAATAGTTATAGACAATTATACACATTCACATATATCTTCTCTCTATTTGTCATTAGAAAAAAGGATAAAAAAGTCTTGAAGTACATAAAGAAATTATGAAATTAAAAATAATCTTTACCTATGAGTTTTACCTCATGAGTCACTTCATCAAACACTCATCCTTGATGAACTTGAAGCCATTGTCACAAATTTGAATTTTTCTTAGAAGATTTTTCTTTAGTCCTTCAACATAAATTACATCTTCAATGGATGTGAAAGTTAGTGCTCCAACTTTGTCAATGCCAAGAATTCTTCATTTAAGGTATTCCCCATATGTGAAATAACATTTGGACTTGTGAACTAGATTTGAAAGTTAGTGTATGTCTCCCATCAAAATCTTTGAGCCACCACTTATCAAAACAAAATATATTTAAAGTGGTCCTCAAGAAAACTTACAAAACATATTAAGTTTAATTTGGTACCCAATGTGCTTTGGGTCTATCATAGTTAGTTCTCTTCTTAACTCACGCATAATATCCACTTGTCACATTAAACTTTCTAACATAGTAAGCATTAGGTGTATGGCCATTTATACCACAATAAAAATATGTAGAAAATAAATTACTTATATATCTAGGAACATACGATTTCTTTTTAGGAAATCTCTTCTTATGTTGATGAACAACATTTTGAACTTTGTTCACTTTTTCTTGTTGGATTAATCACTTGTTTTAACAAAGATAGTTTTGTTGAAACTTGGTTTTAAAAAGTTTGAGAAACCAAGTTCACTTTTATCATTAGAGTACCTTTGTTGGCTAAGAACATTTTTCAATCCAACTTGAACCTTTTCATACCTTCCAAAGACTTTTTTTAATTGAACAATTTCGAAAGAAAGTGAATCACAATTATTGCATACAAAATTTTATTTTTGTTCATTAATAATTTTTGGTTTTTCATCCTTGAAATCATACAACAAGTAATCTTAATTCCAACTAAAATTCTAGTGCCAGAAGACTCAGATGTCACATAAGGATGTCTTGACATCTGATCTGATATTATAAAATAGACAAGGTAGGCATAAAATTAACAGTGCAGGAAACAAAAGAACACACAGAATTGTTCACCCATTTCGGTTATAACCAACCTACATCTGGGGGCATACTAACCCAGGAATGAAGTTCACTATCAGTAGTCTTAATTCAGAGTTAAATCTGCCCGTTTACACCCTTCACTTAATCCCTACCCAATGACCCTTCTACCTAAGATACCTCACTTAGATATGGATTCTCCCCATTCCACTTCCAATCACCGCAATGATGTCTAGCAGTTAACATCCCAGCCACTGCATCAACAACTTGACTCCTCAAACACAAAACCAGTTTGGAGAACATCACTCCAAACACAAAATAGTCAAACCTGTAACTTGGAATTGCTTCACAGCTTCTTCAAAGGACACAACTGTACTCATTTCTTCATAGCTTCTAAGTGAGTAAAATAATCCTCTTGCCTACAGGCTTCGAGGTACAAATCAGTGATCATCCCACAATTCAGGTGGTTCACTTACATGGCTAACCCTAAAGACTACATCTTTCTAAAGCCGACTAGCTTCCTAAAACTAGGTTATAAACTGCTTTTTATAACCTATTATACAACTGAATTTGGGCCTTCAAATAACATCTTGAAGCTATAATAAACTTCTACATTAACAAACTTTTTGCAGAAAACAAACAAGTAGATAACTTCTGCTACAATCAAGGTCCTTGCTAATTTTTCTCCTTAGCTCTTGGACCTCCACAAATTTAGGACTTCAAGTAACAACAATTAAGTTGTAATAAGTATGCAAAAGAATCTCCTATAAAATCTTCCTTCAACATTTAGTTTCCTAAATGTTCTCCTTGATTTCAGATTGAGTCTCCTTCAATATAGCGCCACATAAGATGATTCTGTTAAATACATAATAGAATCCAATATATTAGCTCAGACACGATATCGTGACATCTTCTTCGACATGTTGTTCCAGATGTTGAAACACTTCAACACAACATATTTCTTCATTAAATAGAACTTCAACCTGCTTTCTCCTTACAAGTTATAAATCTTATTTAACCTATTGCTGCTATATTAGTTTTATCAAACATAAAGCCAATCCTAAAAATAGATAATCAACAAGTAACATTAATTTAAACTCAATGCATCAAAAGATACATGAGTGACATACAAAAAGTTAAAACATAAAGAACTTAAAAGAATCCCCAAACCCAAAACCCTTATGTTGCACCCATCGTTTCTTCAATCTGAATGCTTGCTATTTTAGGTCCAGCTTATTATTTATAGACTCTTTCAAAATGGGCTTGGAATCTTCAAATAAAATACAATCTTCACTTTTTAAATCAGCTGCAAAATCTTCACATAAAAATAGGAACAAATATTTTATAGTTTCCTAAAAAGTCTCCAAGATCCTTTTTTAATTACAAAAATCAAATATGAACTTGTTCCTAATAAATCTCCTTAACCTGCAAACAATAATGAGATAAATCCAAAAGGATATCTCAAAAACAAATCAAATATGTCAAGAGATAAAAATAGCAGTGCCTGCTACATAACAGGCCAAGATGTCAGGACATTTGGCTCAACATCAATTTGATAACCATGACAACAGAACTTGTCATGACAGTTGGTTAAGATGTTGTGACATCTTGCTCAACATCAGTCGAGAATCATGTTTTAGGAAAATTCATGTCAAGCCTAAAATCGTGGATTTTACTATGTTCATATTTATCGAATTTAGGCTAAAACAACCAAAGCACAATAATTCCAGAGAGAGCAATGACACCACAACACAAACTACATGAAAACACGTAAGCTTTTACAAACTGCACAAGAAAAACACATTAGAGAATTCATGCAGTTACAAATCACCATTTTCAATACTCCAGAATACAGATGTTGAGACATGTGGTCTGACATCACAGACAGGACTAAACTCCCCCTGTCACACATGATAAAGACTCCCCCTCGAAGGGAAAACCTAGGTACACTAGAAAATCCAGTACACCAAATATAAACTACCTAAGTTCACACATCAAAGACAACAGTAGAAGATAAAATAATATCACATCAGGATTCTCACAAAACTTCACTAGACAGGATGTTAGAACATTTGGTAAGACATCCTACCATATCCGCAGTAGCAGCAACAACAAAAGCACCAACAAACATGAAAAACAATTATTCTCCCCCAAATAGTTGCACACAACAAACAACCATAATCACTAATTTCCCCTTAGAAGTAACACAATCCTATCAGTATGTTTACTCTCCATTTTTAGTCAAAAATAGACAAAAATAGAGTAAATGTAAAGCAAAATGGGAGCACACACATTGCACACAAGCAATAAATACAGATGGAAGTACACAATAGAAACACGCATACTTCAACAACCTCAAGTGGTCATCCACCTCTTGGCACTGTCAAATATCCTCCGACATTCCTTAGTGTTGTCACCAGCCCTTTTATTCAGCAGAGACCCTTTATTCCAATCAATAGCAACTTGATTAGGCTTCCCAAGCATTAGAACATATAAGAAAGTTGTAGTATCAGTTACACTCCTCGATATCTATAATTTCTATAACTCTTCAATAGTACAAGTTCCAATCTCACTGCTCATATTCTTAATATGATTTTTAAACATATAGTAAGTTATTCCTTGTTGTCCATATACTCTAGAGTAATAACCTTTTCTTCATCAAGATTCTTAATAAGTTTATTATGACAATAAAGATCCATGTTCCATATATGTTGAATGTTATATTTGATATCATTTATATCTTCACCAAGTAATGTCATCACATCATGTTTGATATTATGATCCTTCAACATCTAGTCAATTCATACAAGTTGAGAAAAGTAGAATTCAACTCACGTTCTTGCTGAATAATCAAATAAAAGGCCATGTATATGTGAGGCAGAGGATTCATCATCATAATTTGAGATTTGGAATGAGCGAATATCTCATTTAACCCTTTCAAAAACCTGATAACGTAATCTTGTTCTCGATACATTTTAGCTGAATCAACGACACCACAAGATCAGGAAAAAGAGCAAGTACAACACAGAAAGGGGCGATAATTCTCTAGTTCATCCCAAAACATCTTCAATTGAGTAAAATATTTAGAAACGTCGAGTGTACCTTGGAGGAAGCGATACAATTCTTCTTGAATATCATAAATGCGAAAAACGTGAATCTGCGAAAACCTAATGCAAAGGTTCTTCCAAATGCCTGAAGTCGTATCAATCCATAGCACCGATTTCGCAATTGATTCAGAAATTGATCTTTGAATCCAAGAAAGTACCATGGTGTTGCGTCGAATCCCCTGAGTAAAGAGAGGATCGGAACCAGACGGTTTAGGGAATGATCAGTCAATGAATTTCTCCCTATTCTTTGAAATCAATGCAATGTGCATTGATCGAGACCAGGTGTGGTAGTTCTTGTTGTCCAGTGGCGGTGCAATAAGAATCAACGTGGGGATCTCGTTTGGATGAAGATAGTAAGGATTCGTAGAGTTCGTCGCAAAATCGATATAACTCTGGTGATCCATGAAATACATATAAAAAAAAATGTGAAGAAGAAGAAGAAGGAGTTCAGGGTTGTTTACGCTGTGAGATCTTAAACGAGAACGATCGAGAAAAGAAATGGTCACCAGAGCTCCGTTGAACCCATGGAACTCTGAAACCATGTTGATATTACAATAAGAGAGAATTTTAAAAAATAATTTTCTCATTGTGAATTAGATAATTGTTACATACAATTATCAGATATATACTTGAAATAATAATGGAAACTATATGCTAACAATATACAAAACTAACCCCCACTACATGTCAACTAACTCAACTATAATAATGGAAACTATATGCTAACAATATACAAAACTAACCCCCCACTATATGTTAACTAACTCAACTATCATATAGTATCTATCTTGATATTTTTCTCTATTTCTAGATCATGAGATATGCCTCTATACTTTTGCTTGCAAGTTTTTTTGTTAAAATTATATACAGTATATTATATTTTTTGATAAATGGACGAAGATGGAGAATACTGCTATGGGAGAAAATAGATCATTCGGTGCTATATAAAAATGACTGGTCAAATTATATGAATACTTCAAAAAGAACATAAATATATTTATTTTATGCGATAAATTACATATAATATTTACACGAAAAACATCACTTAACAGGTAATGACATGTTTTTAATGTTTTATTATCAAAAAAATGTTTATACGTATTCTCCTCTCTTTTCTAGATAACACGATAATCATATTTTTATGTGAAACTCACAATATGAATCTTTCATTTCGTGTTGGTGTTATATAACAACTTAATGTTGGAAAATGATAAACAATAACAAAAGAAAATTTAGATCTTTGGGTTTAATAGCACTTCACTTTTGTGCATGTAGTGGATGAAATTAAATAATTTTTTTTTAGTAATCTCATAATAATAAAATGTTTAAAATTGTTTTTCCATAAATATATATAATTAGCATATTATTTTGGGAAATTTAAAGTTAAGTTTGAATCACAATTTATTTTATTTATTCTCTTAAGTTATAATGCCATTAATATATTATCACATATCATATAATATATAATTGATTAATTATCCATATAACAAAAATCAAAACAACAAAAAAAATCATTATTTCCTTTCTTTGTTTCTTCCAACTTCGTCTTTCTCCCTACCATCAAGTCTTATTTTAGAGATCCTTTGAGATCTCAAATTATGCTCCTCAATCCACTTCCTCCAATCAACAAGATTTTTTCGATGTTGATCCAACAAGAATGCCAATTCACTCCAACTATTGATGAAGACAAAATTTTATTCAATATTTCTAAACCCTATGAAATAGAGGTCCCCAATTTGATCAGGTCTAAAACTGTGTATTTTTTATAACAAGCCAAGACATTAATTATTGAAAAGTTGACTAAGATGAACTTATTAATAGTATTATGGAACAACAACCTACCATCAGCCCAGCTTGATTTTAACGTCAGCTTTAATTATTATTCAGCATATATCTTGGTGTAAAATTATTACACCGTCACTAAACTATTCATATTTATAACTTTAATGGTTATAATAAGTTAAATATATTTAAAATTTTAACGATAACTAACTGACAGTATAAAAGAATATAGTATTATTTAATATTGAAAAATTGATTAACTAAAATACTAATTAATTAAAATAAAATTGAATATGACATTAATAAGATGTAAATAGATATTCATAGAGACATATAGGATAATATTTATGTCAGTTATATTTGATAAAAATGATATTCATATTTCATATCTATCTTATATCGGTTTGAATATCTGATAAACAGATAATTCACAAGATTTAAGATTTTTATAAATATTTACAGATAGTCATGAATTAGAAAAAAAATATTTTTAATTTCTCATATAAAAACACAAAATATTATTGTCAGATAACAATAAAATTTATAAAATAAATATTTTCTTTAAGCAAAACTTATATATATATATATATATATATATATATATATATATATATATATATATATATATATATATATATATATATATAGGAAACTAATTTTCTAATATTTAAGTAATTTTTAAAATTTATTAACGAATACGAATATACGCGGTTACGAGTGACATTAAATCTGTCTCAGTATCCATTAATAAATAAATATTTAAATGTTTATTTATTTTATCCATATATATCTATTAAATTATTCGTCTTGTATATGTGTTAGATTGTATTCTCAAATATTCGCATTTACGAATATTTTTGCCATCTCTAAAGACTAATGATATTATGAAGAAGAAAAAAATACAACAAAAATACATAATGAAGTTTTGATTATGACAATTTTTAATTTCATTTTTTCAAATATATTTTAGTTAATTTTTTAGAAATTATGACAATTAATTTTAAAACATATAATTTTAAGAGATTAGAAGTTTTTTATTTAAAGAATTTCAAATAAAACATTTATTTAAATAATTTTTTATAAAAATAATTTTTAATATACATTACACAATTAAATGAATGGTCTTGAGGAGATAAGTTTTAAACGTTCTAATTTATCATTTTATTTAGAATAAAATTAATTAAAATTGATTTTAAAGTTTTAGAAAAAAAGGAAAATTTTACTTTATAAATAAAGTGACAACTCCACAATAAAATATAATTTATTATAAAGTAGTTCAATAATAATTTATTAAAATTGATAAATTATATTAATATAGTACCTATGATATCATTTGATATATCTATAAAATATAAAAAAAACTGCAACAACATAATCAAAATAAAATATTAAAGATTTTGGGCAATAGAATAATATGTTTCATATCTTTTCAAAAGACATGTTTCTTTAATAGAAAATAAAACATATGAATATAAGTTTATTTAAATAAAAGTGAATTGGGTTTGGGCCTATTACTTTGACCTAAGAATATAATTTTCTAAACCTTTGGCCAAAAAAATCAGTTCTTAAAATTGTATCGTATCATTTTTACATAAAATAAAATAAGTGTGAATTAGTGAGTGAAATTTTTATGAAATATATTTAAAGATGTATCTCTAAAATAATTTCATAATATACGAAATACGAAATGCAGATATTTAAATAGTTAAAATACAATCAGGAATTTTTTTCGACGATGCATTTTTGTATTAATTTTTGACAAAAATAGGATGGTTGCGTTAAAATAATTAAAAATAAACTCAATAATATTTTTGAAGATGCATCTCCAAATTAATTTTTGGCAAAAATAAATGAATGCATTAAAATAATTTTAAAAAATACACTAAAAAATTAAGAATTAAATATGTCAAAGGTCCTCGTAAATATCTCAATATTCAATTTTAATTCTTCAAAAATTTGCCTTCAAGTGATCCTCCTAATAAATTACACCCACAATTTTAATCTTTATTGTATAGTTTAATGGAAGTTGATGTGATACACCACAATGTGATGTCACATTAGCTAAAATCAACACTTTGCAATTTAAAAAAAAAAAAAATAGAGGGGTTTGGTATCTCCTTAAAATGACTGAAACATAAACTCAAACTTTATACATTCAAAGTTCAAAATAGTTTTAAATTTGTCCAATTGGTTAAGTTAGCTTGTACCCTAAGTTAGTTTGTAATGGGTATTTATGATAAAAGTCTATTAGTTTAGTATGTTAGGTTTATTATAAATAGCATACTAGTCTCTCATCATTGCATACTGCAAATTCTATTTTAAGGTGAGAGGGTTAGTTGTTATTCTTGTATACTTGTAATCTTATTTTAAGAATAAGGAAAGAATAACAGTTAATAACCAATTTTTTTGTTCATCGTGTTCTTCATTTTTTTTTCTACCCTAATTGTTTGTTGATCATTAAGCAACAAGTTTATATTTTGTTTTAAGGCATCTGATTCGCAACAAGAGTAAAGTATAAGCTTTGATTTCTTTACAGGAATCCAACAGTTGCTCCTAATATTGATATCTAATTAACTCCTAGCTTCATAGATATTTCTTTTTTGAAGTTAAAACTTTTTCCTATATTATTTCCATTTCCAAATCCTTTAAATTTATTTAATTTTTTGCAAATTTGAGAGATTAATCAAATAGATAAACTGAAGCATCCTATATGTTAACCATTGACAATTATTGTGATGTAAATTTTATGATCAGGGAGATCATTACCTGTATATTCACCATTGATAAATGCATGCCAAAATGACCATGAAACGCTACCTCGAGAATCAGACTTGTACTTTTCTTCAAGGGTAAGTCATCTTGATCCACTTTTATACTGAGGAAAAGGCAAGACCAGCAGACTTGTTAACAAGAAAACATGTGATATTGAGGTAATGGTAATCATTAAGGAGCCATTTTACCTTGTTCTAATTGCTATGTGGGTAACTTGAAATATGGATTGAAGGCTTCTTAGAGTTTTCAATTAGCATAGCTACTTCTCACTTAATGAGACTTGAGAACCAAGGTGCGTGTACACTCAACAATTTCACATGTACATCCTTAAGATACATTCAACCAAAGCCAATGGCGCAGTGCATGTGAATGTTCAACCTCAACTCATATCAGGCATCAACTTATTCTAGCCTAGTATTAAGAATTAAAGCTTATAATTTCAAGGGAACGATTGCAAATTCTCTTTGTTGGAAAAGGATTATTAGGATCATTTTAATTCATAATTAAAAAAATAGTCATTGATTTTATCTTATAGCTAGCATCTCTAAAATTTCAAAATTGAAACGGAAGGGTTATTCAGCTTTCAGAAACTCAACTCACCTGGTAGAACTGTCATCCCAACACTGTCCAGAACCATCCGTTGACCCAAAGCTCAAATCCTCACTACCACCACTCCCAATTGTGTTACAATCATTTATATTCCCATGTTACCGCATCCTTATCCTTTTCTGATAAACAAAACAAACATACAGTATAAACAACACATTGTAACGCATATCCTAAAATCCACAAGGCATACTGAGAGATTTACCTCGACTAAAAATCATTAGAGTAGCAACCACAATAATGAACGGAAAGTTTTCGAGAATGTCAAGGATCACCAACGGCTTCAAACAACTCAGTGCTCCATATCAGTAGGTTGAAACGTTCTTAGACCAAAATATAATTTGGCAGTACCCATGTATGATCGAAGTAGAAGAAGCTCACTTCAAGGATCCCTTAGTTGTGATAGATGGTGCATTAAATCAATAGCCATGAAGCTCTCTTCTTGGACAACTCTTTAATGAAATTGTCATCCTGACTAACAGCCCCTCCAAGAAACTTCATCCCTAACAGCGGTCTCCCAATTTTTGACAGAAACATATCCTCACAAAGTTTACTACCATCATATGAAGGCCAAAAGATCTCAGTTTTATGAATATTCAATTCAAGACTTAATCCTATATTTGTCTCCCGAATGATATCAAGGGCTTTATCCACCTCCTGTGAATTCTCTATAGTAGTCTCATCATCCGGATATCAAGCATGAATAAGAAGCTTACAATTGTCCATAACCCGATGAATGAGTGGGTGTAACACAAGAACAAAAAAGAACGGTCATAAACAGGTTACCTTGTTGCGCTTTAGTGGCGGACATAATATGTCAATTCCCAAGGTAAAACCTTGTTGTTTGGCCATAAAGAAACCCTAAACCCTAGCACCAGAAGCAGTTGATCTTTGACAGAGAGTTCAAAGGCTTATGAATAACAATGTTGTACCTCTTAAATCTATGAATATAGTTTTTAAGAGAATTGATTTTGCGATCCAAAAAGGAGTAGCGGTGCAGCTTGTTACCTAATTGCCTTCTATTTCTATATTGATCTAATTGAAATGAAACTTATAAATAATTTTGGATATAAAGTAATTTTCTCTTATAATTTGGGATAGGGATATATATATATATATATATATATATATATATATATATATATATATATATATATATATATATATATATATATATATATATATATATATAAATTGATGATTGAAAGATACATTTAATTCAATTTTTTTTATTGAAAGAGAAAGAAAAGAGATAACAAAGTTGTAGAATATATTGATTAATGTGTGATGTTAACTTTTTGTGATAAAATAAGTTTAGAGTTTAATGGGATGTACTGAAGTTTTACACTATGAACCAATAAGAATATATTATTTTGCTGTGTCATATCAGTAATTTAAAACTTACAGTATGATTTGGCTGAATACATAGTCGTGATTAGTTGATAATATCAATTTTTTATATTGTCAGTTCATCACTCATTTTCTCATAAGTTTATCACTTTTATTTTAAGAAACAACTTCATTTCATTGAAAAGGTATGCAAGAGCAATACATAGACATATAATATATAATATATATATATATATATATATATATATATATATATATATATATATATATATATATATATATATATATATATATATATATATATATATATACTCACTCTATCACAAATTATAAGAAAAAAATTACTTTTTAGATTCATTGAGTTATTAATGTATCTAGTAGAGAAGTAGAAGAAGAAGTCTGAACCGACACTAGACTACAGTATGAATTGGAGTCTGTCATTCTCAATCTCACTTCTATGGATATGTATCTTCTCTTTATCTTCTTCTTCACTAGATGTTGTTACATTGAGTGGTGGATGCAATAAACCTGCAATTCTGTTCGTGTTCGGCGATTCGAACTCGGACACGGGTGGACTCGTTTCTGGACTCAGTTTTCCGATTAATCTTCCCAATGGTCAGACTTTATTTCACAATTAAAGTTATCTTATAACTAGCATCTCTAAAATTTCAAAATTGAAATGTAAGGTTTATTAAGCTTTTAGAAGCTCAACTCACCTAGTAGAACCGTCATCCCCACACTTTCCAAAACCATCCATTGACCCAAAGTTCAAATCCTCACTATCACCACTCTCAATAGCGTTAAAACCATTTGTATTCTCATGTTACCACATCCTTATCCTTTTCTGATACTCAAAAAAACATACATAATGAACAACACATATCCTAAAATCCACAAGGGGTACTGAGAGATTCACCCTGACTCAAAATCATCACAATAGTAGCCACAATAATGAACGAAAAATTCTAGAGAATGTAAAGGATCACCACCGGCTTCAAACAGATTGCTTCATATCAGTAGGTTGACACGTTCTTAGGCCAAAAAATAATTTGGCAATATTCGTGCATGATCGAAGTAGAAGAAGCTCACTCCGAGAATCCTTTAGTTGTGGTAGATGGTGCATTTAATCAATAGTCATAGAATCTCTCTTCTCGAAAAAATCTTTAATGAAATCGTGATCCCGACTAACAGCCCATCCAAACAATTTCATCCCTAATAACGATCTCTGAATTTATGACAGGAACATATCCTCACAAAATTTACTACCATCATATGAAGGCCAAAAGATCTCAGTCTTACGACTATTCAATTCAAGACTTAATTCTAGATTTGTCTCCCAAATGATATCAAGAGCTTTAGTCCCCTCCTGTGAATCCCCTATAATAGTCTCATCATCAAGATATCAGACATGAAGAAGAAGGTTACAATTGCCCCTAACTTGATGAATGAGTGGGTGTAACACAAGAGCAAAAAAGAGCGATCATAAACGGGTCACCTTATTGTACTCTGGTAGCTGACATAATATGTCAATCCCCAAGGTAAAACATATATATATATATATATATATATATATATATATATATATATATATATATATATATATATATATATATATATATATATATATATAAAAGAAAATAATTGAGCCCATAGCGAAACATATGTTAAAAATGGTAACTAAGTATGTACTGGTAGCGAAGTAGAAGTAGAAGTCTGAACCGACAGTATACTACAGTATGAGTTGGAGTGTGTCATTCTGCATCTCACTTCTATGGATATGTATCTTATCTTCTTCTTCTTCTTCTTCTTCACTAGCTGCTGTTACATTGAGTGGTGGATGCAATAAACCTGCGGTTCTATTTGTGTTCGGCGATTCGAACTCGGACACGGGTGGACTCGTATCTGGACTCGGTTTTCCGGTGAATCTTCCCAATGGTCGGACTTTCTTTCACAGATCTACTGGTCGGTTGTCTGATGGAAGACTAGTCATTGATTTTCTCTGTAAATTCTTTCTTCTTCCAATTTCAATCTCATTTCACTTTTTTCACTAATTATAATGCTAGTTTGAATGCGTTAGAATACTAAAAAGTAAACCTTTCGCAGGCCAAAGTTTGAATACAAGATTTTTGACCCCATACTTGGACTCCTTGTCTGGATCAACATTCACAAATGGAGCAAACTTTGCAGTTGTGGGATCCTCTACCCTCCCAAAATATATTCCTTTCGCGTTAAATATTCAGGTCATGCAGTTCCAGCATTTCAAAGCTCGTAGCCTTCAACTCGCTGCTTCAGGTAGATACATTTTCTTATTGTCCTAGCTTGAAATATTTGATTGCTTGTATGTAGCAATGTGACATAGATACTGTATTTGTTTCATTTTAACATCGATATAAGTAGCGTTTGGTAGATATGTTGGAACCAGATGAAACAAAATATGAAAATCGGTAAATGTAATCATTTCCTAAAAGACAGCTAATAAGTTGAAGTGAAATTATTTGTAACTAAAATTTGAATCCAAGAATGAATGAACTGATTGCACTGCAAACTTATAGGTGCAAAAAACATGATCAACGAAGAAGGCTTCCGCGGTGCACTTTACTTGATTGATATTGGACAAAATGACCTTGCTGATTCATTTACCAAAAATCTATCATATCCGCAAGTCGTCAAGAAGATCCCAACAGTTATCGCTGAAATTGAGAATGCTGTTAAGGTTGGTCTAGTGTTCTTTATAAACCATTGACCAAACTTGCTTATCCCCTTTGTATGTTCTTTTTGCTTAGGATGCTACAAGCATGAATTTTCATGTAATACTTTCATGTTACTAAATCTGAATCTGGATAAATGTGATAGCACTGTCATATCCATCAGTTACTGCTTATCTTAATTCAAATCATTGACATGTTCATCTTTGTTCAAAATATCTTGATTATACTATTGGTTTAATTGTTCTTCAAGGAATTTGATGTTTGATTTATCTATCTGTATGCAGAGTTTGTATAATGAAGGTGGCAGGAAATTTTGGCTTCACAATACCGGACCTTTTGGCTGTCTTCCCAAATTGATCGCCTTGTCTGACAAGAAAGACCTTGATTCATTTGGATGTCTTTCTAGTTACAATTCTGCTGCAAGATTGTTTAACGAAGCGCTGTATCATTCAAGTCAGAAACTAAGAACTGAGTTGAAGGATGCTACCTTAGTTTATGTTGATATTTATGCCATTAAGAATGATCTCATTGCAAATGCCACCAAATATGGTAATCCAAACAAACACTTTCTTCTCATTAAGTATTGATTATTATTCAACTCATGGAAAATAGGATAACATCATGCTTGTTCTAGTTCAAGTTTCCACTTGACGAGGACTCATAAAAGTGCTTTCAATATTGTCGAATGTTATTATTGTCATGACTGATGCAATTTGTTGATACATTATCGAATAGGTTTCTCGAATCCGTTGATGGTATGCTGCGGCTACGGAGGACCACCTTATAATTTCGATGTAAGAGTGACATGTGGTCAACCTGGTTATCAGGTCTGCGATGAAGGATCTCGCCATGTGAGTTGGGATGGAATCCATTATACCGAGGCGGCAAATACATGGATAGCTTCGAAAATACTTTCGACAGCTTATTCCACGCCACGGACACCTTTTGGTTTCTTCTGCAGCCACTGATATCTGATGGTGATTAAATTAATGCACATTACAAGAGTGCAAAACAGTGAACATAAGTTTAGTTCATTTGTTTTTGTATTACTATCTGTGTAGTTCTCCAAGAACATGGTTTTGTCATTTGGTCATGTTTATGCTGAAGCTCTAAATATCCAGGGTCATTGAAGCATGGCTCATGTTGTAAGAGACAGTAGTATATCTTTGTTATATCTCAAAGGGAAGTTATTTGATGTTGTATTATGTAAACTTTAAGCTATGGCACTAATATTAATTTATTATGAACAATATGTGAAAGTGAAAATTTACTGATCAAGGTTAATAAAACCAGGATTTGCATCCCATATGTTTCATTAAAATAATGCAAATCTATGCTATCAACTTTAGAAATGACTAACTAATAGGATTTGAATCTTCTCAACTAACAAGGCAATGTCACGATAAGTAAGAAAAAGAATTGAAAATGAGCTTATGAGTTCTAAACAAATAAAGGCCATTGAATTTTATGCCAGGTTAGTTTTATAATTTTTTAGATAAAAGATTTACAGAAAATTAATAGAAGTGAGAATTGATGAAATCCAGGTTATGTGACCATAAAATAATTATAAGCGTGATGCCTCTGATACAATGTAAGGCAAAATACTTATTTTGTTCCCTTAAGTATACCTTTTGGCAGTGTTTTAAAAATCAGACCGGAGATAAAACCGATGAAGGTATTGGATCACTGATTTATTGGTTGAACCACTGGGTCACTGGTCGAACTGCATGACTAAATCGAATTAAACCGGATAACTCGGTTGATTAGACCGGCCTTTATAACAAAACTATATAGGTATAAAACTTGTCGAACCAGATGACTCAATCTCTACAAAATATAATTAGAACTAAAATTTTTTTTTAAATATCATTTCATAAATAAATTCACAATTTGATAATTTAAATTTAAATTTTAAATATTTTAAATATTTTAAAAATATCATATCATAAATAAATTTACAATTTGATAATTTAAATTTAAATTTTAAATATAGGTATCATATATAATAAAATAGTACAAAATTACAAAGTATAATTGAAACATAGTATAATTGAATAATTTATAACAAAATAATGTTATTATCTACTATTTAGTTTCAAGGAGTAAAGATTATTTCAATATTAAGATATCCTTCTTCAATATCAAAATTATCTACAAAATCAACCGCATCAACAACATTTTCTCTGTCAATAATATAATTAATTAATTTTATTTTTTATTTAAATATAATATTTTAATAAAATAATTCAAATAAATAAAAATTTTAAATTGCATATTTTTTTAAAAATTTAAAAATTTTGAGTAAAAACATTAAAAAATACAGTTGAACCACCAGTTTTAGAAAACCGCCGGTTTTTCCGATTTTCACGATTTTTACCGGTTTTTACCTGTTCAACGACATCCCCGATCTAGCTATTGAACTAGACCGGTTATCTGGTCGGTTCCCGGTTCGACCGGCCGGTCTAGTCCGGTTTTTAAAACACTGCCCTTGGGTTCATATTGGTCCTTTAATTTTTTTTCGTGTCATTTTGGTCTCTAAATTTTAAAAAAAATCATTTTAGTCTTTTTTGTCTAATTAACGACAAAAAACTCTGAAATTCGTCGTTAAATCCGCCGCTAATTAGATAAAAATGACTAAAATAACACGTCTTGAATGTTAAAAAACCAAAATGACACAAAAAAAAATTAAGGGACCAATATAAATTTAAGAGTATATAACTAAGGGTATTTTTGCCTACAATGCACTACACCAAGAAATTTGTCAATCATTAATGGGAGTATAACAAGTTATATTAATCATTCAAATTATTATCAGTTTTGTCAGATATTTTATATCAAAATAGAAAGGTGGTGCTGTGAAAATGGTGTTTGGCTGCAATTACAAAGAGAATTGATAGGAAAATATTTTTGACAAGTTAAAAATATATAGATATACTCCTTCCGTTTCAAAAATAATTATCGTTTAACAAATAAGTTTTATTTAAAATAATCTGTTTTTCAAAAGAGGAAACCCTAATGATTCAAAGTTCGTGTCGAGAGTTATATATATTAACCAATCTAATCGAATCTGTTATTTTTAAATTACGTTCTTAACATGAACTCATTTTCCACTGAAGTCCAAGAATTTAGTTAAAATTGTAATATTTAAGTGAGGCTAAGGTGATTGCTGAAAATAAATTATACTTTTTTTTTTTTGAAAGAGAAAATAAATTATGCACTAATAATAATTTTAGGTGTTATTTTCTGGTTGACACTTTATAAATTGGTTTTTCTTATATTTTGAAATGATTACTACTATATATTGTTGTGTGATGCTTGTTTTCTTTATGTTGGTTTTCCAACAAATGGACATTTAAGGTAACTAAATATAATTATATCTCTGGGATACATTCATCTAAAATGGTGATGTTACATACAAATCAATCTATCATATAGTATGGTGCTACTACAAAGAAAGATTCAAATCTAAACCATTATCACTTGTTTTCTCTTTCTCTTCATTTTGGTCGTCTAAACCATCTGCTTCAAAAGTTGTTGCAGCAGCTTCTTGTACACATTCTTTCTCTCTTATCAGCAAAACCTCTTTCTCTTTCTCCGAAGAAGGGCCAGCTTTAGCATCATGATGAGTGACTGAAACAGAAACATTACAACTCTTTCCTAACTCTTCACAACCAATGAAATCTTCTAGTTGAAACGTTGGATTCCAAATACCCTTTTCCTTTCTTTCTTCGTCAACCTTCTTTTCTGGTTTAGATAGTAGATCTCTTGTGCTCTTTATCAAAGCAAAAAACTTCTCCATTTTTTCATCTTCATTTTCTTCTTCTTCTTCTTTTTCCAAGGTTTTTCTCTTCCTTCTTTCTCCTTCCATGCTCCTCAGTTAATGCTGAATACACTATGACTATAGATTGATATATTTATATTTGGTGGGTAGAGAAAGAAAAAAAGAATAAATAACATTCTTATATATTATTTATATGATGTATAATTACTAACAACTAAACTAAAAAAATTATAAAATATCATTTAGTTAAATCAGTTCAGCTCATAATTGGATTTAGTGTCTAAATATAAATGGGTTGAATAAATTATTGAAATTTGAAATATAATTTTCCGAATACATCCCTTTGTGTCCAATATTTTTTGGATTTCACGAGCATATATAAATAATAGATGATTCAAATCGATAGTCTCTTAATATCATACTAAACTTAGAATTTAATATAATTCATTTTTATAAAATTGATTTATTTTATATAAAAAAATTCTAAACTTTATTTTTGACTTAGTTTTTTCCAATACAACTACATAAGAGAGTTTTGGATTGAAATTTGTACCATCATATTTATTCACCATATCACTAAATTACCGAATTAAATTGACATTGCCATTTCAACAAATCAACTATGAGAGTGCTTATTGAGATCAATGAACCAAAACCATCAGATTGACTAGGTCAATACCGCGTTTGATTAGAGACAATTGGATTGACAAATATGCCCCCAGTGATGGTGAACAATATTACTAATGAAAAAGGGTAGAGTGATAAGTTTGGAAGATTAATAAAGCATCTTTCGTCATGCCCATTACGCAATATTTCGATAATATTTTCTTCCCCTTTTATAAGATAAATGCCTAATACACCATTTGCAGCATCTTGCAGTTAGATAGTTACACTCAAGAGGATACTTTAGGTATAGGGTAGGTCACCATACCTTAGATGGACCCCATATAAATTACTCCCTCCATCATAAATTATACGACGTTTTAGTCATTTCACGGGAATTAAGAAAGTTAATTATTTTTATGAAAAGTGAAATGTTGGCTCTTCAATAATTATATTGGAAAGCAGAATCAAAAGAATGAAAGAAGAAAGAGATATAAATAGTATAAAGTATATTAAGGAAAAAAATTCATTAATAATGTATTGGAATTCTAAAGTAATTTATAATTTGAGACTAATATTTATGACAAAATGACTTATAATTTGAGACGGAACGAATAATTACTACTCCATCAATTAAATTAAAGCCTTAATCAATCATTAGTGTGAAATACAACATCATTATTATAAGATTAATTTAATATTGCATTTTTACTGAAATTAATTTATTATTATTGCTTATTAGTAGAGACCAACTTCAAGTGTGGGCGACCAAACAAAACCAATGACTATATTTTAAATTGGGTTTGTTGGTCTTAGATGATTTGACTAAATAGTTATTATGGTAATCATGTGAGGAAGAATGGACACAATTTACTCTTATGGAATTATCAGATTTGTCGTAGCACGTTATATACAGACAGAAGCAACGACAACTCATGATGCTGATAGCTGTGTCCCTATGTTATACTAATGGAATGGAACCAGTGATGATATGTTCCACGAACCAACCTCATCTTCATCATCTTCTATTTTTCCACAAAATTGAAGAATAAGTGATAGAATAGTTGATTATCCTACTTACCAACCAAACATGAGGATACAATAAGGAAAGATCAACGAAATTTCAGAACCTATCTTGGTATAAATAGAAAATAAAAAAAGCTTAGCTTTCACTTAAGCTTTTTATCTTTTAGAATACATGATCATCTAACTAATTGTAGTAGGATTTTCTTTTCAAGTTTAGTGAGAAGAATTTCATTTTTTAAAGTTGAATAAATAGAATCCTGTTCGAATTCGCTTGCAATCGGATAACACAACTAAAATGATCAAGCACATTAAAAAATACTTGCAGCCTTGGTGGTATAGTCCTTTTGGGGCAGGTAAAATAAATATAAACATAGTAACAAGTTTAAGGAAGAAACATAGAGACAAATGCTAGTCTTCTACCCAACGGACGCCTTGTTTTGCCCAGAGATAGTATGCCCCGACTGGACCGCGGCCGCCCAACTCATAAAGCTCCACTGATATATTGTTCTTGTCTATCTCATTCATAATTGGAGTTAGAATGTTCCACGCAGCTGCCAGTTCATCGCTTCTCATAAACAGATGGTTATCCCCATCAATCACATCAAGCAGAAGATGCTCATATGAATCCGGCACCTCCACGTTGTATCTTTAAACATTAACGAGTAAGCAGCACGTAAATAAATGATATTGTTATAGAGATCCAAACATGCCATTAGTAGCATTTGGTCGAAGTACGATGCAAAGAAATATAATCCAATTCATGGTAGTGCTTACTTGTCCTTGTAAAGCAAATTCAGTTCTGAAGAGTCCAGTTGTAAGCCTAACCCTGGAACCTTGTTGTTAACTCTCACCAGAATAGCTTCATCAGGAACATCACGGAGAATGAGCTCATTTGTGGCACGGTCAGTATTGTGCCCGATGCAGTCGTGGTAAACATTTCCTGGAACAGGTCGAAATTGAATTCGTATCTCCATTCTGCATTAATACAAATTTGTTAACGTTTGTGAGGAAATGACATGACATTCAAACTCTTAATTTTCGGACTACTTCAACACAAGCCTACAAATTATATCATTAAACAAACTACTGCATGCAGACATATCCATAACCAACTCTTAGATCTCCAGTGCCATGAAATCTAAATATTTAATCTAGAACATAAAATATGTATATAAATAAAATTGACAACAAACAATAATGAATTTTTACTGGTGTTTGATGAGTCCCAGGCCTGTTTTAACCAAAAATGGCACACCATCCCAACGTGCATTGTCAATGTATAGTGCAGCAGCGAAATAAGTAGGTGTAGGGCCATCTAAGGACTTATCAACTTTGTCTCTGCTACTTGCTTTATATTGGCCAAGAATGACATCCTTAGGCTCCAATTTGCGAATTGATCTTAAAACCTTGACCTGGAAAGAAGCTAATTAATACTTATAAGCCCTACTTGGTGATAAAGTCGAAACCATGCATCTTGAAGCTGTCTTTTGTTACAAACCACCCTAATATCATAAGACATTGTCCTTAACAACAATTATATGTAGTATTTATGCATTTGAAGTTCTTACCTCATTGTTTCTTAATGTGGTAGTTAATACATGAAGGAAATGAGCTAGTAGAACTCATAATTCACTGAAATCACACTATGGTTATAGGACTTGAGCACCAGAATGCCAGCACCTATTGGACGCTGGAAAGAAAGGAAAATTACTCAGGGGATAACCAGCACCTAGATGAGAAGTTGGTTAGTCAGCACCTGAGTACTGACGCATTCGTGCAATGCTTACATGCTTCAAGGTCCCCCACAGGGCCATCAACACTTGAGTGCTGGAATTTCACAACTACGATAGTTATTTTTGTCTGACTGTATAAACGGACAGAAGGATGAAGTGAAAGATTATAAAGACAGTATGGATCAGAAGATGAACAGACTATAAAGTAACTGCAATGTGGTTTCATTGTAAAGGAGGAATCCTTATTATCTTCATTTCCTATACAATTTATTCATGGAATAAGCTTATTTTCCTTTCTTTTTTTTCTTTAATCATGTTTTAGCTAAAATTTAATCCTGCCTAGGTTAGCTTTGCTATACATAGACGGTCCCAAGCCCGGATAAAAGGAGAGGCTTGTATTAGGCCGTCAACAGCCAACGTAAAATTTTGTGGAATCTCTATGACATGTTTTAGCTAAAATTCTCTAGCTAGAGTCAAGATGGATATAAGTTTTGAATAACATAACTCATATTTGAAGTAATTTCAAGCCTTCTTCTCTAATCAAATGATTACTGCTTAATGTTTTTCTTGTGAAGCAATTATACATGACATAATTGGATGACATATTTACAATTCATAAATATATATATGATAATGCACGGCATAATCACCATGACTAGCATAGATCTAGGAATTCATGATTGATATGTCTGGTCTTTTCTAAATCCAATCTTACTCATTCAAGCCTTTGTCAATTAAGATTAATAAAATGAATTAGATCATCCTAACTTACTAAAACAAGATTGAGATACTAGTTAAATCTGTTATTGACTTAAAATTAGAAATTCAACTACCCTTTAAAGGTTAAGAGCTTGAAGGATTAAATATTATTTTTCAAAGGATAAATAAACAAAAAACAAGTATTACTTTCAATTGTTTACTTTCATTTAAACAGAACCCCGATAATCCATTCACATTTATCCAAACGGCTTCAATACATAAAATCAATTCTCATGGCAATGATGCTTTGTATAAATATTATTACTTATTAAACTCAGTAAGCTGTGTAAGGCATATCATCACTATATATTAGAGTTTAGAATCTGTAAGTGTACCTTTTCATTTCGAATATCTTCTCCATCAAGGCTAACTGGTGGTTCCATAGCAAGCAATGCAATTGTTTGGAGGATATGGCTGTGAACAATATCACGGATAATCCCATAGCCACCAAAATACCTGCATGAGTAACAAAGCACTAAGCTGAAACCAAATCACAAGCAAATACATGATGACACATTGCATTATATTTACTCAAATAAATACAACCACTACTATGATCACCTTCCTGGATGCACAGCCAAGTCCTCTGATAAAATGACCTACAAACGTTAAATTTCAGAACAGATAGACATTTTGATTTTCGTTGAAGTGTAGAAATTCAGGGGTGCCAATCAGATTAAACAAGGGAGGCTAACCTGCACATTGTCTATGTAAGTTCGACTCCATAAAGGCTCAAAAACTAGATTGGCAAACCTTAGAACTGTGAGATTTTCAATAAGATTCCTTCCTAGAAGATGATCAATCCTGTCAACAGATTGATATGAACCATCAGTTTATGAACAGTATTTCTGTGTGTGGCCAAATGGTTCATCCAAACAGAATATTTTTTATTGGTTTGAATTTTTCTCCAAAATACCAAACCAAATCGACCAGGTACATGCCAATTTGTGTCTTCGTGCATGAGCATAAAATTGAATATTGGAGAGTAAGGTATAAATACCTATATAGTTGCTTTTCCTCAAACTTAGTGAGAAGATATTGTGTCAGCCTTTGTGAAGAGAGGGCGTCAAACCCAAATGGCTTTTCAATTATTATGCGATTCCATCCATTTTGGGTCTGAGCACCGCTTGCAAGACATGAAGCAACATCCAAAAGTGCTTCTTGTGGCACAGAAAGGTAGAAAATCCTGTTGGCTTTGGATCTTCCCTGAGGTAGATAATAAGCTGTAGTAGAATCAAATATCAAAGGGCCCGCAACTTATAAAGAGTTTACGTTGCAGGAATTCATTTGAGAAGAAAAGCACTACTTTCGTACATACTATACTAGTGAATTAGCGACATTTGTTCAAAGTTACCTCAATCTGCTCCATCCTGGCTTTTAGTAAGGACATCCCATGTTTGTTGTCATAACCTCCATTGACGTAGTGTGTTCTGTCAAGGAAAGCTTCTAATTTGTCCCCACAATCTTGTCTGAAATTGGAAGATTTTACATTTTCACTTTAATGTAAAAGCCAGAAATATCCTACAATATTGACCAAGTACAAGGGGAAAGGAACATGGACTCCATTAATTCTTTCTCAAGCCAGAAAGCTGTATAACTTTCTGTTTCAAATGAAATGAAACTAACTAATTACAAATTTGGAATTGGGTATATAGACACTACTTATAAATGTAAGAGTAAATTTGCTTTTAGATTTTATCAGCTGTAAGATTCAGTGCAGAATACTATAAATTTTTTGAATGAATGGAAACAGTATATATAAGGTAGTAATTTGGGAATTGAAAAGAAAATTGTACTGATGATCAACTCGGCATGTTAATGTTGAAGCTATAATGGAGCGTAGGTCTTCGTCAGTTATATTCTTTCTTGAATAACCAAAAATGGCTACATTCTGCAGATATGCAATGCAAAGTCAATATATTAAAATCATAAAGGGTAAACATTCACTGGGAACATCATTATGTATAGCTAATACGTTCCAACAACGAAACCAAAAAAATTGGAATAACATAAGCCATAACCTAATGTGATTCACTTCAGTCCAGTGTGATTTTTGGATATGTGTATTGAGTCTCAACAAATGAACTGAGTTTTTGATATGCATGCACGCAAGAGAACTCTTAAGTGGAAATAAAAATCAAGAAAATCTGTTGTATTGTACCTCAGGAAGAAAGCCACTATAGTAGAGGGCAAATAAAGCTGGAAAAATCTTCCACCTTGCAAGCTCACCAGTGGCTCCTATGACAGCAATACAAAGTGAAGGCTCTCTACTAACATCCACGGGAGTGGTTAAGGGAATTGTTTGCAGCAAAGATGTAGACTCCGTGGAAGAAGTGACCTTACTATCTGTGGAAACATTATGATCAAAAGTGAGCTAAAATAAACTTAAACAAGAGAACAAGATAACTCCTTTTTTTCTCCCATCTAATATCATTTTCTTTACACATGCATATCTCACCCATATAGGGATCGACTACATGGATCAACTTTCGCCATAATGTTCAGGACCATGTTTCTATCCAAAAAACGCTTATACTAAAAGCACTTAATTAAGAAACGCAAAAATTAATTAAAAGTGAACACACCAGCATCAGGTACATGAGAGGAGGAATCAAAAACCGATCCTTCAGTTTCCATATCATTCTCGAAGTGATTTCTACAGTTAGGTTGTTGCTTCATCAGTTGAAAATTGAGTCTATCAAGTATCCAAAGTTTGAAACCACGAAATCTTGTACAGAAAGTAAAACCTCCAACACTTGTTACTGCACGAAAATTGCTGGATGCATACTGTGACAATTAACACAAGAAATCTCAAGTTCTGATTCGTGTTTGAGGTACTGAATTTCGAAAAGGAATCAAGAAATAGAAATGAATAAATACCGTGATTGTGTGGAAATTTGAGCATTGATGCGTTGGTCTTGGGAGTGAGAATGATAGAGAGGTTGAAGAGAAAGAGAGTGACATTGGTGTGAGTTTCTCAGTGTAAGATGAGTTTTTGGTTTCAGAGATTGTCAATTGTTGAGGAAGATGGTTGACGGTTGTACGTTTGGATCTCTAGTTCTGGATACACTGGAGATAATCTCTCTTGAAGTTGTTTTCTATTTTTTTGTTGACTTTCTATTTTTGAAGAAAGATAATTTAGTTTATTTAATTTTCTTGATTTCACTTGAGAGTATAATTACTACTATATATTTTTTATTAAATTGTGATCCATTAATAATATTGAATAATTAATGCAGCGATAAATTTGGAATAAATGCATTAAATATAATTAGATTCGTTGACATTTATTTATAGTTAAGGTCAAAAAATTTAAAAGACTTTTGTTTATACATAAGGTCGGAGGAAGTATGTTTTAAATAGTGTTGGACAAAAATAAGTCAACCGAGAGTGCACAATTGGGCCGAATCTAATTACATTATTTGGGTTAGATTGCATCGAGTTAATGGGTAATTCGTTTGATTTTTAATGGACTTTTTCGGTTTGGTTCCGTTCGGATGAAGGGAATCGTTTAATGCACTCTTAATGGTGCCTCCTTCAACAAAGAGATACACTTTTAAACTCATCAAAAATTCACACCATAACACTTTGTAAGTAGTCACCTTCATTTTTTCATAAATTAGTACGAAAGTGTTTTTGTAAAAACTACACAAGTATACCTTAGATCGCATTTTGAGTGATATTATCGTGTTAGACTTTTACCTTTCCTCATTTCCATCAGAATCTTACTCTAAACTATAAAAAAATGTGCGCGTGAGAAATCTCGTTTTCATCATTTTCAACATTTCTAACAACTTCTACTGCATTATTGCATAATCTAAAAACTTTCTCAATCTCTACTTTAATTGATTCAATCAAAGAGCTTCAATTTCTCACATTTGATAAGTTTTTCAATTTAATTTCTTTTTATTTATTTGTGATGCAAGCATTACTAAATCGGTTGTTTTAGGCACCCTTGAATTTCTTTGTGTGTGCGTTTTGCATTGTGGGGAATTGATAGTCTCTCCAAAATACTAGATGCTCTTGTAGGAGACTACGATGAATTGTGAACTAACGGACTAAATACACCTTTTCATTTCCCTTACTGGTAGCATTAGCTCGATGTAACCCTAGAGACGGATGGTCATGTCGTTTAATGCCTATAGGTCTGGACCTTCATACGACCATAAGTTTCCTTTTTAAGGCTTATTTTTTCAAACACTTCAGAATACATGACATCACACATGTTAGTTCTCTTATTTTAGGATTTGCTTAATTTTTATAAAATAAATAATAGTAGCAATAATGTAATGTAGAATAGGATGTATAAACTTGCTAAGAAGAACAGGTACAACAAGAATTCATATTGAAATGTCAGAACATGTTGGGTTGAACTTATTCAATAATTTGAATAACATGTCGAAGAAGATGTCTTATGAAGAAGACTTCAACATCGCGCCTCCTGAGCTGAATAATGAGATTCAGTTCTGATTTGAATTATGCAGGATATTCAGAGAATATTATGCACCCTATATGGCACACATTTAAAGGTCTAGAAGACTCAATAAAAAATCAAGGAGATTATTTAGGAAATTGAAGATTGAAGACCATTCTTGAGGCAGATGTTTCTACGGTTTGTTATAGCTAATGAAGCTGTGATTGAAGGCCCAAATCCAGTTGGGTATATGTTATAAATAAGGATTTGTAACCTAGTTTATAAAGCTAACCAAGAGTATCAAATATGTAATCATTAGGGCTAGATGTAGTGAATCACCCAGTTTGTGGGATGGTCATCATACCCCTCGAAACTTGTAGGTAAGAGGCAGTATGTATTGTTCTTGGAGGAAGCTTTGAAGTAACTCCAAGGTGTGTCCTAAGGTAGAAGCAAAAGGCTTTGAGACTTAGCTAGGTTGTGATAGAAGTGTGGCTTCTATTCCTGATTATTATAATTGTTATTCACTGTGTGATTAAGGGGGTGAGAGGGGTTTCATATCTAATAGTGTCTTAGGTATAAGTTGCATTGGTAGAGTGTTAAGGACCAAAATGTAGATATTTTGTAGATCATTTTGTGGTCCTTTACAATGTCTTTTGATTAATTAGTAGTATTTAATATAGTATTTTGGTCTAATTATGTTTTTATTTAGTTTTTGTTTATAATATATTATTTAACTCAGTTTACATTTAAATTGTAGGTTTTTGATATTGATTCCCTCAAGCTTGGATTCAAGGAAGCTTGAAGAGCTATTAGGACTTTTTGAAGCAATTTTTGGAAGAAGAAGCATGCTACAGGTCGCGCTCAGTGCGGTTGCAGCATGAGCGCGCTTAGCGCGGTGAGCGAGCTTAGCGCGGTCTGCAATATCAGAAAAAGGACAGTGACCCATGCCTATATCTTTTTCTCACCAACTCTCTGATTTGAACCACTATTATGTGCTAGAAAACCAGAACCACACTTCTTCTTCATTATTCATCATCATTGTAAACTAGGGAATTGGAATTAGGAACTTGAATCTTGTTCTTCTTGATTTTTCTTCCATGTTCATCATCTTCTCCAAAAATCTTGCAAGTGAAGCTACCATGAGAATGAGTGGCTAAACTCCTTTTGTGTCAAGATTAGAGGTAGTTGACCTAACTTTTATGTATTTCTTTTAATCTCTTAGTGTATGAACTTGGTTGATGATATATATATATATATATATATATATATATATGTTGAATATCTTTGTTCCTAATTCCCAGGATTCTAATACTCGTAGCCAAGTTTTTTGGGCGATAGCACAAGATGAAGCGACGAACACCGATTAAACCAAATCTCATTAAAACAAGAGAAACAAAGACAAATAGTTCCACAAAGTGATAATACAAAGATGCTAAAGATTCTGAAAATAAAATGTAAAGGAGTGGAAACCCATCAACAAGCCTGATGGTGATTCTCTTTTCAAACATAAGACATCACGATAAGCCTAAAAATCTGACATAGGAAAGCCTGCAGACTTATGAATTCCCAACTGGATCTTGAGCTGCCCAATTTCTTCTATTGCCAAAGATAGCTGAACATCCTTCTCTCTGAGCTGATCTTCGAATGTTGTTCTCTGAGTGGTTTCTTTCAGAATCTTCTTTTTTAGGCTCCTGATCTTTGCTTTATATTTTCTTTCCAACTCAACCTTGGAATCTTTACTTTTCTTCTCAATCTCTGCTATAGCTCTCACGTGATCTTCCAACGACATCATCTCCCCTTCAAACCTAGACCTCTTTCTTGCAGCGTCAGACGTTTCTCCCTCAAACTTCTTCAGCTTATGAGCCAACTGCTTCTTTTTTTAGGTGGCGATAAGACATTTCACTACCATACTCTCGCGCTCTTCAATAAGTTGTTTGTTCCTAGCTTGAACCATCTCATAGTCTCCTTTTGGTATTGCATCAGGCTGATCCGGCTCTTCAGGGTACCATGGTTTTTCTATAGCAAACGACCAATGGCGATCTTTGTTTCTTTCCTCAATCCACTGGATATAAGGTGTATAAGCAGTTGGATCCTTCTTTCCAAAATATTGTCCTCCTTCATAGTGAATACTCCCCCAAGCTTGAATAGCTCTTTTCATCCCATCAATTTTGTCAGGCACGTCATAAAATAAGGTTTTTCACTAGCTCATCTTCAGGCGGACCTCTCAAAGCATACCCCAACTGCCTTCGAGAGAGAGTCGGATTGTAATTAATACCACCTCTTATGCCCATGAGAGGCACATTTGGGAAATTCACCGCAACGCATGATTACTTCTTTACTTTCCATCCTAGACAAATCATGCTTATACCAACCAATGTCTTTGGAGGTGAGCCCCATCAACCTAGGAGCCCACTTCATAGTGTGTTGAGCATCCACAAAAGCACCATGACGAGGAAGATGACCTCTAAACCAACGATAAAGAAAAGGAGCACAACAATGTACTACACCTCATTTCTCTTTGTAGCTTTGAGAATGTATAGAGTGATAAACATCCCCCAAGAGAGTTGGCACGGGGTTCTTCAGCAAGAACAAAGCAACAACATTCTCATCAACAAATTTGACCTCATTAGGAAATAACACCATCCCATAAATACAGCAAGCTAAAATAGCATTAAAGCCCTTCCAATCCTTCTTATCAGCCTTAACATTCGCTTCTTTCAATAGAAAACTCAAGTGATAACCATAAACTGTACCCTTCTTCGCACGATTGTCATCAACAATAGACTCTACCAAACATAGGGCAGCAGCGATTTGAGCAACAGTAGGCTTCACCATGGAAGTGTAGTAAGGAACTCGAGGTGAAATAGGAACATTTAAGATGGTAGAAAACTCCTCCAAAGTTGGTGCCAATAAGTAGTCAGGAAACATGAAACATCTCAAACTCCGATCATAAAACTGCAATAGGGCTTGAAGAGCGTCCTCCTGGTACTCATTAAGAGGCGACTTCAAACATGACAAAATCCTTTCATAATCTTTGGTGAAGACTGCATCGTTTTCAGCGGAAGACCTCTGGGTTAACTGGAGAAGATCAATGAGAGACGGCTCTGGAAATTTGTAGACAACATGATATTTGCGGTTACCTCTTCCATCAACATCCATCTTTAAAAGTGGCCCAAAAAACAGGCTCGGGGACTAGTAATCCTGGAAATGATAAACATGTATGTTAAAAAAAATGCAATTGGTAAAATGTTTCATGAATGCAATAAGATCAAAGCTCCATTTGGAATACTGTTGTGTTGATAACTAAACCAACTTCCACATGTAACAGGACCAAAGAACACTAGAACATCAGAGAACCAAGTAACAATCAATATCTGTACCTGTTCCAACCCAATCTCACGGGTAATTCTAGACACAACTAGGTACCTAATGATAAACAGAGTCGACATTTCTTTATTAAATATTGCACCATCTACACAAAGGATGTAGGGCGACAGTACCGTCAATCGAACCTCGTCTGAGTGTGGTATCTCATGCCTCCTCACACGTGTCAACAGAACACGGGATTCGACATGAGTATCTGTCTAACCTATAGTGCATTGACCGGGGTATTGGGCTTTTTACCTCTTGTAACTCCCACCCACCAAAAAACAACAGCACAACAGCAGATAATAATATATCCAGATGCAGATGCATGCAAACATGTATATATATATATATATATATATATATATATATATATATATATATATATATATATATATATATATATATATATAATAACAAAACAAACTATAAAGAAATAAACAAAGCAAATAAACACCCAAAAGAAAAGAAAAGAAAACAAAAGCTAGGATCGACTTTTGAACGGACCAGCAATAGGTCAACTGTCCCCAGTGAAGTCTCCAGCTGAAACAACCGGCGGAAAAATCAAAGGATATAACTATATATCAATGAAGTCGCCATCGAACGTTTTTTATCTCGCCAAGAGGGAAAGGTAAACATAGAGTAAACCTGAAACGGAGAAATCACGGTCTTGCGACCAAGAGATCGGGTAAGGAAGTCTATTACGCGAGGGGAAGGGATTAGCACCCCCACACGTCCGTAGTACTCTACGGTATAATGCATGCAAAAAGAAAAGAAGAATAAAGAAATAAAAGAAAAGAATA
Organism: Vicia sativa; assembly: GCA_021764765.1. NCBI lineage: Eukaryota > Viridiplantae > Streptophyta > Magnoliopsida > Fabales > Fabaceae > Vicia > Vicia sativa. The sequence goes on from CM038795.1 coordinate 92,702,792, forward strand.
AAAGAAAGAAAACACGGGGAAAAGAAGGAAATATTTACAAAGGTTGCTCGATCAAGCCCCGCGACAGGATGCCTACGTATTCCCTCGTGCAATGGGAAAGTCAGTGTGTCGTAGTTCGGCTCACTTGTTTTAGTTGGTTTGTGATTTTTATATTAGTAGACGAAATAGCAAACGATGACGAAACACCTCCATGATGATGAAACATCAGCTACAAACGGGATGACGAAACATCAGAAGACGAGATGACGAGACATCAGCAAACGGGATGACGAAACATCGGAAGACGGGATGACGAAACATCAGAAGATGGGATGACAAAACATCAGCAGCAGGATAATTAAACATCAACAGCAAACAGGACGATGAAACATCCTAAAACTAATTGGTTTGTATCTTTTACTTTGGAAAAAGTTTCATATTATTAGAGTTTTTTAATGCACTTGACAAAACAAGATTTTAATTTTAAGGATGCAAAAGGATAAAGGTAAAATGGCTAGGGGAGACTAACCTATTTCTAATCCTAATGTTATCATACAAAATTGATCCTAAGTTATGGATATAAACAAGGGGAAAAATCTACCTAAAGTTGTCATGCATGGATGCCTAACTCAATGTCTAAACTCGATAACTAACCTAATAGAGTAAACCTAAGGGGAATCTATATAAAATAAATCATCTTGGTTAGAAAACCAAGTGAGAAGGGGGTAGAATCAAGTAAAGTGCTTTGGAAAAAGCACACAAACCAAGCGCTAAGAAGTGCTAAGAAAAAGAAAAGAAGAAGAAGAAGATGTAGTGGAGTCAAGTGAATGAGGTTCATATAAAGTTTCATGTGAAGTGAGGTCAGTAGACACAATATTCATTTATAAAGTTTATGCAAACCTTTAACAAACATCAAACATCATTATAAACATACACGTACAAAGTTAATTCACAAACCAGATCGAAACTAGTCCTAAAAGCATACGAAGAGCTAATTGTGCGAAGCGTTAGACTTAGGAGAAGTTGATGGAAAATTAAAGAATAAAATGACATAAAATTCAGTAGCTAAACATGTTAATGTTTCATTTACATTATACAAATAAATCACAAAGATTCAAGAGCAAAAATCTACCAAAAGTGTGTAAACATGCAACAATCGTGTGTAGTGACGTGAATCTAAGTGTGTGAGACTTATGGTATGAAAAGAAGGTGTCAAGATGAAGTGATTACAGTACCAACATCATATGAAAGAATTAATAACCAAATCATAAAGAAAATGTCACAAAATGCAATTACAATATTAGTGCGAAAACTAGTCGAAATGCTTAGCCTATAAAGCGTTTATAAGTTAAAAGAAGCCATGAAAAGGCAAAGCTGAAAAGAGATGAACCAAGAAATATCAAGATACACAAATTATAGTAGAAAACACATCATTTCATCAATAAGATCATTCAAATATGCACTCTAAGGATTCACACACAAAACACTTAAGAAAAATGCATTCGATTCATACAAGTGTGGGCAAACGTGTGTGCGTGTGTGTGTGTGTGCTTAGGCATACTTGTGATTAGTGTCACATGATGATGGGATCAGAATAAACACATAATGAAGAACTACTCAAGCTATACACTATCAAGTCATAAGATGTTCCAAATTGCACATATACAACATTAACACAAAAACTAGTTAAAGGCTTGACCTAGAATGCAACTAGGGATTGAATGAAGCATGGTTAATGCGTGAAGGAAAAGGAATGAACCTCATAGCATAAAAAGACATGGAAGTCAGTATCTATCGTGGTAATAATGCATTATCATCATATACATAATCATCATGGAGATTCACAAACAAAGGAAACCAAGAAAGCCTAAGTATGCATCTAGAAGTGTGTAGTGAAATGTGCATGGATATGCAATTGTGAACATGCTTAGTGGTGTCATACTTGAGTGAAGTAAGTGATGGAAAAATAGATATTACATTCATGTTAGACACAAACAAAATACAATCACATCAAAAGAAAATCTACACAAGACTTAATGCAAGAAAAACTAGTCGAGAATTTGTCCTAAACATGCATCTAAGACTCAAATGGAGCATGGCATTGCATAGATGAAGAGGCATGAACATTTAGAAGATGTAAAAGGATGAAAGTCAGTAGTCATCATGGTAGATATGCACTTATGCCATATACACAATCATCATAACCTTTTCATAAGCAACTTTCAATAAGAAAACATGAATGCGCATCCTAGAAATGTGTGATGGAAAGTGTTTGTGTGTGTATTCAATCATGCTTGTGTCAAGTGTTATATACAGATGAGATGAGTGATAAGAACATAAATATGATGTTCACACAAACACAAAACAATTATCATTCATCACAATCATTCATGGTACAAAGGTTAGCAACGGAGAAAGGTTGTTTCTAAACCCTAGAGTGAAATTTAAGTAAGCATACAAGTTAGTGAGCCAAACATGGTGAAGAGGAAAGGTGAGAAAGGTAATGGGACACACAAGGTCAGTAGCTTAAGACCTAAGTAAACCATAAATAGATGCATTTCAAATGAGGTGAAGATCTTACATACAAAAGTACATCAAATTAGGGTTTGAAAACATCTAAACTAGTTAAATATGGCATTTGAGAAAGATTGAACAAAATAGTTTTAATTAGAAAATTAAAACCATGTGTGACTTATGTCATAAGTTTAACTCAAGATATGATTCATGAGCAACCAAATGTAGAAGATGAGACTTCAATACACAAACAAATCACCTTTTTGACGAACAAAATCATCTAATATAAATACCACCTATCTTAGATCAAACGACATTGATTAAGATTATGTAGGAAGGGAATGATGTCTTGTATGTCATAGGGTGATGATAGAACCCTCACAAGATGCATGTTATGAGCTCAAAGTAATGTTGATTGAGCAACATACCTCAAACATCATGAACCTATAATCCCTTAAGGTATTGTCAAACCAAAAAAATAGAAGAGAAAGAAGATTTGGCTCTTTTAAGGTTGTCATGATGATCTCGCAATTAAATGCAAGTCAATGAATCAAAGAGAATGGAATTAATAATCACATAATGTACGAAGTCAGATGCAGAAACTAAGAATTCAATTAGAATTGGATCACTGTTGTTGCGGTAAAGCGATAAGCAAAGAGTTGATATTATTTTTATCGGGTGATATATACCGATTAGGTTATATCGTATCGTGTCCACAGAGATTGGTTATTGATTCGTCGTTCGACAATTCTACCGTTAATGAGTTTGAGATTAAAAGAAATGAAAATAAAAGACAAAAAGTATAAAGGATAGAAAACTTGTCTGGAACGAATGTAAACTACCCGTCATAGACTTAAATCTACCACCCATGTCATACTCGGCCTACGACACCCTCTAAGCCATCACATTCCTCCCAATCATCTCAAGCTATTTCTAACCCAAATTTCCATACCCAATCATCTCAATATCCAGAGGCATTAAGATCGATACTATGTGCACCTAAACCATTTCTAGCATGAAATGATAATCATCCTAGGAAAGAATCTAAGCAATCTATCTCTAGTAAAGCTCAAATCCCTAACATAAAGTAAAAACCCAAGACAATCACCAACACATATTCGTAAAGCAAACTTTATACAACGCCAAGGGCGACAAATATACATGAGTTAGAGTAGATATACATACAAAACCCAACAAAAGAGATTACAAAGAGAAGAGACGAAGAGGAACCAAACATTTTTTGGTTTGTCAACATCAATCGACGAGGGATTCAACTCCGGATCATCCAAATGCAAGCTCCAATGTTGTTTTGTAAGCTAATCTATCAAAAAAATAATGTTGATGGTGTTGGGACTCAAAAATACCAAACCCATAACCTAGAAATCTATTTTGAAAAGAATTTATAAAACAAAATCCCGCAGATCGCGCTAAGCCCGCCTTACTTTATTACTTAAACCGCCTTACCGTGCTAAGCGCGATCAAAACCGCGCTAAGCGCGAAAGTTGCTGTTTTTCTTCCCAAAAATGCGTCTTCAGAGCCGTGTCTTCGACACTTTATTCCTTCATGCTCCAAATATGCAACAAATACCTACAAAAACTATCAAACTGTACATTCTATACGCAAAACACAATAAAACGTATTTACAACAAAAATTGGGGTTATTCGACGATTATTAACAAACAAGAACAGATAAGTGCCACAAAACATATATACAAAATAACTACATTTTGGCACTTATCAACTCTTCCCAACTTGATACATTGTTTGTCCTCAAACAAAGTCAAGTAACCCTAAAGAAACAAAAGACGATAATCAAAGAATCAAGAATCAACAAGTTTTTAAAACTGAAAACAAATGTATGGTTCAAATAAAAACGTACACGACAAAATACATACTTACCACATTCCTACAACGACAACATATAAACGAAACAAATCCTAAGTACAAAAATCATGCAAAACATTCTAAAACAAAACAAGCTCAATCATGAATCACACCTAGCAAAAATTCATCGGTAGATGAAGAACACACAAAGCTGAGGGATAAAAAACACTCCTCCACAATCTTGCAAACAATAGACTAAATTATGCATTCATCCAAAAACGTATTGAAAATGTAAATGCAAGAATCACAAGGGATTTTCAAGGTTGTAATGTGGCTTGGTTAACAAACAAGTGATAAGTCCTAAAGCTAATCGAAACAAAAACTTGCCTAAACCTAAGGGAGTGATCAACTCACAAAGTTCCAAACAATATAATTCCAATCAAACTTCTTCTTTATCACAAATTTCACACCAAACACACCTCACTTATTAACACAACATTATTCATACTCTTTTGTTTTTCTTTTTCAAAGCTTTTCTCTTTTTTATTTCTTTTTCTAATCTTTCTTTTCACGTTTTTTTTTTCTTTTCTCTTGACCTCATACCAACCACAATATAAGTACTTAAACATTTCTCTCCCCAACTTGAATTCAACCAACATCATTACGTGAATACTCCCTACTTTCTAAGGCAAGGTAAAAATTCATACAACATGTAGTTGAGGATTCAAGAAACAAAGAAATCAACATCCATACAAAAAAAAAGTGAATTGACACTCATAGGCAAGCATCAAGGTCAAATAAAAATAGATGTTGATAAAAGTTCAAAGGGGCTAACAAAGGTTCACACACTCACAAGGTGAATTGAATATTTGGCCAAGGTAGTTATGCTCAAAATCAACAAAATGCCTTGATCATTTTCTTGCAATTATACAATCAACACAAAACAAAAGATTAAGCATAATAAAATCCAGTTAAAACAAGAATGTGGACTCTCATATGTAAACAATGGAAAGCTTCCTCACATTTATGGTTAAAAATGGTACTAAATTGATTCAATTCATGAGCAAGTAATGTAAAAAGAATGAATAGCATGGTAATTATACAAATGATAAATTTCCTAAACATGTTATGCTATAGAAAGCGATAAACGAGTACCTGACATGTACCAACTTTGAAAATTATCATTACTATACATCCGCGAGTTGAAATGATCAAACTCAGAAAATCACCTCAAAAGTCTTCAAGTTACCGAACCAAACTTTGAGTCTAAACAACAACAAAAGAATTAGAAAAACAATACTAATTTTATTCAATACAAAAAGCCTTGGTGAAAGTGGGAAAAAGGAAAACCAAGTGAAATTTTAAAGAATTTATCGGCCTCAGATAGCGAGGCGCTAAGCCGCTACACCGCGTAAAATGACAATAACTGGTGCAACTGCTATGCAAGCTCCACTTATACACCTATACAATCTCATTTACACATCTAAACAATATTTACAATACATACACACTTCCACAAGCTAAAACACTACAAATTTGTGGAAAGTAACAAATTGACATAACAAAACAAAAGCAAATAACAATACACACAATTGGTGAAAAGGAATTAACAAGTTGAAAAGTGAAAATTTGAAATTAAGAGCAAGTCCTATTTTAACTTGTCAAAACACAAGTCACCACACACATAAACAACATAAACAAACATGCTTGTTTTACGTCGTAAGCTCGACGCCTTTATTGTGCGAGCACTAGTAACCTCCTCTCGTCATGCCATGGTATTGCCATACCGCGCAAACTTAAAGAAAGTGTCCTAAAAACTACACAGCAAACGTTACGAGTACGAGACAATTCACAACATCACATGAAAGCTAAGAAAATCACAAATATGTACAAGTATGAAAAGTAAACACACAACATGTACATGTAGCATATACAAGTTCATATACAAAACTTATACAACATTTACATTAATTACAAAACTCAAAAACAACGGAATTATCGCAATACATAAACAATAAAACCAATCCCCGGCAACGGCGCCATTTTGTTGCTGCGGTAAAGCGACAAGCAAAGAGTTGGTATTAGTTTTACCGGGTGATATATACCGGTTAGGTTATATCGTATCGTGTCCACAGAGATTGGTTATTGATTCTTCGTTCGATAATTCTACCGTTAATGAGTTTGATATTAAAAGAAATGAAAATAAAAGACAAAAAGTAAATGAACAAAAAGTATAAAGGATGGACAACTTGTCTGGAATGAATGTAAATAACCCGTCACAGACTTAAATCTACCACCCATGTCATACTCGGCCTACGATACGCGTCTGTGTCATCACATACCTCTCACAACCTAAGCTATTTCTAACCCAAATTGAGAATCCTCCCGAATCATCTATATATCCATTTCTGGTCTATCTCAACAACATAAAAGTCAACTGCATCACCTCCATACCCATCTATGACATACTTCACCAACGCAGAGGCATTAAGATCAGATAATTTATAGTGAATGTCAACTCTAAATCATTTCTAGCATTCAGAAACTAACAGATAATCATCCTAGGAAAGAATATAAGCAATCTATCTCTAGTAAAGCTCAAATCCCTAACATAAAGTAAAAACCCAAGACAATCACCAACACAGATTCGTAAAGCAAACTTTATACAACGCCAAGGGCGACAAATATACATGAGTTAGAGTAGATATACATACAAAACCCAACAAAAGATATTACAAAGAGAAGAGAAGAAGAGGAACCAAACATTTCTTGGTTTGTCAACACCAATCGACGTGGGATTCAACTCCGGATCATCCAAATTGAAGCTCCAATGTTGTTTTCTAAGCTAATCTATCAAAAAAATGATGTTGATGGTGTTGGGACTCAAAAATACCCAACCCATAACCTAGAAATCTATTTTGAAAAGAATTTATAAAACAAAATCCCGCAGATCGCGCTAAGCGCGCTAACCACGCTAAGCCCGCCTTACTTTATTACTTAAACCGCCTTACCGCGCTAAGCGCGAAAGTTGTTGTTTTTCTTCCCAAAAATGCGTCTTCGGAGCCGTGTCTTCGACACTTTATTCCTTCATGCTCCAAATATGCAACAAATACCTACAAAAACTATCAAATGGTACATTATATACGCAAAACACAATAAAACGTATTTACAACAAAAATTGGGGTTATTCAACGATTATTAACAAACAAGAACAGATAAGTGCCACAAAACATATATACAAAATAACTACATTTTGGCACTTATCAATCACTAATGTCATGAAAGATACACATGATACAAATGTTACAACCATAACTACAAGGTGATGACATCTTAGCAACTATACTACCATGAGTTGTGCAAGTTAGGGAACTTAAATGAATCAACCAAACTGGAATCAAATCCTTAAACATGCCATGAGGATAAGATAAATAAATGAGAAGTAAACTCCCAAAAGATTGCATAAATGCATTCCTTATATCTCACAATCCATACAAAACAACTCAAGATGAAACACCTTCTAAGTAAAGGATCAAGATGATCCAATGAGGTCAAATATCTCTCAAGTCTTTAGAAGACTATACTTGAGGTTATCATACCCCTAAGCATCAATTAGAAACACAAATTGTACAAGAATATGGTTTAAGAATCAAAGCATCAATAAATTAGGGTTTTGGAAACCATACGAACTTTATGCTCAAGGTGGAAACCAAATGATCAACATGTAAATTTCAATAAATGAAAACATGTCTACATATCAATAGAGCATTCAAATGATCATCACATACCCAAAGATTGGCCTTAAATTATGTCCATAGGCTTCAAATTGAAGCTTGACTCAATTACACCAGGCCAAAGGATATGTTCACCTTGGAAATTCCATAAAAATAGAAAGATGGGATATAAAATCCAAGAAAAAATGAATTAATGAGATCAAAACCCCTACAAGTCATAGACATATCCTTGCTCAATCCAAAATTCCATGGAAGGATCAAAATAAAAATAAAAAAAGGCAACACTAGTTCAAAATTAAACTTGTATGACCAATAAACAAGAACAATTTGTACAATATACCAAAGTCAGAAATAAAAATCTACAAAAATTAGAAACAGTAATCTAACATCCCAAACATGATCAAAACTATTTTTGCTATTTTTATTTTCAAGAAAAAATGATTAAAAAAAACAATAAAAATGCAAAATGTGGAATGCAAATCATGTATTTAATGCTCAAATTTAATTAATTATGCAAAAATAACAAAATTATAAAACAAAAATCAGAAATGCATGATGCATGGATAGAATGTTCTAAAATATTTTTTATGCATTTTTTGTATGGATAAAAATATTTTGAACAATTATAATTATGCATGAGATGCAATATAATGTAAAAAATTATCTAATTATTTAAAAATACCAAAATTATGAAATAAAATTCAGAAATGCATGATGCATGATTTGAGTGATCTAAAATATTTTTTATGCATTTTTTGTATGGATAAAAATATTTTAAACAATTTAATTATGCATGAAATGCAATATAATGCACGAAATTATTTAATTATGCAAAAAATACCAAAATTATGAAATAAAATCCAGAAATGCATGATACATGATTTGAGTGATCTAAAATATTTTTTATGCATTTTTTGTATGGATAAAAATATTTTAAACAATTTAATTATGCATGAAATGCAATATAATGCATGAATTTATTTAATTATGCAAAAATACCAAAATTATGAAATAAAATCCAGAAACTCAAAATTAACCTCTTGGAGTATCCAGAATATTTTTTGTGGGATTTTTCATCATGGGAAAGTATTTTTTTCATGAAATTTCAATTAAAACATAACCAATTAATCTTAAAATTTATTTAATTAGTCAAAACATTTTTAAAATTTTAGAAAAAATTCCATAAAATACTAGAGGTCAATATGGGTCTATGATTTTTTTTGTTGTTGTAATTTTTGGATTAAGTTTGGATGCAAAATAAAATGGTTAAAGATGCTAATCATAAAATAAATTAAATGAAACAAAAAAATGAAATCAGCCAATCAGATGATGCCACGCATCATCTTCAACCTCTAGCCAAGCCCTAAAAACGCGTATGAACCCAGTGCCATGCATGCTACTTTTGATCCCTACAACTCTCTTATTTCTTAACCAAATCTAATGATTCAAAGCTCAAATTGAAGGTCACATGGCAAGCTAAAACACACAACTTGTAAAAATCAAAATGATCAACCATGCATCAAGAGATTAGAGCGAGAAAATCATAAAAAAATCATCCAAATCCAGAATTTCAGAACATCATGCTATGAAACACACTTTAAAAGCAGAGGCAATATACATCAAACCTATTGTTTGCCAGCTAACCACGCATGCATAAGCTTTTATTCATCAATGGCAAGCTAAAAACTCAGATTCAAAGTTCAACAGCTACCTCTTGATTTGGAAAATAAATCCAAATGGGCCTCTAAAATTGAAAAGAAAATCCCTTTGGATTGCTCTTGAGACTTCAATGAAGCTATAATATTGAAGAGATTCCTTCACAAACTCGATTTGCAGCAGTACCAAGCAAGGAGAAAAATGAAAAATGCAGAGTGTTTTTAGATCTGGAAAGCGAGTATGAGAAACCTCTCTAGCACAATGGGAAGCTTCTTACTTATATTGAGAGAATAAAAATGAGGGTACATCAGTCTTTCCCTCAATAAATCCGTTAGAGCACAAAAATCATAAGCAATGGCATGGTGAGTCAGCACTGCATTTTGCCTTTGTATCCACTCTCTCTGGCTGCGTTTTGATGAGCTGTGTAGGTGTGTGAAAATGCAGCATGTGGTTCATTCCTCAACTTTACTAGATATGGAAAAAAATAGAAATCGTGCATGGCAATGGTGTGAGAAGATGCTTATTATTTCTGGGCTTTTTATGGCAAAAAATGAAGTGGCATGAATGCTTCAATTCCCAACTCATGCTTGCCTAGAAGTAATTTGTAAAATCAACACAAAAGCATGCAAACAAACTTCTGTGCATACAGCCTTGGTTCATCCTGCTCAAGCCCCATTTTCTCACTAATGGCTCGTGCAAATCCTGGCTTTTAGAGGCCTATCAAGAGCTCTTGGGATGAGGATTACAATGGGCTTTGGTTCACTAAAAATGGAGCTGAAATGAGTGAGTTATGGTTGCCATAAGTTATGCATAAACATGGGATTTGGCTAGGCACACGCGCGCGCATCTGGACTTGCATGGTCGTGCATGGAATTAGTTTCATGGCCTCCACTTGTGATCCTTGTAACTTTCTCAATATTGAACCAAATGATGTGATTCAAAGCTCAAATTAAAGATCTCATGGCATGCTTCAAGATGCACGAAGTAGAATTCTCAAATTCCATATGAATCAAAAGATACGAGCTTCAAGATTATGCCCACCACCTATTTGTGGAAAGTACGCGCAGAGAAACCCAGAAAACTGCAAGCTTGCCCAGCCTAGGTCAAAATTTGTGCATGAAACTTCTAACTCAAATATCTCTCAAATGGTGCATTTTTGAGAAATTTTACACATTGACAAATTTGTAGGATTTTTTCCAAGCTTTCCAAAAATGTATGGTATGCAACCATTGGATAAAAATTGAGAAAGTTATGACATGTCAAAGTTTCATAGGGTGGACACTTCGAAAAAAATTTATCCTTAAATAACTTCAAGAACAAGTTAACCCTAATTTCTTCAGCTTTCTTGGTTCAATGATGGATTTGATCATGAAATATGAAAATATGATATTTGAATTGATGGTTGACCAAAAGTCCACTTGGTCAACTCATGACTTTGACTGATTTTGACCAAAATGACCATTTTGCCCCTTGTGATCAATTGACTGGCTTCTACTCAAAATTGAGCCTCAATATTTCAAACATGGATGTCCAACAACATATAGAAACAAGTGGAATCAAATTTGAGTGAAAAATTTGGAGAAATCCTGATTATACCCAAAACCCTAATTTTGCACCTTGTGTTAGGAGATAGCCAATCAAGCTTCAAAACCTCAAATCTTCTGAATGTATTGAGTAATTCTTTGAAACATGATAACTCAAATGATAATATGAAGGTAAAACTTCGAGAAATTAACTTATCCAAACTTCAAACTTCACAATGGGCCAAAACCCTAATTTCATCAGATGAATTCCTCATCAATTCTTTGCAAAACTTCAACTCTTGAGGAATCAATGAGACAAATGGAATGTCTTGAGATGTAATACATCATTGTGGCTTGAAAGATCCAAAGATACGAGAGCCTGAGATTCTCTCATAAGAGTATGCTAACACAATCAACCTCCTTAGCTTGTAGAGGACTTGAGAAGCCCAAAGAACTTTAATTCTATCATGAGGTATGAATGCAATACAATATGATGTTTATGATGAAACATAAGCCTAAATCGAGAGGGTAAATTTGGGGTGCAACACGTGTTTCCTGAGAGTGTGGGAACCGGGTTCTCCTGGGGAGGAACCGGTTACCATTGTAGTATTTTGAAAAATCCTTAAACTTTGAAAAATCATATTTTCTAAACCGTAAGTCCGTTTTGAGTGTCGTTTTGGGCAGTATTCTTTAAATCAAATAACCTATCTTATGAAATGAAGAAAATGATAATTAACGGATTTTATCTTGAAAAGAGTCATTTTTACGATTTGTGAATAATGGTAGTTAGTATGAATGGTGGATGAATTGGTATAAGATTGCCCTGACAAGTTGAACGTGGATTGATGCTTGTATGTTGTCTTCCTGTTGTTTATTAATGATTGTATTAATATTATATGTTGTTGTCGATGTTGTTTATTCATGGTATGTCGTTGTTGATGTTGCATGCTGTTGAATGTGCATGCATATACATTGGTGGTAGCTAATTCCCGTTGTGTGGAATGAGTGAGTTGACCAACATCCGTTGCCGATTTGGAATGGGTGATGAGGTTTTATCTATGTCCGAGTTGGAATGGAATAGATGTTAATGTTGTGTCTGAGTTGGAATGGAACATTATGTGAATTTAGTTCACTGTCGGTACCACATGCATAGAGTCTTGCATTGCATCGTGTATGGATTATAACATGATAAGATGGTTTCCAGTGTTATAATCTTATTGTTGTTATCGTTGAGCATGATATTCCTTTATGACTTATGTTATGTATTGAATCTGATTATGCTAAGGCGGGTGGAATAATATACTTGAGCTATTTTATTGTTTTGAGAAACTTATAATGCATTTTAATTTATGATGAAGTCTCACCCTTACTTTGATGATTTCAGATTAAAGTTTAGCGGCTTAGGAGCTAGTGAGGATGGCTCATTGAGCTGTGAATTTACTATTTACGTGTCAGTGTCATGCTCTGATTTGTAATATTGGAGAACATTTGGTTTAGAGTTATAATTAAACTCTGTTTTTCATTTAGATTTATTTTGGGATAATTGTTGATATGAATTTATCCGGTTTGGTGAATAATTCCGTTGTGTAGAACATGTTTCTTGGATTATTATTTTAATAATGTTCTTCAGTAAAGCATGACATTTTAATGGAATATTACTTAAAATAATTGTAATGCCCTTTTATTACATGTTAGCTCTGAGTTTGTTAATAATTCACGAAGTATTTTATAAGGGTGTTACATATACAGAGGCATTAAAAAATTCATAGTTGTTGGCTGGAACGACAAAATTGAGTGACTTTGGCGCCCAAAATTCCTTCTCGACGTCCTCTTCAACTTTCGTTCTCGGGTCGAGAGCTGATTCCTTACGGATAAGGACAAAATTTTTAATCTTCAAAGGTGTATTTGAGCTGAACCAGGCGTTAGTTTCTCTAATGTGCAATATTTAAAAAATCACATCTCTCTCAATTTTTATCCAATCGCGAAGGGGATGGTGCCAGAAGTTCACAAATTTCGTCCTCTTCAACTTTCGTTCATATCCTGAGTTCATATTCGGATCATAAACTTGTCGTTCGGAATGTTTTCCCCAGGTTGCATAGTGAAAATTCTGAACGTGTCAGATGTTCGCAGCGTCTTCTAAAACTTAAAAAATTCATATCTCCTTACCCGTTCGTCCGATTAAGCTATTATTTCGTCTATTCTACTTGATATTTTGTTCCGGGCATTTTTCGTGTTGAGCCCGATTCCGAATTTCATACAGATCATGATGACCTTGTCACATGGACATATTTTATTCGGATAAAGCCAATTTGGGCCCAATTTGATCCAATTCACTTTACACTTATTTTTCCAAGTATGAATCAATTTTTTCTCTCATAATTTAGGGGTGGAGAATCATTTGTCAAGTTTCAACATATAAACACTCATTCTCTCTCGATTCTCTCATGAATCAAAACAAGATTCTTCACCAATTTTCTCAAGAATTCACATCAATTTCAAGAGCTTGATCAAGATTTGGAAGAATAAGAAGAATTTTCTCCTCTTTATCTCTTGGATTTCGCGCCTCCCCCCTCTCTCTCTCTCTCTCTCTCTCTCTCAAGTTCTCCGATCTTCGATTCGATATCGGCGATCTTTTCTCCTCAATCTTCTCTTCGTTTCTACCGTAAGCTTTCTTAAATTAAACACTTTTGCATAATTGATTCTTGAATAAGCATTTTTCTAGAATTGATAATTGAATCAAGAATTATTTAAGGAATTGAATTAAGATTATTGATTAGATTGTAGAATTGCGATTTGATGTGATCACAATGTTGAAATCAGGAATTGGATGATCAAAAGCACTTATTGATTAATTAATTTTCATAAGAAAAGTGCTTATTCAAGTGGTTAATTGTGGATGTTTATCGAATCATTAATTGTGAAATGTTAATTTGCATGTAAATAGACTTAGAATTGAGCCATAAATCATGTACAAAACCATGTGTGGATATGTGTAGTTTAGGTGTTTGTTAAAATACTTGAACCATGTTGCCAAGCCTAAAATTTGCAAAAATATGCTTCTGATCAGCGAAGTAACCGATTACCTCACCATTTACACGTTAAAATTCAAAAATCTTTAGTGAAGTAACAGTTACCTCAGGAAGTCAGAAGCTTCTGTTTTTATGAATTTTGACGGTAGTGTTACCACTCCTGTGTAACCACTTACCTCGCTGAGTCGAGACTAATTTTTGCAGTTTTTGGGTGAAGTAACCGGTTGCTACCCTGAGGACTGAGGTAACCAGTTACCTCACTTAAACATACTTTTATTTTTTTGTTTCTTTGCTCAAATGCCATGCTTTCTCCAAGGTTTCTTCTACTCTTCCATGCTTATATTTTTCTTGTTATTTTTAACATGTTTGTTAATTGTGCAAGGTACTTAGAGGTAGTTTTCGATTACATAACTATCGCTTGATTATGTAATCAAAAAACTCATTTGGACTATTGTTTTGTGGTCCGATTTTGCGTTCAACATGCATGCTTTTATTCTATTGCTCCTTTGCATGAAACGAATTTTGTGCAGGTGTTGTTGCAATACGGATGTGTTGATACATATTCTGTTTTGGTTTGCCATGATACATTGGTTAATGTATTTTGTAAAGGTACTTTTATTTTACGGATGTGTCGGCATATATTCTATTTTGGTTTTCCATAGTACATTGGTAAATGTACGTTGTGTAGGTGTTTTTATTGACTCAAATATGTCTGACACATATTCCTTTTCTTGTGTATACATCATTGTGTACATTATTTGCTTGCATTGCTAGGATGGTTTTCCAATGCAGGTTTTCTATTTATATTTAGATGTGTTCGCCACACATTCCAATCATGCTTATTTATGCTTCAACGCACATGCTTATCAGATTGCCTTTGTTGATGCTAGCAGCTTACAAAGTTTTTCGGGCTTCCTTGCTATTTCTTACCTTTTAGGATTGATACTCGTTCTGTATTTTCTCGTATACTTTACCGCATACTATTATCGCTTTCTAGAGAGCATGATAAGTAAGGGCTTTTACTATTTCCTTTCCATGAGAAGTAGGACTAGAGATGCATGACGGGGATCTCCTCCTCAAGTTTACTCGACATTCACCTTTCCCTCTGCGGGATAAAAGACGTTTAATGGCGACTTCATTGATTTTACTCGATGGTTTCTCTAGTTTTTCCAGATACTCATACACAACACGTGATCACTTCCGCTATGATCAACAGGTCCTCCCATTAACTTAGTCCTCCAGTCTGTTTGGATTAGTTGGGCTTCATCTAAAGTTATAGTTTTCTATTGGAAATTATTTAGGGATTGCATCTCTATCTCATATATATATATATATATATATATATATATATATATATATATATATATATATATATATATATATATATATATATATATATAGAGAGAGAGAGAGAGAGAGAGAGAGAGAGAGAGAAAACATACTTAATAAGGGAATCCAGTTGACCTCGGGGACTCTTACCTGCCTTTTTTGTTCCTTATTTGTTGAGTCATCCTCACATATCTTTGTGACTTATAAGGTTGTGTCCTCTGTTTGGTATGAGATCTTTAGATGGTTGGGTTGATAATCTGCTTTGCTTGAGGATGTTTTGATCCTTTTCCAGTTGTTTTTCCCCCTTGTGTGATGGGTGTATGACTAAAGGGGGGTTGTTGATGATTTGACGTCGTTTGGTCTATTTGGAATTTTCAATGGTGGAATATTAGTGGATCAGGTAGATGTGACGTTGCAATGCAAAACACCTAAATTGGCAACCGATATCAAAAGTTTTTTGGGATTAGAAGGTTAAGAATATAGAAGTTTCACAAAAGGTTTCTTAATATTAACATTATATTTAACCAAGTTAACCTGGATGGAATGGGAAATTTTTTGTATGGGATGCTGAGTGTGAAGATAGTTTTCAAAATCTTAAGAGATTGACATTAACGCTAGTCTTAATATTGTCGAGTTCTAGCGAATAATTTATGGTGTATTGTGGCTTCTTTTATTTGAATTTGAGGTGTCTATCTTGAAACACTTGAAGGTTTATCTATCCCATACTCATCTGGATTCTTAGGCTTACATGAAGGTGTTCCAACTTTGAGCTTCTCGTAGTGAAAAATCAAGGAGATCAAGCTATTGAGAAACTTGACCCGAAAAGACTTTAAAAAGTCACCACTGAAATTTATTGTTTTCAAGGAAAATAGAAAAGATTGAAACCCTATTTTAAATATGCAATGAAGAAGTAAAGATTAAAAACAAAATATAAAGAAGAGATCTAAGGTACGAGGTTAGTTTATACAAAGAGAATATATTAGCACCCTGTATATCTGTAGTACTCTACAAGAATATTTTATAATATTTGTTTTTGGTTAAAATTGTTTGTTTTCTAAATGAGTGTGGAGATGTGGAAAGAAATATATTTTAGGATATTTTTGTTTGGAAAGACATAGTCGTATACCTACGTACCAATTAAGGATCAAAACCTTGTAGTTTGTGGTAAAAATAACAAAAAAAAATATTTGTTGTGATTGGTTTTAGGAGAAAAGGATATTTAATCATCTTTAAGAGAAAAAGCTCAACTAATACCACCACAAGTAGGTGAAGATGAATCTTGCATCATCATGAATGAAGAGCTACTAATTTGGATATACAAATCAACAAGTTACCATTTAACATTTTAATGTGGAAAGAATCATATTTACTTCAACAATTTCTATGAGAATAAGAGAATCATATCTCAACTATGAAGAAGATTTATATGTAATCTCTTTGAAAAAGAGGATTTAAATTGAAAAGCCAAGTGGCAAAAAGATTTAGGTGAGGTTGAATCAATTTTAATCTTTTGAAATTGTTTTGATATACTTAAGTATATTGAAGAATTTGATTAAAAAAGAAAGTTTGAAAATGCAATGACACAAATTCAATATTTTATATGAAAGTGGTGAAAGTTTGAAAATGAGTTTTTTAGGGTTTAAGTACAAAAGGTTTAAAGTGCATGATGATACATAAGATAAACATTCACAAGTGTTTTATACAAAGGAGAATACACATGCATATGACTTATATAACCAACAAATCTATCCTTTTTCCTTGGATTTTGACATAATTACTAATCATATGAGATAATGAACATACACAAGCATCATGCTATTAAGCAAGAGTCAAAACATGACATGTTAGACAAATTCAAATTGGGAATAATCATAAAATCAACAAGAAAGTCTTAAAAAAAGCATAAAATACATGTTTTATTTGGATTTTTAACAAGATAAAAAAAATAAAACATATTTTTTTGATATTTTTTAAATATTATTGAAGTACGCACATAAATCAAGTAGTATGCAAATTAAGTGGAAAGTTGAAGAAAAAGTTGTTGGAAGCAAATGGCAAAAACAAGTGATAAAGAAAGCTTTTTTAAAAATTTTACTTAAGAAATTGATTTCCCTATTTCAGGAAATCGATTTCCTGTACGAGAATCAGTTTTTCTAATTTTTCATCAACTTCCACTTCAAGTTTTCAAAATATGTTAACTTTCTCATTTCTCAACCAAATGCAAAAGTGTAAAGATCAACATTGCTTAGAATTTTACAAGGATTTGAAATATGTAAACATCTCAAATAAATATGGACTATAGCTCTAGAAATTTTTATAAAACTAGAAAAAAGATAAAACTTCAAAATGCAATTAAGTATCAAACAACAACAACCAATGTCTATTTTCATATGTTTATTAAACCAAGTATAATGATCTCCATCACTCTCTTTTAAACAAGCCAATATTTTCCAATATAATGTTTAGGTCAATAAATTATGCCTCTGTCACACATCTTCCCCCAATTTTATCATGGTAATGACAAATACTATTGAAATCCCTCATGATGAACCAAGGCCCCTTCACACACTAATTCAAACTTTCAATGTCTTTTCAAAAAATCCTTCTCTAATCCAAAATGTTCGAAGCATATACAACCGTACACCAAATGTAATCTCTATCATGATAAGACATACCACAATAAATATATTAATCATAGAAAGATAATAATTTAAACAGAAATTTGGAATCATCCCACATAAGCCATAATCTACCATTATTATGTTTATCATAATTTTCTATAAACTTCCCATCTATTTCCCATTTTATTCCTTATGTTTAAGGCTTTCAAAGGTTTCAGTCTAGTTTCCATTAAAACAATCAAATTTGGTTTTCATGCTATTGAGACGGGAGATAATATCACTACACTTGCCCGAATTATTGATCCCTCTAATATTCCATGATAAAATTGTGAGCCAAAAGGGTGGTTGGTCTCTGTTCATCCAAAAACACTTCAAAACCATTATTATAGTTAATTTCACACATGGTATCAAGTTTAAAAGAGTCTACTATAGTATTTTTACCTTTTATATTCACATGTGTCCAAGGTGTGGCAGGTTGCACAGGTTGGTTCACATGTGTCTTGATTTCAGGCTCTTTGATTACCACCACTTTAGCCTTCTTTTCAGGAACCTTAGCTTTCGATGTTTTCTTCTTATCCCGCTCTTTAGTGCATTGATAGCTGGGTTTTTGGCATATGCCATAATACTTGGGTTTTCATCTGAATTCAACAAGTTGGCTAGTGAGGTTCTCATTGCAATCCTTAATTTGAATGCTCTCATTTTGCTTTTGAGTAATATCCACTTCCACCAAGATTCTCACATAAGACACTCTAAGTTTATTTGCTGTACATTCGTCTGTGAATAAAGGTTTACCAATCATGCTACCAATCTTTCCCAAACACTTAGATCCCCTAAAAGTGGAGAGGGAGTTGAGGCAATTTAATCCAAATAGGTAGGGTATGAAGACTGTCTCTCTGAAAATTAAAATCAGGGTCCCATTCCTTCAAAATCATCATGACATTAAAATAATGTATGGTTCTTTCATGAGCATCGCATTTCTGTCTTGTTGCGTTTTGAATCGCAACAAGAAGTATCTATTTTCATGATAATAGATGTTTGGTAATTAGACCAAATTCCACAAACGAGTATTGAATTGCTTCACCGCGTGCATACTAAGGTCTTTACCTAAAGCATACATTATGAGAGCTGAATCTCATTCTCTGCAACATCCTCTTGCTTGATAATCACTTTCATTTCGCCCATCCACAATTTGAGAAGCAATACAATCAATGACCATACAATTTCCAGGGACTCTATTACCGCTAATAAAGTCAACCCATAACTTATTTGGAGTATCAACATCAACATCTGATACTTTACAAATACCGCATATGTCATTGAGTACCTTTTCTACTCCCTCATCATTTTCTCCAATACTACTTTTAATACCATTAGTGTTATTTGAAGAAGTGTTACTATCATCTATTTTCCCTTCTGGTCCGAAAGTGTTGAGTTTTTGAGAGACTACATTCGTCTTCTTTGGCCTTCCACGACCCATCTTTAACCTCAAAATTGGAAAATTAAGCAAAACCCTAAACTGGAAAAGGTCTCTAACCAAAAGGCTAATAATTTAAACCATTTTCAATTCTTGATTCACCAAATCTTTGTAATGTAAAACCTAGAAACGACTCGCTGGAGAGCTTCCCCACTGTCACTAGAGTTTACTACTTTAAACTCGGAAATCACCGATAGTAGCTGAAAATCATCAAAGCTTAAGGTTTGCGATATAATTATTATTGTTATTACTATTATCATTATTTTTTTATTATTATTGTATAATAATTATATATTTTATAGGATATAGTATTTATACTCTCAAAGTTTTTTTCATTCTATTGAAATACAAATAGACTCCATGTATAGAACAAGAAGAAAAAAATCCCCATGCTAGAACAAGGAAGTTTAAATTACGGCCTTTTAGTTTGTGACTCAATTATATAGCAAAGAAGCCAACATATTTTTAGCCAATAAATACACTCATGATACAAAATATAAAATTTATCTATTATTTTTATTTATGAGTGAGGATCTCTTTTAGTTTTTCACAAAAAAAATCTCTATTTATCTGCTAAAAAATTTAACCGAACTATATTAATCATTCTATGGTTTTTTTATCATCAAAAGACAATCATTTTATTATTAACTATTAACCTACTTAATTTTTTTTACGGTAATAAATGTCAAAAAAACAAAATTGAGAAAAATCATTTCTCCTCCTTACACAACTAAAATAAAATAAATTTTAACTACTTATTTCATTTTTTACTGTAATAAAAGAAAAAAACTAAAACCTTTTCCAACAAAAAAAAAAAACTAAAACCCTAAAACCAAGAAGCAGCTCCCTCAGTTCACAGCTTTGCCTCTGTGGCCTAACAATTCGGAGTCGCATTCCGATCTCACCGCTGCCGGAGTTTTCGTCGGCCGTCAGAAACAGTGAGTATCCCTTCCATCTTTCGCTCTTCATTTCCTTCTCCCCTCCCTTAGCGAGCGTGGATGCGAATTATATCGAAAAGTTAGGGTTGTTAGTTGTGTTGAATTTGAATATGGTTATGAATTGTGATCTTTCAATTTTATATACTTTTATGTGGTTGATTTTTGCTGAACTGTGTTTTCATTGAATAATTTCCAGGTTGTAGGTGATCTACCATTTGAATGTCTTTGTGGTAAACCTAATAGTGAAGGGTATGCTCCCTTTGTTTTCATGTATTGTGTGTTTATTCGCGTTAAGAAATGATGTTATTTTAGTTGAAATCATCCTGACAAAATTTGGTCATTTTCAGACTGGTTTAAGTCGATATGAGCGTGTCAGTTGGTAACTGTGTAGGGACATTAGATGCAGAGTGGAATTTTTAGCCACTTGGCTACTTGATAGTGGTTGCATATTTGCATTTTCTATTTTCCATTTTATTTAGAGCATGTCTAGCCAATTGTCCTTCCTTCACTGTTTCTATATCATCTAGCTTAGAACCAAAGCACCGGGTTTTGGATGGAAAAAAAGAAGTTTTGATGGAGTGGCCCCAGGGTTTCAGTTTGGAGTGGGAAAAATCGTTCTGCTGAGAGTGTAGTAATAGAAGTATAAAATGGCTGGAGGAAACTGGTGTTGCGTGGGAAAATGGGAAAACATGTGTCAATCCAGGACTTTGTTTTGATAAACAGTAAACTGATTAAGTGTTAGTTATCTCTGACATGAAGGAGGCAATTTAGGGAGAAATATGTTGAAGCGGTGGATTGAAGGATGCCAATTTCACGAGAAAGTTGTGTTGATATCGATAACAAAATTCCATGCCATAGATAATTATTTTTTATATACAAAAGTTGTGTCAATCCTTCGTTCTGGATGATGCTATAGATATTTCTTGACTTCAGCATTTGTTTTTTTAGTATGTTATGTTTGATTGCTGCTAGATTGTGGTGTAAACAATTGAGTGCTAGTTTATTTTTCTTATGTTGCTATTTTTTTTTACTATAAGGTAGTGCTTTTAACTAATCAGGATAGCTTCTCTTGTTTCCTTTAATGGGGACTGTGTAGCACTAATAATATACATATTTGGCCTTGCAGCTTTACAAGGAGATATTGAAAATGATCTTCCGGCTGAAAGACAGGTAGTTTTCTAGATTGTACATGTAGATTTCTTTATCTTATTTGTAACTATCAGTGGAGCTGAACTGTCATATGATTGCAAATAGTTGTACTTGAATGATATTCACATACTAAATAGACATAGTTAATTGACAGTAAAACTGTTCAGAGAGAAGAAAAAAAAGAAGAAAAATAATATTCTCATTTTAATTTGACCCCGCTTGTATAATGCTAGTCAAACTACTTGCTTACCAAGTTGTTTAAATATATATCCTTACTTATTTCCAAAATCATGAATCCTTGAATACATATATTATATTTGTAATTCCAAAATCATGATTACTTGGCTTGAGGGATAGAGTAGTCTATTTCGTTTTGCCTTTTGTTTGAGTTTGCTGAACTTTTTCTTTCATTAAGATGGAAATTTTCTTGTTCTAAATTTCTTTGAAACTAGTATACAAGATAACCTACTTTTTCCTAAGGCTTTTAAAATGAACCTAAAAAATTGTTTGGTTACACTTAGGTATGGTTTACTGACCATGCATACCCCTATTCGGAGGTGCCTGCAAGCGTTAACCCGTGAATCACAACCAACATTATCTCTCTTCAAAGACCCGTCATCTCTTCGCTCACTCTCCGTGGCTGCCTTTCCTAATCACGACAATTCATCACCCTTTCCCATTTTCACCAATTCCAAGCCCACAACTGCTTTTGGACAATGGTATCACCCACGCTATTTCTCTTCTTCCAAACAAGACGATCACATAAAAAAAGAAGATATACCGGAAGAAGTAGAAGATGAAGACGACAGCGATGACAGTGATTATGACGATGAAAATGAAGATTATGAAGATGATGATGATTGTGTTTCTGTATCAAGTAAGAAAAAGGTGTACACAACAGAGGAGAAGGAAGCAGAAGCAACAGCTATTGGATACAAAGTGGTGGGTCCCCTACAAAAGGACGAACAGGTTTTTAAGCCATATGAGCCCGCTTTTGCCGTTGTTCAGGTTCATTTCGGGAACTTTATTTTATTACATATATCAATGTTCCATTTTTTGTTTTAGTAATGAGCTTTGTCCCCTTCATTTGGTTTAGATTGGTTCTCATCAATTTAAAGTGAGCAATGGGGACAGCATTTTCACAGAAAGATTGAAATTTTGTGAAGTGAATGACAAGGTGCGTAATGCTTTTGTTTACCAATTATTTTGGCTGTTACTTGTGATGGAGAAGTATCAATCAGACTTGAAGTAAATTTTTTATTGCAGTTTGTCTGACATGGGGGCTGGGATGTTGTATACTTGCATGACAGTGAGTGCTAATAAACTCAATGTTTTATAGACGCAAAACTGGGGCGATTTATGAATACATAACATAAATAGGGACTGAATGCATTAGAGAGAAAATCAGGTGGCATGTATGGTGCAAATTATGGTAGAATCTTGTTTTAAGCTATTTGGAGATGTTTGGAGAAGGACTATTAAATCCCCGCTAAGTAAGTTGGTTAAATGGAGGGGAATTAGACAAAACTCTATGGGCCAAACTACTAGAAAGGCTTTACATTTAAGTGGTTTGCAACTAGACATGATTTAAGATGTGATTTCATGGGGTTACTTGATCCGTGTACCAACTCTATTGTCGTTGTTTTCGTACAAGTCGTTGCTTACCATTTTGTATAGCTCTTTGTAAAATTGTCGCCTAGTTTTAGAAACACCCTGTACTTGCACTATTGCAGCATATTTATATCGGTGTGAGTATGCTATTATCTCATTGAATACTGATCAGTGTCTTGTTTTAGTGTCATGTTTTTAATTTCCTTTTTGTTATGTAATATTTCAAGCCAGCTAATTTAATATCTCATTGCAATTTCTTGGCTCACTGCAGTTGATTCTGAATAAAGTTCTGTTGCTAGGATCTGCTAGTCAGACAATTGTTGGCAGACCCATAGTGATGGATGCAGCTGTTCATGCTGTTGTTGAGGAGCATGTAAGTGCAGAATTATCACTTTCAAATAAATTTGATATGCATAATCAGCCATCTCATTTTGAGAATAGGAATGGGATTGCTTTAGAATAGAGTGGTGATTCCTCCTTCTGTTTTATGTTCTATTTACTCTAGTTTGCATCTGTTTGTCTTCAGTTTTATGTTCCATTTACTCTACTTTTCATTTGTTTGTCTTTCCGCAATCATATTTGAAAGCTGTCAAAAATGCGACTAAATGACGTGATTTCCTCTTATTCAGAAAACTAAAGGAATAATATGAACCTTCAAATTAAGTAAAGTTAACCAAAGGCCTTCACTAATTAAACTAAGTAAAGAAAAACTAATTAGCTAGAGACTTCAAACTAAGTAAAGTAAACCAAAGGCCTTCACTAATTATGGTACTCTGTATGTTAAAATTTTATTTGTAATC
Organism: Vicia sativa; assembly: GCA_021764765.1. Taxonomy (NCBI): domain Eukaryota; kingdom Viridiplantae; phylum Streptophyta; class Magnoliopsida; order Fabales; family Fabaceae; genus Vicia; species Vicia sativa. The sequence continues at coordinate 92,726,973 of CM038795.1, forward strand.
TTCAGTTTATGTCTCTTTTTCTTTTCCTGCCAAAGCATAGATAGAAATATTATTGCCAAAATAATTAAGTTCAAGAAAGAGGAGTGGTAGATCTAGTACGCATCCAACACTCACCAAGATAGAAGAACAGCCAAAACTAAGATAAACAAACAATATAAGCCCCTAAATCTTAACACATCTTCCGGGACTTTAATTACGATGCAATGCATCCTAGGAAATTGAAGGAGCATTTTGGAGATGCAAGAAAACAAATGATCCTTGACTGTTCAAGAACCTCAGTTAATTATAAAACAACACAGCGTTAATTTTAGAGATACAAAAATATAATTGATCCTTGACTGTTTAGGAACCTCAGTTAATCATAAAACAACACGCACAGATAGTCTATTAATTGCTTCCTATAATCTTGAGATTTTAAAATGGAAACTCGTTTTTCTTGCTGACATGTTGAAAAAACATGTTGAGAGGCTAAGGTGCTTTGCTTAATTGATGCTTTTTACTGTCTCTTTGCCTTTAGTATATAAGAAAAAGATGGAGTTTTGGGATCTTAAAATTGCAAGATAAAGTCACAAATTCAATATTATTAATTGCTAGAAATGATTTTATTCACTACGAGTGGTATGGAAACATTTGATGTCAATGATATATTTTAAATGAACATTAAAACTTGGTCTTGATGAATTTCATTTTTATCCTGTAAAGAGAGAATAGAAGTATATTTCATCTTTTGTTTTAAGGATGGATTTGAAGTGGACTTGTCATTCTTTCTATTTATGCACTTGCTTGTGTACTTATTTTCCCTTCACAGGCACTAGATGCAAAGGTAATTATTTTCAAGAAAAAGAGAAGGAAGAATTACCGAAGAACCAAAGGACATCGTCAGGTGGGTTGAAAAGCATCTGGTTAATCTGGCATTGTTTTATAACAAATTATCGATATTAATTATTCTTGATGCATGGTTATCATTTTCAGGAATTGACCAAGCTAAGGATAACTAATATCGAAGGAGTTGAGAAACCTCTGCCCGAATTGGTGGTTGAAAAGCCTTCAAAATCTGCTAAGAAAGAACAGGAAAAGGTTGCAGTTAGTGCTTAAAAACGACGTTACGGCCGGTGGTGGTAATTGCTGTCTTTATGTCTCAATGAGTTTTTGTCAATGGGATAGAGTATGAAATATTTGTATTACTTAGAAGCTCCATTTTCATCTGCAAGTTCTTTGTAGATGGAAGTAGTCAGCTACTCAGTAGTCAGGTTTTGTAGGAAAGTCTTCAACAACAACAAAAAAAATCCTTTCTTTGTAATGCTGGATTTAGTGCTTTAGTATTTGAGCATAGATCCATTTATTGTTAAATAAATAGGTTTCAAGGTTCCGAGATTTAAAACTTTATTCTTGGTTGAAAACATGAAACAATATCATGCACTGTACCAATTTCTGACAGAAATGAAGGCAAGCAAATTTCATTAGTAAGGAGGAAAGGATCCTGATTCAAATTCTATATTGTCATTTTGATTCATATTATGACCAGTACACCTTGTCTGAATTTGTTCTTACACGATGAGACAAATTAGTGAGTGTAGTTAAATCTTCAATGACACATCTTTAAACAGTTGATTTTGAAGGTAAGCAAGATTATTTGTGCAGTCCAGATTGTACTATATTATGTCCATTGTGGATCACCTATATAATTGTATAAAAATGGAAATGTAGACTTTGAAAGAGTATTTTGGCATAGTCATAGGCATGATTTAGAAAATGTTTAATTGCTCAAACTTGACATTGGTATGAGAGTGGGTAACTAATTATATGATCTTTCTAGTTGAAAGTGGGGCTTAAACTTCCTTTATTTTAAATTTTTGAAACATTACACTACTCTCTCTGTTCACAACTATCTTTATATTCTTTATATTCCTAATGCTCGTTCCCTTGAATTTTTGACTAGTCCCTTAAACTCCTTTTGTTCATATTTTTTTATTTATTTTAGGCACTTCAAATATTCAATTTTTGTTAAAACATAACCGAGCATTGAAAAAGAAAAAACACAAATAACCATGTTTCGGAGAAAATTACGCAAATAATCATGTTTTGTATCTCATTTAAGTAAATGCGCTATTTCAGATGGTGCATACTCTTTCTTTTTTTTTTTACATGTAGGTGCCATTCCATATGATACATAGGTGCATTCATTATGCACTTAGCCATCTCAGATGACGCCTAAGTGCATTCTTGAAAAAAAATTATTTTATTTTTAAAAAATTAGAGATAAGTGTGAAACGATTATAAATAAATTCGATTTGCATTTATAATAAAAAGATTACATAATGAAAGAAACAATTTCATATTATCAAGTACGACTCTAGGTTCCTCAGCTGCGTCACCGCCTATTTCTTGCTGGATATTAACAAATTTCCTATTGTGGCTGGGTCGAGGGTCCAACGTCGTAATGAATGCGTTCCGGATCTATGAAATTCGTCAAATCAACATAATTGGAATATTCGCTTTGAAATAATTGGTTACCCATTTTCTCAAAGTTTGGTCGTGTCGGTGGTGGGTGGAGTTCCATGGGTGGTTGATAGTAGTGTTCGTCGGAATAAGGGGGGTAAAAATAAAATTGGTCTTGTGGAGTTTGGTATTGTGATTGATGGGCACTACGGGGTTGTGGTGGTTGAGGGTAAGTTGGGTTGGTTGGGTCATATTCTTCAAGCATGCCTAGATCTGGGCTAAATTAAGAAAAGTTGGATGACGAGGGGCCCACATCAAGATATTGGATAAATGGTCTTGGTTTAGAATACTGGAATTGTGTGCGAGACATTTAAGTGTATGAGAATTGAGGTTCATATTGAGGTGTGTTGGGCATATGGGTGTATTGGTGTGGTGGTTCAAAATGGGGTTAGGTGTTTGTGGATCGGTATCGGCGTGGTGTTTGGTGGTAAGTGTGTGTGTGTTGGGATTGGGGTTATTGTTGTTGGGGAATTGAGTCTTGTGCCCGTCGTGTGCGTGGATCGACAAGATATCTTGGGTCACACACAAACATTTCTGGGTTGGTAACCGATTTGTACCATTTATAATATTCTTCGGTGTGTCGCATGTTAGACTCGGTAAGGAAAATAGGGAATTGTAAGACATGTCAGTCACATTTTTTCCACATCTTACACCAACCCTTAGCGTACTGTTTCTAATTAGTAATACCCCATTGAGCGTCGACCCGTCTGAGATGCTACAGATCCAAACAAGTTGGTTCGACGGGTATATCCTGATGCATTCTGAACTGAATCTTTACACGGTCGCTTTGGTGCATCTCCACTATGTTGAACCAGATGATTGGAGTTTTTGCCATCCAAACAGTTGCATCATTGTGGTTGAGAACATGGTTCAAACCCAAATACGGTCTCCATATAAACTGCAGATAAAGTTAAATTAGAATGGTGATTAATCTAAAAATAATTAAGTTAAAAGATAAAGATCGTAGAGGTACTAACATGATCCGGTCCAATGTGTTCCAAGAGATTATGATATATAGCGACATTGTTTCTTGGATTCTTGTTGTAATCCATGCCCTTCACACAGAATCTAATGGAAAGATAAAAAATCTTTTAATATATGTAATTGGCGAAGATATAAATAATAAATTATTTGCAATATTGACTTACTTTGTTGCGTATGGAAACGCGAAAGCATTGTTGTTGACAAGGTTTAGCGACTCTATTCTCCACCAACCCCATGCTTGGAGCAAGAAAGCGCATCCATAAAAGGTACATGTGTCTTTCTTTGCGTTTTTTTCATAAAGAACTATATAGGTGGGCTAAAACAGAAGTACCCCAATTATACCTTCTTGTTTCATCAAAGTCAGCAAACAATTGTAAATACATAAAATTTACAGTATTCCCCATACTTTCGGGGAATAACAAGCTTCTAAATAATATCATTATGTAATTTCTCGCCTTCATTATTCTTTGTTGATCAGTTGAATTTTCATCCAACATAATACTTCCATAATCGCTCACATCACCACAGTATTCAACTACACTCTGACGTATAGAAATAGATGGTTAGCAAAGACCAATGCGATTGAAACAGTCTATAGAAATGGGGAGGATTCATACAAAGAGCTACCGCGGTATCTACATGCACTTCAGACTTATGCTCATGGAACTATTTATACTATAGAAACACTGCCAACGTATGCCCTAAACGGTAGTTATGTAAACGGGAATTGAGTTTTTAGTCGGTGCTTATGGGATTTTGAACCTTACATAAAAGGGTTTGCTTCATGCAAACCAATTGTTCAGATAGATGGAACTTGGTTGCATGGGAAATACAAAGGCACACTCCTGACGGCAGTTGCGCAAGATGGCAACAACAACATTTTCCCAATTGTGTTTGCTCTAGTCAAGGGAGAGACTGGTGGTGCTTGGAGTTTCTTTCTCAAGAATCTCCGAACATATGTGACTCCTCAACCTGGTTTATGTTTGATTTTAGACAGACATACATCTATTAAGAGTGCATACAACAATCCTGCAAATGGCTGGCATGAACCCCCTTCAACACATGTTTATGCGTTAGACATATCGTCCAAAATTTCTTGCGGGAGATCAAAGACAAGAAACTTTAGAAAATAGTAATAAAGGCGTGTTATTTATTAACACAACCTACATTCTGGTACTACCGCAACGTGATTAGAACAGCAAATCCGGATGCAAGAAGGTGGATTGATAATATTTCGGTGGAGAAATGGACGAGGTCATACGACAATGGACAGAGATGGGGTCATATGACAACAAATCTTATTGAATCAATGAACGGTATTTTCAAAGGCATACGAAACCTCCCGGTTACCTCTTTGGTGAAGTCAACCAATTTTAGGATGACTTCGTTGTTTGCACAGAGAAATGAAATATGGAACGCGGTGTTACAATCGGGGCAACTATAGAGTGAAATCTACATGAAATATATAAAGGCAAAAAATTCCAAAGCCAACACCCATCTTATTACAAGGTTCGACCGACATAGCCACAATTTTGTTGTTAAAGAGACAATAAACCACAAAGAGGTAGGGAGGACAAGACAAGAGTATATGGTTATTTTACCAACTCGTTGGTGCAATTGTGAAAAGTTTCAAACCTACCGTATGCCTTGCTCTTATGTCATTGCGGCGTGTGCGCATACTCATCAAGATGCGTTAAAACTTCTATATCCCATTTACAAGTCAGACACGTTGCTCAACGTATACAACGACGGATTTTCGGTGGTGGTAAAACCGGATTACTGGCCTGAGTATGAAGGGGAGATAGTTTGGCACAACCATCAAATGTGAAGGAATAAAAAGGGTCGTCCAAAAAGCAAGCGTATCACAACTGAAATTGACGAGCTTGACAAACTAGAAAAAAGTGTGATTTATGTCGTCAGGTCGAACACAATCGAAAAAATTGTCTCACTCGTGCTACAAGCTCGACAACGTGATAAATGTATGCAATGTATCTGCACTTTTTTATAATTTAACAAAACTTTTTTTCATTAAGAGCATTTCTTACAACAACCAATACACTAAAAACAACAAATATGCAAACAATAACTAAAACACATCACGATTAAAACAACATGAAAATATAACATCAACAATACAAACAAATATCTAAGATACTACAACCGTCAAAACGACTTCATCGGATCCATACATCATCGCCATAACTTCTACGTCTGTTTTGACTTCCTCCAACCAAATTCAAGATTGTCTAGTTGTGAAGTTCATGGTCATTCTTTTTCTCTGGATCCTTCTAATTTCTTCTCCGACTTCGATTTCTCCCTCTAACCATCGCATCAACTCTTTCTTCAGTTTGGCCATGGTAAAAATGTGGCAAAATTTCATTTTCATTAGAGGTTTGGTGACCGAGAAAATAACGTATCCATCTCTGGTATGGATGTATGGTGATGTCATGACACAAAAAAAAGGAGAGAAAATGAGAAGATAAGGTGAGAAAGTGTGAAGAATGAAAGAGAATGAGTGTTTTATTTATAAAAAATACAAATACACATAGGAGCCATTTCATAGGGCGCTTACACCTAAAAATATAGTGCATGCGCTATCTCACATGGCTTGCAGCAAGTGCATGCACCATGTGAGATGACGCCTAAGTGAAATTGATCAGTATATGTGTCATCTGGGATGGCGCCTTCACTTGAATGAGATCCAAAACATAACTATTTGTATATTTTTTTCAATACTTATACATAAAAAAAAACCAAATATTATATATAAGTTTTGAAATGTCAACTTTGTCATGTAAAATTTATTTTCTGTTTCAGTTACTTTAAGAAAACCTAAGAGAGAGAGGGAGAGAGAAGTGTGATAAATTTAGTGATTGTTTGTTATTTAAGGTTTATTTTATAAGTCTAGTTGCCTACTTCTTTATTGCTTTCAATAGATATAGTTTGTATGAAGGGGACTAGGTTTCAATAACTTTCATAAAGCATAACTTTGGTAACTTTAGTTGAAAAAAATTTCTCACACATCAATATAATATAATTTAATCTTTCATTCTTTCATTATACTCCCTTCGTCCTAAATTATACTATTTTGGTTATTTCGCAGAAATTAAAAAATTTAATAATTATTTTATGAAAAAATAAAATGTTGTATGATTTTACAAATATGTCATTTAATAATTATATTAGAGAACGAAATCAAAAGAATAGAAAAATAATAAAATAATAAATAGTATATTAGATAAAATATTATTAATGATGTATTGACATTCTAAAATGATTTATTACTTGAGACAAATATTTTAAGCAAAATAACTTATAATTTATAATTTGGGACGGAGCAAGTATTAATTAAAATTACAAAGTTATTGTAACTTAAAGTTATAGCTGAAGCCATCCCCTGTATGAAGGTGAAGGTGAAATTTGAAAATAAATAAATAGAGACGATCTAAAGAAAATGGAAGCGACATTTTCATTATAGACCTAATCCTATTTCACTAACCTTGTTACAAGCTCAATGGATTTATTAAACTAAAGTGAGATAAATACTAATGATCAGAATGTAGTAACTCAAGCTAAGAGAAATTTTCTTAAAATGAACTCAAATTTGCTTTGAACTTGGACGAGGCTTTTTTGAAAGAGAAAGCCAAAATAAAATGGCCAGCTTAAGGGGATAGAAACACCAGATTATAGATATGCCAAGATTAAAACCTCTACTAAGGTTATATACGTTATCAATCACAACAATGAATATAAATTATGCAGGTGTAACAATCAGTGATAAACATCTTCAACTTGGTTTATCAATAGTTACACCTATGCGGGTTTCAATATGTGCTAATCACACAACCTAATCCCTTGGAAGATTAAAGGAAGACAGTTGAATTGTATCAAGATGACTAATTATATGCACTTCCTAGTCTCTTGCATCTATTGGAAATTTGTATGATTTTTTACCTTAATATATTCTTGACTCTTGACCTTGGTTTTTTTTAAATAAAAAAATATTATTTGTATTTAATTATATTACCTTAATATATTATTTTTAAAAATATAGACTGTTAATTACTATAATTTAAATGTTAAATATGCATATTTTTTAAAATTCAAATTAATATAGAAAATTATTGTTTTTACAAATGATAATTTATTTAATTTTATATATACATCACAAAAGTGTATATATATATATATATATATATATATATATATATATATATATATATATATATTTTCATTTGATCTGTAAGATATATATTTTGAATAAAATATTTTAAAAATGATTTTGTTTGAATAACAATTCAGTAAGCGTAACTTGTATACATGTTAAAATATTTAGTGTCTAATGAATAAAACAAAATGAAATTTAAAACAAATTAATGTCAAGCATAAAATGGTCCCGTAGCTCAGTTGGTTAGAGCGTTGGTCTTATGAGCCGAAGGTCGCGGGTTCGAGCCCCGCCGGGACCAATTTTTTTATTCTTTGTTCATAGTTGTCACTCTAAATATCTCTCTCCTGGAGAGTTTAATAAATAATGTTGTGAACACACTTTCCAACACTATATTTTATGATATACATTTAGAAAAAATATTCAAATTTTATTTAAAAAACGAGCATGTGTATATGAGTTATTTTTGCTATCACTTCTCATATTTTAATCTCATTGTTGGTAAATAAAATGAATATTCATTTGAAAAATGAAAAAAAAAAAAGTTTTTGCAAAATAGAGGATATCTAAATGACACAATAAAAGATTTTATTTTAAAAACGAGCATGTGTTATTTTTGCTATCACTTCTCATATTTTAATCTCATTGTTGGTAAATAAAATGAATATGCATTTAAAAAATGAAAAGAAAAAAAAGTTTTTGCAAAATAGAGGATATCTAAATGGCACAATAACAGAAGAAAAATAAAGAAGATGAAATTTATTGAGCTTTTTTTTTCTACTGTAAAAATATTTATTATATTTAAAAAATGTGTTAATTTTACTTGAAACAACTTACTAAAAGACAGTGTCTTTGTTTGAATTGCATGTTGTTACGATGATTCAAATAGTTCGATTGTACCCATATTATCAAAGTATTTCATGATTTTTTAAAAAAGATTTTGACTTTCTCTTTAACTCTTTGTCCCCTTTGACAAGATTGAGAGTTTTATGGTGACAAATATTCCTGAAGTTTGAGTTGTTTGACAAACAATTAAAAGTTGTGTTGTTTTGATAACTTGACATGTCTATAGGCTACATGTAAAGCTATAATGCATTGATATCATGTATAATGTTTTTTATTAAGAATAAATAATTTTTCACTAAATTCTATCTTTTTCTTAGAATCATAAATGCTACCGGTGTACGACCAAAGCGATCAAAACCTCGTTACAAAGATTCAGAGATGTTGTCGCAAATATCACAGGTGTACGATTGACAATCAAAACCTCATAGTTAAAAGGGCAAATATAGTTAATGCACATACAAAGAAAGAATACTATAAAGGGCCAAATATAGGCTCGTCTCCTGTTGGTAGCTAGCCACTCTATAGATAGTGGTGAACCCACATTATGTCGACTCTTTTTAAAATGAGGGAAGGTGTTGGGTAGGAATATGGAATAGAAGAACGATCTAGAGGGAGTGAAATGATCCTTTTTAAAATATTGATCGGTTTTCTAAAATGAAATATCAGAGTTTTTCAAATGCGGGAGTCTTAAAGCGAAAATAGAGACTTTATGCTAGTATTGGAAATCAATCACAAATATAATTTACACATTTCAAAAATATCTCTGATCGATTAGAGATTACAACCAAAGAGTTACAAACTACATAGAATTGGCAATTCGTAAATTACACAAGATGTGTTCTTTACAAACCTATAATTCCTACAGGATTCTAACACCCCTAGTCTGCAAATTTTAATCAACACTGAAACACTATTAGATTTTAATTCTAACAAAACCTAAACTTATGCAATAAATCGCTACCAACATAAGTTAATGATATACTATACTAAGAAATTATTTCTTAAACATGCAATAACCTATGAAAATTAAAATGAGAGAGAGAGAGTACACCGACATGTATAGTGGTGCGACTTTATCGTCCTAGCATAAGCCTAATCCATTTTCCAACAGTTTCCCATTGAAAGTTTTTCTTTCACTTTGTTTTGAAAAATATTACATAAGCTTATACAATCACCAATCCACGGTAATATTGAGAAAAATAAATCTAGATCTTGACTTGTATACAACATTTATGCCAAACTCTTTGGGAAATCTTTGCTCGATTCTCGCTTATTGAATCTTCTAGCTTCACCAATCTTCTCCAAGTCTTCGTGAGTGGCAATCACTCATGATCCTACTGATTTCTTGAGCAATGAGTTGTCCTAAGATTGAGAAGAACTCATACCATGTGTGTAGGCTTCCACACAACACTACCAAGGTCAACCTAGAAAGAATAACCTTCTTTTTACTGGAATTTTTCACTACCAATCACAACAACCACAATCTTATAAGATTCTTGAAAATCTTTACCAAACCTTTAAGAAATGTTAGTTTCAACACATGTCTCCCTCAATAATTACAAATCTCCATAATCAATATCTGAATTTAAAGTAGAAGTTGAAGATGAAATAAATCATGTTTGCAAGAGATTTTTTTAGTTTTCGAGAAATAAGAGGTTGTTGATTTCACGCAATCACTTTGATTAATGTTATGTTACTTTTAAAAAATGAGATGACAAAAAGAATTTGTATATGCTAGAGATTATGCACAAAAATAGGTTAAAAAAGTTTGTTTGATTCTAGTTAAGAGCATTTGTTGATTTAAGTCAAATGAGTATGTAGAGTGGAACAAGATCGATATAAAAGAAAAGTGACCTATTTCCCGTGATTCGAGTCATGTTGTAACTCTGATTCGAGTCATGAAGGCTCATGATTTTATTAATGTACAAAGATTGATTCAAATCAAATTGGACAGAACCAAACAAGAAAACAAGAAAAACATTGTGATTCGAGTCATGTAGAAAGTGTGATTCGAGTCAAATAAGGCAGTGTCTAACAAGAGTTGTGTGATTCAAATCATATGCAACTTGTGATTCAAATCATGTGCAACTTGTGTTTCGAATCATGTTAAACTGCAATTCGAGTCACATACACCAAAATTTTCATGTTCTCCTATGTTTGATTTGGTTTGAGTCATAGATTGTGAGTGACTCGAGTACACACAACAAATCACAATTTTTTAATTTTCCATAAATAGTTTGAGTTTTCACTTCCCATATAAGTTGAACCTACTGAAGGTTTAGAAAACACTTAGAAGGGGGGTTGGATAAGTTTTTCCTTCTTTTTCTTGCGAAACAACTATATAAAACACAGGTATTTTTATCCTGGTTCGTTTGAAACTCAAACTACTCCAGTCCACCCGCCAAGGTGATTTTTCCTCTCTCAACGAGGACTTAATCCACTATAATCAAACTGATTACAAGTGCACAACCAATTGTTGTGACTAACAATACAATGCACAAGCCAACTGTAAGTGACTAACACCTCTAAGATTCTCTAGTCCTAGCCCTCTCGAGAAATCTGACCCAACTGGTGTCTCAAGGAACAATTACTAAAATAACTTCTAACAATAGTGTATCAGTTTGCTTCTAATAAAATTTATCACAACTGTGATTTTCACTAAGTTTTAAGCTCAATACAAATGATAAACTCACTACTCAAAATGTTCTTGCTTGCATGAGTTCAGCGTGAGTTCACAAATTGGATAGCGCACACATATATATATATTTTAAACAATTGATCTTCTATATATATAGCTTCAGGGATTTTCTGTTGCTATCTTCAACAATGAAAACACATTTAATGTTGCTTGTCTGTTTGTACAATGAAAACTACTCTAATTGCTCAGATGGTTGAAAATCAACTATATTGGACAAAAAGTCAACTAAGGTCAACATGCAGTCAAACTTCATAATTTTTGGTCAACATCAATATTTTGAAGTGGTATTCATCATTTGATCAAGGGTTGATCATGATTTCTCAAGAAAAGTCAAGATCTAATCAAAAGTCAGAGTTTCTAAATTAGGGTTTTTCAGATAAAAGTCAATAGAACTTTGACTAGGCATAACTTTCACATACTTTATCAGAAATTTTTCCACCAAAGCTAAGTTTGAAGAGAATTCAATTCTCTACAACTTCATGTCTCACAAGATTTGGCTAGAAATGCTTCATTTGGAAGTTATAGATCAAAACATTATAGGTCCTTTTAAAAGTCAACAAAAAAGCCATCTTTTTGCAAAGAAGTGTTCATGAGCATGGAAACTTTAATGGATATGAAACCAAAAGGGTTGTTTAGAGGACATCGAGAGATTTCTAAAAAGTCCAAGAACACCCAAAAATGTTGAAAATTGAGAAAGATACAAATTGTTCAAGTTGGGCATTTTTTAGGAGGTGCACAAAGGAAAATACCTAGCACATGCAAATATTTTCCAAATGGGCTTAAATTTTCATGATCCAAACTTGATCTTAACATTATCCATGACATCCATACTCCTTTAGACGCCTCTTATCTTTTTTATTTATTTATTTTTGAATCAAATGACTTAAATTCAAATTTAATTAAATAAAATACAAAGGTAATTGATAATACAAGTTGGACTTGATTTCTACTTGTCTTGAGGACCAAGGAAGCCCATAAAAGGCTGCCAAATTCGTGCATGAAGAGAAAAGGCAAGAAAAAGCTATTTTGAGAAAGATTTGATAAAATTTTCAAGGAAATATTTTGGCATTCAAAGCAATATATTCCTTCATTATTCTTGACTTAATTGGAAGCTCTCTATATATACTACAAGTTTAGAAGCATAGCATACGAAACCCTATCCTCTTACAAACCCTAAAAAGCTCTCAAATTTTCTCAAGAAACTTGCAACTCGAATTCCAATTTCCAGCCACTTTCAAACCATTACAGCCATCCATTCGTGCTCCTGAGGTAAGTTTGAGTAAGTATATGCCCATAACCATGGCCATAACACGTTGAATCATGCCATACATGAACATCCATTTTCATACTTTTGCTTGATTTTGTATTTTGATTTTTTATGTGTTTCGATTTAAACTAACTGCACTAATGTGTTCATGAGATGTCATAGAGCAGATCTGGGCCATCGTTCGAAGGTTAGCAGGCCTAAATCGTGTATTGCCATTGTTAGGGCATAAGCTTTCTATAGCTTCGAATCACAAATTCCAAGGACTTTCAGGCCAAACTGATGGCACCACTGGGTTCGCAGGAGTCGATTTAGAGGGGTTAGCCTTAATCCCTTCCATCAATTCTCTTTATTTTGCAGGTTTCAAAAGTTGAGCCACCGGAGAAGAAGACCGAAGTTAGGGCTTCGGTGGTGTCTCCGTCTGTGGACCCTTTAACTGCAGGTGTGGCGTCTTCTCCCATTCTGATTGGTTCACTCAATAATCCAAGGGTTCCACCGCGCGTGTTCTATTTTTTATTTTGATTTTCTGAATTAAAAAACACATACGTATTATTTGATTTAGTTTGATACACAGATGTATCACCACCCCAGTGGTAACACATGCGCACATTTGGTCCCTCCCTCTATCAGGTCGCTGGTTCGAACTTGTCTTTTGGAAAAAAAATTCATAACTTTTGATTTTTTACGCAGGTAACACATAAAAACAGATGGAGGCGTGTTATTGACAACACATGCAGCATGGCTGAGTGGTAAAGTTTTGAACCAATGACCTCCAGGTCACGGGTTCAAATCTTGCAGGGACCAAATCCTCTTTTTTATCACTTTTCCTCTTCAATATTTCCTAACCATTTTCTCTTCTTTTTTTCAATTTTATTTAATTTCCTTGCAAAATTAATTTAACCATTTTCAAAAATCATTAAAAAAAAAAACATTTTAATTTCAGATTTAGGTTAATTAAACATTTAATTAATTTTTGACATAAAAATAATTTATTTTTCTCATAATTTAAATTATTTTTCATAATTAATTAATTATTAACTTAAAATTAGGTTTTGCATTAAAATCAATCCAAAAAAATATTAAAAAATATTTTTCCTTTGCAATTAGGGTTAAGACGGTTTCTTTTATCATTAGACATTTTTCTGCAATTTATTTTCTTTTAGTTCGCATTTAAATATTAGAAATCAATGTATAGGGCGCAAGAATATTTTTTGTAATAGTGTATGATTTTATTTTCTGCCTTTACTTTCCGCACCTCTATTATGTAATTGCCCCAAAGCCATGTAATAGCGTAGGACCTTTATTTTTCCACACTTTACATTTCCGTAATTTACTTTCTGCACATATTAACTGCTAGTAACTAGGCGTGAATGGCAAGATTAACTAAATCAAGATAGATCACTAATAATCTAGATAAAATATCTGAACATAACCCACTTTTCATACATGCACGCATCTTTAGGGTATCCTCTCTCGTTGCCTTTCGAATAATGGTCATGTCCCTCGAACGTAGGGATATCTTAGCTAAGACGCTTACAAACATATCATCATAGTCCCTTCGAATCAAATGTCATAGTCCCTCGATGACCCTCGATTGTTGCCTACGAATATATGATCTCGTCCCTCGATTGTTGCCTACGAAAAGTGATGATCGTCCCTACGAATATGCTAAGGTATCCCTACATGTTGCCTTCTATGACCATCTGATGTCCCTTCGAACGTCCCTTTACATCCAACGAATAAGGTTACCTATCAACCAATGGTATGGATAGCCTTATTTTAAAGGAAAGCAAAATAACATGGAAACGACCATTCTGAGTAGGTAAATAAGTCTTTTTTGCTTGCTCCGATCAATTCAAAATACTCTTTACACCTCACACTTTTTTCAAAATCTCTTCAAACACTTTGTATACATTCCAGCGTGAATCATTACAAAGTCTTTTCCAAAACAAAACATTTTCGGACACTTCGTATACATTCTAGCGAGAATCATTACGATGTCAAAGCGAAATGCCTTTTCGAAAACATTTTCAAACACACACACAAAAATTAATTTGTAAAGTGAGCTAAGCAATTAAGAGCCCGTAGATAACTACGGATGGAAAGGGTGCTAGCACCTTCCCTTTTCATAACTGCCTCCCTTACTCAGAATCTAACGAAGGTCTTTTCCTGTTATTTTCGCCTTCCTTTAATTAGATAAAAGAAAATTCGGTGGAGACTCTTGTTATCCGCAACATTTGCAATAAACCGCAAAACAAACAAGTCAGTTCTCCCACCGTATTACAATTTGTTATCATCAAAACTCTAAGATGTGATTAGAACGAAACTATGTTCTAAAAATCTCCCCCTTTTTGATTATGACAAAAACATTTAGATTTTGATTAAGAAATTTTGTATATATTTGAAAATCTCCCCCTAAGATGGATAATCTTCCCCTGAGATAAATATTGCAAAAAGAATAAATACACAGTAGAACTTCCCTTAGTTTGTTCTTTCAGAGCTTAGGAAATCTTTCTTTCAGAGTTTCCTTCTTAGAGCTTAGAGCTTAAAGCTTAGATATCTTGTTTCAGAGTTTCCTTTTAGAGCTTAGATATCCCTGCATACTTCAGAGACAAATACACTTGTATTTTTATTAGGAATGTTTGAGACTTTAGTCCCAATAACTGTTATATTTAAATCAGATAAAAATCACAAGTTTCTCCCCCTTTTTGTCATAATCAAAAAGCGTATAAAAGATTATAAAGACAGTTTAAACATGATCCAAAATATTTATAAACGATGTCAGAACCACATAGTTATAGCGGTTAAAAAAAACAAAAAACTAGATGCACAGAAGTTTCAAACAGGTAGAGACTAAGTTTGACGAGAGACTAGAGAAAGAAGAAGATTCTTGATCTCATTAGAAGATTCTTGTTGCTTCTCCATCCAATTTTTGATTTCTATATTGGTCTTGTCTTGCTTGTCCAAACGTTCACGGAAAACTTTATTTTCTTTCTTCAAGTCTTTCAGAGTTTCCAGCACAAGAGAAGTTTGAGCAGCATCTTCAGAAGAGACAGCCTTAGAGGTAGAAGCAACAACTTCAGGACAAAAAGCTCTGAAGAATAAGATGTCAAGATCGATCATAAGCATTGGCACTTTCTTAGAAGTATCTTTAGCACCAAAAGCAGAAGGTTGTCGATACAAAACCATTGCCAAAGAGTTTTGTTCTGGAACTTCTGACTCAATAGATTCATCTTCAGAGATATCTAGAGATTCAGAAGATGGTTTCCATGGAGCATTGTCCAGCTGCAGAAGAGGCTTCTTATTCCAGATATTCACAACTGTTGTCATCAATACATTCAGAGACTCGATGAATTTCTCATGAACATGAGAGTAGCACACTTCTTTGAGCTTAAGGGATTCAGCGTTGAATCTCCTTTTAAATATTTTCTAGAGAGCACCTGACGTAGCTGGGTTCAGATTGCTATCACAGTCTACCTTCAACATTTCTATCCAACCCTGCATCTCTGTTTCAAAATTCTGCAATAGTAGATTAACATCTGTGTGAACAGGTTTTGGGGTAGGTTTTGGAACAACTTTCTTTTTGGACTTATTTTTCATATAAGGTAGTGATTCGAGATCAACTACACTCTTCAAAAATTTAGAAGTTTCAAGATGTAGAGGTTCTAAAGTGAAGGTAGGTGAGTTTTGTGGAGAAGGTGAAGATATGAAGTGGTGAGATTTTGATGAAGATGGAGTGAATGTATCTTTTGGGGAGTGAGGTGGTGGAAGTTCTTGAGAGATGGTACTGATGTTAGGTTAAGAAGATGAAGTAGGGATAAGTTATAGAGACTTATTCACAACAAAAATATTGGTGGAGGGAATAGGGAAGGAAGGAAAATTGGTGGACAGAGGTACATTTATTCTCGGTAATCTCCAAGATCCATCATACCATTCAGAAGATTTTGGTGACAAAGGTATGATGGGGGATGTAAGAAATGGATGTTCAGAAGAAACATTTTGATTAGTTTGGTGGGGAGTAGAAACAGGGATTTCCTGTTGAGAACTTGGTGGTGTGATGAGTGGTGATGGTGGTGTTTGAGTTATTTGTGGTGGTACTTCTGTATTTGAAATATCAAAATTATCTATATCAGATAATACTTGAGCAATTTGTTGGTTAATTTCATGAAGGTCTAATGGAATAGTGAGGTCAATGTCTACTTCTATGTTTCCTAGAGTTTGTGGTTCAAGAGGGATAAAAGTTTGAGTGGGGAGTGTATCAGATGTTACTATATTTACAGAATCTATAACGGAGATGGTGTCAAAAGATATACCTGAGGTCTTATTCTTCTCCTTATGAGATTTGCGGGGCTTGTAAAAGGACCCTCTCCATTTTCTCTTCTTCTCTTCTTTCTCTTAACACCTGGGCTTGGTGTATTTCTGCCTTGAAGCCACGCTGGATCAATTGGAATGCCATTCCTTTTGCACATTTTAATCAATTGTCGAATGTTTTCAGGATGATCACCAGAGTTGAACAAAGGAAAATCTTTTAGAGGAATTCTCCTTTTAGTGACAGATCCCCAAACTTAGGGAGTGGGTTCAACCAGAAGTCTGTCAATGATCTTCCTTTTCAGCAGGTATTTCCCAGTCAGAGCTTTACCATATATGGGGTCCAATTCTCCAAGTAAATTGGCGTTCTATAAATGAGCTATCAGACCATTCTCTGTTAGAATATCTGATACCAAACTTGCCAGACGTATCCAATTCCTTTTGGACTTAAGATGTTTCTTTCTTTCTTCTTCCCTGATTCCTTAACATGCGTCCGTAGATGATTGAAGAGAAGATATAGAAAATCAATTTTGACATTTGTTCCAAGATAGAACAACAGATATTGTTGATCTGCATTAATGTAGTCAGGAGAATTGGTTTCCTTCCTGTGATGAATACAGCTGTGAATAATCTTTGCCCAAATATTGTATTGATTCTTCAAATTTATAATCTTGTTTGTGGCAATACCTGAGGTAAAGATTCCAGCATATACTCCATACATATCAAATCTTCCATCAGGAACACCTGTGACTCCTTCTCCTTCAAAACCTATCAATCTTCTGATGAGGTTTTTAGTAATGGAGATTTCCTTGCCCATAACAAACGACAAAATTACCTTAGGGTTAGCAATGGCGTGAATCCAAAATTCTTTAACAATGTGTGGGAACACATGCCCAACCAGGCGGTCAAATAATTTGCTCCAACCTTGAAACTCCACCGCTGGAATCAAATCAAACCTATTATCTCTTAGGTTTTCCAGATCAATCATGAGTTCACATACAACTTCCAAACTATCAACCGGAATCAGCGTTGTTCTTGTTAGAGTTATGTACTCCATTTATTGTTGAGAGTTGTTTGTAACAGGGGTGTCTGGGTGAGAGGATGAAGATGAAGCCATTTTTGACCGTTTGGGGTTTTTGAAAAGAGAGAATAGAACGCAGAAATGCATAAAAGATTTGGAGTGAATATGAGTGAAAAGAGAAAAAAGAAATTTTGAAGATGTATTTAAGAGAAGGTGCATGCAATTGAAAAGTTAATTTGAAATAAAAAATATTTTTTTTGAAAAACAAATCATGACAAACATTTAATAAATTCTGACGTTAAGGGATTACGTGAGATTTTGAAAGGATTTGAGTAGTTACCTAGGAACAACGTCTTAGTAGCTTTCACACATGCATGACCTTTCGGAATTTGAACGCGTGTTCAACTTCTAGGGTTATCATGTTACATTTCTTTTACGTAGTGAAACATTAGAAAACATTTCAGAACTTTAGATATGGTTTCTGATTTAACTTCTCTTCTAACTTCTGAAGAGCTGTTAACCAGAACATTCATTTAAGAACAGAACTTCTGACAAAACAATTTCATTCATGACAAAATTCCATACTGATATTTTTCATAATGAATTTCAATCTATCTTTAGAAAGAGGTTTAGTAAAGATATCAACCCATTGATGGTTTGTGTCTACAAAGTTTAAGCTGAAGATACCTTTCTGAAAATAGTCCCTTATGAAATGATGTTTAATTTCTGTATGTTTTGCCTTATAATGTAAAATAGGATTTTTCGAAAGAAAAATAACATAAGTATTATCACAAAAGATAGGAATGTTACTCTCATAGAGATGATAATCTTCTAGTTGACTTTTCATCCAGAGCATCTGAGTGCTACAATCTGTAGCATCTATATATTCTACTTCTGTTGCCGAAAGTACAATTGTAGCTTGCTTCTTGTTGTACCATGAGATTAGGTTTTCACCCAGAAATTGACAGCTTCAGGAGGTGCTCTTACGTTCTACTCTATCTCCAGCAAAATCGGCATCACTATAACCTACTAAGTTAAAATCTTTGGATCTTCTGTAAAACAGTCCAACATTAGTAGCACCTTTAAGATACCTCATAATTCGCTTAACAGCTAATAAGTGAGATTCTCTAGGATCTGATTGGAATCTTGCACATAAACAAACACTGAATAATATATCTAGTCTATATACAGTCAGGTAAAGAAGAGATCCAATCATACCTCTGTAGAGTTTCTAATCTACTTTCTTACTTACCTTATTTTTTCCCATAATGTGTAACACCCCTTCTAATTACTCGCGTTTTATAGAAATAATAATCAGAGTTTTATCCACAATTAAGAGGCGTCACAATTTAAATCATTCAAATTGACCAAACAGTTGTCATGCTTTCACTGAGGAATAAATCATTAATTAAATCATACTTAAAGTTATGTTTAACAGCGGAAATGAAACATAGCAAAATCCCAAATACATCTTTCATAGTTATTCCAGGATAATAAATCAAGACACAATTCAAAACCATTAAGGATCCATCAAAGGACTTCAAACAACCGTTTCCCCAATGTTACATCTACCAGAGCACGACACTGACACGCGGACTAATTAACTAACTCGACTCTAGAGCTATCCTCACCAACTCCAAGCAGCTAATAACTTCGGATCTGAAATCGTTAAAGTAAGGGTGAGATTTCAATTCAATATAACATGCATTATACGTTTTTAAATACAACAGGATAATCAGATACGTTAATCCATTAATCAAACACAAAGTCATAATCAATTCACAAGGCAGTTCACACAATGAACATGTATATAACAAACAATGGAAATTGCAACACTGGAAACCATCCTAGCATGTTACAATCCCATATGCAATGTAGACTCTATGCATGTGGTACCAAAACATGAACCGAGTTCACCCACTGCTCCGTTTACATGTGGAAAGACAGTGTAATCCATGACTCGCCCACAACCATTGGGTCAAGAATCTAGCCTCACTACCTCTACATCCGGGTAAGTCTGTTGGCTCTGCCAGTTCACTTCCGCACAATGAAAATGAACCAATTTAACAAATGCTCATGCATGCATCATAAAAGCATGCAACATCACTTCGCAGATCATAATATCAATATAATCCTGATAATGCCAATTCACCAATGTATCACATTCAATCATAATAGATATCAAAATACTACATTGTACGCATTAGTTCTCATCCGGTAACTCAGACCATTTGTATTCATTCCCCATTATCCTTAATTATCCATATTTTTCAAACTCGGGAGCTCGACTCTTTTAAAAATAATTTTTGAGAAAATAATATTTTTCCTTTCCAAAAGATAGTATTTTATATTTAAGAAATAACGCCGAAAACGGCACTCGAAACGGAGTTACGGTTTAGAAAATATGAATTTTTGAAGTTTTAGAAGTTTTGGAAAAATACCCAGTGGTAACCGGTTCCTCACTGGGAGAACCCGGTTCCCACAATTTCAAAATGAGCCCCCCCTGGATTTTTGTATGGGGAACTCGGTTCCTCCCCACAGGGAACCGGTTCCCACGTACAAAAATGCCAGATTTGTGATTTCAACACTGGGAACTCGGTTCCTCCCCACAGGGAACCGGTTCCCACGACTAAACAAAATCGCTACTTTTGACAGCTTTATGCATCCTTTATCATTTCCAAACTTTCTAACACGAATTGTGACATTAGGAACACCAATTTATAACCATTTTACACCGTTATAACATCAAACAACATAGTTTCATCCTTCCTATTATTTATTCGACACACTAATGATCCTAATTCCATACACCGACACAAAATAGGGTTCCATTTACAAACCTATAATCAATTTCCTAACATACCCAAATACCCGGTTGATTCCTAAAACCCATAAGGCATATTAACCGAAAGAAATCACCCCTTACCTCGCGATGATTCTCGATTTCCTCGGCGTCGGCTTTTCCTCTCTTCTTTTCTCTTCTCCAATTCTACGTGAAATAGCTTTTCTCCAAAAAGACTCCTTTTTCCTTTCTTTTCCTTTTTATATTCCTTTTAATATTCCTTTATTAATCCAAATAAAATGCATAAATAATAATTAGTAAAAGTAGAGTGATTTACTCCTCACACCCACTAATTACTCTGCACACTCCAATCCTTTCTTTCTTAAATTGATCCAATTAATCCAATAATATAAATACTTAAGACTTTAATTAAATAAATAATTAAATTCCCATTTATTTAGTATTCGAATTAAATCGGGGTGTCACATAATGCATGTAGGATGCATAAGTGTCTTCGCTTCTTTACTTTCTGATAACTGGAATTTCTTCAGAAGTTCATTAACATACTTTGTTTGATGTATGTAAGTGCCTTCTAGAGACTGATTTATTTGAATTCCTATAAAGAATTTAAGTTCTCTCATCATGCTCGTTTCAAATTCTGCCTGCATAGACTTAGCAAATTCTCTTCCAAGAGAGACATTAGAGGTTCCAAAAATAATATCATCTACATATATTTGACAAATTAAAATATCATTTTTAAATGATTTTTAAAATAAGGTTGTGTCCACTTTCCCTCTGGTAAAATTGTTTTCTAAAAGAAAGTTACTTAAACGTTCATACCAAGCTCTGGGAGCTTGTTTCAGACCGTATAAAAACTTTTTCAGTTTAAAAACATGTTCTGGAGATTTTGAATTTCAAAACCAGGAGGTTGACGGGCATAAATTTCTTCATCTATGTAACCATTTAAAAATGCACTCTTAACATCCATTTGATATAAAGTGATGTTATTTTGAACAACAAAAGAAATTAGTAATCTAATAGATTCTAACCTGGCGACTGGGGCAAAGGTTTCATTATAATCAATTCCTTCTAGTTGACTATAACCTTGTGCAACCAGTCGTGCCTTGTTTCTGACAACTTCTCCTTGCTCATTCAGCTTGTTTCTGAATACCCATTTTGTTCCAATGATATTGAATCCTTGAGGTCTTGGAACTAGATCCCATACATCATTTCTGGTGAACTGATTGAGTTCTTCTTGCATAGCTATAATCCAATCATTGTCTTGAAGAGCTTCATCTATTGAGGTTGGTTTAATCAGAGAAACCAATCCATACAGTGATTCTTCATTGTTTTTGAGAGAAGATCTTGTTCGGATGGGGTCATCTTTCTTTCCAATAATTATATCTTCTGGATGTGCTGATGTGATTCTAGGAAATATTTTTTGTGAGGGTTCCTCAAACATTCTTAGGTTGTCCAAAGAATTTTCAATAGAGGGATCTTCTGAGTTGTCCTTTGCTTTTGTATCTTCAGAGTTTATTAGTTGAACTTTTGTACCTGCAGAATTTTCAGTCTGCTTTGGCTTTTGATGGCCAAGCTTATCATCAAATCTGACTTTGATTGATTCTTCAACAATCATAGTTTCTGTATTGTATACTCTATAGCCTTTTGAGAGTTTAGAATATCCAAGCAGAATACACTTTTGTGCCTTAGAATCAAACTTGTTCAGATGATCTTTTGTATTCAGAATATAGCAAGTACATCCAAAAGGATGGAAATATAAAATGTTGGGTTTTCTGTTCTTCCACAATTCACAAGGAGTCTTTTAAATAATAGTTCTTAGAGATTCTATTCTGAATATAGCATGTTGTGCTCACTGCTTCTGCCCAGAAGTGTTTAGCCATATTAGTTTCTTTAATCATGGTTCTGGCCATTTTTTGCAATTTTCTATTCTTTCGTTCTACAACTCCATTTTGTTGGGGAGTTCTAGGACAAGAGAAATCATGGGAAATGCCATTTTCTTTAAAAAAAACTTTTCAAAAAATTGGTTTTCAAACTCTCCTCCATGATCACTTCTAACCTTTATGATCCTAAACTCCTTTTCATTTTGAACTTGGTTACAGAAGTCAAAGAATACTGAATGTGACTCATCCTTGTGTTTTAAGAACTTAACCCATGTCCATCTACGGTAGTCATCAACTATGACCAATCCATATTTCTTGCCTCTAATGGATGCAGTTTTCACTGGTCCAAATAGATCAATGTGTAGAAGTTCTAATGGCTTATAGGAAGAAACAACATTTTTTTTATTTAAAGAGGGTTTTGAAAATTTTCCTTTCTGACATGCTTCACACAGAGCTTCTGAGTTGAACTTTAGATAAGGAAGTCCTTTGACCAAATTGAGTTTGTTAATTTGAGATATTCTTCTCATGCTAACATGTCCCAATCTTTTGTGCCAGACCCGTTGCTCATCGTTAACAGATATAAGGCATTTTACATTCTGAGTTTTAAGGTCAGAAAGATCAATTTTATAGATGTTGTTCTTTCTCTTGCCGATAAAAAGGATTGTCCCATCTTTTTGACTAACAGCTCTACAAGAATTTTGATTAAAGATTATGTCATAACCATTGTAACTTAATTGACTTATGGACAACAAGTTATATGCTAATGCTTCTACTAAAAGAACATTAGATATTGAAGGGAGGTTACCGTTTCCAATGGTTCTAGAACCAATAATTTTTCCTTTCTAGTTACCTCCAAATTTTACATCTCCTCCAGATTTAAGTTCCAGGCTTTGGAACATAGACATTCTTCCCGTCATGTGTCGTGAGCATCCAGAGTCCAGGTACCATGACTGGTGTTTCAATTTTGTTGTTAAGGACATCTGCAACATATATTATTTTCTCCTTAGGTACCCATATCTTTTTGGGTCCTTTTTGGTTAGAGCTTCTAAAGTTCTGTTTGAACTTTGGTTTAGCATGAAAAATTTCAGAGTAAGATGTATATTTGATATCATGTGCGTGACCAAAAATAAATTGTTTGTGCAGTGGTTTATATGTGATAACCATTTCAGCAACAAGTTTAGGTTGATATGTTTCTTTCCCTTTGGGAGTTTCATATCCAATTCCTCTTCTGTTGTTTCCACTAACACCATAGATCATTGAAGCCATTTTGCTTTTATATATGCTTTTAGCAAGAAATTTTTGATAACTCGAGTCATATTCGTTAAGAATAACTTTCGAACTCAAAGCAATATCTGAACTAGAAACTTTTTGATCTTTTTGAAATTCCTCTTTGAGTTTAACATTATTTTCTTTAAGTTCATAGTTTTCTGCTTTATGTAGCTCAATTTCATATACAAGGCTCTTTTTGAGTTTCTTGTATTTGATTTTGAGTTGACTGTGGTTTTCAAGAAGTTCTAATAAACTATCTACAAGTTCAGCTCTAGTAAATTCTGAGAATACCTCTTCAGATTCTAATTCAGAGCCAGAATCATCTACTGTGGTAGTCATAAAGGCTAAGTTAGCATGTTTATCTTCTGAGTTAGATTCAGATTCATAAGATTCTGAATCATCCCAGTTGACCATCATAGCTTTCTTCCTTCCAAACTTTTTCTTTGGCTTTTCTCTTTGTAGCTTAGGATAAACACTTCTGTAGTGTCCTGGTTCTTTACATTCATAACAGACAATATCTCTTTTGCTAGACTTCTTATGTCCAGAAGATTTTGCTGTATCTTCTTATCTTTTGTAGTTTCTAAACTTTTTTTGTTTGTGCTTCCACATCTGGTTGATCCTTTTGGAAAGAAGAGATAACTCATCTTCTTCTGATACAGAGTCATTAGAGCTTCCTTCTTTAGCCTGAAAATCGTTAGTTTCGTGTTTTCTAGTATATTTAATGGCAACAAACTTACCTTTCTTTTGGGGCTCATATTCATCGAGTTCTATCTCGTGACTTCTTAGTGCACTGATAAGTTCTTCTAGAGATACATTATTCAAATCTTTTGAGATTTTGAATGCAGTAACCATTGGTGCCCATCTTCTGGGTAAACTTCTGATGATATTCTTGACATAGTCTACTTTGGTGTATCCTTTGTTCAGAACTCTGAGGCCAGCAGTTAGAGTTTGAAATCTTGAGAATATTATTTCAATGGACTCATTTTCTTCCATTCTGAAGGCTTCGTACATCTGGATGAGAGTCGGAGCTTTTGTCTCTTTTACTTGAGCATTGCCTTCATGAGTAATTTTGAGAGACTCAAAAATGTCATGTGTAGTATCTCTGTTGGTGATTTTCTCATACTCCATTTTTGAGATAGCATTCGGCAGGATATTTCTGGCTTTGTGGTGATTTTTGAAATCTATTTTCTATTGCTTATCCATTATCTTTCTATCAATCTTATTTCCTTCTTTGTCTGCCGAATGTGTGTAGTCATATAAGACCATACCCCATAAGTCAACATCATAACCTAGAAAAAAAACTTTCTAGTCTATCTTTCCAGTAGTCAAAATATTCTCCATCAAGCACATAAGCTTTTGTGATGTTGTTGTTGTTCTGATGCCAATTGAAGGTTTATAAAACACTTAGAAGGGGGGTTGAATAAGTTTTTCCTTCTTTTTCTTGCGAAACAACTATATAAAACACATGTATTTTTATCCTGGTTTGTTTGAAACTCAAACTACTCCAGTCCATCCGCCAAAGTGATTTTCCCTCTCTCAATGAGGACTTAATCCACTATAATCAAAATGATTACAAGTGCACAACCAACTATTGTGACTAATAATACAATGCACAAGCCAACTGCAAGTGACTAACACCTCTAAGACTCTCTAGTCCTAGCCCTCTCGAGAAATCTGACCCAACTGGTCTCTCAAGGAACAATTACTAAAATAACTTCTAACAATAGTGTATCAGTTTTGAAAATTTTGCTTTCTATGTGTGTGTCATTTGAAAAGTATTTCGCTTTGACTTTGTAATGATTCTTGTATCAACCCTCAAAAATGTATATGAAGTGTTTGGAAATGTTTGTTTGGAAAAATGTAACTTTGTAATGATTCTCGTCAGAATGTATACAAAGTGTTTGTTTAAAAGTATTTTGAAAAGAATTATGAGGTGTGAAAAGCATTTTTTGAGAGGAGCAAGCAAGTAAAAGTCTTATTACATACTCATAAGGGTCGTTCTTGTTATTTTCCTTCTCCTTTAGGACAACGCTATCCATACTATTAGTTGGTAGGTAACTTTATTTGTTGGATGTGAAGGGACGAGCGTAGGGTCATCGTATGGTCATTGAAGGAAACATGTAAGGATACCTTATCAATTCGAAGGAATGATCATCACTTATTTGTAGGCAACAACTGAGGGACGAGATCATATATTCATAGGCAACATGGAAGGGTCATTGAGGGACTATAGTCTTTATATCGAAGGGACTATGATGATGTTATTCTTAAGCGCCTTTGTTAATGGTAGTAAAGAGAAGAAATATTTATTGTCTTCATAACACAAAAGAAGAGAAATAAGAGAAGAATAGAAGAGGAGAAAAGAGAAAAGAGGAAGAAGAACCCTAGAAGTTAAATCTTCAAGAGGTAAGGGGAGAATCCTTTTTATTATTATCTTTTATGTGGTTGGGTAGCGATTAGTAACATGATAGGTTTTGCTGTTGATTTCAATTTCTAGATCTAAAAATTTCACATGTTAGGGTTTGTGTAAAAATCCATGAAATTGAGATGTTTAATAGAATAGTATGAGTATTATTATGTTAGAATGATAGATTATGGTTAAAATTGGTAGTAACAATTATGGGTAATGAAATAGGGTGTTTAGATGAAGGAAATTCGTCTTGTTTTTAAGAAAAAATATAGAAAAATACTTTTTTTGTGACTTGTGTCGACTTATGATTCTGGGTGGGTCAGCACGTAACATCCAACAAGGTTGAGAAGGTCTGTTCAGCAGACTTGCATCGACTCATGCAATTTTTGCACCGACTCGTTGATTTCCTTGCGTCGAGGGACATGACCATTGTTATTCAAAAGGCAACAAGAGAGGATACACTAAAGGGGGTGCAAGTAAGTGAAATAGTGATTCAATTCAGATATGTTATCTTTGAATTTAGATTTATCTAAAGATTGATTTTAATCTTGTCATAGAATCCTATTAGTCATACATCTAAGCAGTGTATATAGACAATTTATAAGAGGTGCGGAAAGTAAAAGTGAGAAAAGTAAAACCTACGCTATTACAAGGCTTTGGTGCAATTACATTATTGGAGGTGCGAAAAGTAAAGTGTGAGAAATAAAATCTATGCTATTACAAAAATAACCTTGCGACCTATACATCGATTTCAAGAATTTTAAATGCGAAAGAGCAATAAATAAATAAAATAAAAATGTTTAAGGTTAGTAAACCTAATTACTAGAAAGAAAAATATTTTTTTGTGAATTTTTGGGTTGATTTTAATTAGCAAACCAAATTAAAGTTTAATTTTAAGGTTAATTAAACAATTAATTTAATTTAAAGAAAAATAAAATACTTTTTGGTGTCAAAATTAAAATAAAGATTTTTATGACCTAAATCTAAAAGAAAAAAATATTTTTGTGATTTTTGTTGTATTTTAGAAAAATATAAGAAAGAAAATTAATTTAGAAAAAAAATAATAAAAAAATATGAAAATATGAAGAAAACAAGGTTAGTGGAAAAAATAGCAAAAAATAGGTTGGTGGAGGCTAGGTTTGAACCCAGGACCACAGGGTGAAAGGTCTCCACGTGCTTGCCATCTGAGCTACCTGCGCTTGGTGTCATAGAATGAAAATTAAATAAATATAATAAAATAATTTCTTTAAAATATATTTGAAATTATGGTGACAACAGACTTAGGATGTCATGACATCGGATCCGACTTTATAAAACAAACAATGTAGAATTAAAATAACAATGCAAGAAACAAAAGAATACAAGGAATTGTTAACCTAGTTCGGTTCTAACCAACCTACGTCTGGGGGCTTCCAAGTCAGGGATGGAGTTCACTATCAACAGTATTAATTCGGAGCTAAAACTTCTCTGTTTATACCTTCTCACTTAATCAAACTACCCAATGACCCTTCTACCTAAGATACCACACTTAGATATGAGAATGTCTGCTCACTCTCTCAGTATCACAAACCGTGACACTAAACAAAACTAAAAACAGTTTGAAGATACCACACTTCAAACACAATACAAAAACAATCAACTTGTGACACAAAATAACTAAGACTAAAAGCAATATGCTTCTAACTTAGGACACACCTTGGATTTACTACACAGTTTCCTCCAAGAACATAACACCCTCTTACCTATAGGTTTCGAGGTCTACACGTGGTGACCTTCCCACAATCTGGGAGGTTCACTCTACAGACTCAGCCCTAAAAACTATATTATATTTAATCACGGATGGTGCCAAACTTAGGTTATAAAGTTTCTATTTATAACCTATTACTCAACTGAATTTGAGCCTCTAAAACATAACAAACTGACATAAACAAACTGCTGCTAAAATTTCTCCACAATATTCTCCAAAACAACTCCAAGATTTTCTCCACAAATATCTCCATATTGTTATAAAAAAATAGAGAATCAACAACTCTACAACAGATTCTCCTATAAAGTCTCCCTAATATTTCTCCATAATTTGGGCTCCAAGTAACAACAAGTAAGTTGTTACAATTCTGCAAAAGATTCTCCTTAAGAATATTCTGCTTCATAACAGAATCCAATTTGTCAGCTCAAACAAGATGTCGTGACATCTTCTTCAACATGTTGTTCCAAATGTTGAAACATTTCAACACAACATGTTTCTCCTTTAAATATAACTTCAACCTGCTTTCTCCTTACAAGTTATAAATCCTATTTAACCTATTGCTGCTAAATTAGTTTTACCAAACATAAATCCAATCCTAAAAATAGAGGATCAAGAATCTCCCCCTTTGACTTATTTTGGCTAAAACTAATTTATGTAACCTTTGTATTACAGAAGCATAATAAAATATACAAGGGTTTAAACAATTTAATCCATCAACAGCAATTTAGAAGTCTTCAATAGTCAATGTTTATGATATTTCAAACTTTACAAGTGACAATCTTCAGTCTTCTTTTATGATGTAGAAACATCATACTATGATATCTTTCTAGCAGGTCCAACTCCAATATTCTCTCTCTTTTAAGGATCCCACAGACCACACAAAGTTCCTCTCCCTTAAAAGTTTCTCTTCAGAGATAACATAACCACTTCTCCCCGTTTTTAGCCATAATAAGAAAAAGGATTGTTGAAGGAGAAATCAATATAGCACAGGAAACATAACATCATAGGCACCATCTTCACAAAGAAGGAGAAATATTGATGTCATGATGCACATGAGGAAGAAGATACTAAATATTCCCCCCTTAAACTAAGAACTATGCTACGACATAGACTGGCACAACATCCTCTTTTGGAGCACAAGAGAAAACTCACTAACATAAACAAACACTTGAACTATCCATTTACAGACATAGAGAACCAGACATCTATATTGGATAACTCAGAACACAAGACACAATTTGTGTTCATAACTCAAAAACAAGACATAGAATAAAAATACTCAAATTAAGACTTCATACTAAATATCTTGCAAAAATAGCTGCAAAGATTGACCTCAGACTTAACTACGTCTGAACACTACCTTTTTCCCTATGTTTGCCACAAGTTGACTAACATAACCTTCACAGACTCTAAACTTACCCATATCCGAATGAAGGATATGAGAGTAAAAAAAACGAAGACACGACAAAAGTGAAGGAAAGAAAAAGAAACAAAAAGAAACTTTATATACCTGAGCAAACATGGTGATTAATTCCTCCTTCTGGTTATTACATTTACTAGTAGTTGTTGATACTGGTAAAGACTTCAAACTAGAATAGTAGTCATGCATTGTCAGAGCATACTACTTTAAACAAACATAGAATCTTCTTATTCTAAACTAAAGATAGAACTTCCACTTCTGAGTGAGGTGATAGAATATCAAGATCCATAGTCCCAAGTCTCTTCCACATACTATCATCAATAATGATGTTGCAACATCATTTGGGACACCATCAACTTTACTACAAAACCTATCAGCTTTGGTTCTGAGATTATAATAAAACTACTTCTTCAAGACTTTATGTCACTTCAGCATATAGCAGTATACACTCTCGTTTACATCAGCTAATGAACAATATCCCCCTCAATAGTATCTTGGCATACATATTAGCTTCAGGAAGAATAGATGTCTAAACATCAGATAAGACATTCACTAATGTACACATAATTATAAGATGTTCCCCCTTAACATCAACACTTATCCCTTTTAGCTTCCAGAATGAAGCTTACTATAAATTGTTACTCCCCCTGAGTTATAAGGACATCTTGGATATTAGTACTCATAATACTTGAAGTCTTCTTTATTTGGAATTTGCCATAGTTTCCAAATTAGGAATCCTTAGTTCGCTTGCTATACAAGATTCAGATTTTCACACTCTGTAACTTATAATAGAAGAAACCACATAGTTAACCATGCGTATAACCAATGATACGTATTCAAAAGATAAGTCTGAACCTTATCTTCTTTCTTCAATCTCTAGTGTCTTCAATATTTGTGATGTTGCATCTTTATGTAAAACGTTCGCTTTTATACATCACATACTTCATCTCTTCTTGATTCAGATTTTCACACAATTATCACATAAATATCCAGCTCTCATCAAGATATTAGACATCATATGTATGAATCTTCCAAATTGAATCAGCTATTCAAATAATCACCAGACAATGTTGCCACACATCCTAAACTTGTGAAGATCACAGTGAACTTTAGTATTGATATTCAGTTCACAACATACCTTGAATCCTTCAGACAAATACTCAGCTCCCAACAGAGTATAAGTGGTTTGGTATTCAGGTTACATATTAATAAGTACTAAGTCTCCTGTCAAAGTACCTACCAGATTAGTCAGTTAGAATTGTCTACTCACACTAGACCATCCTGACTGATTACATCTTCACACTCACATACTTCATGGAAACAATACATACTTCTCATGATTGAAGATAATAAGATGATGTTTCAACATCTGATACAACATCATCCATTATGGTTATGGGGGTAACATCCATAACATAGAAAGCACAATACACACCAACTTTTCATCCAAACAATTTATATAACCAAGGAATAATATGAGCCACATCTAAATAAGCTTTGATTCAGACCTTCATTCTGATTTTGAGATAATGGATGCCACAGTTTGTACCTACAGAGAAGATTCCCTCAACTAGGTTTCTGGAACATACTTAATCACAAAAATATACATATTCTTCAAAGCAATTTGTTTCCCTTGATTCTTCCAGATAATACCCTTCCAATGTACTATATAGGGTAGTCAAACACTCAGGACCATATTTCACTGTGGTTGGATCACAGTATTTGTTAGACAATGTGCTCGATCTAGAAGGTCGGTTGAATAGATCGTTTTTTTTTTTAAATTTGCACCTTCAAAATAATTTTTACAAAAGCCTCATGGATTTTCAATCATCTAAACTATCCACTATTGAGAAGATCGGATATGCAAACCATTAAGAAAAAGTGAGAAAAATTGTTTTGAATAATGCACTTTGAATACGCTCTATTAATCGTCTTAACTTTCACCTTAAGTATCAAATACTTCCAATGCGAATAGTAAGAAACAAAACTTATTCACAATAAGCAATTTGTAGGTGAGACAATTTATCAAACACCTTGTAAGCAAAGTTCACAAGTGTTACATTAACAAATTTGCGTTGTCGATAATTGTCAAGTAACGATCAAACGGTGCGTTGCAAACGTTTTAGTTAAACCTCGACACAACGCCAATTCAGTTTATGAAAGTTTGAAAATTTGAAACTAACAAATTTGATCAATCAAGTCATGAAATTAAATGTGAAAAAGAACACGAGAATTTGTTAAGGCAGTTCCACCTTTCGTCCTCGCGTGGTGTACGTCTTCCCCCAACTCTAAAATTTAGAGTCGAGAAGTTTCTCATAAAATTGAAAATTGTAACAAGTGAAGAAATAGTTCCCTTTTCACACAAATCAATTGATGATGATGAACCTATCTTCTTCACGATCATTGGTTCGAGCCAAACCAAGCTTTGATCTCTCTAAGTACACCTCTGATTAGCGATACTTGAAATCTCTACCAATTTGCTGTAGAATTTCTTTCTCTCGGCTGATAGCAATCGAACAAGATTGAACCCTAACTCCTCCTTCAAGATCCTTCGGTTACAGTGACAAAATCAAGAGAATTATCTGCTCTTTGATGCTTCACTCGGCTGAATCTTGCAAAGAGAAGATTAGTACCAAAACCCCCGCACCAATCCGGATCTAAGAGGACAAAACCCTAATGGTTTTATTCAAGTTAGAGCCCACAAAACACAACCCAAATCTGAAGCAATTCTTCAATTTGGACGTTATCATCAATTCTTAGATCTTGAATTCAACCACTTTGATTTTTGGAGAAGGTTGAGTTTGAAGAAGAAATGTTGAAGATGAAGTGCTCTCTTTGTGTATCTTTCACTTTATACTTGTTCAAAAACTCAAAATGACAAATGAAATATATTTATGTGTTAGAATTATTGAATAAAAATGAGGCAAATTTTTTTTAATTAAATGCTACAGTAAGGGGATGTGTCGACCGCTCTAAGAGGGAGGGTCGGCGCGTAACATCCAGAGCTAACGCATTAGGCCTTCAACGTTGGATGCGTCGACGAC
Organism: Vicia sativa; assembly: GCA_021764765.1. NCBI lineage: Eukaryota > Viridiplantae > Streptophyta > Magnoliopsida > Fabales > Fabaceae > Vicia > Vicia sativa. Next base: position 92,759,331 of record CM038795.1, read on the forward strand.
ACCAAGGGGATGCGTCGACGCAGTCGTTTTGATTTTAGCTCCCATACTTTATTTACATATGTGTCGACTCAGGGGTTGGCACGTAACATCCAGGGTGTTTCCCTTACACGCGCATTGACCGGAGGATAACTTGCGTCGACGCATCTGACTCTTTTATTTATTCTTTTCTTTTCTTCGTCAGCCATCTTTATAGATCACACACTTAAGCTTTTCTAGGGGGTTTTGACATCATGAAAACTCAAGCATGCATCTACAGTATTTAGCTCCAAACAAAATCTGTTATATGGTCATGAATAAAATTCCACATATATGGTTCCTTTGATCAGAAGAAAATACCAGATATAAGCTCATCTTGATCTCACATAAAGGGATTGAGGGGTATACCTTTATGAGTCTCTTACTTGCACTGACCTTGACTTTTATACTCCTATAAGGTTAGGTCAGAAATAAACTGACATCTGAAGTATAAGAGCTTGTTGATCGTGTCATGATCAACTAATACAGATGTCTCCTTTTCTAGATCAGGAGCAGGCTCCAAACATATGTACTCACACTATATTTTTTTAGCACCCAGGACATCTGTTCTTCAACTGGTAGCTGCATACCGGTAATCGTGTTGTAACATCCTATAGAACATCTGTTCCATCTCCTGGGAACACATCATCCTTGATAGTCTTCAAGGTCTTCAAACTTGTAGATTTATATGAGAGTCATTGATCAATTAATACTCATCAACTCTATTAATACATGCCTTTATGAGTGAACTTGAGAGAGATCTCAAGTGTCTTTGACACTTTAATAACGTTGTGAAGATCTGCCAAATATTCTGTGGATAAAAATAACCCTAGGATCCTTTTCTCACTATAGGGGTTGCATCAGAGGCTATGCAGCGAAATATAGCCATACCTCAACAGAATGTACACAGTGCTTACTCCATAATTTACTTGTAAGAATGAAATCCAAGGATTGAAAATAAATCAACCCTACAAAATGCTTGCTTCCTTGCCAAGCAACATACTAGACTGACCCAATATCCTGACCAATATGGAAACACATAAGTACATAAGTTACTTTATCAGTAGCTTCACTCCCGCATGAAGGTTTTTGATAATTCTCTGTGCTGATTATAGCCTGAACAATACAATCTGAAATCCTCACTAATGCAGGAAGTCTTTGAATTTAACTTTCTTGTTCCAGCATCTTTATCTTCTTTCTTCAAGAAGGTACATGTTCTGGTCAGGTTGGTCTAGTGCTCTACAAGTAGGTCCATCCTCCACTTCTAGGGACCATACAATATGAACACTCCTTGTTCGAACAAACTACAAATAGGTTCATCCTCCACTTCAAGGGACCATATAATATGAACACTCCTTTTTCAAACAGTCTTCTACTTTGTGCACAACCAGAAAGTATCCCCCATGGATCTCATCCAGAAATAGACAAGATGCCTGCTCTGATACCAATTGAAATTCTGGTGACAGCACACTCAGGATGTCATGACATCTGATCCAACATTATAAAACAGACAAGGTAGAATTAAAATAATAGTGCAGGAAACAAAAGAATACAAGGAATTATTAATCCAGTTCGGTTCTAACCAATCTACGTTTCGAGGCTTTCAAGCCAAAGATGAAGTTCACTATCAACAGTATTAATTCGGAGCTAAACCTTCCATGTTTACACCTTCTCACTTAATCAAACTACCCAATGACCCTTCTACCTAAGATACCACACTTAGATATGAGAACCTCTGTTCACTCCCTCAGTATCACAAATCGTGACATTGAACAAAACTAAAAACAGTTTGAAGATACCACACTTTAAACACAATACAAAAACAATCAACTTGTGACACAAAATAATTAAGACTAAAAGCAATATGCTTCTAACTTAGGACACACCTTGGAGTTACTTCACAGTTTTCTCCAAGAACATAACACCCTCTTACCTATAGGTTTCAAGGCGTACACATGGTGACCTTCCCATAATCCGGGAGGTTCACTCTACAGACTCAGCCCTAAAAACTACATTATAATTAATCATGGCTGGTGCCAAACTTAGGTTATAAAGCTTCTATTTATAACCTATTACTCAACTGGATTTGAGCCTTCAAAACATAACAAACTACTGCTAAAACTGTTCCACAATTATTTGTATATTGTTATAACAACAAATAGAGAATCAATAACTTTGCAACAGATTCTCCTATAAAGTCTCCCTAATATATCTCCATAATTTAGGCTCCAAGTAACAACAAGTAAGTTGTTATAATTCTGCAAAAGATTCTCATTAGGAATATTCTGCTTCATAACAGAATCCAATCTGTCAACTCAAACAAGATGTCGTGACATCTTCTTCATGTTGTTCCAGATGTTGAAACATTTCAACACAACATGTTTCTCCTTTAAATAGAACTTTAATCTGCTTTCTCCTTACAAGTTATAAATCCTATTTAACCTATTGCTGCTAAATTAGTTTTATGAAATATAAAGCCAATCCTAAAAATAGAGAATCAACAATATTAAAAAAACACAAACGCGCGCGAAGGGGGTTCATTGTCCCTGATTTGAATTTTCCCAGGACCTATACCGACGGCCAATTCGTGGGTAAAACATTTACCTACAGTCGTGTTCATCACTAAAACACCTGTAAAAATCAAAACTCGGAAATACAAGTTATAAATTTAATCCAGGGACATGGATCGATTCGAAATCTTCCCCTGAATTCACTGGTGCCCTTGGTTTCGACCATTTTTCCTCTAACCTAGTGTCCCCAAATTATGAACTCGGAACCCTAGCCATGGTGAACCTTCATATCTGCAACTAAACACAAATTAAACTACCCAGAAAGCTTGCAAACATCATTCTAAACAAGAATATACAATCGAAACATGTTTTTAATGCATAAATGATCAAAATCGAAATTGAAAAATAAGAGTACAAACCGTGACTCTGAAATTGTGTTTCAGAGTGTTTTGATACCTTGTAATGATATGGAATGCTTCAGAGAGGATCAAGGAATTTAGTTTGAGGCTTTGTTTGGTCTGAATTGAGCTACAACCTTGGCTGCAAGTTACTTGAAAGTCACGGTGTTTTCAAGCTAGGTTAGGGTTCTTAGAGGCAAATATTTCGTCCCCTTGTGATCTGAATGTCTTATGTATATATAGTAGAAGGATATAGGTCAACAATTGTGTAGAGAATATCTTGCATTCATGAGAAAATATTTGATTTCCAATTTGCATTAAAACTTGATGTTTCTCTTCAATCTTGCACCAATCTCATGTCAATCAAAGATATCTCGAAATTTCCAGCTATCATGACTATCTTGGACCTCAAGCAACTCCAATTTACAGCCTTGCACTTGTTTTATTTAATTTTTGTATTTTATTTTAATTAAATTTGAATTTTAATGATTTAATTTAAAAATAAATAAAATAAATGCAAAAGGGCGTGTGGCTGGGCTTGGAGGCTCTTGACAACATTAGAAACAAGTTTCAATCAAAGAAATATAGGCCAATTTGGAAAATTTTCAAGTTTGGTCATTATTTCCTTCATGCATTTCTTCAAAATTTCTAATTTTGCTCAAGCCATAACTTGCTCAGTTTTTATCATTTAAGAGTGTTCTTGGACTTTTTAGAAAGATTAAGATATACTCTAAATTATCCTTTTGGTTTCATCTTCATTGAAGCTTCCATGCTCATGTACACTTCCTTGGAAAATGATGACTTTTTGTTGACTTTTAGAAGGACCTATAATGTCTTGACTTATAACTCTCAAATGAAGCCTTTTGGGGAAAAGCTTGTGAGACACAAAGTTGTAGATAATTGAATTCCCTTTAAAATGAGATTTAGTGGAAATTTTTTTGATGAAGTATGTGAAAGTTATACCTGGTCAAATTTTTGTTGACTTTTTATCAATAAACCCTAATTTAGAAACTTTGACTTTTGATCATTCCTTGAGTTTTCTTGATGAATCATGATCAATCCTTGATCAAATGATGAATGTGTCTTAAAAATCTTGATGTTGACCAAAAATAGTGAAGTTTGACTGTCTGTTGACCATAATTGACTTTTTGTCCAATACAATTGATTTTCAACCATCTGAGCAATTGACTGAGCAAACTTGAGTTGTGAGGCTTTTGAAACTTGATATGGTGACACCTTGAGACATATGAGGAGACATGATGATCACTTGAGGAATTAGAACTTAAATTTGACTTGAGATAATAAAAACCCTATGTAATACGGTGAGAGAACTGACTTTGGATTGTTTTGTTTTTGATCGCAAATGTTGCGGATAGCAAGAGTCGCCACCGACTTTTCTTTTATCCAATTAAGGGAAGGTGAAAAGAACAGGAAAAGACCTTCGTTAGATTCTGAGTAAGGGAAAAGATTATGAAAAGGGAATGTATTGATACCCTTTCCATCCATAGTTATCTACGGGCTCTTAGTTGCTTTAGCTCACTTTAAAATTTGATTTCTGTGTGTGTGTTTGAAAATGTTTTGAAAGACATTTCGCTTTGACTTCGTAATGATTCACGCTGGAATGTATACGAAGTGTTCGAAATGTTTTGTTTTGGAAAAGTGTTCTAACTTTGCAAAAATATGAGGTGTGAAAAAGATGTTTTGATAGAGCAAGCAATTAAGAGTCTTCTTACCTACTCAGAACGGTCGTTTCCGTGTTATTTTACTTTACTTTAGAATAGCGTTATCCATACCATTAGTTGGTAGGTAACCCTATTCGTTGGATGTAGAAGGGACATTCGAAGGGACATCGGATGGTCATAGAAGACAACTTGTAGGAGTATCCTAGCACATTCGTAGGGACGATTATCACTTTTCATAGGCAACAATCGAGGGACTAGATCATATATTTGTAGGCAACAATCGAGGGTCATCGAGAGAATATGATCTTTGATTCGAAGGGACTATGATGATTTATTTGTAGGCAACGGTGCTAGGATACCTCTACGTTCGAGGGACTTGACCATTTGTTTCGTAAGACAACGAGAAAGAATACTCCAGGAGGTGCATGTGTGAAGAGAGTGTGTTGAATTCAGATATATTATCTTAGAATTAGAAGTGATCTGTGTTCATTTTTATCTTGCCATACACGCCTAGTTACTAGCAGTTTATATGGGTGCGAAAAGTAAATTGCGAAAAGTAAAGTGCGGAAAGTAAATCCTGCGCTATTACATGGCTTTGGGGCAGTTACATAATATAGGAGTGCGGAAAGTAAACCCTAATTAAGTTATTACATCCCATGAGCAGTTACATAATATTTGAAAAAAGAAATGCGAAAATTAATCCTAATCATATAACACGAAGCGAGATACATAATAATTGGAAAAGAAAAGAATTTCGCATAAGAGAAAATGTGTTAGTAAAAGAAAGATTTTTGAGTTAGGAAAAAGTTTTTAGGTTAGTAATTCTAATAAGATGATGAAACAATTTTTGGGAATTTTCTGGATTGGTTTTAGCAAAGAAAAATAATTAAAAGTCAATTTTATAGTTAATTAACAATTAATTAAAATATGCATGCAAAATATAATTTTTTCATGTCAAAAATTAAATAAGTATTTTTCTGACCTAAATGTAAAAAGAAAATATTTTTTGGTGATTTTTAATGCATCAGAAAATTATTTGAAAAGATATAAAATTAAATGGAAAATATGGGGAAAAAAATAAATAATGTTAGAGACGAGGGCGCACGAAACTCTCCGTGGGGCCGGGAGCCTCTTGCTAACCGTGCCAGTGAACACTGGGATCCTCGGGTGCCTGAATCTTTGGAATTTCGGCTTTTGGCTGGGCGCTATGCACTGAGATATACTGGAGCTGGGCGTGCGTGAATGGAGGCCAAAAGTCGAGCTGGCATGTCTTCGAAACGAAATTTCGGAAAAATGTTAAGTAAAAAGGACAAGGTTCGAACCCATGTCCTTTTAAACAAACACGCGCTACCTCGCCATCTGAGCTGAGTGGACCATCTGTTAGCAATACAACACAAAAAGAATACAAAGGGAGTGGATTTCTGGGAAAACATTGAATCAGAAAACGCGCGCAGGAGTCATCTTCTTCATTCAAATTTTTGAACCTTTGGCTACGGTTTCTGCTCGTAGCTATAACACCTGTAAAAATCAAAATCTAAAAATATGCAAAATAAATTTGTTATGGGGACGTGGATCAACTCGGTTTGATCCCCTGAACATGCTGGAATCATTGGTTTCGTCCAATTTTTCCTATTTCAGAAAACCCCAATTGGAGCTTATGAACCCTAACAATGGCAAGTTATGATTCCTGTGTCTAAACTTAAATTAACCTATGCAGAAAGCTTTGAAACTTCATTCTAAACACAAACAAAAAATAAAAACATGTTAAATATGCATGAAAATCAGAAATCGATTTTGAGTTAGAATGTGCAAACCGAAATCGTGATTTCTTGATTCTGGACGTTTGGCTGGCTTATGAGTATTTGGATCGATTTAGAGGACCTCCAGGAATGTGTTGGAATCCTTAGAATGCTTTGAATTGGGCTGGAAACCTGGCTGCTAGTAGCTTGCAATGTACGGTTTTGTGAAGCTTGGAATAGGGTTCTTGAGGCCAGAATTTCTCCTCCTGTGCATGTAGTAACATCATGTATTTATAGTAGAGTGAATTAGGTCAAGAATTTGTAAGAAAAATCAAGCCAATCAATGAGAAATTATTTGATTTAGAATCAAACCAAATATTTCCTTTTTGAGCCAATTTCAATCAAATCTCATGACCAATCATGATTATTTCGAAATAATCAGATTAAATGGCTTGCTTGGACTCAAGAATGAGAGAAAATTCATCTAATTAATTTTTGATTTTCTATCTTTTATTTTAATTAAATTGGTTTTAAATGTTTAAAAATCCAAAATAAATAAAAAATAAAAGATAAATTCGTGGCCTTGGGCTTGGAGGTTCCAATTCAGCTGAGGAACATGTTTGAATCAAGAATGTTAGGCCCATTTGCAAAAAATTTGGTTTTGTCAAGTATTTCTCTTTGTGCACCTCTTCAAAAATTCTCAACTTGGACAAGGTGTATCTTGCTCAATTTTTAACATTTTTGGGTGTTCTTGGACTTTTTAGAAAGCTCAAGATGTCTTCTAAACATAATTTTTGGTTTCATCTTCATTGGAGTTTCCATGCTCATGAGCACTTCTTTGCAAAAAGTTGACTTTTTGTTGACTTTTAAAATGACTTGTAATGTTTTGATCCATAACTTCCAAATGAAGCATTTTCTGCCCAAGCTTGTGAGACATGAAGTTATAGAGAATTGAATTATCTTCAAAATGAGTTGTGGTGGAAAAATTTCTGATAAAGTATGTGAAAGTTATGTCTGGTCAAAGTTCTGTTGACTTTTGTCTGAGAAAGCCCAATTTAGAAACTTTGACTTTTGATCAATTCTTGACTTTTCTTGATGAATCATGATCAACCCTTGATCAAATGATGAATATCACTTCAAAATATTGATGTTGACCAAAAATTATGAAGTTTGACTGTATGTTGACCACAGTTGACTTTTTGTCCAATACAACTGATTTTCAACCATTTGAACAATTGTCTGAGGAAACTTGACTTTTAAGGCTTGAAACTTGACATGGGGATTCCTTGAAGCATATGATGAGGCATGATGACCACTTGAAATGTTAGAGGCCCAACTTGATTTGAAAATGGCCAAACCCTAGTTTGGGTTGATTCCTTAGGAGAGGATTTGTCTAGTCAATCCTTGTAAAATCCTTGAGCATGGATATGTGAACTGTCCTTGGGAGATAGGAGGGCAAATTTTGGGGTATAACACCCAATTTGTGGGTTGATTGCTTAGGAGAGGGTTGATTTGGTCAACCCTTGAGGAACTCTTGAGTATGGAGATGTGTATTGACTTGAAAAATAGGAGGGCGAATTTTGGGGTATAATAGTTTCCCCTGTTCAATCTTCTTGTACATGAAGGGTTAGATTGGTATGTTTGCCTTTTGTGACCTGAAGGTAGAAGATGATTGAACACTCGAGTGCCCCTGAAATTTGCGCCCGCTGGTGTATGGAATGAGACTGTCAACTGATGATTTATTGGAATGGGCTTATAGATGCCATTTGGGGAAGCTGATGCTGGGGAGTGAGTCATACGTTAGACTCCATGCGCGCCTTTGAATGAAGTTATTAGTATGCATTGATTTTTAACTAGATTCTGCAGGTGGAGAGATAACAATGTGTAGTCAGAGATAAGCTTAAAGATTCCATCTAGAGATACTGATGCTAGGAAAGTCAGAGTAAACCTTCATTTTGGTTTTATCTGAGATGAGTATTCGTCAAGATGTAGATAGATTCCCCGTCTTGTTTCGGGTATTAATCTGTAGCCTGTTGTTCGTTGATACACTCGTTTGGTTTCATATAGTTGGACTATGTAGATTAGTCGCCCCGTCTTGTTTCGAGAATTCATCTACAAGTTGCTTTGTTTGGTACACCCATCTGGTCTCGAGCCTTCATATCGTTATGGTCGTACATATAGTTTTCTCGTCTTGTTTCGGGCATTAATTATTTGACCTTCTGTCTAGAAGTTTGTGAATAATTTTGTTTGAGAACTTAACCTGAAAGAACGAGGTTAGTTTTATGAATATTATGATGCATGCAAGTATGTAATGATTCTCGATAATGATATATGCACATGTTATGATTTTTATGAATGATGTATGACTGTAGATGTTGTGGTATTTCAAAACATATCCATCTTGAAGAAGATAGGAATATTCTGTTGGAGATGTTCGACTTCTTCTTGGGGATATAGTTGTTAGAAACCCTGACTGAGGAATAAGAGAGATGTGGATTTCTCTGATGCGCTATCTGACCAAGTTTCATGTCTGGATATTGACGTTGTTGGAAGATGATAATCCTTTAGAGATACTCAGCTGGGGATGCATATCTTGTGTATAAACCTTGTTGGGGGAATGATATGGTTTTGAATAACCTATTACTGCTCAGAGGCTGACATAATAAGTTGATTGATGATTTGTTACTGCCTGGGGACCAATGTAACAAAGTTGACGTTCACTGCGCGGGGACTGACGTGACAATGTAGATGATCACAACTTGGGGACTAATGTGATGAATAGATAATCACTGCACGACACTGATGTGATGAGTTGAGATGATCACTACTCGAGGACTAACGTGATGAGTTGAGAATGTAGATAATCATTGCTCGGAGACTAATGTGATGAGTTATAGATGATCACTGCTCGGGGACTAACATGATGAATTGATATGATCACCGCTCGAGGACTAACGTGATGAGTTGAGAATGTAGATAATAACTGCTCGGGGACTAACGTGATGGGTTATAGATGATCACTGCTCGGGGACTAACGTGATGAGTTGATATGATCACCGCTCAAGGACTGACGTGATGAGTTAATAGATGATCTGTTATTGCTCGAGGACTAATGTAACAAGGATAAATGTAGACATTTTAAGTGAACAATCCTGTTGTGGATAAAATAATGTAGTAATCTTGTTGGAGAGATTCGTCTCTATCGAGGGAGTGATGGCTCTGTGGAGATTGTAGAGACTATTCTGTGGGAATATTTTTGTGAAACATACTCTACGAGGATGTGTTGGTGACTTAGGTTGTCATCTCAATTCATAGAGCCTGTAGTAACATGATGTTTCCGTTTGCTTTTCGTGTATTTGTGGAGAAATATTTATTGTCCGATGCATATAATCATTCAAAGCAATCATTGGACTTTATGCAAACAAAACAGATAAAAGTAAAAAGTTTAGAATAAGAAAAGAGGAATTATATTAATTTTGAAAAGTAGGCCTATAGACAGGCAGTTCGTGTACAAAGAGACAAATATCCTAGTAAGAGGAAGTTGTCGAAAGCATTTGGAAAATAGTAAAAGCTATATGGAAACAATCTCGTCAAGTTTCAACTCTGCTATTGCTCATATATTTTCGACTATCTCATATCCTTGCTGCCAAAAGAAAGTGATTGAACTAATATGTGTCATTTAAAGCTGATAGTAGTGTACTCTGTAAGTAGATGATCTTGATGAGACACAATCATATGCTTTTAATCCCTAACTTTTGCCTAGACCTCCCTTTCGGGTTTTCAGTATACCGGGATACCCTTTTTTTGCCCAAGCCGCCTTTGTAGGTTTTCGACTTGTCGGGTGTACATTTTTTTATATATGTCCCTAATTTTTGCCTAGGCCAGTCGACCTAGCGGGTCTCATTTTATGCATAGTATTTTTTGACTATGGCTGCATTCACATGGTGCGGGAAATCTTCTCCATCCATAGTGCTCAGTATCATGGCTCTGCCAAAAAATATTGTCTTGACTACAAATGGTCCCTCATAGGTGGGAGTCCATTTGCCCCTAGGATCACCTCATGGTAGGATGATGCACTTGACTACTAGATCGCCAACTTGGTACACTCGATGCTTGACTTTCTTGTTGAAGGCTTTGATCATTTGTTTTTGATATATCTGTCCATGGTAGATAGCTGCGAGTCATTTCTCATCGATCAAGTTTATCTGGTCAAGTCGAGTCTGGATCCATTCGTCTTCGTTTAACTCTACATCCTTCATTGCTCTGAGTGAAGGTATCTGAACCTCAATAGGTAAAACTGCTTCCATACCATACACGAGAGAGAATGGGGTTGCCCCTATAGATGTTTGTGCTGAAGTGTGATAACCGTGGAGAGAAAATGGAAACATCTCATGCCAATCCTTATACGTCACTATCATCTTTTGTATGATCTTTTTAAGAATTTTGTTGGTGGTTTCCACTACACTATTCATCTTTGGCCGATATGGAGAAGAGTTATGATGCTTTATCTTGAACTGCGTGCAGAGTTCGGTGATCATCTTGTTTTTAATATTAGTACCATTGTTTGTGATAATCCTTTCAGGGACGTCGTATCGGCAGATGAGATTATGTTTGATGAATCGAGCCACCACATTTTTGATAACAGATGCGAACGAGGCTGCTTCTACCCACTTGATAAAGTAATCGATAACAACGAGGATGAAACAGTGCCCATTAGAAGCGGTAGAATATTGAAAAATAATTGTCGTTTAAAGTTGTTGTACACAAATTAAGGAATGTAATAATATTAACATAGAATATTGCACTTTTACTAAATTAGTCTTATTAATGTATTGAAATTTGTGTAAAATGTAATAATTATAGGTCACAATTGAAAAAATGGTAATCATTTATGCATTGAAAAGTGAGAATGACATTCATTTTAAAACAAATTTTAATAGCTAAAACGACACTCATTTTGAAACGGATGGAATATTATAAGTAAAAGTTAATTATTATTAAATTTTTTATTGTTGTAATTTTTAATATATCCATCTATTTTATTTGTGAATTTCTTAACCCACCCCATGAAAACCAAAAAATTCTCTTCTCAAAACCAGAAGTTTATTTTTGGTTCGCACCCTATTTTGTTCAAACCAGTCAAAATATGGTGTGACCCCTGGAATTGTAAAATACTGTATCGGAGATTAACTTTAGGTTTTGAACCTGAAGTATAACTCCGACCATAGAAGCGGAAATATTGAATTGTATGCCACCTGAATATTTTGTAGGGAACCAGAAGTTTATTTCTGGTTTTGTCACGAAGCTGATTGCTATATGCATCAACCATGGTGATCACCACCATAACACACTTTCTCCGAAACCCTCTCCATTGCCAATCCATTATCCACTCCTAATCCATATTTTTTGGTTCATCATATCAGAAAAACTCAACAAAGAAGAATTTCAGTTAAACATCATCCCTTTTATCCCTTATTCACTGCATTAATCTGTAACTTTTTGCTGAAATAAGGTTACGTACAAACCAGAAGTTTATTTTCGGTTTCTAGTTGAACTCAACCGAAAGTTTATTTCCGGTTTTGTCTCTATTTTGAAATTATGCAATAGATTTCACTGTGATATGTGTATTTATGATTTTTATTATGTTACATAGGTATGGTGCACCCCGATAACATTCATGACCCCGATGTCACCGAAGTTGTATCGCCGGTTGTAGTTCTGCCTCGCGTAATTAAGGCGGTCGATGTTCGTGAACATTTTGAAAATGTTCAAGAATTTAAATTCTGGGATGGTATGTTGCAATGTATTAGTTTAGAGGCAACGAGGTTAAGATTTTCTACTATGATAGCAAGGTTCGATAACGACACTGATAGAAGAAATGCCTTTGTTATTTTGACTTACGAAAGGAGTGGAAAATATGTGGCTCACATTCAAAATTTGAAACGCGAGGAAATTGGCACAAGAAAACGTGAGTGTCCGTTTCGGTTGCGTGGTTATCTCACGACCAACAATAAGTGGAAGTTTAATATGATTAGCGGAGAACACAATCATGATTTAACTACAAAGTTGGCCGGTCATCCAATAGTATGTCGGCTACTTTCAGATGAAAAAATTTGTGTTTTCGACATGACTTTGAATTTTGTACCTCCCAAAAACATTCTTGCAACTTTGAAGCGCAAAACACCGGAGAGCACCTCTAATATCAAACAAGTGTACAAAAAGAGCTACCAAATAAAGTTAGCCCTTCGGGAGGATCGAACTGAAATGCAACACCTTATGAAAGTTCTTGATCAGAACAATTATGTTTGTAGGCACTGACGGGGGGATGATAGAGTAACTATTAGAGACATTTATTAGACTCATCCTGATTCCATTAAATTGTTCAACACGTTTCCTACCATGCTCGTAATAGGTTTGACGTACAAAACCAATAAGTACAGGCTACCGTTGTTGGAAATTATTGGTGTTACATCAACCGAGAAGACGTACTCAGTTGGTTTTGCATTTCTCAAGTGCGAAAAATAAGACAACTTTCATTGGGCTTTAGAGGTGTGTAGGTCAATGTTGAAGGACCACGAGGATATGCCAAAGGTTATAGTTACCGACCGTTATAAGACATTAATGAACACCGTTGCAACCGTATTTCCGACTTCTTTCACATTTCTTTGTAGGTACTATATTACAAAAAAAATGTGAGAAGTCGGGTTAAACCTGCTGTGGGGTCGACACAAGTAGTTGGTGAAGATGGAAAGTTGGTAAAGTCTGGTGTTATTGTGGATAAAATCATGGCTGCATGGAATGTTATTGTTAATGCATCTACAAAACAGATGTATATTGATACTGTTTTACAATTCCGAGCTGTTTGTGAGAAATATCTGAATCCGTTAAAATATGTGGAGAGCACAATACTTGATCAGGTGAAGGAGAAATTTGTTTGTGTATGGACTGATCAAGTTATACACCTCGGACATACAACATCAAACCAAGTTGAATCTGCGCATGCTTGTCTCAAGAATTGCTTGGCGAATAACAAGGGCGATTTGATTACGGGTTGGGAAGCTGTGAACCATATGATCATGAACCAGCATAATGAGATACAAATGAAATTTGGTCGCAATATCATGGTGTTGGAACACATGTTCAAGGAGAATATGCTATATTCTCAATTGGTCGGTAACATCTCCCGGGCAACGCTTAATTATATTTTCCATGAGGCCAAAAGAGCTTCAACTGTGGGTGATGACACCTCAAAGTATGGGTGAACTATTGTAAAAATATATGGTCTCCCTTGTGATTGTGTCATAGCCAAGAAGATGAGTGGTAATGTCCCCATACGTATGGACGAGGTCTCTAGTCATTGGAAGAGACTTAGTTTTGAGGATGACGGGAAAATGAAACGTGATAAATCAAATATCTCCATCCTTATCGAATGGGAATTAATACAAGCGAGATTTTTGAGAGCCGGTGACGCCACCAAACTTCACATCAAAGAAGAGTTGAGAAAAGTCGCGTTTCCGGAGACCATAGATTTGAAACCTTCATCCCAACCAGTAAAAACAAAAGGTGCACCGAAGAAGTTGAGACCTACACCGTGCGACAATTATACTACAAGGAATCATTTGTATTATGAACATGTTGACAAGGTATTTCCTGACTCACCTACACCGAAATCTCAAAAATATGCTTCTGAAGGTGCCCGTATTAGCAAACCACCGCCTACGCCGCCTCCATCAAAAATACCGTTCATGGATCACATGCAGGTTTTCACGCACAAATACGTTGAAAGGATCATCAATGTGGATGGTGACGGTAATTGTGACTTTCGACCTGTTTCTTGTTTGCTAGGTAGTCGTGAAGAGTATTACAATACTGTGTGAGATACTCTGATCACAGAGTTGACGGAACACAAAGAGTTGTACACACGTGTGTTCGGGAGTAAATAGAAGGTTAAGGAAATACATCTTGCACTAGTACCTATTAAGATTGGATGTGTAGAAGAGGATAAATGGATGTGGTTCCCTGAAATGGGTCATCTCATAGCAAATGCGTATGACATAGTGTGTATTAATCTGACAAGATACGGTTTTTTGGAGACTTATTTTCCTCTGCACACGACTCCTACACCAAATCCCAGTGATCGTATCATTTGTGTTAGGTGGATTTCAAATCCACGATATTTTGTTCAAGTCTACTTGAAACCGGGATACCTTATACCATCGACATCACTAGAGTGAGCGCTTCATCTCATAGAATCATCAGAGACATGACCGAACGAATTCATGGAAAGGATGCAAGAATACAACAAGTTTAGGGAAATAGATATAGAAATAAATAGGGAAAAATCGAAAGAGGTGCCACCGGTGGATTTATCCAGCGACACTTTTTTTGTCTCTTTCAAGTAGTATAGGTAGCATTGTAATGTTAACTTCATTTTGATAATGTATTATGACGTGGAAATATACTCATTTTTTTTAATTTAACCACTTGCAAAATATTTGAATATATGAGATTTTGTGTTATAGTTGTTGTTTTATGTTCTGTTTCTGATTTTTCAAATCCAGAGCATTTACCGGAATTTAACTTCCGATTTTGGTATAAGTATGAAACCGAAATTTAACTTCCGGTTTTATCACTGAGAGTAAGATAGGATTTCTATGGTCCTTGTTTACATCCTTCTACTATAAAAATACCTCTCCTCTTATAATTCTTCCTACCACAACACATAAAACTAGATATGGACATGAAGTTAGACATCACATGGGTTGTTGGAGTTGTTCATTTTCTCGACGACATACTGTCTCGCGAATTTAAGATCACAGTGTACACCCAAATTGAAGAGGTACATGAAACTTTGCAGGAACTTGTTCCTTACGGCGACAGTCGAAAGGTAGAGAAGATCGAGTACTGCTCGCCATCAGTCGACAATGAAGGGAATATGCCGTTCATGAACCGTGAACTGAAGAACAACACTGATTTACGGGCTATGTGGTCGGCTTATCGAAGTTTTCAAGAGAAAGTTCTAATCGAGCTAGATGCGACTTTATCAAGAACCGTTGATGACATTATGAGGATGTTGCAACGTCCACCAGGATATTGATTTGTAATGTTCGATTTGTATTTGCTAAGTTTATGTATCTCTATGTTAGACAATGAAATAAATTTTTCTGGATTTCTGTTATGAATAAAACTGAAAATATAGTTATGGTACAAAACCGGAACTTAATTTCTGATTTGATTTAAATTTTATCAGATAATGGTACGCACCAGAAATATATTTCCGATTTTCAAGGGTAATTTGAGAATTTCACACGGACGGGTAAGAAGGTCATGGGGTGGTTAAGAAATACACTTCTATTTTTTAAAATTCTATAAAATTTAATAAAAACTTTATAATAAATTTAATGTTTTCACAAAAATTTAAAAGTTAGTGATTGAATTTGATTGAATTTTTTAATAACAATAAAAATTATTTTTGTTGATTATAAATATGTGTATATGTGTACTTTATAAATTAATTTTCACTTCTATTCTATGATCTTTCTATCTCAATTTTGTGACTGAATTGATTCTTAAGAGTTTATATTTACGACTGTCGTGTAGAATACTATAGAACAGAACAGAGATCTATCATCTAGTCGCCGGTGCTACCATAAACGCGTTTATTCTATATTTGCCGCCGTGAACTCCGCCGAAATCACCACCACTCTCCACCCTTGATTGATCGCCAAACTGTTTCCAGCACCTTCCATCCTCCCTGTGAGTCTGGGAGAGTGTTGTTTTCTCTTCTTCTTCTTGAGCAGAGGTCCTATCGCCAAATCTTACATCGGACGATTCACGATTCAGTCGCGCATCTCCGATCCGAACTCGGTGAGTCTTAATCTCAATTTCAACTTGTTCCGATTTTTCTCGATCCGAACTCGGTGTGGAACTTGATACTAATTGATTTTTTATCAATTAGGGTTTCAGATTTATTTGAGTTGTGATGATTATGTTGATTGAATTGTGCTGTGAAGTCAGAATTGTTAAGCATTTTGTTGATTCTCTGTATTAATCGATTTGTTGTTTTGTTTGTTTTTTAACAGGCTTTGTGACGGAACAAATGTTTTGATAATTGAAAAACTGAGTGATTTGGATTGTTCTGTAATCTATATATGGGGACTGAAAATCCGGGTCATCCAAACTTCCCTTCAAGGCCTAATTCCTTGCCGTTTGCAGCTGCACAGACTATGACACCTTTTTCATCGATGGGTCCTGTGGCTGGATCAGAGCCTCACTCTTTCCAACCTCCTTCTCCTGTACCTCCCCAGGCGGCCACACCCTTTTCATCGTCTGGACCTGCTGTTAGACCAGGGGCACCCAGTTTTAGACCTACACCACCGGGCAGGTTCAATGACCCATCAGTTCCTCCTCCTCTCCCATCATCCAATGTTCCGCAAGCGCCAGGTTCAGGACCTTTCCAGCATTTTACACCACCTCCCTTTTCGTCGACTGGTCAGCCTCGGGCTCCACCCTTGGGACAGCCATCAATACATCAACATGCAAGTCAAGCACCTCCCTTTCCGTCATCTCTTCCACCCCAGCAGCCGATGCCTTATGTTCAAATGGGGTCTCCACCTATGGGTTCAAACGTTCCTCCTCCTCAATTTCAGTCATCTGTTCCTGGATATGCCCGTATGCAGCCTGGTGCTGAAATGCAAGCTCCACCTATACATCCCTCTATTCATGCAAATCAAAGAAATTACGGACCTGCACCGCCTGCAGCACCATCTCCCTTTGCACCTCATCAAGGAGGCTATGCTTCATCACTCCCGGTGGCTACTCCAATAGGAGTCCAGCCAACACAGCAACCAGGATATGCACCCCCTCCTGGTGCCATTCAGGGCTTGACAGAAGACTTCAGTTCACTCTCAATGCAAACTCGTCCTGGAACAATGGATGCATTATTTGATGCTAAAGATCTTCCAAGGCCATTGGATGGTGATGTGGAGCCAAAGAATTTGGCGGAGATTTATCCCATGAATTGCAATCCTAGATATATGCGATTCACTACCAGTGCAATTCCTAGCTCCCAGTCTTTAGTTTCAAGGTGGCATCTGCCTCTTGGAGCAGTTGTATGTCCACTTGCCGAATCTCCGGATGGGGTTAGTGCCTCTTTTTGTCTGTTTGATGAGCACTAACTTACCGGTCATCTTATTTTCCTTTGTTCACTACTCTTTGTTTTCAGGAAGAGGTGCCGATAATCAGTTTTGCTCCAGCTAGTGTTGTACGCTGCAGAAGATGCCGGACATATGTGAATCCTTATGTGACATTTACAGAAGCTGGAAGAAAGTACCGGTGCAATGTATGCACCTTGCTTAATGATGGTACTTCTTACTCACATAACCTTGTTTTTTTGCCTTATAAGTTATAACTCAGACGTCATTATGGAAGAAAATGGTAGCAATCAAGTCTCAATTACTTTAAACAAGATTTTCTTAGAGGATCCAAAAATTCTACAATTTCTGTATCATTGCATTTTATTGGATACGCCCAAAAGGACACTTGCTAAAAGAATGCCGAGAGTTGGTTTTTTCTTCACTATATAATGTGGATGATGGTGTTGTGTTATGGGGCTAAACTTGTTCTCTGACTTTTCTGATTCTGTATATTCATGTCAGTTGTCCCATACTTAAGATGTTAATCTATTGAGTTTTATGTGCAGTTCCTAGTGAATATTATGCACAGTTGGATGCCACTGGAAAAAGAGTTGATTTGAATCAGCGACCTGAGCTTACACAGGGTACAGTAGAATTTGTTGCCCCTGCAGAATATATGGTGCGGCCTCCTATGCCCCCAGTATATTTCTTCCTCATTGATGTTTCAATATCTGCAGTTAGAAGTGGCATGATTGAGGTAAGCACTTGTTTCTGGCTCACTGTATAGTTTGTAGTGCATACCAAATCTCAGTCATTAGAATTTTCACATTTTTTCATGAAAAAAATAGATGATTTTTTTCCTATAGGCTGTGCAATGTATGTATGGCCTTAATTTTTTTGGTCGGAATTAAAGACTCATGATCTTCATAGATACATGTTTGATAAAATTTGGTTTCGGCGACCATAAGCCATAGGCAAGAGTTACATGAATTATGTTCTAATGTATTTTGTCTCATACTAGTTTATTTACAGAAGTTGTGGTCTGTGTGCCGAATCGCTCATTAATATGTTTTTCATTTTCATGGAACTTTTACACATATCTTTTAGATGATTTTTTTTGGTCAGGTAGCCTTGTGGCTTGAATTCACCCTTTAAAGGTGAACAAGTGTGATCTTTTAGATGATTTAAATTATTCAAAACTCTCCATTCTTTGTGTAATTTAGTGATAGCTGGAACTCATATTCTTTCAAATAATATTAATTATTCAAAACTCCCCGATTCTTTGTGTAATTTAATAATAGCTGGAACTCAATATTTGGTGGAGCTTATTTCTTAAGCGCGTTTGAGGGTTGCATTGCATATTATGCCTTTTAAGCATGTTGTGTAATTTTTATGGAAAAACTTTTAGAACACAAATTTTATTGGGGATTGTTTACAAAAAGTAGTTTTCCAGAAAGAGTTATGCTTAGGTATTGCAGAGACAAATTCCTACGGATATACCTAAAAGTCAATATTCAAAAACAAAAATTTCTGGAAGTAACAGTTACTTCTCGGTGAACATTTTTCTCTTGTGCACTTTGGGTTATAGAATGCATTTTGCATTTGGGTTCACACAATGCTCCATCTGGAATGAAAATATAAGCAAAAATGGTATATATGAAAAGTTGAAGATGTTAGGTACATGTCTTCTTGATTTCTGATATTATTGTTAACTCAGGTTGCAGCCAAAACAATCAAGTCCTGCTTAGACGAGCTGCCTGGCTTTCCACGAACACAAATAGGGTTTGCAACTTTTGACAGCACAATTCATTTTTATAACTTGAAGGTTTGTACTTTGTAATACTATTAGTAATAGTACATTACCACTGTTAACGTGTGAATGTTCCCCTCATTTGGTCAATATTTGTACTAAACATTCTGTGTATAATGCTTTTGCAGTCAACCTTGAATCAACCACAGATGTTTGTAGTCTCAGATCTGGATGACATATTTATTCCGCTCCCAGATGATCTTCTTGTTAACTTATCTGAGTCAAGAAGTGTGGTGGAAGCCTTCCTAGATAGTTTGCCAACTATGTTTCAAGATAATGTTAATCTGGAATCAGCTTTTGGTCCTGCTCTTAAGGCTGCTTTCATGGTTATGGTATTATCATAATTACCCTTTTATGGTGATTTTTTAAATCATAAATTCCTTTGCTAGCCCCCCCGGATGCATTTTGATATAAATTTTTATTAATTGAATCAGAGTTGCATATTATAGTTGACTAGATTAGTTTTTATGATCTACTGGGGATATTGAGTGTTGCAAATGCAAACCAAGTTTTATTGATAGGGTATAAATAAAATGAGCGAAGGAAGAGTGAGGGGTGATTTTGGGTGGAGGGACCATGCTCTGAAATGCATGGGCCATAGGGAGGAGATGCATTTCCTTCGTACTTTCTTTATCTATTTACTTATAATCACATCAATAGTGATATTAGTCGGAAGACATTCTTTTTCTAGTGAAGATTGTCCCTCAACTGTGATCCAGTTATGTTAATAAACAATTTTACTTGTGTTAAAACAACCAAGTGCTAACCCAAACTTTCCATATTCTTAAATTTAAAACCTTGCTGAATTCCAAGTTCCACATGTGGCCATAGAGCTTTGCTGGGTACACTTAAACATCATAGTCACTGAATAAATTAGATAAGCCATAAAGAAGCTAGTTGTACTCCTTGCAGAATGGAGGGATCTATTGGTATCAAACCTTAAGAGAACACTATTTAGTATTCACCTTGAATTTGTTGACTTTTGAGTACATTTTTTTCCTGTGCATTTGACAATTCCGTTTTCTTATGCATTTCTCTGTTATGTTCTTTTCGTGCCTCTGTGCAGAGTACACTTGGAGGGAAATTGTTAATTTTTCAAAACACACTTCCATCTCTCGGTGTTGGTCGCTTGAGGTTACGGGGAGATGATTCTCGGGTTTATGGGACAGATAAAGAACATGGACTGAGACTGCCCGAAGATCCATTTTATAAGCAAATGGCTGCTGAGTTTTCTAAGTACCAAATATCAGTAAATGTGTATGCATTCAGTGATAAGTACACTGACATAGCCTCCTTAGGTATTTTCTCTCTCCCTTTAATTTCTACGTATTTCAGCATTCGATTCTAGTGTTAAACCTGTTGCTCTGGATTAGAACTTTAAAGATTTCTGATTGATATATTTGATGATTCTTTAGCTGTGGGCTTGTTGCATTGTTTTATGTTATAACTTGAAGCCATGAGTTTGTGACCTTTCCCGTTAGTGGCTTGCATTTTTACTTGACGAGACGACTTAATTGGTCCGTTAAGCGATCTATTTTGTGTAATTAATTCATACTTTAACAGTTGAATAAACTTAAATTGAATGATTTCCATATTCTCCTGACAGCGTTGTGACTATAGATGTATGGAGTATAACACTCTTAACTCATGGATCTATTTAGCAATGAACTGGTTTGTAATTGCTCTAAAAGAATTCACAAATCATGTGTTGATTGTAGCTGTCATATCTGTAAATAATGCATGCCTGTGCCCCAATGTAATTCTGTTTGGTATGATTTTGTCAGCATTTGTGGTTGTCTAAGCATATAGTGTTCCATGCTAAGGATGTTATACTTGAAGTAAACAATGCATTATTTTTACTGTTTGTGTAGGAACTCTGGCAAAGTACACTGCTGGTCAAGTAAGTTACTATCCAGCTTTCCAATCAGCCATTCATGGAGAGAAATTGAGTCATGAATTAAGGAGAGACCTCACTAGAGAGACTGCATGGGAAGCTGTAATGCGTGTTAGATGTGCAAAAGGTTTGTGCATTCATTTTGTTTTTGGAGATACTTACATTGTTTGCTTACTTTTGTTTGTTTACCGTTACATGCAATGGGTATATACAATTAAACATATATAGGAATAAACATATGCACATTCACATATGATTGATGATCATTGCCTATATTTTCAGGTGTTCGCTTCTCAACTTACCATGGAAACTTCATGCTAAGATCCACAGATTTGTTAGCACTTCCAGCTGTAGATTGTGATAAAGCCTTTGCCATGCAGTTATCACTCGAAGAGACATTATTGACAACTCAGACTATTTATTTTCAAGTTGCATTGCTGTATCCTTTCTTCAATAATTCTTAAGATGGAATCTAATATCTACATGTGCTTTATTGTTTATGAGAGTTTCGTCAATTTTTTTGTGATACTGCTATGCAAAAAGGAAAACACAGTAATTCTTAGGGAGTCAGATTTGTTGTCCAAATTAGTTTGTACTTTTGAATCATTCTTGAAAAGTTAATTTTTTTATTTATTTTATAAAATGGCCTTATTTATTTTAGTGTTTCTTGTAGGCCAGTCAGCTGATTTCTTTTTGTTAATAATACATCCAGCTCATCCTTATTATACTTTGTTTGTACTTTCTCTTTGTCCCTCAAACAATTGTTTGAATGTCTCTGTGCTTGATTTTCAGTTGAATTCAATAAGTTAAGATGTTTAGCATGTAATTTTCTTAAATTGTATGCATCCCTAACAACAAAATAGTTACACTGCATCCTGTGGAGAAAGGCGTATCAGAGTACACACAATGGCAGTGCCTGTGGTTACAGACTTGGCGGATATGTATCGCCTGGCTGATACTGGTGCACTTGTCTCTCTATTTTCTAGGCTAGGTAGGATAAACAGGACTTCGGGACTTATGTTCTAGTGACATATCATTATGTGGTAGATCTAGTTTTTTTTTTTTTTTTTTATCTTAAACACTTTCTTCATATTTGCAGCTAATGAGAAAACATTGTCCCAAAAATTGGAAGATGCACGGAGTGCTGTGCAACTAAGAATTGTGAAAGCCCTCAAGGAGTATCGAAATCTTTATGCTGTGCAACATCGCTTGGCCAATAGAATGATATATCCCGAGTCTTTAAAATTCCTAATGTTGTATGGATTAGCTCTTTGTAGATCAATGGCTCTACGAGGAGGGTATGGTGATGTTCCATTGGATGATCGATGTGCAGCAGGACATACAATCATGATTCTACCAATAAAAAGATTGTTGAAACTTCTCTATCCCAGTTTGATTCGACTGGATGAATATCTTCTAAAGGTATGCATTACCCACCCTTGATGATATACCAATTAAAGGGTTAAACTGTCTGATTTATTTTTGTATGTTCCAGCCATCTGTACAAGCTGATGACTTAAAAAGCATTGAGAGAAGGTTACCTTTGGCTGGGGAGAGCTTAGACTCTAGGGGCCTTTATTTATATGATGATGGCTTCCGGTTTATTATATGGTTTGGTAGGATGATTTCACCTGATATAGCAAAGAATTTACTCGGGGCAGACTTTGCGGCAGAATTATCAAAGGTATTGTATATTCATTGTGTACAAACTTAAGTTCATAGTAGGTTATTTTTCTAGGCAGAGAAGGAGAGAGGCAGACCTTGTTTTTCTTAGTTGAGTTCATAGTAATATTATTTGGCGGAGTTTAATTTACATATACAGTAAGTGGAAAACACTTATATATTCACATCTAATCGGAGTTCACATCCTTACCATGTCATATTAAAATAATTTTAATAAAAAAAGAAAAACTAAAACCATTTCAATGTGACTTGCACACTTTTCAACATTTGTCTTCTCAAGTAACTCTTAAACTCCTCTTTGTTCTCAAATTGTTGGATGAACAACAGTTAAGAAAGTGGTAGGGAAGAAAAAATCATTTGAACTGACAATATTGTAATAGAGAAGAATCTCTCACGACTTTCATCAACCCCAAATTCAGTTAGTACACATTTAAATTGACAGTCATTTACGGTGGTGTCAAGTTTTGAGTGGAGAAAAACAGATAACAATTTAGATCAGGTATAAGATAGTCATACAATTATCATCAAAATCCATAAGCTTCATCTTCATGATTAATAACTTAAATTCAACGGTGAGTTTTGGTGACATTCATCTCATCACAAGATCCTGCGGCTTTTATTTCTAATGGTATCAATATTGTTCTCAATCCCATAGAGCAACTTCTTGTATGGTCAATTTTGTCAAGATGTATCAGAATAGACGTGTGTGTGTGTTCCTCCTTTATTTGTCTAGTTGAACAAAAACTGAAATTCATTCGGTGCTGTGTGTATATTTTGTTTCTTTTAACAGGCTACTCTCAATGAGCATAATAATGAAATGTCAAGGAGGCTGATGAGGGTACTTGAAAAGTTAAGAAATGATGATCATGGATATTTCCAGTTGTGCCATCTTGTGAGGCAAGGTGAACAACCCAAAGAAGGATTCCTTCTTCTGGCAAACCTTGTTGAGGACCAGATGGGTGGTAATAGCGGGTATGCTGATTGGATGCTACAGATATCCCGCCAAGTGCATCACTCGTAATATTTAGGTACGGATTGTAATATTATGAATACCTTGTTCCATGTTTGACTAGGCAACCGTAGTAAATTTCTTTAGGGTGTGTTTGGGAGGAGGATTTAATCATTTAAGAGGTGAGGGAGGTCTTAATTTTCTTTTCTAAATTAAGCAGTGTTGTTATTAAAACCGAAATTAAGCATGCTATAAAATGTTTTTGAAAATAGATGAAGCTTGATTCAATTGTTATAATGTACATATTATCTACGTATATCATGGTATTCATTCGTGTTTTTTTAAAATCTTAAAAGTATATATTAAAATATAGATCTAGCCCTCTAAAACTCTCCCGTCCCAAACAGATCCTTAAACTTTCTGTTTTTGGTGACTTGAAGACAGGCTTTGGGTTTGGTCTGGGTTTGATTTTTGGCTTGAATTTTCTATATATACATACAGTGATCCAAACACAATCATATATTTTAGTTAATATAGAAAACTTAGATATATATAGTGATATGAAAATAATCATGTACTATATTTACTTTATTATTGATTCCTTTTTCACAGATACTTCACTTGCTAGATAAGCATGGTTTTGTCAAACTTGTATCTGTCTCATAAGTAAGGACCGGTTCTTTCAGCTCGGTTGAATATAGGCTTTAGGGTGCGTGGATTCTTGACATGGCTAATTGGTCGTGACCCTTAAAGAAAGAAGCTTCTAAGAGACTGTTGGTTCAACCTTGAATGTGTCAATTAGATGAACTCTACCATTAATGATTGAACTAAAACATGCTTTCAAGTGTCCAATCCTCGATAGAGGGAAAAAGTAGACAAACCTAATTTTACCTGTAATTTTCCTTGTGAGATAGAAGTTTGTCTCATTTTCTTTTTGTTGTTAGCTTATGGTTGTTATTCATTCATTTTGTAGAAAAAGAAAATAGACAGAAAGAAGAGGAAACACGCCCAAATCAGTCTGCCAAATATTTAATTTTGTTGTGATGATTGTTACTTATTTTGATATTTAGTGTTTGAAACTTTTTTCTTTCTGGGTGACACGAGCTTATCTGCCAATCTTATTCCTTTCCTATAAATATCATCACTCATAAAATAACTACCGACTTACAAACCAAAACTGTCTGCATCTAGGGTGTTCAAATTAACCGGTTATATAAATTATCCATATTCAAATCCGGTTATTAAAAATTGGTTAATTATTAATATGGTTTTAATTAAAACTATATTTTGGACTTTTTATTAATATGAATATCCAAAAATTAAAACGAATTTAATATATTTTTAAAAAATCCATACTCAACATTCTTTCAAAAATCTTTTATCTAAATTCACTGTTTTTTTCTATTTCAGTTTCATTTATATTTCTTGGAAGTTAAATCTCCTATAATTCTTGTTCAGGACTTCTTATTTTCTTGCTAAGTTTTGCAATTTCTTAGATTTCAATCATGGTATCAGTACTTCCTTTGTAGAAAAGAAAGCTATTATTAGTACAAACAGTTAAATGCTGCTTAGGACTTTAGATGACTACACCATTTTCAAAATCGAAAAATCAATTGTAAAAATAATAATCAATTTTAAAAATTTGTTTTTTTTTAAGTTCAAAACTGGTTTTAAATAAAAATTTAGTTATAAATTTTTGGGTTAAATAAGTTTTTGGTTCTTATAAATATCTCAAATTTCATTTTTAGTCTCTAAAATTTTTCTGTTCTTCTAAAAATTTTAATTTTAATTTTTAGTCCCTCCTCCAATTTAGCGACGACTTTTACGACGGTTTTCTATTTAGTTACGGTTTTTACACTGGTTTTTTATTTAGCGACGACATTTTAGAGGAACTAAAAATAAAATTTGAAATATTTACGAGTGTAAAAACTTATTTAACCCAAAAATTAATAATCTCTGAGAGCAACTGTTTTTCCCATATTTAGTGTGTCTATTTTTTAGTGTATTCTATAAATCTTGATATTTACATATATTTTTAGCAGGGACACTTGTGGTATGCAAATGTACACCCACCCTTTAATATAACTAGAATAATAAAACTTGAATGTTTGTATCATATTTCCTAGTTTTCTATATATTTGAACCGACTCACCTCAATTTTTATATATGGTTGTCTTTTGTCATTATTTTTCTTGAAACAGATTCTCCACAAGTACGCTAGAAACTTAGTTCCCGAATGGACATTGAAAGTCGGCAGCAGATCATTCACAAGCTGGGAAAGTCCAAATTCTGTTCCTAAATGCATTTCATCTCACCTAAGATCTTGCACCTTAACCTATGAAGGCATGGAGGATTCGCTTCGATTTGCAGAATATGTTTTACAGAATGCTCAACTTTTACAAGTTATGACAGTAAAAAATACAAAGTTTGCTGAATCGGTTCACCACTTGGAATGGTTAGATGAACTAAATTCATGTCCAAAGATTTCACCCTTTTGTAAACTTTCAATACTTTCAATAGGATTGTTCTAGTTTTGAGATATGCGTGGTTTCGGCAATGCCTAATAATAGTGTTGATATTTAAGTTGCTTGGTCCTGAATTATCTGGATGTACTCATTTAGTTTATTTTTAGGTGGTTCTTTTCTCTTTGCGCATGTGATCAGCTATTAGCTGTTGAATTATGTAAAAGCTTCCGTTTCTTCATGTTCCTATTAGTGACTAGCTAGATGATATCCTCAATTAACTTACATTTTTATTTTTGATAAAAGAAAGCTTGGCTTGGATTGTTCAATTTTGTTTGCAATATATAATACGTATGCATATCACAGGCCCCGAAGAAATGCTTGAATTTTCTTAGTCATGTCATGACTCATGATGCAATATAGATTCACCTTTATAGAGTAATCCATGTAATTTGATTTAGCAACATAACTTTGAGTTATTGCAATGTCTGAACGTTTCTTAAATGACATTTATTAACCAAGTGGCAATAATTGTGTGACAATAAGTGTATCCTTATATCTTCCAAGTCTGAAATGTGTCCATGTCCGATTTCCATTAGAAGCCTTTAGAGATTCAAACTAACCTACTTATCAAAACAATAACCATCAATAAAGTTTCTTAGGCCCTTAAATATCCCAGAATTTGTGATGCGGGTTTTTTGCATAGTTAGGAAGAATCTACGTAGCACCCCATAAATTGATCCTGACACCTTTACATACTCAATATTTTTATCATAATACTCTTAAATCATAATATATTTTAGATTTTAAAAAAAACAAACGTGTTTGCTTAGAGATTTGATGGAAAATACTAACATTTTTGTTCAATTTATGAGTTTTTACATTATATTATTTTTAAGGCAAAATATTAAATAGAAAAAATATAAAACACCCGACGTCTCTACGTAACACCATAGATTTCACATATTTGTTATTTTCATAAATAAAAAAGTTATTTATATGATGAGAGATGATATACGAACACCAAAATTTAATACCTACACCGTATTTTTATACGGTGTCAACTACTTTTTTTAATTACTATTTTATTCTAATTGAAATTTGTTGGTTCTTGAACTTGTTGATTCAAATAAAATGAAAACCACAATTCAAATCAATTGGAACAGAGGAAAAATGAAACTTTAATAGGAGGTTTGATTCGAATCATTATGTGTTTGATTGGAATCATGTGAGATTGTGATTCGAATTATGTGTATTTGTGTGATTCAAATCATTTCTAACAACACCTTTTCCATTGTTTCACACAACTCATGATTCGAATCATGCTTTGTGCTTGATTTGAATCAATTTACTGAAACTTCAATTTTGATAACTTTTAACTTGTGATTCAAGCTACGTCTGTGGAAATGACATGATAGCAATCTTATAGGCTCAAAAACAAAATATCAACAAGAATAAAAATAGATTATTCATTAAATGAAGAGGGTCTTATTGGTACAAGTTTAATAGCCAAAGCAATTACATATAATGAAAAGATACAAGCACAATGAAAAAATTGAATCAAATTATAAATTCGTAAATCAAATTTATCAAGTGAAATAAAAAATAATCAAATGACAAAACATCAAAACGCAAACGACACTAAAAACACGTAAAAGATACTATATAATACTTAGTGTTTTCAAAACGCACAGGTCCACCATATATTTTGTGCACAAAATAAGATGATCACCATGAAATACATACGTGTTGATGTTGGAGTGGTATTGAAATGGGAGAGTAATATATATATATATATATATATATATATATATATATATATATATATATATATATATATATATATATATATATATATATATATATATATATAGAGAGAGAGAGAGAGAGAGAGAGAGAGAGAGAGAGAGAGAGAGAGAGAGAGAGAGAGAGAGAGAGAGAGAGAGAGAGAGAGAGAGAGAGAGAGAGAGAGAGAGAGAGAGAGAGGTTTCTGATATTCTATTTTTATTGCATCTTTTTTTCTTTTAATTTTTTAATCAATCATATTATTTATTTTATTAGTATTACAAAATAGAAATGAAATTCTGGTAAATCAGATCACAAATGTTCTATAGGATGTCGAGACACCTGTTCTGACTAAAACAACATGGCAAGGTATAAACTTACAACACAATACTGAAAAGTAAAACAACACAAGAATTGTTAACTCAGTTCGGTGTAATATCACCTACATCTGGGGACTATCAAGCCCAGAAGGAAATTCACTATCACTAGTATCAATTCAAAACTAAACTCCCCCATTTACAACTTCTCACTTAATCTCTACCCAATTCAACTTCTACCTAAGAACTCCTAGATATGAGTATACCCACTCACTTTCAATCACCGTAGTGATGTCTAACAGTGCCAGGTACTATATCAAAGACCTTTCACCTAAATGAATATCACACTTCAAATACAAAAAAAAACTAGAAGACATACTTTTATGACAATACCTAGCCGAGACTCTTAACTAAGAACACAACTCGGATTTGCTTCAAAGCTTCATCCAAGAACAATACTCAATTAATTACTTAAAGGCTTATGAGTAAGAATAATAATAGAGACTACAACTCTATAACATCAGTCTAACTCACTATCAAGTGGAACACACAATCAAATCTCCTAAAAAGTGGTACACACTCATCCCTAATAACTACATATTTTCATTCACGACTGGTAAAAAACTACGTTACAAACACTTCTATTTATAACCTTTTTTCCAACTGGATTAGGGCTTCAAAAATGCAACAGTGGGACTGCAATAGCAACTTGACCTTCAGTGGCAACATCAGTAGCAGCTTTATTTTTAGTGGCAACATCAGTAGCTACATCACCTTCAATATGAACATTAGTGGCAACATCACCTTCAGTAGGAACTGCTAACTGTTTGTTTTTCTTACACATCATTTTATTGTGTCCATATTCCAAACAACTCTTACATCTATGGCTTGTGTTTGTCCTTTGCCACCTTGTTTGAGTTTCCTCATCTGGCTCTCTTCTTCTGAGTTTCTTTGGTCTACCAGGACCTCTCTTGTAACTTGGTGGCAAGATTTCAGGGTCTTGGACATTTGATTTGGCCATTAATGAGACTGATAACCTCATTGTAACATGATACATAGGTAGACTTGTGGTAACACTTATCTACATACTTAATGGGATTATCTATCTTCCTATGTATGGCTGCAACAACATGTCTACATGGGATCCCAACCAAGTCCCAAAAACCACAAGAACAAGTATATTTTGCAAATCTACAACAAAACTATCTGTGAATTGTACATGAGTAACTTGAAAGGTAAGTCTACCTCCATATGTTGGCAGCCAGTTAGCACTTTTTCTATCTCCCTATCTAGCCTTCTAAGGGGTTTAGACACGACCTCTCCTTTGTAATTCTCTACTTTCTCCCTAAGAGTAGCAAACCTACCCATAAGATAGTTTCTAATCCACTCAAACATGGTAATTATAGGTTTATCCCTTTGCATCAAAATAGTAGCATTGAAAGATTCACTTAGATTGTTGCATTAAAATAGTAGCTTCGAGTAATATGCCATCATTTGTTGCATTAATGAAGGAAAACACGTTCGTATAATGATTGGCCATAGCTAAGGGGTGGACACTTGGACGCTTACTCGTCAGGTGGGACCGCAGTTAATTATGCGCCTTCATTCAAGGGACTCGCATACTATTTTATACGCCAAGGGAAAGAGCATCGCCCAACGTCATCCTCAATCAAGGGGATCATCAGCGGAGCAAGAGGCGTATGAAGAATAGAAAAACACAAGAAATGGAGTTTGAATTGAGTTTTTAAAAATTAAAACAATATGGCACGTTGGTTATCCTGGTTCACTTTGAACTCAAAGCTACTCTAGTCCACCTGTCAAGGTGATTTCGCCTCTCTCAATCGAGGTCTTAATCCACTAATAAAAATGATTACAATTCACGAAGACAACTATCAACGTCTTCTTGAGATCAAACCACAACTCAGTTTCTCAAGGAAATATAACTCTAAACAATTATACATTGTGTTTGAATTTGCTTCTAACAAACTATATCACAACTGTGATGTTTACACAAATTTTAGCACAATGAATGGTTTTAAGAGATAAAAAGATATGAAAGATTTTTTAGCACTTGTTCATATGTGTGTGTATAACTTTAATTTTGGAAGGTTGTTGATTTGAGATATAATGACCTTTCCAAAAATGCAGATTTTGTTCCCTGTAATGATGTTCCAATCATTACTTTCTTGATTCTTAATGATTTTCCATAAATATGATATCGGATCTAGAGATCATCGGAGTATCTTGTACTTGAGTGCTTGATCTTATAACTTCAAAATAGATGAGTGTGTTGAACTTCTTTGTTCTTTTAGAACTTTACTTATCAAAGTATAACCTCCAGCTTGATGCTTTCATAAGATTTAACATCAAAATTTCTTTTACTAGCGTGTTACTTTGTTTTGCTTCTGGGTTTCTTATACGCATAGTCCCTTTAGAGCTTCATAGCTGTATTCAGTCATTATCTTTTTTGTTTTTCATCAGAACTTCTATGTACATCCAATCAAACGATTAAAGAGCATAATTGTTCTTCACAATAATCATGTAATTGTTATCATCAGAACTATGAATTAGATGTAGAACCAAACTATGTTCTATGCTTTTTTTTTTTTCAAAAAAAAAAATTCAATTTTTTTCTGACAAAAATCTATTTTTTATCCAATTTTTTTTTTTTTTTTAAAAATTTTTCGGAACAAAACGTTGTCAGTTTTTTTTTTCAAAATTAAATTTTTTATTTTCTGGAAATTTTTTTCCAATTTTTTTAAATAAATTTTTTTATTTTCTGAAAACAACAAAATTTGAATTTTTTTTATTAAAAAGTAATTTATATAATTAAATCAATTTAAAATTGAAATTAAATTATTTTAGTTAAATGGTTCAATTTATTAGTCATTTAAGTGGTTTAATTTTTTTTTTTTTATAATTCAATACAATTAAGTTCAAACATACAATTCAATTAATTATATTTTGAACACCCAGACATATTTCGGAAAAACAAAACAAAGAAAAAAACGAAAACATGTTTAAAAACATAGAAATTCATTAATATATGCATTAGAATAATCCCGTGATTCAATTTTTTTTACTTTTCATTAAACTTAATCACATATCAATAGAAGCTTGGGCGATAGACAAAGTGAAATTATAAAATGAGAAAAAAAAAAAAATTTTGGTAAATGTATATAATCAAAAGCAATTTTGGTATTATTATTATTATTATTATTATTATTATTATTATTATTATTATTATTATTAATAAATTTGAATTAACTTTAGATGTAATCAAATATTTTAGAGATGTGATATCTACTTTTTTTCATAATAGTAAGTGCATTCCTGATCCATTACATCAGTATTTCTTTCTGTTACTATCAGCTAAACAAATTTACAACAAAAAATCAAGTTTTATCTCACTAAACGGAATCAAATTTAAGAAACAAATATCGAAATTTACGATGAAATCGTCCGATTATGTACACACCAATACCCCCCTTCATACAGAAACAATAGGACAGACAGACAGACACTAAAACAAAAACTCATGCACATAAAAGGGAAAAACAAAACATATCTTACTGTGTTACCCCTTTCCAATGCCCATAATTCCAAGAATCTAAAATGCTAAAAACTACCACTATATACATCCCAATAAACCATAAGATTCCGACTTCGGGTCGCGTTACATGCGTTCTTGCTACCCTCTGCTCTCTTCTCTAGAACCCTGAATCTCACTCCTGTCCGTGTCGGAAAATTCCCTCTGTGATTCAATTTCTGCAATACCTCCTTGATTTCTTCTTCTCTGCCTTCGGTCCTGATATCCAAACAACGAATTAGTATTGCGTCCACAACTCAAAATTTCACTTACGACAAGCCACAGTAGTTTGGCTTAGCGGTTTGCATGATAACATTACTAAGATTTTAGTGAAAACAATACTAACCTCTCTTGCTAAAGGGTATTCCTCGGACTCCAGCATTCGTACAACTTGGCTCATCTTTGGTCTTTTCTCGGAATCTGGATCAACACATCGTAAAGCAGTTAAGAGAGCGCGTTTCAAAGCTCTGGTCGATGGTTTCACCTCAATGTTTGGGTCCACCACTTCTTCTGATCTCCTGCTTCCAACCATCATCTTCAGCCAATCAACTAGATTCACCTGAGACCATTGCAGTTTCACAGTTATGGTATAAAAAAACATCGATAAGAAGTTACCGTGTAGAAGGTTTAAAACCAAAATCTCGAGGATGACAACTGTCTATGATGTAAGAGCACTGGATAAGGTTTAAAAGTGTGAAGAAATGAATTTTGCTCCACAAGAGAGTGCGTGGTTGAACAGTGAAAAGAACAAAAGAAAATTATTGCTATGTAATCATCATTCGATGTATATGTCATCTTACCTAGAAGGTTCAAAAGTGTTGTTAAAAAGGAAGGCAGCAATGACCCACATTGCCTAGCTGGTGCACATTGAATGGTGTAAAGCAAGAAGCCAAGAAGTAAGAAATAATTTCTTATAGAATAGAGTAGGGACGGCGAAAAACACACAGACAAGATAGTTACCACCATTGCTGAGAATGTTATTCGTGTTTCCTGAATTTGAAAGGGACGTACGTTTCTAGGAATGCATAGGTGCAGGTATGGTACTGGGTACGAGATATGGAAGATAAGAAAAATAGTAAACTCACTTCATTTGTCGGACGGCCATAATCAACTGGATCTCTTCCGGTAATTCCTTCCAGTAGCAAAACACCAAAGCTATATACATCACTCTTCTCATTTAGAAGGCCAGTATTTGCATATTCAGGAGCCACATATCTGAAATATTTAGAGAGAAAAAGCATATAAGAATTGGTTTGTCTAAAAAATAGTTTTAACAATACTTAGCATAGAAATACCGACCCAAAGGTTCCCATAACTCGGGTTGTGACATGGCTCTTTCCGGCACCCAATAATTTGGCCAGACCAAAATCAGACACCTTAGCATTGAAATCATCGTCGATTAATATGTTGCTCGACTTGATATCTCGGTGTACCACCTTTGGCTCAATTGCTTCGTGCAAATACGCAAGCCTGAAACAAGTACATTGCTTTATACAAGGATTATTAAGAAAACAAAAGGTGTGGTTGCAGAGAGACTCACGCTTTGGCTGTGCCAAGGAGAACCTTAACACGTGCTTCCCACGTAAGATAGCCATGGTGACGCATAGCTCCGTGAAGCCATTGTTCCAAGTTTCCATTATTGACATACTCGTAGACTAATATCCTGAAAATACATTTGTTTTAATGAAGGTAAGCACATTAACGAAGTAGCAAAGCAATTCATATTACGAATCATAATTACCATTTATGCTGAGCAATTAATTGATTTAGCTAAGCAAATTATTCATATTCATATATATGTCAAGATGATACTCAATACAGTCGAAGTAATTGAGAATAAGGATATACCTGTGAGTTCCCTCGACGCAGAATCCCAAAAGGCGAACCAAGTTTTTGTGTCTGACATGGCCAATAGCTTCAACTTCTACTCTAAATTCTTTCTCTGCTTGACCACTGTTATACCAACAACAAAAACACAACGGAAAGTTGAGCTTCAGCATAATAATAAGGGAATGCAAAAGCACTTATCATAAAATTACTTACGTATAAGCTATTTCATTAACAAAAACTAAAATTTAGTCAAAATGTTTTCTTAAACTACTTTGGAGTACAAAATAAGTTGAAAGAAACTTATGATCATGTCCATAAGCTCTTACAAGCAGTCTCACAAGTGCTTATGTTAGCAGATAAACTCGAATAAGTGAACTCGAAAAACTTCGAAGAACAAAAGAATTACGGTGGTTCAGCATTATAATGGAACTTACATATTATTGAGTATCTTTTTAACTGCAACTGGACTCCCATTGATCAACTGTCCCTTATATACCACTCCATAACCCCCTTCACCGAGAACATTTTCTTTCGCGAAACGGCTTGTAGCAAGTTCAAGATCCCTCAAAGTAAACCAATGACCCCAACCTAGGTGTGAGAATTCCGGAAGACCAGATAGAGGCGAAGGAGCTGTTATAGGATACGAAGAAGACGACTGCTTATACACAGTAACCGTCCCAGAACTACCCTCTTCACCGGATTGCGAATGCGACCCACCACCATCTTTCTCCATGAACTGATGAAACGACTCCGAATGACTACTACTATCACCATTCTTCATCTTCTTCCCTAAATCTAAATGAACCATAACCTTATCAGACTCCTTATCACTAGACTTATCATGAATGGTTAAAAGTATTCCATCTCGCGGCGCAAATCCATTCGTCGACACTTGCTCAACCCTAACTTCCTTAATTTCTTTCGACACATTTGGTATCTCAGTAACAGGAATCTTGTTTCTAGCTCTCCTAGATTTCTTCCTTGAACTAAGACAAATTGAAACCACAGACAGAATCACTATAATTGACAAAGCAACAACAATTGCAATCACTTCCCAAACCTTTACACCAAAAACAGTCTTCTTAGACAATTCAGCATTCAAATTAGCACCCATTTCTCAAAGATAATACCAAACCTACAAAACATACAATAATCAATTAATAACTAATTCATAAAACACAATAATTAACAAAAAAAAACTAACCTCAACTGAAAAACCTTGAAATTCCAGATCTCAGAAACAGCAGTTTCATAAGTGAAGAGACACAAACATATGAAGAAACAAAAACAAAAACGGTTATAGATCTTTAAGAGAGCATAAATCTAGGAAGTTGTCAGAAAAAAACAAGAATATCTATATGAGGAGTTGAAAATGTGAGTGGTTATGAATGAATGAATCTAAGATAAGATGGAGCTATCTATGTAAAGAAGAACAAAAACTGTGACGAAGAAGATGAAAAGGTAGAAGAGGAAAAAGAAGAAGAAACGATGGAGTTATCAGTGGTTGGTAATAGATACAACCTTACAACGCATGAATATATGTGTTTATAAACAAACAAAAACATAAATTTCATAAATTCAATTCTGTAATGTAATTGTAAGGTAGTAGTAATAAGGTTCTTGGGATTTTTCTTAGAGCTTGATATGAATGTGACGTAATTAATTATTTTTTTCCTTTTTGATTTGATGATGGGGTGAGAGGTGAGCTGTGAAATTGTTATTACTATCTATCAACTGAACTGGAAGGAAAAAAAGTACTGTGTGTGTATGTATGTACTGTTGTGTTGTTCCTTGAAACTCTAGAGACTGTATCTATGTGTGTTGTCACGTGTGAGGTTGTTTTTTTATGATAAATTTGCCTAATCATGCTTAGCTGTCGTGTTAGTAGACTAATTGGGGAAGTAATAATGGTGAAAGTTTAATGTATTTTTATAAAAATAGAGTTTTATTGATGTAAAAGGATATTGTGGGAAAAAATATAGTTGTTGTATCTTAAGTATGTGTTGTTTTGTTATTTTATATTTGTTAAAAGAGTTTAATTTTAGAATTTTAATGGAATTTGTAGGTAAATTAGATGAGATTAATTCATATGCACTATTAGTTGTAAATTTTGTTATACCATCATATCGCAATCATTAACAAATGTTATTATTTAAATAATTAAAATAAAAATTAAATGTTATTAAAATTTTAAATTTATGATTAATTGATTTGTAAAATTTCTTTACACTGTCAATATATTTTAATTAAATTTAAATACATAAACATTCAACTTTCATTTTCATAAATATAAACAGAAATATGTTAGTGTGGGACACCAATGTTTATACACTATATACTATTTTATTATTTTGTAATTTTGTAATTTTTTTTCCACATGTCACATCAATAGTTATAAATGATATCTTTTTATACGTTATTAAAATACAATGTCAATTTTTAGATGTTCAAATAACATTAATCATAAATAAATAAAATGTAAGGACAACAATTCTCTTTAAATTATATTAATTGTTTTAGTTTAGACAATATTGATATAAGTCTTTAGATTTATTTTATAAAAGATTAATTGTCGATTATGAAACAAAAGTGACAAATAGAAACAATATCTGATTGTCGGGACACATTTTTTTCATGTTTGGCATCTTTATTTAAAATGGTTTTAAGGATTGTTGTTCCATAGTTTATGCGGAGCGAAAAATACTCGAGCGTACAAATGCTCATAATACAACAAAGTCGTTACTAAAGTTTATTTTTGAAAGGGAAAATGTCAATAAAATACTAAAAGAATAAAAATATGATTGTCGCAACCAAATTCAAGTTTTGGAGTCGATTACATGCAAGGAAGGTATTAGTACCTCACACATCTATTTTAATGCCTTCTTTCTTCCATGTTTCCTGTTTTCACTTTCACTAATTTCCATTCCATATTTTCTTTGTCACAATTGCTTGTTAAACGAGTCTTCCATCTCTTTGTTAGTAAGTTAACATGAACATGGATTTTTAAGTCTCACAAAGCTTTGTTAATTTGGTTTGACCTATTCTAAAAACTCATGGTTGCCTGGGTTATTTTAATTCTTGTGTTTGTTTAACATAATAAAATGCTTGTAAATCATAATAGAGACGGTTATTGGCCTTAACATATGTATTTAGCTGAGGATGATTCTCCCTTCAATATTAACTGGATGAATGATTTCATCTTTGCAATCACATACATATTTAATATTTATCATGCTTTTATTAAATTGTTCAGATAGAATGAAAATGAGGGAATTAGTTTTGTTATCTAGGTTACGAAGAAAGTTTGCCCACAGATACTAGATACCATTCAAAATCAAACATCATAGAATCCTTTGACTTATGTAGGTGACCCTACTTACAAACTATATATATATATATATATATATATATATATATATATATATATATATATATATATATATATATATATATATATATATATATATATATATATATATATATATATATATATATATATATATATATATTATGTTATTATTTATTGTCAATCAATGTGATTTTTGCGTTGTCTACCGAAACTACAACTCATCTACTTGTGGATTTCATATTGGTAATTCAAGTGTGGGAAAAGACTTATAAATGGTTGGATATTTTTGTTATTGTAGTCCATCGTGTAAACTTCTTTATAATTTTATAATACAATTGTTCATTTTGTAACTCAATTATTTATTTTGAAGAATATATATGTGCATCATAGATTTGGTGGAATGAAATTAGTTTGGTTAAAATAAAATATGAAAATAGCTACCTAAATATAGTATGTGTAATGTTGGGAAAATATGAAAAATTAGGTACCAAAAAAATTACAGGGAATCCGCTGAAAAATAGTCAATTTTTTCCTAAAAATTACAAACATTTTACATCGGGCAATTAAGGCAACTGATGTAAAACACATCTTTTACATCAGACCAATATGGCCACCTATGTAAAATCATATCTTTTATAGCGGACCTAACTTATAATCGATGTAAAATATTGCGTTTATTTTATTTAAAAAAAGTTGTATTTTTTTCACATCAGACCTAACTTATAATCGATGTGTTAAGTCTCTTTTTCACATTGGGCCCATCGGGTTGAGGCCTGATGTAAAATGTCTTTGATTTACTACATCACTTAACTTCACTGAACCGATGTAAAAAGTGTTTTCTGCCCGATGTAAAAAGTCTTTTCTGCACTAGTGTTTCTAAGATCAAACACCTTTTTTTTTTCCAAAAATCTATGAATATCCTCAAGAACACCATGAGTGTCCAAACCCAAAATTCATGAAAACGTCCTCAAATCTAGAAATAATCAACATAAAACTTATTACAAATCAGCTTCTGAACATGAATCCAAAGCCCAAACTTACAAACAAACAACAAAACACACCAAATTAAACATAAAATCTAACTTATCAAATCATCTAATCCGATTGAATTAACAACAGTTCACAACAATTAGTTTGGGGGAAATGCTCGACATATACGCAGAATCAAGAAAGGTGAAGATAATGCATTGAAACATAAGGGAAGTAACAAATCGGAGCAAGAGTTTCTCTGACGAAGAACTTTAACTTTCATTGAGTTCAAATTTCCAAGTAATCATGATTTTTCTTAACTTTATCTTCCTTTTCTACTTCTTCTTCTCAACTCCTAATTTCTCCCTTTGAAATTATTTTTGAATTTGTGTGGCTGATGTGATTGGATTGTGTGATTTTAAGGGCTCAATGACGAGGTATTAATGGAGTCGTATGCAAATTCTACTCAATGCAGGTACTAGAAGCTCTTCATGAACTAGAAGAGCTTCACACAAATGCAAAGATACTTGGTTCTCAAATTTAGAAATAATGAAGGTAGCTTAGTGATTCATTTTTCTCTCTCAAATTTGTGTGTTCTTGGTTGCTGATTTAGTAAAAAAAAATTAGGCTTTATACGTGAGTTCTAGGTTTGAAATAAGTGAGTGTGTGAGATTTGAGATATTTGTTGATATAACCTGTGTAGGTTAGAGGGGTGAGGTATGTGTGATGGTGTGTGAGTGAATTTGTTTATGATTTTGTGGGATTGGTGTAGCAACTGTGTGACCAAATTGATGATTGTAATGTCGTGATATATGTGCATGTAATGTTGAATCATGAATGAAGTTCAATTTTTCTTTTTCTTTCAATTGTAATGCAAAGTTGTGTAATTTCACATGAGCGATGATGATATGTAACGACAATGTAAAATGATAAAATTTACTCATGTAATGATGTAATTTTGCAATGGTGTGGCCATGGATGAATGCAATTCAAAATTTGTGTAATACCCCAAACTTTCTATACATTAAACGGTCAACATAAAAATGGAATATTAGTGTGATTAAAGAGAAGGTTAGCAAGAAACGACATTGGTTAGTATGTTAATTATCTTGATTATATGGAAAGTGGTATAATTGGGAAGTTAATGACTTGGTCAAATGAATATAGCATGATTATTAAATAAGGGTTAAGTCTTAATCTAACAGTTAATCTAGAAGTGACATGGATTAGGAATTATGGCTAAGTGATAAGGGTATTTTGGTAATTGGAGTATGCTTTATATAAACCTAAACCATGCCATACTCTCTCATTTTCCACTTCTACCTTAAATCATCTCTGAAAAACTTAGAATTGTAAAATAAAAGAGCGGCATATAGAGAAAAGGGAAAACATTAAGAGATAAAGGGAGAAAAATTCCAAGTCCACCATCATCGAAGCTTGCAGAAATCTTCATCGTCCAAGAGAATCATTGTCATCTTTGGTTCATATCCATCATCAAATTTAGAATTTTTTCTTAAAGGCGAGTCCATTAGATATGATGTGGGGTTTAGTGGATTAAGTATTTTATACATTGGGGATAAGGTTTGTAGTTCATATGCTTGAATGATTGATATTTATACCATGATGATATCTCAATGAATTGTTGCTATGAACCTTGACTTATATGCGAAATGTGTATGATAAATGATGTTTGTAGGCGTTGGTGTATGAATGATTGGTATTTGAGCTTGTAAGACATGAAAATGATGTTGAATTATGTTGCTGTCAGTTTGATTTTTGAAGGACATAGATGTAGTATTTAGTCATAACTTTTTCTATATGTATCATTTTTAAATTTGTGTTTTATTTCTAGAAACTAAAGTCAATTACCTTATATTTGAACATAAATTTTATCACGGTTTACAAATAATTTAAACCTAAAAATAGGTTACAAGTTAGATAAAAATTGTCGTCTATTTTTGCAACATGTGTGGCCTTTTATGATAAACCGTACATATTGGAAGCTTGGAAATGGATTGTATAAATTATGTTAGAAATATAACTCATGTATTAATGATACCGTAAAGTTTCATAATTTTACCATGTGAATTGAATTTATGGTACTATTTTGAACTTAGATATTTTGCCTTAGGAGTTATGCATAAAATGTTGTGACGTGGTTGAATTTAAATAGTTGTAACTAAGGCTAGAAAACTTGGATTGAGATGAAACCAATTGAGTTAGAAATATGATTTGTGGTAGTTTTATACTAGAAAGTTTCATAATTATATCATGTGATTTGTAATTTTTGTGCTATTTTGAAGTTAGATATTTTGTCTTTGGATTTATGCAGAAACTTATATGACATGGTTGATTTGAAATAGTTGTAACCAAGGATATAAAAATTGGATTCAGATGAAACAAATTGGTTTGAAAGATGATTTGTGGTACTTTCTTACTGGAAAGTTTCATAATTTTATCATATAATTTGTAATTCGGGAGCTATTTTAAAAGTTAGATAGGAATAACTTCGGTATTAACCGAAACACCCTAATTCCGAGATAATAGAATTAAGGGAGTGAAAAATGGGATTTCCTAACTTATTCATTACGTAGTTAGAAACATAGAAGAGTAAGTCTCATTAGACATAAGGTAGGGAAACTCTGGATACCGCCTTGCTAGACTTAGTCCAGCGAGAAGGCGGCAGATAAATTTTGTAAACCACCTTTTTGGACATGATCATATAGAAGGTAGCATAAACTTCTATAAAACCCTTCCTTGATGGGCATAGGATTGTCGATCATCAAATACATTTAAAACACTAGTTGGGCTATAGGTTTGTCAAGACTTCGACGTGATAAATATGTAGCTCCTATTGTTCTACGTGGCTCAAACATTTAAGCTACTAGCTTATACGTTATTGTGAAGTGTGTTATTCTTCATTTCTTGAGTCCTATGAGATAATATTTATGAATTCTCATAGGATGAAATTAAAGATAATTTACCAGTAGAGCCAAGTAGACTGTTTGAATGCTGGTATAGCATGCAAGCAAAAAGTAAAGTATTTATTTTTACCGGATGATATATATCGGTTAGGTTATATTGTATCGCGTCCACGGAGATTGGTTATTGATTCATCGTTTGACAATTCTATCATTAATGAGTTTGGGGTTAAATGGTTGAAAAGAAAAGATAAAAAGTAAATGAACAAAAACTATAAAGGATAAACAGCTTGTCCGGAACGAATGCACACTACTCGTCACAGACTTAAATCTACCGTCCAGTTATACTCTATCTACGATACTCGTTCGTTTCATCACATACCTCTCACAATCCAAGCTATTTCTAA
The DNA here is from genome assembly GCA_021764765.1 of Vicia sativa. Classification (NCBI taxonomy): domain Eukaryota; kingdom Viridiplantae; phylum Streptophyta; class Magnoliopsida; order Fabales; family Fabaceae; genus Vicia; species Vicia sativa. Next base: position 92,800,775 of record CM038795.1, read on the forward strand.
CCCAAATTGAGAATTCAACCGCATCACTCGCATCGACTATGTCTAGCCCGACACTCCTGACACAAAGGCATTAAGATCAGATACCATAACTGAATGTCAGCTCTAAACCCATTTCTATCATTCAGAAACTAACAGATAACCATCCTAGGTAAGAATCTAAGCAATCTATGTCTAGCAAAGCTCAAATCCCTAACACAGAGTAAAAACCTAAGACAATCACCAAAACAGATTCGTAAAGCAAACTTTATACAACGCCAAGGGCGACAAATATACATGAGTTCAATGTAAATATACATACAAACCCAATAAATAGGGAAATATATAGAGAGGAAAAGAGATAAACCACAAATCTACACTGGTTTGTCAACGTCAATCGAAGAGCAATCCACCTCCAATCATCCATAAGCAAGCCCTAATGTTGTTTTCTAAGCTTATCTATCAAAAACTATATGCTTGATGGAATTTGGGAGCAAAACCTCACCCCAAAAACCATAACTCAACAAATTAAATGAAATGGAAATATAAACAAAATTTTGTTTCCGCAGCGTCGCACGATGCCCAAAAAGCGTCGCCCAGCGACGACCTTATAAACATGGCCTAGAGTGAGCCATGTCCTCAACTTGTAACAAATATCTACCGTCGCCCAGCGACACAGACGCGATGGTCCTGATGGCCCTCGCCTGGCCATCGTCTGATGATCCATGACAATCCAACAACTTTTGTTGCTTTTCATGCATAATTTCTATGACTTCTTCTTTTTGCCTTATTCCTTTATTGATCAAAGATGCATCTTGGAGCTCCATTTGAACTTTATTCTCAATGCTCCAATAATGCTACAAATACCTACAAAATATATACAAAACTAATCAAACGGTACAATATGTACACAAAACACAATAAAACGTATTTACACAAAAAACGGGGTTATTCAACCGATATTAACAACAAAAGAACAGGTAAGTGCCACAAAACATATATACAAAATAACTATATTTTGACACTTACAACTCTCCCCAACTTGACACATTGTTTGTCCTCAAACAAAGTCAAATAACTCAAAGAAACAAAGAATGATAATCAAATAATCACGAATCAACAAGTTTTAAAACGGAAAACAAATGTATGGTTCAAACAAAACGTACACGCAAAGTACATACTTACCATTATCCTACAACGACAACATATAAATGAAACAAATATTAAGTACAAAAATCATACAAAACATTCTAAAACAAAAAAAAAGCTCAATCATGAATCACATCTATAAAAAATTCCTCGGTAGATGAAGAACACACAAAGGTGAGGGACAAAAAAAAACACTCATCCACAAACTCGCAAACAAAAGACTAAATTATGCATTCATCCAAAAACTTATTGAAAATACAATTGCAAGAATCACAAGGACTTTTCAAGGTTGTAATGTGGCTTGGTCAACAAACAAGTAATAAGTCCTAAAGCTAATCGAAATAAAAACTTGCCTAAACCTAAAGGAGTGATCAACTCACAAAGTTCCAAACAATACAATTCCAATCAAACTTCTTCTTCATCGCAAATTGTCAAACCAAAACACCTCACTTATTAACACAACATTATTCATACTCTTTTTTTTCTTTTTCAATTTTTTTTCTCTCTTTTTTCTTTCTTTTTCTAGTCTTTTTCTTTTTCTTTTCTCAACGTCATATCAATCACAACATAATCACATAAACATTCCTCTCCCCAACTTGAAGTCAACCAACATCATTATGTGAATACTCCCTACTTTCTAAGACAAGGTAAAAATGCATACAACAACATCTAGTTAAAGGTTCATGAAACAAAGAAATTGTCATCCATACAAAAAAAGTGAACTAAACACTCATAGACAAGCATCAAGTTCAAATAAACATGGATATTGATAAAAGCTCAAAGGGGTTAACAAATGATCATACACTCACAAGGTGAATTGAATATTTGGTCAAGGTAGTTGTGCTCAAAATCAAACAAAAATTCCTTGATCATTTTCATGCATTCATACAATCAACACAAAACAAAAGATTAAGCATAGTAAAATCCAATTAAAACAAGAATTTAGCCTCCAACATATGTGAACAATGGAAAGCTTCCTCACATTTAAGGGTAAAAAGGGAATTAAAGTGATTCAAGTCATGAGCAAGTAATGCAAAAATAATGAATGACATGGTAATTATACAAATGACAAATTTCCTAAAGATGTTATATTATAGAAAGTGATAAATGAGTGCTTGACGTGTACCAACTTTGAAACTATCATTACCATACATCCGCGAGTTGAAACACTCAAACTCGGAAAATAAATAAATGCAACCTCAAGCTACCAGACCAATATTGGAGTCCAAACAACAACAAAAGAATTAGAAAAACAAAATTTACAAAATTTACAACCAACAAAACTCCTCAAGCTAAACACGACAAGCTTGCGGAAATAACAATTTGACACAACAAAACAAATACAAATAACGATACGAAAACCAGGTGAAAATGAATTAACAAGTTGAAAAGTGAAGATTTGAAATTTAGAACAAGTCCTATTTCAACTTGTTAAAACACATGTCACCATACACTTAAACATACATAAACAACATATACTTGTTTTACGTCGTAAGCTCGACGCCTTTATTGTGCGAGCTCTAGTAACATCCCCTCGTAATGTCATGGTATTGTCATACCGCGCAAACCTAAAGAAAGTTTCCTAACATTCACACAACAAACGTTACGATACCGAACAAATCACAACAATACGTGAACACTAGGAAAAATACAAATATGCACAAGTATGGAAAATAAACACACAACATGTACAAGTAACAATATACAGGTTCATATACAAAGTCTATACAACATATACATTAATTACAAAACTCAAAAACAAAGGAATTATCGCAATACAGAAACAATAAAACCAATCCCCAATAACGACACCATTTTGTTCAAATGCTGGTATAGCAAGCAAGCAAAAAATAAAGTATTTATTTTTACCGGGTGATATATTCCGGTTAGGTTATATCGTATCGTGTCCACAGAGATTGGTTATTGATTCTTCGTTCGATAATTCTATCGTTAATGAGTTTGGGGTTAAATGGTTGAAAATAAAAGACAAAAAGTAAATGAACAAAAACTATAAAGGATAGACAACTTGTCCAGAACAAATGCACACTACCCGTCACAGACTTAAATCAACCGTCCAGTTATACTCTATCTACAATACTCGTCCGTGTCATCACATACCTCTCACAACCCAAGCTATTTCTAACCCAAATTGAGAATTCAACCGCATCACTCGCATTGACTATGTCTAGCCCGACACTCCTGACACAGAGGCATTAAGATCAGATACCCTAAATGAATGTCAGCTCTAAACTCATTTCTAGCATTCAGAAACTAACAGATAATCATCCTAGGTAAGAATTTAAGCAATCTATGTCTAGCAAAACTCAAATCCCTAACACAGAGTAAAAACCTAAGACAATCACCAACACAGATTCGTAAAGCAAACTTTATACAACGACAAGGGGGACAAATATACATGATTTCAAGGTAAATGTACATACAAAGCCAACAAATAGAGAAATACATAGAGAGGAGAAGAGATAAACCACAAATCTTCATTGGTTTGTCAACGCCAATCGAAGAGCAATCCACCTCCAATCATCCATAAGTAAGCCCTAGTGTTATTTTCTAAGCTAATCTATCAAAAACTATATGCTTGATGGAATTTGGGAGCAAAACCTCACCCCGAAAACCATAACTCAACAAATGAAATGGAAATATAAACAAAATTCTATGTCCGCAGCGTCGCCCAACGGCGACCTTATAAACTTGGCCCAGAGTGTGTCACATCCTCAACTTGCAACAAATATCTACCGTCTCCCGGTGATATAGACGCGATGGCCCTCGCCTGGCCATCGCCCGACGATCCATGACAGTCCAACAACTTTTGTTGCTTTTCCTGCATGACTTCTATGGCTTCTTCTTTTTGCCTTATTCCTTTATTGATCAAAGATGCATCTTGGAGCTCCATTTGGACTTTATTTTCAATGCTCCAATAATGCGACAAATACCTACAAAATATATACAAAACTAATCAAACGGAACAATATGTACACAAAACACAATAAAACGTATTTACACAAAAAAAAGGGTTATTCAACCGATATTAACAACAAAAGAACAGATAAGTGTCACAAAACATATATACAAAATAACTACATTTTAGCACTTATCATGGATCCATAAGATTAGTGGACTCACTGAGATTTAATAATCTCACCCAACCCTCTTTTTTTCCTTCCAGATAAGTCGGTTCGTATAGGAGAATTAGTAGCTTGGACTCGGGAAGATTAAGTTATTACTCCAGTATTTTAGTTCAGTTGTGTATTCTATATATTTTATTGTATCTTGGACATATATATATGATATATGCGTACAAATCTTGTAATCGTGTATTTTATATATATATATATATATATATATATATATATATATATATATATATATATATATATATATATATATATATATATATATATATATATATATATATATATATGCACGCATATATGTACGTGTGTTTGGTGTGTATGTGTGTGTATTGTTGTTTATGTTTTAGTACTACACTTTGACATTTCAATTAGTATGATTCTAGACACATATCACTTGAGATGTTACCATTTCTCTTTTGTCTTATTGGTTTTAGTTTATGATGCACATGTGCTTTCAAATTGATATGGTATGAATGAATGGGATGTAAATTCAAACTTGTTCATGTGTTATTTTAGTTTTTGAACATGATGGATTTAAATTTAATTTAAACTTATTCATTTTTTGTTTTAGCAATGTGAATGAAATTCAAATTGAATGGTGATGGTATATTATGTAATAGCAATTGTGTATGAAACTTGAATTGTATGGTATAATATATGGCAAATTGTATTACTGAGAAACTCAAATGTTAACTTTTATTTGATCTCTTAAAATAAAGCTTCTAATGCAAGAAACTACGTCTTATGATAAAAAAACTAAATAACTACACTAATATGCAAAAGAACATGATTAACGATGCAAAAAGATAGATGACGAAATTTAGGGTAAGGTAATAGTAAAACATTCAATCCTTAGTCTCACAAAATAAAAAAATCTCAATCAAACATGCATATGCATATTTTCTTCCTAATACTCAAGATTTATACACAAACACTCATGTTCTTTGAAATATGTCAACAATTAATTTAAATTAGCATAAAAAATATAAATAAATATTGATGTTAAGGATTAAACAATGGATCAATATGTAATAATTTATTTAATATTTTTAAAAACTTGATTTAAAGTATTTGTCACTCTATTATAATACGAGCAATATAAAAATGAAAAATAAATTACTTTTTAAAAGGTAAATTAATGATTGAAAAGGATATTAAAAAAAAATACAAACGAGTAAATAATTAGTACAAGGAATACAAACAACTACAACAGAAAAACAATGCAGAAAAATGAGACGGAAAATCGTAATTTGTCTCGCATCCTCATCGTCACTTTCTTGTCGTCCTACAAATTTGAGTTTTGTTGAGTTTAGCAAGGTTCCGATGAAAATTTTCTTTGTTATCGATAAGTTGTTGTAACACATAAATTTTAGTTATTATGATTTTAATTTATTTTTTAAAACTATTTTAGAATTGTTATAACATCCATATTTTTTTCAATTCAAAATATTATTAAGGTTATGTTTTCATTAAATTTTCAAACCTATCAAATATAAACAAATGTATATCAAATTGATATTTAAATTGAATAAATATTTAATCATTCGAGTATGTTACATTTAATTAAAGTAGATTATTCTGTAAAATTCGTACATTTCGACGGTCGACAAAACTTAAATTCTTTTCAAGATTCGAAAGCGACGTTCGAGGAAATTTTCTCAACATCTTCAACAAAAAAGATGGGAGAAATATTCCGTACAAGTTGGAAAGGTTTGTGTGTGTGGGTGTGGGGGGTGTCTATGTGGGTGGGTGATAAGTGCCAAAATGTAGTTATTTTGTATATACATTTTGTGGCACTTTCGGTTCTTTTGTTGATATTCTTCGAATAAATCCCCCGCTTTTAGTATATTTATGTACATAATAGAATAATTGAGTTTTTGTGTAAATATTGTATCATTTGATAGTTTTTTATCTCTTTTATAGGTATTCATTCATAATTGGAGCATTGAGTAATAAAGTGTCGAAGACACGGCTTCAAATGCGCGATTTGGGCATCTCATCAACGAATAAGGCTCAAATCAAAGAAATAAAAATCACTAATTTGATTGATATTCATTCATGGTTAGATAGAGCATTGAATAAGCTTTCCAACGCTTCAAACCGGGCGCAATTCCGAGTTACGGTTCTCAAGATATGGCAAAATAAAATGAAAATAGCGGACGCTTAAGCGAATACCGAGCGCGACCTGCGACATCAGAATTCTTTAAAAGAGGCTCAAAACACATTTTTAGGTTATGGGTTGGGTATTTTTGAGTCCCAACACCATCACCTTCATTTCTTTGGTAGATTAGCTTAGAAAACAACATTGGAGCTTGCATTTTGATGATTGGAGGTGGATTGCTCTTCGATTGGCTTTGACAACCAATGTAGATTTGTGGTTTATCTCTTACCCTCTTTGTGTATTTCTCTTTTGTTGGGTTTGTATGTATTTCTACTCATAACTCTTGTATATTTATCGCCTTTGGCTTGTATAAAGTTTGCTTTAATTTGTGGTGATTGTCTTGGGTTTTTACTTTATGTTAGGGATTTGAGCTTTGCTAGGGATAGATTGCTTAGATTCTTACCTAGGATGATTATCATTCAATATAGAAATATTTAGAGCTAACATTCACTATAGAGTATCCGAACTGGGTGGTATGTGATGATATTGAGGTATGCAGGATGGATATTGAGATGATTTAGGAGGATTCTCAATTTGGGTTAGAAATAGATTAGGTTGTGAGAGGTATGTGATGACACAAACGAGACATGGGTGGTAGATTTAATTTACGGTAGTTTACATACAAGCTATCTATCCTTTATACTTTTTGTTCATTTACTTTTTGTCTTTTATTTTCATTTCTTTTAATCCCAAACTCATTAACGGTAGAATTGTCGAACGACGAATCAATAACCAATCTCTGTGGACACGATACGATATAACCTAACCGGTATATATCACCCGGTAAAATTAATACCAACTTTTTGCTTGCCGCTTATACCGTCGCAACAAAATGGCGCCGTTGCCGGGGATTGGTTTTATTGGTTTTGTATTGCGATAATTCCGTTGTTTTTGAGTTTTGTAATTAATGTATATGTTGTATAGACTTTGTATATGAACTTGTATATGTTACTTGTACATGTTATGTGTTTAATTCCATACTTGTAAATATTTATGATTTTCTTAGTTTTTATGTGATGTTGTGAATTGTCTCGTACTCGTAACGTTTGTTGTGTGGTTGTTAGGACACTTTCTTTAGGTTTGCACGGTGTGGCAATACCATGGCATGACGAGAGGAGGTTACTAGTGCTCGCACAATAAAGGCGTCGAGCTTACGACGTAAAACAAGCATGTTTTTGTTTGTTTATGTTTATGTTGTTTGGTGGCTTATGTTTTAACAAGTTGAAATAGGACTTGCTCTTAATTTCAAATTTTCACTTTTCAACTTGTTAATTAGTTTTCACCAAGTTTATGTATTGTTATTTGCTTTTGTTTTGTTATGTCAATTTGTTATTTTCCACAAGTTTGTAGTGTTTTAGCTTGTGGAAGTGTGTATGTATTGTAAATATTGTTTAGATGTGTAAATGAGATTGTATAGATGTGTAAGTGGAGCTTGTATAGCAGCTGCACCTGTTGTGTCATTTTTCTACAACTGGTGTAGCGCGCTTAGCGCGCTCTGCTATGCAGAGCCAGTGAATTCTTTTAAAATTTCACTTGTTTTTCATTTTTCCCACTTTCACCAAGGCTTTTTGTATTGAATAAAATTTGTATTGCTTTTCTAATTCTTTTGTTGTTGTTTGGACTCACATTTTGGTTCGGTAACTTGAAGACTTTTGAGGTGATTTTCGAGTTTGATCGTTTCAACTCGCGGATGTATGGTAATGATAATTTTCAAAGTTGGTACATGTCAGGTACTCGTTTATCGCTTTCTATAGCATAACATGTTTAGGAAATTTATCATTTGTATAATTACCATGCTATTCATTCTTTTTGCATTACTTGCTCATGAATTGAATCACTTTAGTTCCCTTTTTACCCATAAATGTGAGGAAGCTTTCCATTGTTTACATATGCTGAGAGTCCACATTCTTGTTTTAACTAGATTTTATTATGCTTAATCTTTAGTTTTGTATTGATTGTATGATTGCAAGAAAATGATCAAGGCATTTGTTGATTTTGAGCATAACCACCTTGGCCAAATATTCAATTCACCTTGTGAGTGTGTGAACCTTTGTTAACCCCTTTGAACTTTTATCAATATCCATGTTTATTTGAACTTGATGCTTGTCTATGAGTGTCAATTCACTTTTTTTTATGGATGTTGATTTCTTTGTTTCTTGAACCCTCAATTATATGTTGTTGTATGGATTTTTACCTTGCCTTAGAAAGTAGGGAGTATTCACACATTAATGTTGGTTGAATTCAAGTTGGGGAAAGGAATGTTTATGTGCTTATGTTGTGATTGATATGAGGTTGAGAAAAGAAAAAGAAAAAAGAAAAGTGAAAAAGAAAGATTAGAAAAAGAAAGAAAAAAACAAAAAAGCTTTGAAAAACAAAAACAAAAAGAGTAGGAATAATGTAATGTTAATAAGTGAGGTGTGTTTGGTGTGAAATTTGTGATGAAGAAAAAGTTTGATTGGAATTGTATTGTTTAGAACTTTGTGAGTTGATCACTCCCTTAGGTTTAGGCAAGTTTTTGTTTCGATTAACTTTAGGACTTATCACTTGTTTGTTAACCAAGCCACATTACAACCTTGAAAAGCCCTTGTGATTCTTGCATTTGTATTTTCAATACGTTTTTGGATGAATGCATAATTTAGTCTATTGTTTGCAAGATTGTGGAGGAGTGTTTTTTATCCCTCACCTTTGTGTGTTCTTCATCTACCGATGAATTTTTGCTAGGCGTGATTCATGATTGAGCTTGTTTTGTTTTAGAATGTTTTGCATGATTTTTGTACTTAGAATTTGTTTCGTTTATATGTTATTGTTGTAGTATAGTGGTAAGTTTGTATTTGTCGTGTACATTTTTCGTTTGAACCATACATTTGTTTTCCGTTTTCAAAACTTGTTGATTCGTGATTCTTTGATTATCATTCATTGTTTCTTTAGGTTTACTTGACTTTGTTTGAGGACAAACAATGTTTCAAGTTGGGGAGAGTTGATAAGTGCCAAAATGTAGTTATTTTGTATATACATTTTGTGGCACTTATCGGTTCTTTTGTTGATATTCTTCGAATAAATCCCCCGCTTTTAGTATATTTATGTACATAATAGAATAATTGAGTTTTTGTGTAAATATTGTATCATTTGATAGTTTTTTTTATCTCTTTTATAGGTATTCATTCATAATTGGAGCATTGAGTAATAAAGTGTCGAAGACACGGCTTCAAATGCGCGATTTGGGCATCTCATCAACGAATAAGGCTCAAATCAAAGAAATAAAAATCATTAATTTGATTGATATTCATTCATGGTTAGATAGAGCATTGAATAAGCTTTCCAACGCTTCAAACCGGGCGCAATTCTGAGTTACGGTTCTCAAGATATGACAAAAATAAAATGCTGAAAATAGCAGACCGCGCTTAGCGCGAATAGCGCGCTGAGCGCGACCTGCGACATCAGAATTCTTTAAAAGAGGCTCAAAACACATTTTTAGGTTATGGGTTGGGTATTTTTGAGTCCCAACACCATCACCTTCATTTCTTTGGTAGATTAGCTTAGAAAACAACATTGGAGCTTGCATTTTGATGATTGGAGGTGGATTGCTCTTCGATTGGCTTTGACAACCAATGTAGATTTGTGGTTTATCTCTTCTCCTCTTTGTGTATTTCTCTTTTGTTGGGTTTGTATGTATTTCTACTCATAACTCTTGTATATTTATCGCCTTTGGTTTGTATAAAGTTTGCTTTACGAATTTGTGTCGGTGATTGTCTTGGGTTTTTACTTTATGTTAGGGATTTGAGCTTTGCTAGGGATATATTGCTTAGATTCTTACCTAGGATGATTATATGTTAGTTTCCGAATGCTAGAAAAGGGTTTAGAGCTAACATTCACTATAGAGTATCCGAACTTAATGCCTCTGCGTCGGTGAAGTATGCCAGGAATGGGTATGGAGGTGACGCAGTTGATTCCTTTGTTGTCGAGGTATGCCAGGGATGGATATTGAGATGATTTAGGAGGATTCTAAATTTGGGTTAGAAATAGCTTAGGTTGTGAGAGGTATGTGATGACACAAACGAGTAACGTAGGCCGAGTATGACATGGGTGGTAGATTTAAGTCTGTGACGAGTAGTTTACATTCGTTCCAGACAAGCTATCTATCCTTTATACTTTTTGTTCATTTACTTTTTGTCTTTTATTTTCATTTCTTTTAATCCCAAACTCATTAACGGTAGAATTGTCGAACGACGAATCAATAACCAATCTCTGTGGACACGATACGATATAACCTAACCGGTATATATCACCCGGTAAAAATAATACCAACTCTTTGCTTGCCGCTATACCGCAGCAACAGTGGGTGTGTATGTATGTGTGTGGGGGTGGATGGGTGTGGGTGTGTGTGGTTGTTTGTGTGTATGTGTGTTCGTGTAAGTTTGTGTGTGTTCGTGTGTGTTTGTGTTTGTTTGTGTTTGTTCGTGTGTTTAGGGGTGTAATCAGATTGGTTTGAACTTGGTTTTGGTCAAAAAAGGTCATAACCGATTATATCTCAGTCGATTTGATTTGGTTCGGTTTTAATATTTTTCAAAAATTGAACAAAACCAAATTAACGGCTTGGTTCAGTTTAGTTTGGTTCGGTTGATCAGTTTACGTTATTTTTTCAAACGTTATACTCATCAATGTATTATCCACTATCATGTTTTTTGGTGTACTTTATTTTATTATTTTTTAAAATAATACATATCATGTAATTTATTTCATTCTCTATTTTTCAAACAAAATTACAAGTTGTTCTTAATCCATACGAAACATTGACATGATTTCTATTGCATTATGGAATAATTCCACTATCAAATATTAAAATTTAGACTTGGAATCAGAAACTTTGGAAAAGATTGGAAAACTTAATAAATAGAACACAACAAAATATACATCAATTATCATATTTCACACTTCAAACACACATCAAAACTATTTTGTAACAAGACTAGAATAAATTTTTGAAGAAGAAACAAAAAATATTAAAAAAATATATGAAAATTAACGAAGAGAACTTGAATACGAAGAAGACAACCATAACATATAAGAACGATTGTATATAGAGAAAAATTATGGTGAACAAAAAGAGCAACATTTTAGTGAAAGAAAGTTTTTCTGACATATGGTTTCTACTTTTATGTTTTAGAGTTTGGTTCTAGATGAGTGTTTTACTAAAAATAAAAAATGTAACAAAGATGAAGAATTAATAGATTGATAAATTTTTTTAGCTTAATAATGGACAGAATAAAAGATTTCAAGCGTAATTACATCCATTAGTTTGGTTCATTGATTTGCTAGTTCCTAAAAACTAAAATCGAAAACTGAAATAAACCATATTAGATTTTATTGGTTTGATTTTTAAACTAAATCAGAAACAATTAATTTTATTTCGGTTTGATTTGGTTTGGATTGTCGTTTTTGGATTTGAGACTTCACACACATGAGGAAGAGTGAATTGTGTGGTTTAGAAAAATATGGTTTTATTAACTTTTCCTTATTAAAAACGGAGTTTGAAAAACTTAGGCAGCAAAAAATAAATTGCAGAATTTAGAGAGTTAAGGGAGAAGAAGAACATCAAGAATTATAGAGGTTCATTCAAATCAAAATGACCTACTTCTCTCCCCGATAATTGATCTTGAGAGTTTCTAATAATAGTTGAGAGCTTTTAGTAGAAAAGACTCACAAACCCTCTTATATAAGAAAATGATAGTTGATCTTCAATCAAATAATACAAGACGATGGATGTGGGTGTTTTCGTATTTTCTTCAATATATTGTTGAGAGTGAAACAACCAATCTTCCTTCTCAATGATATGTTAAAGTTGTTAGTATTCTTTCCACGAACATTCATCTTGGCGTGTTTAGTCTTGAAGTTCTAAAAATATGATCTAAATACTTTAGTTTTAACCAAACTAACAAAAAAATTGTGAAATTTTAGTCGGGCTAATCTCGAACAAGGTTGAGCTTTAATTTATCTTGATTTTAACTTGGCTGACCAAGAACTTGTGAAGATTTTAACACTGGCTAATCTTCAACCAAACCTAAGACTGATTAGACAATCCTCAAATATAAATTTTTTATAGGATGAATTTATAACTTATACAAATCCCTAAATAAACAGTATTCAACCAAGGTATATACAAAAGATTCCCTTGATAAATTTTACAGTATACTATTTTCAAAATTACAAATATATCCTTACTCACAAAAGAACTTTTCTTACAAAGGCATTTGGCTAAAACATTTAGTGAGAGAAAGTTAAATAAAACTTTAGAGAAAGCGCGCACACGCAAGAGAGAGAGAGAGAGAGAGAGAGAGAGAGAGAGAGAGAGATGAAAGTGTCAAAAACACAATTCTGGATGCTTTGAAATGAGAAATGAGACCTCTATTTATAGGGAAGAGGTTAACTCAAAAAAGAATTTGCATTTAACACATTTTACTATTAGTAATTGATTATACAAAGTTGCTAATTGATTAGATGATGTAAATATAAGTTTGTAAGTTGTCAAAATGGAAAATTAAGATATCTAGCAGTTGCACATAATCAAGGTGCATCCAAACTAGCCTAGCCTTAAGTTTATTCATTTATAATAGATTGGGCATATGTTCTAATTGATTAGAAAAGTAAAAAATTTGCCCATGTTTTATTAGACTGCTCTCAATTCATATGATACAACATTTTGATGTTTTTCAAAGTATTTTCTTTTGGTAAATCATTTCGAAAAAGGTTTTAGTGTGTGTGTGTGTTTCAGCCTTGTACTTTTATGGAAAACCCATTTTACTTTATATATGATCACTAATTTACTAAATTAGGATATTACTCCTTTTCTACAAGCTTTTACCATGTGTTGCTCTTTATGTTGACGCTGCTTGATGTAACGCCCTATTTTAATTAATATTATATTATATTAATATTTTCGAGTTACTGATCAATATTTATTTTGTGACGAGAATAAATATATTAATCGATATATATATATATGATAATATATTTGGTGACGTTCTGTTCGGTCCGGTAAAATATTATTCGGATCCGATATTTAATTCCCCAGAATTATTTTAATTGATTGAATTAATAATATTGATAGATATTATTAGTGTGTTAATTTATAAGAATAGATGGGGGTGTGAGGATTAATTGATGAGAATTGGGTTTTCACCCTTGTTGCTAGTAAGGAACACATTATAAACCATTTCTCCTCATTTTCCTTCCATTCAAAATACCAAAACCAAACATGGAAACTTGGAAGCTAATAGAAACAACCTTATAAAACCATTTTCCTTCTTTCTTTCCATTTTGTGAACACAAAACCAAAAATAGAAACTTGGAGGAAAATGAGGGTTTGGGAAGAAGGATAAGGAGAAGAAGAGGAGCAAGAGAGAAGCTTGAGGATGGAGTTGTAGAATCATCTTGAATCATCCAAGCACTAGAGGTAAGGGGTTTGATTCTCTATCTCATATTGTTAGGTTTTGATGTTTATGTTTTGAATTTGGGGGAAAAGTTGATAAGTTGATTTATAGGGTTTTGGTTGATTGTTTAAGTGAAATAGATTAGAAGAGTTGGAATAGGAGTAGGGATTATGAGGTTGATGATGATTAGAATCAATGGGAATGGTAAAAGTGAAGTTGAGAATGTTAAAAATGGAGTTTTCACACGCAGCCATCAACACGGGCCGTGTTGATTAACATGGGTGCCCGTGTTGACCTCTTGATCAAGGAAGAGTTGCTGCCAGGCCAATCAACACGGGCCGTGTTGATTCACACGGGTGCCCATGTTGATTCACTAACTTTGGGTTTTTTGTGTTTTCTAGGGGCTTTTCAACACGGGCCGTGTTGATTAACACGGGGGCCCGTGTTGATGTATCTGTAGCCTCCCAAATTCTAATTTTTGCACTTCTTTTGCCCAATTATGTCCCGATTTCGATAAATTCGACAACAGAGCAAGTTGCTCCAAATTCAATGAATATTGACGTGCTAGCTAAGTTTGACGTGTAGGACGTAGTGGGGAGGTTAATTTTTTAGAAATTACGAGTTTTTAAGAGATGAGCCGAAATAGGCCAAAATACGGTTAAATTGAACCAGATTGCGTTTTAGTGGATTTAAGGCACGTATGGACAATCCGATTTCGATGTTGATGATTTTGATTAATGTCGGTTATTAGGAATGGATTTCGCGACGATTATAGGTGTTTGACTATTTTTCCGTTTTTGGAATTTAGTGAGTGAATTGGGTATGATGTAGTGTGATTAAACATGATGTTTGCGACGACGTATTAATTAATAAATACTTGATGATTTGCGATGCAATAATATATGTCTTTGTACATGATGATGTGACGATTATATTGATGTTGTTGATAAATGCTTCCGATTGATGAATGCATGACTTTTGATGATGATGAATTATATGTGACGTTTTGCATAATGCAAATATGATGTGATGATATATTTATCTTGATTTGGATAAATTATGGCGATGTGGGCTTTATGCCAATTTTGATAAGCGATGATGATGATTTTGTGTTGTGTTGTTTTATTGTCGAGTCACATACATTGCATTGGCGACGATGGGCTTTTATGCCGAGGATTTTATGCTGCCGAGGCTTTTATGCCAAGTGTTCCTAATTATGGACAAAGCGACGAGTACCACATGCATAACATAGTCGTGTCTCATGGAGTCGGTTATGTTTATGTTTGAGTTGTTGGCGTTGGGTTTTTGTTTATCGATGGATGATGTTGAATTTGCGATGATATATGATGCTTTGTTTGGTGATGATCTTTATGATGAACATGAAATGAATATAACTTAATAATTTCATGATAACTATACGATGAATATAAATGATGAGTTTTGCGATGATTTAACTTGATGAAATGCTTAATGCAAATAGGATGTGATGATGTTTGTGATGATGGGCTTTATGCCAAAAGTGACGATGGGCTTTATGCCAAAAGCGACGATGGGCTTTAGCCAATTTGTGATGATTTTGTTTATGTTGCTTATGTTATTAGTATTGTTTAATGTTGTTGTTTGATGTTGTTGTTTATGATTGCCATGTTAATTAGTGATGTATTAGCTTGTGACGATTTCGTGGTGATGGAGATTTATGTGTTGTTGTGATAATTTGTACCGATGAGGCTAAAGCGATTAAGTGTAGATTATACACTTTAAAATGACGATAAGAGTAAGTGAATTTTGGATTTGTGTTGGAATGCACTCATTAATTTATATCCCTTATGATAATATATATATATATATATATATATATATATATATATATATATATATTATCATGCCCTTAATTATATGTTTTGGAGTATCTCACCCTTTACTTGTTTCGCCATTACCTTTATATTGGTAACGTGCAGGTTATGAAGACGGAGTTTATAGCTGCTGTTAGTTGAGTCGGTGTCGCTCTGATACGTAGCACTCGGGGGGAAATATTTATGTTGTCTTGTTGTTGATTCTTTTGTTGTTCTTCCTTTTGTATATAAGAATCATACTTTATGAAAACATGATTTGATGAGGAAGTTTAATGAAGAAAGTGTTTGGAATTTTATGAATCAATTTATGATTTCCGATAATGCTATGTATCTGAGATTTTTACTTTAAAGCAAACTGTTTAAAGTGATTTGGTTTTGATGGTGTGACGCCTCAGTATTTAATTTATGAAATTTTAATTTACTCTGATTTTTACATATTAAACCTTGAGTAATATTGGGGTGTTACACTTGAGATCTCTTGTTATGAGGCTTTAGATTATTTCCTTTTAATTTTCCCTCATTGAATAATCAAGTTTATCAAACCATAATACTTAGTTTTGCATCTTTAACCGCTTAATCGTTAAGGCTTGACTTATCATAATTGTCATTAAAGTTGTCATCATGGTGGTTGTCATCATCAAAAGTAAACGTCATATTACTTGCAAAACAAGGTTCCACATCTAGGCCTGAGCTACCCAATTCATCACTCACATATTGGCCTTCTTCCATATCACTTCTTTAAAAATACCTTGTTTTAACTTCTTTGGCTATCCTTCTAGGTGCAACAACATGAATCTTCTTCTTTTTTAGGTCAATTTCTTCTTGGATGACTTATTGACACAAATCTTAAACCTATATGACATCCCATTGACTTCAATTCTATTTGGAACATGCTTGGGCTTATCAACTACAATTAGTTCAAAAGTGTCATCAATTGCAGTCTTTCTCTCACCCTTTGTATCATCGAACCTCATACTCGTTTCATCACCATCCCTTTCTCCATCACTTTTATCAGTCCCTAGTCAATTCAATGCATTGAGGCTTAAGAAATTTTACTTTGATGTCCTTCACATTGTGCTTAACTTATAAATGTCGTTCAATATTCATACCAATAACATAACTCGTAACATCTATAACACAGTCATCATTGTTAATTTCAAAATATTAATCTTCAAATTTGCTCCAAACCCTAAACAATTTTTTTCATAACCCAATCAATAACTAATTTTAACATGTCACATACACCCTCATTTTTCTCTATCAAGATCATATACGGTTGTTTGAACACCACCCATATAAAACATATTGTTTATCTCTAAAATAACAATAAACTTACTCGCTCTCTATTATGGAAAGATATTCATCAGAATTCTTGTCTAAAACTAAAAAAAATAAATATAAAGCATAGCATGCAAGGAAATAAAATAAATATAAAGCATAGCATGCAAGGAAATGGACATACATTTTGCTTAGTTTCTTCACTAAATTGATTTTTAATGGAGTTTTCGAAACCCAAATTGTTCTCCTCCACATGTTTGGTCTTTAATAGAGTTTCTCAAACTTTCTCTCTTAGGGCAAAATGTGGAGGACAAGAAGGAGAAAAACCTATGACATTTCAATTCAGATTATTTTAATGTCTATTTTTTTATTATAAAATATTGAGTAAATGGTAGTATGGATTAAGTTGACATGTGTAATTAAAAAATATTAAAAATCAAAATAAAATTGTCCAGAAGAGGTAAGTGTATGAAGCGTATGAAGTGTATCGTTTCACTCAAAGGTCTAAGGAAACATAATCTTCATGTAACAAAATTAAAATTATGATTTCTTTTACCGAGATAAATTAGAAGTAGCTTATATATGTCACCCAAACTTTTTTATATGTTATGAGAGACGTTCTTACTCCTATAGTTTTAGATGCATCTAAACAAGGATGACTTATGGTGATATAATGAGACTTATGGTGGAGAATGATTCTAAAATCTTAATTCATAAAATCACATTTTGCCTTCTTTGGTCCGTTGTGAGTTTGTGAAAAAGAATAGACATGTCACTTTAAACCATACTTAGCGTGAGAAAATTGTTGTGCAAATTGCCCTGCAATCTTCATTTTTGGCTTGTGCAATATGAATCTATTCATCATTCACAGCACTCTGTCACATGAGTTGAATACTGAAAAGGGAATTTCTTAATCCAGCACCACATTTTCTTCTTAGTCATTCCTGCTAATTTTCATTTTTATTTTTGGAAAATCGAAAATAAATTTTCAATTAACACTCTATATCATACAAATCACGTTGAAAAGAGTTGAGTGTTAACCGGAAGTATATTTTCGGTTTTAAATTCTATGTAATATTTCAATAAAGCGTGTATGTGAGACCAAATTTAGAATAAATTTGGAACCGAAAATATATTTACGGTTAATACCCAAATATCATGCAAATCACGTTGAAAAGATTTTGGTGTGAACCGAAAATATATTTTCGGTTTTAAATTCTATATAATATTTCAATAAAGCGTGTATGTGAGGCCAAATTTAAAATAAATTTGAAACTAAAAATGTATTTTTGGTTTTCACTCAAATATTCTAAAATATGGTGCGTACCAGAAGTATATTTTCGGGTTTCCAAGGACATTTTTGAGTTTCTACGGGATGCGCTCCACCCTTATGGGGTGAGTTAAGAAATACACTGAAAAATTAATTGTGCAATAGTATTATTTAATGATGTTTTTAGAGTGTCTCTTTTTGGCACGTTAGAATTTTCTTTTAATTGATTTTTTATTATTTCTTCCTGGAGTCACAAGACTATTTTTTACGAAAGAAAAAACTCGTTAAAATATATGTAAACGGTTTAATTTCATTTGATTTATAAAAAAAATTCAGAATTTCCATCTTATTCAAGCTGTTTTTATAAATAAAAAACATCCACATAAATTTTTTTAAAATCAATTTATAGTTATAGATTTAGACATGAACACTTCTACACTACTTGTGGATTGTATCAAAACGATTGAGCATAAATGTTCATTTAATTATATACATGAAGACAAAGAGACACATTATTTCTGTGCCAAACGACCTAGGAAGAGACCTGTTGAGTAGTTGTTTGTTCAATAATGCCTGCATTGCTTAATCCAGTGTATAGAAAAAGTGGTTACATATGGTAGGTGAAAATATGTATATAAAGCTTGTTTTGTTCAAATAAGGTGACACACTGAAATGGACGTAATTTGATTTAATTTTTTTTTTTTTTGAAAGAAATTTTGATTTAATTTGTATCTAAGAATGTGAACTATCTTATCCTGGGCAGTATATTGATCTATCTATATGTTTTGGTTGAAATGTCTCTTCATGAAGGTCTTGATTCATTATTATGTGGTCAAAGGAATCTTATTGCCAACCAAAAAATATAAGTGAGAATATTTTGACTTAAAAAATGACTATGAGATGCAAAGTTTAAGACAATCACACGTAAATATGGACTGAACTTGAAGACCTCAAATAAGAATAAGTCAGGAAAATAATAATAAATGATATAATAATATTTTAAAAGAACAAATAATTTAAGACAATTAAAAATAAAAAAGAAAATATATATTGTGAGACAGATGTAGTCTAAAGTAGAATTTACTCTCAATCACTATTACTCACAATAATTGATATATTTTGTAAAGAAGAATTTAAAGTCTTTATATAATTTTATACTTATATTTTGCTTTGTTTATAACTTTTAAAAAGATAAATTTTTAAGAATAGAATTTTAAATTAAAAAAACTAGTTAAAAGGATTTCCCATAATTTACAATATGAAACCACTATAGCACAAGGAGTGTCGGCTGTGAAAACACAATAGAAGTCAAAAGTTGAGGAAGATTTATCATTTGTCAACTAAGTTTAAAAGATTAGGAATTTGTTAGTAACAAATAAGAAAATTTAAGATTTTTATAACCAATTTAAGAAAATTATTCTTAAGCATGTCGTTTTGTAGTTTCTTTTTTGGATTTAATTTAAATAATTTTATATACGAAAATTTAGTATTGATTCAAATATTTTTGTATACGATACCTCAACAAATATAGTATTTTCATACGAGAAAAAAATTAATTATTGATCTCAATATTTTTATATATAAAAAATAATATTTATAATCTAAATATTTTTTATCAAAAAATAGTATCGAGAAAAAATCTATTATTGATCTAAATATTTTTATTTACGAAAATTTACTATTGATTCAAATATTTTTGTAAATAATATTTAAAAAAAATATTGTACACGGGAATTTTTTTTTATTATTGATCTAATTATTTTTATATGCGAAAATTTATTATTGATTCAAATATTTTTGTAAATGATACCTAAACAAAAATAATTTTTTCATACGGAAAAAATCAATTATTGATCTCAATATTTTTATATATGAAAAGTGATATTTATAATTCAAATATTTTTTATCAAAAAACAGTATACGCGAAAAAATCTATTATTGATCTAAATTTTTTTATATACGAAAATTTACTATTGATTCAGATATTTTTGTAAACGATATCAAAAAATAATGTTGTACACGGAAAAAAAAAATCTATTATTGATCTAAATATTTTTATATACGAAAAATTATATTTATGAAACGGGAAAAAATCTATTATTGATTCAAATCTTTAGATATTTTTGATAGAAAAATGGTATATACAAAATAGTTTATATAAAATAGCATTTATAATTTAAATATTTTTGATCCAAAAATAGTATACGAGAAACAAAATTATTATTAATCTAAATAATTTTATATGAAAATTTAGTATTGATTCAAATATTTTTGTAAATGATATCTAAACAAAAATAATATTTTCATACGAGAAAAAAAATCAATTATTGATCTCAATATTTTTATATATGAAAATGATATTTATAATCCAAATGTTTTTTATTACAAAATAGTATACGGGAAAAAATTTATTATTGATTTAAATATTTTTATATACGAAAAATTTACTATTGATTGATATATATATATATATATATATATATATATATATATATATATATATATATATATATATATATATATATGAGAGATCAAATTACACCCGAATAGTTACACCATGAGTTACAGTCGCTCAAAAACGTCACTTTAGATTAATATTTTTTAAAATCAACAGTTGGATTGAAACATATTATAATATAGATCATACCTATAAAGTTTGAAATTAATCTATAATGATTTACTTTATAGGTATGACGTTTTTGAGCGAGTGTAACTCATGAAAAATATTGAGATCATACCATCTATCTTTTTGTAGAAAAATATTGAGATCAATAATTATGATTGTTGATCACATCACGAATAGTTAATGGTCTTTCCCTCTTTGCTCGTGTAATTGGTTTCCTTTCTTGGTTAATTTGCTCCCAGGTTCTCCTAATTGTCATAACAACTATAGTGACAATAAGATTTGGAACAACACTTTTACGGGCCTGCTTATCCTCAAGGATGCTTACCTGTTCAAATCTTCTCAGCCTCCTCATCTTGATTGGGCCAAAAACATTTAGAAATCTGATATTCCTCCCTCAAAATCTATGCTGGTTTAGAAGCTTATGCATGACAAAACTCCTACTGATATGTTCATCATGAAAAGAGGAATTTCCTTGCCTTCATGTTGCTCTTTGTGTCATAAAGATATGGAAAGTTGTGTTCATCTTTTTTTCATTGCAGCTTTGTTAAAATTCTTTGGATTTGGCTTGGTTGGACTTGCTGTTTGGACTTATGCATTATATTAAGAATGCAATATTTTGTGTTATACGATTAATGATATATATTTGAAAGAGAAAGTGGATGGTAGTGAAAATCTCTCGGTTAGATGAGATTTTCGACAAGGTCTTAAAATTTAGCTAAAGTAAGTGGAGGAATACAACTTTTAGATAAGGAATTTGTTTCAAGGCGAAATGTGTGGTCGATATGTATAGGGGTGAATGACCGACATGAAATGGGCGAAATAGGGGTTAAAATCCCGTCCGAAGGAAGTTGTGGACTTAGAATATTTTTCTACAAAAAGATAGATGGTTCAAATAGGAAAGTCATCAAAGCCAAGGCGGTTATCATAAAGGAACGTGGTGTCACAACTGTTCATTAACTCAGCCCCAACATGGAAACGTGCAGAAGCGGTTAACGAAGATAAGAGGATACATGTCGCATCTTGAAGAGAAGTCCACCATAAAATAGTTACTTATTTGTATTATAAATAAAGGTTTTATCAGTAGATTTAGGGGTGTTCAATTTTACTACCAAACTCACATACAACTTAAAGTATCCAATGAAGCGTGAAATGAATCCTACATTTTTAATGTATGTTTGATCACCATATTTCAATTATTGCAAAGCTTTTCATTCAGTCTCGCTTTACTTTCTTTTACATTTTCCAATTGGAGTCTTTACATTTTCAGTCAAATTTTTACTTTTACTTATTCTGAAACTCATAACGTGATTTCAACCATTGTCAAAATCACCCAAACGCTCACCATTCTTACTAATTTTGAAAAATTCCCAGCATAGTGTTCTGAAATTCACTAGTTAATTTTGCAAAGCAACCTTTAATAAGAGACTAGTAATGTTTATCGGGTAAACAAATTGGCACACTTAGTGGGACATATGCTAATATTTTTTCAAGTTTTTTGTTAATTTGAGTATTATTTTCATGTTGTGTAGTTTGTTTTGCATGAAACTGATGTTTTTTATGCAAGCACTTGAGAAGTGGGAAGCAATTATCTAAAATGTCACGTTCTAGCATCAATACAAACACTTCTAACACTACACAGAGTAATTCTCACAATATGGATGCTATATCAGTTGGTGCCACAACCTAAAATGTGACAATTTTGTCCCCCGTGAGGACATATGTTGTTACTAGTTCGACAACAACGGTTCTGTCGCCACTGGTGCACCCTGGGGTTCACCTTTTAACCCCTTGAGTGCATTATTTCAACCCCCTTGGGATATTATCAATATGTCACACCTCAATCGATGACTGATAGCCTTCAGACGAACATGTAAATGTATGATGATAACATGATGGTCACCAATACTAGTGATCAACCATGAGGGGTAAGCTAAATCCCTCAAAAGACACCATCGTCGAATATAACTTTTGTGATGGATCTGTGGCAATAGATGGGCGAAAGTAATCTCGAGTTGGTAAATAATTTCACTCAATAAATGGGTATTATCTTTAACTCTATGATCGATGCAATGAGCTAAAATGCTAAATCTTTCAGTGTTCACCTAGTTCAACCTCGACCAATACCTTAAAGTTCAAACGTGAGGTCGGTTGACATGCCAAATGATGAGGCTCCCCCAGTAAATCAGGAACAACCTGCAAGGTTTTGACCACAAGAACCCACTCTTGACGAGGAAGAGGAATACATAGAGCAATATAACCCTAGATCAATGTTAGTGCGAAGAAACTAATATGTTGATCGCATTTTAAGGAATGCCAATCAAAATAACCTAGTAGGGCGCAATACCATTGTGAATGTGGTAGAAGAAGTCATGGCCCATAGTGTTCTTAATGTTGGCCTTCACATGCCTAATTATACGTCATATTAACCTGATTACATTTGTAAGTTTCTAGTTTTCATGGATTGGCTTAATTTTTGTAAAACAAATAAAAAGTAGCAACAATGTACTATACAATAGGATATATGCAGCAAAAGTCCTATTGGAATGCCTAAAAATGTTGTGTTGAAGTTTTTCAACATCTAGAACAGCATGTCAAATGAGATGTCGAGACATCAGACATCACGCTACGGAATTGTCAAAGTTTGTTACAGTTCTGTTTTAAATCATGCAGAATATTCTGGGAATATTATGTGGCGTGATCTTGAAGGCATTTGTGGAGGTCCAGAAGTTAAGGAGAAAAATCAGCAAGGACCTTGATTGTAGCAGAAGTTATATGCGTGTTTATTTTCTACAGAAGTTTGTTACTACAGTTTGTTACAGCTTTAAGTTGTTGTTTGAAGGCCCAAATCCAGTTAGGTAGAAGGTTATAAATAAGCAGTTTGTAACCTAATTTAGGAAGTTATCCGGTTTTAGAAAGATGTAGTCTTTAGGGTTAACCATGTAAGTGAACCTCCCGGAGTGTGGGATGGTCACTGACTTGTACCTCGAAGCCTGTAGGCAAAAGGATTATGTTACTCACTCAAAAGCTGTGAAGCAATGAGTGCAATTGTGTTCTTGAAGGAAGTTGTGAAGCAAATTCAAGATGTGCACTAAGTTAGAAGCAGTAGGCTTTAGGACTTAGTTAGTTTGTGATGGAAGTGTGACTTCTACTTTTCAGGTGTTGAAGAGTTGTTGGATAACCAAGTTGTTGATGCAGTGGATGGGATGTTGACTACTAGACATCAATATGATGATAGGAAGTGGAATGGAGATATTCCATATCTAGGGAGGACCTAGGTAGAAGGGTCATTGGGTAGGGATTAAGTGAAGGGTGTAAACAGTAGATTTAACTCTAAATTAGTACTACTGATAGTGGACTTCATTTCTTGCTTGGTAGCCCCCAGATATAGGCTGGTTGAACCGAACTGGGTTAACAATTCTGCTGTGTTCATTGTATTTTCCTGCACTGTTCTTTTATTCCTACCTTGTTTGTTTTACAATGTCAGATCAGATGTCAAGACATCCTCACGTGACATCTGAGTCTGTTGTCACCAGAATTTCAATTGGTATCATAGCAGGCACCTTGTCTATTTTTGGATGAGATCCATGGGGAATACTTTCTAGCTGTGTACAAGGTAGAAGATTGTTTGAACAAGGCGTGTTCATATTGTATGATCCCTTGAAGTGGAAGATTGACCTATTTGTGGAAGACTAGACCAACCTGACCAGAGCTGTTGTACCTTCTTGATGAAAGAAGATAATGAAGCTAGAACAAAGAGAAGTTAAATTCAAAGACTTCATGCGGGAGTGAAGAATTTGGATTAAATTGTTTAGCTTATATTTAACACGGAGAGAAAATTGTCAAAACTTCATGTGGGAGTGAAGATATTGATAAGGTAACTCTTGTGCTTCTTGTTTCCATTTGGTCATGGTATTGGTTATGTCTAGTCTATTGCTTGGTGAGAAGAAAGTATAGTGTAGGGTTGATTTATTTTTAATCCTCAGATGTCATGCTTACAATTGAATTATGGAGTAAGCATTATGTAAATTTTGTTGAAGTATGGCTGTATTTTGCTGCATAGCCTCTGATACAACCCTCAAAGTGCAAGAAGAATTCTAGGGCTGTTTTATTTTATTCAACTGAATATTTGGCATATTTATTTTCAACTATATTAAAAGTGTCAAAGATACTTGAGATCTTCCTCAAGTCCACTCATAAAGACATTTATGATTTATTAATAGAGTTGACGAGTATCAATTGATTAATGATCCTCATACACATCTGCATATTGTTTTAAGACCTTGAAGATTGTCAAGGATGATGTGTTCCATGGAGATGGAACTGATGTTCTATAGGATGTTAAAACATTAATTCAACAAGTATGCAGCTACCAGTTGAAGAATAGATGTTTTAGTTGCTGAACAAATGTAGTGTGAGTACATATGTTTGGAATATAGAACTCCTGATCTGGAAGAGGAGACATTTGCTTTGTATTAGTTGATCAGGACACAATCAACAAGTTCTCTACTCCAGATGTCAGTTTATTTCTGACTAGAGCTTATTGGAGTATAAAAGTTGTGCTCAATGAACTTAACAGGAATCATAAAGGTATATTCTACAGTCCCTTTATGTGAAATCAAGACGAGCTTATATCTGGAATAACCTTCTGATCAAAGGAACCAGATATGTGGAATTCTTTCATGACCATTGAATAGACCTTGTTTGGTACTAAATATTGTGTTACAACCACATTTATTAATGGTCCTGAGTTTTGACTTCCCTAAGTATTATCCTGAAAGGGTATTGTCTGGAAGAATCAAGGGAGACAAATTGCTTTAAATAATCTGCATATTTTTGTGTCATGCCTAGGTAAGTCCGTTCCAGAAACCTAGTTGAGGGAATCTCCTCTATAGGTACAGACTATGGCATTCATATTCTCAAAATCATAATGAAAGCCTGAAGAAAAGTTTATTGAGATATGGCTTATGTTATCCCCTGGTTATATTAATATTCTGATCATAGAGCTTGCTCAATTAGCAGTTGTGTTTCCTATGTTCCACCCAAGTGCTATGGATGTTACCCCCAGAACCATACTATGATGGATGATGTCGTATCAAATGTTGTAACATCATCTAAGTGTCTTCAACCCTGAATGTTTGTATTGTTGCTTGGGAATAAGTTTAAAGTGTGAAGATGAGATCAGTCAGTATTATCTAGTGTGAGTAGATAACTCAAACTGAACAACTAGTAAGTACTTTGACGGGAGACTAAGTACTTATCAGTGTGAAGCCTGAATGTCAAATTCACAGACTCTGTCGGGAGCTGAGTGTGTGTGTCTGATGTATTCATGGTATATTATGAACTGAATGCCAATGTTAAGTTCATTATAATCTTCACAAGTTTAAGATGTGTGGCAACATTATCTGGTGGTTACTTGAAGAGCTGATTCAAGTTAAGATATGCATACAAATGTTGACAAATATCTTGATGGGAGCTGGATATTTGTGTAATAGCTGTGTGGAAATCTGAATCAAGAAGATATGAAGTATGTGATGTATAGAAGAGAATGTCTTACAAAGAGATGTAACATCGCAACTGTTGAAGACACCAGAGATTGAAAGAAGGAAGATACGGTCCAAACTTATCTTTTGAAGACGTATTTGTGGTTATACGCATGGTTGATAATGTGGTTTCTTCTACTACAAGTTACAGAGTGTGGCAATATGTATCTTGTATAGAAAGTAAACAAAGATAACCAAATTTGGAAATTGTGGCAAATTCCAAATAAAGAATACTTCTAGTACTATAAGGACCAACATCAAAGATGTCCTTATTCTGTATAACTCAGGGGGAGTAACAATTTCATGGAAATCTTCATCTTGGAAGCCAAAAAGGGAAAAGTGCAAATATTAAGGGGGAGCAACTGTCTATGCAAAGGAAGCAACTATGTCTTATGATGGAGATGCATCTGTGAATGTTCTATCTGGTGCTGATATATATATATATATATATATATGTCTAGCTGCAGATGAGGGGGTTAAATGGTTCTTTAGCTGAAGTGAATGGGAGAGTATACTGCTGGAATGTCCTGGAGACAATTTTAAAGGAGTAGTTTTATTGTAATCTCAGAGCCAAGGCAGATGGGCTCTGTGTGAATGTCTTATGTGATTCTAAATATCAAATCCCATATGAAGTAGAAGTGTAGTCTGAAAAGAAATGTTATTACACACCAGAAGAAGGAGCTATGGCAACATGTGGACACTTGGGAGTGGAAGTGAGAAGTATATTATGGTAAAGAGGAACTGAGAGGTTAGAGAAGAAACATTTGTCACATGAAATAATCAGACAATGTCTGACTGAATATCAGGCCATTATACAGGACATGTCTTTGGATGGACAACATAAGTGAAGTGACATATGCATGCATTGGAACTGTTTTATCTCAAAAGAATCGGTGAAGAGCTATTAAAGGCATTCAAAGATAGCCTGGACGGTGGACAACAAGTTATTGACAGATTCTCACCCTAAATTAACACACATTGACCAACAATTAATCTGCCGTTAATTCCAAAGAAATTGCTGCCCTATTTATAAGAGATCTCAGTTATTTTTTAACCACAAGTGAGCATTCAACTATTCACCATCATGTGTTTCATTAAGGTTTGGGAAAATTGCGCATGTATCTGGTTTGGTAAGGGTCTTAATTGTCAAATGTTAGCTAAAAAGGGAGAGAAATAATGTCACACAGAAAGTAAAACAGGAGAAAGAGAAGCAGGAGAGAGCAAAAAGATGTCTAAGTCACAAATCAAGTCGTCACAAAACAAACCATGATGAATAACTTGTGACTTGTGATCTGAGTTGTGAACACAATTGTGACTTGTGTTCTGAGTTACCTGGGAGAATTTCAGGTTATCTCTTAAGAGGTAATTTATCTCCCATGGTCCTCTTTTACTACCCTAGTGACAAGAATTGGTTCCTATCTTAAGGGGGAGTATAAGTTATCTTCTTCCTCATGTGCACCAGGACTTTCCCTCTATTTATACTGGACTGGTTCAATGGAGAGATTCAAAAACATGATAAGAAGTTAGACTAGATGTTGAGACATCATCTTCAACTACCATGCCATCAGTGCAATCCTTGGAAGAACTACTGATGAAGAGTTTGCTCGTTTCCAACTCAAGATGTGTGCAAAAGACTACGAATGAGAAGTTGAAGATCTTTTAATTGTTAATTTTTAATTGTAATTGTTGCTGCTGTTTTGATGTAACTGCTTGTAATTGTATTTATATGTTTTAGCTAAAATTTTCCAAAGGGGGAGATTGTAAGTTCCTGGTTTTCATGGATTGGCTTAATTATTGTAAAAAAAAAAAAGCAGCAACAATGTACTATACAATAGAATATATGTAGCAAAAGTCCTATTGGAATGCCTAAACATGTTATGTTGAAGTTTTTCAACATTTGGAACGACATGTCAAATGAGATATCGAGACATCAGACATCATACATTACGCTACTAAACTGTCAAAGTTTGTTACAGTTCTGTTTTAAATCATGCAGAATATTCTAGAAATATTATGCATATTATATGGTGTGATCTTGAAGGCATATTATGTGGTGTGATCTTGAAGGCATTTGTGAAGATAAGGAGAAAAATTAGTAAGGACCTTGATTGTAGCAGAAGTTATTTGCGTGTTTATTTTATGCAGAAGTTTGTTACTGCAGTTTGTTATAGCTTTAAGCTGTTGTTTGAAGGCCCAAATCCAGTTGTGGTAGAAGTTTATAAATATGAAGTTTGTAACATAATTTAGGAAGCTAGCCGGTTTTAGAAAGATATAGTGTTTAGAGTTAGCCATGTAAGTGAACCACCTAGATTGTGGGATGATCACTGATTTGTACCTCGAAGCCTGTATGCAAGAGGATTGTTTTACTCACTCAGAAGCTATGAAGAAATGAGTGCAGTTGTGTTCTTGAAGGAAGCTGTGGAGAAACTTCAAGATGTGTACTAATTTAGAAGCAATAGGCTTTAGGACTTAGTTAGTTTGTGATGGAAGTGTGACTTCTACTTTTCAGGTGTTGAAGAGTTATTGGATAACCAAGTTGTTGATGCAGTGGCTGGAATGTTGACTGCTAAACATCACCGTGATAATAGGAAGTGGATAGGGATATTCCATATATAGGGAGGACCTAGGTAGAAGGGTAATTGGTTAGGGATTAATTGAAGGGTGTAAACAAGAGGTTTAACTCTGAATTAGTACTACTGATAGTTGTTCGTGGTAAAAAGTGAAGAATGAGGGAACCAAATCGGAATTCAGCTCTCCGGCTTAAAAACAATTTAATTTAATTTTAAAAAAATATTCCGCGAGCACCAAGCTTTATTGTTTCCAAAAAAGAATGAAAAGGGGAAAGCTGAAATACCCTAAAAAGATATGCAATGCGATTAGTGTGAAACTAAACGTAAAGCATGAGGGGGTGAGATTCCTGTGTAACGGGTTAGGTTATACAAACGGAAGGTATTAGAAACCTATGTATCTACAGTACTCTATAGGATCTTTTGTGCGTTTGTGTTTTATTTGCTATGCTATTTTGGGAAAGTTTCTCCTTTGGGATTTAAGAAGGTAAGTTTAGTAGGAACCTAAATTTGTTTATTATGATTTTGCTCGCAAAGATCATTTCAATCTTCTGCATACATATCCCCTAGGGAATCAGAGCAATTGTAGCTCGAGGTCTAAGGGTAACTAAGGTTTGGGTGGTTTGAGAGAGAAAGAAGTGTGCTCGCCAAGGGTGAGACCTTGTGCCTAAGTATTCAAAAAAGGAGGTTGAGAAAGTCAGAGCAATCATAATTCCCACTTATATGCTAGTGGAAGCAAAGATTTTAAGAGACAACGATGTCATTGCCCAATTTTTGATCTAAGATACCATCTCATATCATTCATATATGCATCATTGCATCACTGACAATTTCAGAACAAGATAGCTTGTGTGTGTGTGCTCCTTGAGCCAAATTAGGGTTTTGAATCAAAATCTTTCAGTTCAAGATATGATCAATTAGGGTTTGAGTCTTCACTCACCTCAATTGATCTATGTTCATCAATCATCAACATTTGATCTTCAAATCCCAATCATTTCCTCAAGATCTATCTTGAATCGACTAAATTAGGGTTTTGATCCAGGATGGTGTATCATTGACTTTTTGATCAATGAATGACCTAATTGCTTGGAGAATGATATCAGAATCACAAATGCAATACCTTGACCTAATTTCTTGATTCAAAACATCTCAAATGTCATGGTTGATCATCAGAGAAATTCTGAATCATTTGACAAATAGTCAACTGTTCAAATCAGTCAAACTTTGACTTTGGGTCAACTTTTGAAATTCAATTTTTTTCAATCATCAAAGGATTTAAAATTATCCATCATGATCATCAAAAATAAAAAATGTGTGAAAAAGTCAACAAAAAGTCAAAACTTGAAATTTTCTAACACTTAGAAAAATTTTCAAGTGTTTTTTATCACTTTTTTCACCATTTTCATGGCCATTTTTAACATAGATCCTTTTTGATTCAAGAAAAACTTTCAACATGAAAGTTGTAGATATTGTTCCAATCTTTCCAAAATGTCCAAGAACTTTAAAAATTTATTTGTGTATCTAGGGTTTTGATATTGAAACTTAGAGGTCCATAACCATAATTTTCAAGCCATTTCTTCAAATTTTTCAAGTCTTTTTTGCAATTTCTTCCTTCTAGAAGACTTGTCACCATAAGAGATAGGTTTTGATCCAATAATATCTGATGTCAATGATTGAAGAAGAATAGAATCACTTGAGTGATTTTACCATGGTTCAGAAAGATTCCATGTGCATTTAATGTGAATATTCCTTTCTTATTCCTTAAGCTTCAAGTTGCAAACTCATCAATCTTATCCTTGCCTTGGCCATCAGACCTATTGGCCTATAAATAGAAGTAATTTCTCACTTCTAAATCACACTAAAGCATTCATAAACTTGCTTTCTCACTTCTTTCTTCATTTGCAAGTTTCTAAGTTTTCAAAGAGGTTAGAATTCCAACTTCCAAATCTTGAAAGTTGTAACCAAAGGTGTCATCAAAACATCTTATAAACATCATTTAGAAGTTGTTCATCACTTTAAACCATCACAAAAACATCCAAGTGTCAGTTTGCTCAAGAAAACTCAATTTGTGCATGTTTTGAGCCTTAACTTGTAAAATCAAAATCCACTCGTGTGTTTCCTCTTTTAATCATTCAAACACCTTCCATACATCATATAGAAGTGATCCAAACCATCCATACACTTATATAAAAACTCCATCACCATCCTCCATTAAAAAATCAGAAACATGCAACTTGAGTCGGGTAGGAGGATTCAAACAGTTTCAGAGCAAGCTAGAAGTTGGAACACACTCAGGAAGATTCAAGGAAGCTCGCAGTATCACAAATTTGCATCTGGAAGAACTCATACAAGTTTTGCAAATTTTCTTCAAGAGGTAAGTTTTCGAAATCTAATTCTCTTATATAAGCATATCTGGCATCGTTTTAATAGTTAGAAATGTAGATATCATATTGCTCAAGCTTTCTGAATCCTCAATTTCACTTAAAATCAATCGTGCCCAGAGATTAGTTGAATTTTTCAGTTAGGTTTTAATTGGTACTTTCTGGAAATTCTGTTTGATCTTTGAGTCTTAGCTTTAATAAGTTACATGGCTGAAATCATGATGAAATTATGAGCAATTTAGCTTTTTACATTTTTCAATTTGATCAAGAATCAAAGAAATTCGAATTGGCCATGGAAGTTTGTCTTGAGGAAGAAGATGAAGTTGATGGCGCCATGTGTCCATTTTCAAATTCGCTTTTTATAATATATACATATCTTTGTGTTTTAATTAACGGATGTATAGCAACCCCAGTGGTAGAATGCGCGCTTCTCATGTCTTGCCATGCCTAAGGTCTGGGGTTCGAACCCCACCCAGACCTTTTTTCCATATTTTCACTCTTTTCCACTATTTTTCAAACTATTTTAAAAAAAAAACATTCATAACTAATTTTTACATATAATTAAATGAAGGCGTGTAAATAACAAGCAAACACATGGCTCAATGGTAAAACTTTTCACTTATAAGCTTAAGGTCATGAGTTCAAACCTTTCCAAGGCCAAAACAAATTTTTATCACTAGTTTTCTTCATTTTTTTTTTATCAAACTTCAACATTTTCCAAAACCAATCAAAACTTCTCATTTTGAGATGATTTTTTGCACACTTGTCATTTAATATACCTATTTTATGATTATGTCAAAAAATACCAAAAAATATATTCTTTCGATATATTTTGATTAGGTTAAAAATAGACGTTTTTAAATACTTTTCAAAATCATTTTCTTTCCGATTTTCAAACCTAATCTTTTTCAAAACCTTTTGTGAATATCTTTCACTTTTCAAAAATCATTTCAAAACTTTCAAAAAAAATTTAAACTTACACCCCTCTTTTCCATGATCAATTCGATTAATCTTTGAAAATACATACCGAACTAGGTTTTCCTCAAAATTCTTTCGAGCTCAAAATCAAATTGATCATGGGACTCCCTTACGGTGTAAGTCCCAATCCTCATATGTACATACTTAGTTTCCTTGTACATATCTACTAGACATGGCAATATAACCCATACCCGCGGGTACCCGCCCGAATTCGCCCCGAATTTGACGGGGAAAACCCGCTTTGACTGGGTTTGGGTTTTCCCCGATCTTAAAATATGGGGATGGGGCAGGTAATGGGGAATGTAGTACCCACCCCGAACCCGTCCCCGAACCCGCCCCGTTTATTATTATTATTATTATTATTATTATTATTATTTTGGAATGTAGAATACTTTTTACTATGTGTTTGTTTGGATGGTAGTTTGGAATATGAATTTGTATTTTTTTTATTTAGTTTTTATATTTTGGATTATTTGGTTTTGTTAATTTGAAATATTAATTGTATGGTTACTAAATTAATACTTTCATTTGTATTTTTTATTATTTGAAATATATGTTTGAAATTCTTTAAGATTGTATTTTACTTTTGTAATATAAATTCATATTTGTTAGAATTGGGGCGGGTTTTGGGTTCGGGGAAGGATTTGGGTTAAGGCAAGTTTTGGGTTTGGGTTTGGGTCGGGGATCCCCGAACCCATTTGGGACGGGTTTGGGGTTCAATTATTCATCCCCGACGGGGATCGGGGCGGGGAATGGGGATTTATCTGGGATTCGGGTTTGGGGTTGGGGAATATAAAAACCGTCCCCGCCCCGCCCTGTTGCCATGCCTAATATCTACCCTTTTGTGTACATATTCAATTTCCTTGTACATATTCAACTTTGTTTTTGCAAATATTCAAGTATAACAAACTTCGTTTGTTTGTTTTTATCCGCTTGTTTATACACCTTTTTCACTAGTATTAAGAGGAGCATTATTCTCGGTGAAATTGCTCTTAAACCAGTGGGTCTCCCTTAAGGTGTAAGTCGCACTCCCTTGTATATATCTAATTATACTAGCTTATCCTCTTGTTTTAAACACTTGTTTATATTTTCACACTCTTTTGTATATATATCCAAGTACACTAGCTTTTAATTGTTTGTTTTATACACTTGTTTATATATTTCCTTCATAAACTCCTATGACGCGCGCACACACACACACACACACACACACACACACACACACACACACACTTTGTCATATATATTTGTTCATATACTTGTTCATGTTTATTTATGTCATTACAACTAGTATAACAACTAGGTTCCCCATAGGCTCCTCTTGGGCTTCGTACGAAAGAACTCATTTGTTGAGTTAGCCTCCTCGTGGGCTTCATACAAAAGAACTCCCCTGTTGAGTTAGCCTCCTCTTGGGATTTGTACAAAAGAACTCCCTCATTGAGTTTAGCCTTCTCTTGGGCATCATACAAGAAAGAGGCCTGGAAATCTCTAACAGCCTCCTATTGGGCTTCCAATACAAAGAATCACCTTCGCTAGGATAGAACCCTAAGAGTATGGTTTCCCGGTGAAATCACTCTTAAAGCCAAGCCAACCATACCCTATAGCCTCATCTTGGGCTCCCAATACAAGGACCCCCGATGTCCCTTGAAAATCCTCCTCTTGGGATCACAATACAAGGACCCTCGATGTCCCTCAAAAAGCCTCCTCTTGGGCTTACAATATAAGGACCCACAGGCTTCTTAAAAGCATCCCCCTAATCAATAATCAATTTC
This sequence comes from Vicia sativa, assembly GCA_021764765.1. Lineage (NCBI taxonomy): Eukaryota > Viridiplantae > Streptophyta > Magnoliopsida > Fabales > Fabaceae > Vicia > Vicia sativa. The sequence continues at coordinate 92,834,905 of CM038795.1, forward strand.
TCCTAGAGATTTAGACATGTATCATCTCTATGGAAGAAGTATCTCATCTATAACATCACATACAAATCAAACACTTTTTCAAACATTTTTCAAATCAAACACTTTTTTCAAAACAAAACATCTTTCTTAACTTGTAAGTGGCAGCACTTGTACACTCAAGAAAAACTCTCAATGCTTACAGTGAAAGATTCAACATTTTTTCAAACATATTTCTTAACTTGAAAGTGGTAACGCTTGTACACTCAAGCAAAACACCCAATGCTTACAATGAAAGATTTAATCAATCAACTTTTCAAAAACGTATGTGATGAAATAGATTAGATACATTTTTCATTAAGATGACACTTGTCGTTGTCTCTTAATTTTTGCTTCTACTATCACCTAAATGGGAACTACGATTGCTCTGACTTCCTCAACCTCCCTTTGAGAATACGTAGGTACAAGGTCTCACCCTTGGCGAGCATAATTCTTTCTCCCTCAAACCAAAAAACCCTAGTTCCCTTAGATCCGAGATACAGATGCTCTGATTCCCACTAGGGGATATGTATGCAGAGGATCCCAATGATCTTTGCGAGCATTAATAATAAATAAATTAGTCTCCTGGCTAACCTACCTTTTCTTAAATCCCGAAGGAGAAACTTTCCCGAAATAGCATAGCAAATAAAACACACAAACATATAAAATATGCATAAAAAATTCCTATAGAAAACTATAGATATATAAGGTGTTAATACCTTCCCTTTATATAACCAATCCTCTTACCCTGGTCTCTCCCTAATACGTTGCGTCTAGTTTATGCTAGTCGCATCGCATATCTTATTTAGGGTATTTCAGTTTTCCTCTTTTCCATCTTCTTTCTTGTTTGGAAACAATATAGCTTGGTTCCCGCGACATCTTTTAAAACAAAAAAAATCAAAAGAGTAAATCGTTTTGAGCTGGAGATTCGAATTCCGATTCAATTCCCTCATTCATCAGTTTTTACCGCGAACAAATGACAAGTGTCATCTTAATGAAAAATGTATCTAATCTATTTCATCATATAAATTTTGAAAATTGATTATTTGAATCTTTCATTGTAAGAAATGGGTGTTTAACTTGAGTGCACAAGTATACCGCTTATAGTTCTTAGAATGAGAAGATGTTTTGAAAAATGTTGAACCTTTTATTGTAAGCATTGGGCGTTTAACTTGAGTGTACAAATATGCCACTTAATGTTAAGAAAGTTGTTCTGTTTGAGAAAATGTTTGATTTGAAAAAATGTTTGATTTGAAAAAATGTTTGATTTGAAAAATGTTTGATTTGTATGTGATGCTATAGATGAGATACTTCTTCCATAGAGATGATTCATGTCTCATCTTTGAGGAGAAATATTTTATTTTAATTGGGGGGATGTGTTGCACCCCAAAATTTGCCCTCCTATATCGATCTTATCTGGTTTAGGCTTTGCATTTATCATGACACTCACATGCATTCATATCACTGGTTCTGTGGTTACGGAGTGGAGTTGATTCTCAAAGATTTCTCTGTTGAGCAGAAAAGGCGTGGTGTTTTCGACCAATTTGAGGATATTTGAAAACGACGAGGTTTAATATTGAATATTATCCGTTCGTATCTTTGGGTTTTCGGAGCTTGGTGTTCGATTGTTGGATTGAATGGTCTGTTCTTGATTGGAGCTACAGAAGTCTGGATATCTTGAATGTCATTGCCTCCTGATTCAGGAGATTAATTCATCACGAGTTTGGGTTACTGTTGTTTTGAGTTCATTGTTCAAGATGTAAAAGGGTGGATTATGATTATCCGATTATTGATCAACAATTCCAGTTCTAGTGCATTTGGTTTGCTCGTCAACTTTGTTCGCTCTTGGCAATAGCGGGTGTATGTGAAGATATTCATCCAGAGGACTTGTTTACAAGATTTACGAACGTCAAACTGCCGCATGTTGAGATCTTTTCTTGTCACGTTCATCGCTCACAAGATTCAGGGCATTCTATGAAAAGACTAGTAGTTTCCTTTTGGAATTTGTTTGGTTCCGAATTTTACTCCACTATTGAAAATGGTTCGATTTGGAAACGCGGTAATAATTCCATTAATTTCAAGAGGAATCTATTGCTCAACTCTTAAGAGAATCATGAAAGCGACAAGTTGGTGAGGATTGTGATCAAGAATTTCATGTTGAACTTAGAATTTCAATTCTTGTCTCAAAAGTAAAGGCTCCGATTTTCTACGAGAATGGTTAAAAATGGAAGCTTTGTGGCCGAGGAAATTCAAAAGGGTTCGAGTGTTTCCGAAGTTTAAGCCATCAAATCATCTTTGTGTTTAGAATTTAATTCTCAAGTTTCATATACTAGGGGATTCAATTTCTAAAAAATTGCAACAACCATGTTACCACCCGCTTGATTCAAGACTACAGATTGGAATTACGGATTGAAGTGGATTTGGATACAATTGTTAGTCAATATTCCAACATGTTTTGTTCTAACTAATTTAACTCTTGGTTCATGACAAATTTATGGGATATTTGATGCATATTGAGTTTCCGACTTTTATACACAATCAAGAATTCAAATCGATGCATTTTTCTCAAATCTTGTGTTCATGAAATTCCAGGAGTTCCAAAATTGCTCTAAAGTTTTTGTACAAGGACACGAGTTGAGTTACATGTTACAATTTGTCAAATCTTAACATACAAGTTTCAATTCAAAAGCCAAATTCCAAGCAAAATCATTCAATATTCAGAGATCATTCTTTCCATTCTTGTCATTCAAGGTTCAAAGTCTTGCTCGAATTCAAAATGATATTCAAAAATACCCGTTTACAAAAGTAGAATCAACTTCCAAGTTCAATATTTACTTAACTTTGGTTTGTTCAAATGCTACAAGAGTTCTCAAAATTCAATGTTAATTTGAATGGATGATATTACAAAGTTCAAACCTTTGATACAACATTTTTCAAGGTTACATTACACAAGTGCAATCTATGGCCATAAGCTCAGACATACAAGTAAAGATTACATGCTATTCTTAATCCTATTTTCTAGTGGACATCTTTGTCGCTTGCCTCCCCATGCTTTGCTCTATCTTCAAGACCATACTTTATTGACCAACTTTCCTTCATCACTTCTCCAAGCTTGCATCAAGACTCGTATTCATGAAACAAACGAGGAAGCGGTTAGCAAATAAACAGACAACATTAACAAGTATTCAAAACAATATTCCATCTCATCATTAGGGGGATTTATTTGGGATCAGGTTATATTAATCTTGTTTCACATTCATGTTCGGGATAACCACCCTTTTGCAAATCACAACCCATGTTGGTTCACAAAAGGGGTGTGGTTCGAATATCATTACCACTAAAGGCTGCAGTACAATGCCATCATCTGTAATCGAAATCGAGAAAAATGCAAAGCGGACCAACGAGTTTTCGATGTCTCAGCCCATTAAGTGTTTTCTAACCAACAGTCCAATAGGAACATGATACCTAAGCCCATTTTCGTTTATCAACGATCCAATTACAAACCCTAGAACAGACACTATAAAAGCGGACACTATAATCGAGGGCACCGGAAACCCTAGCCGCAAACAACAACATTCAAAACCCGAATTCCAAACATCATTGAAAAGCAGCATACAGAATACTCAAACAACATTCAAAAACCCAGAATTCCAAACATCATACGAACAGTATAGCAACCAAGAACACAAACCCAGAACAATCAGAAACAATATCAAATCATCATTTCCCAAAGAACCCCCCTTCAGAAATTCGAGATAGCCACGAAAGAGGAAAGCGGAAAGGTATTACCGTTTAGCGAGAGAGAGAGAGGAGGTTGCGGACCTAACGTGTCGCCATCCTCCTCCTTTCCTCACCTCCTTTCTTTCGTTTCTGCATATCATCGCCGTTATCCTCACATTTCGCAACTTAGGGTTCCGTGTCAAGTCTGTAAACACAAAGAAAACCAAATAGTTTCAAAAACATAGCATGCAAATGATGTAAACAAAGCGAATCGGACGAGAGAGATGAGAGATCGCGGTGAGATCGCTAGTAACGTTAAGTCCGACAGTGAAGCGAATCGGAGTAGCTGAGAGAGCGAGAATCGGGCGACGAGATCGTGAGACGATGAGCGACAGTGAGACTCGATTTCTGGGCGAAATCGTGGTGAGGATCGTGAACCAGAGAGGCGACGGATCGAGAGAGCGGCGGCTAGGGTTTTTGAGTGGGGAAGATGAAGCTGAGATATATCGTGTCTTTCTGAGAGAAAGCAACTTAATTCCATTCCTCTTTTAGTTGTGTTTTATATTTAAGCTTTGAGTTTAGTTTTATTTTTTTTATATGTTTAAGTTTGATATAAATAGCTTGATAAAAATAACTTAGTCTAAAAATAATTTCATTTTATTTCATTAAACCGATTATCTTTTATTATTATTGTATAAACTGTTTGGTCAAACAAAATATATTAGTTCTTTTCAATGTTTTGTTATTATCTTATTTTTATAATTTAAGTTTAACATTAATGTAAAAATTAATTAGTTTAGTCATATTAATTTGAAATCATAATAAAAATGAGTTTAGCATAGCATTAGTTGTAGGATTGTTTGGTCTGGTTGTTTAGTCCAGGTGGTGACACTTGTCACCACCTGTGTGGCCCTGCTCCAAAATCTGGTGTAGGTACACCCATGGTAACCATCTTACAATCTCACTCACAAGCCACCAGATCTGCCAAGATCCAGATCCGACGCTCCAGAAGGGTGGACCACACTCTGTTTCCATGGAGGCACTCACACAAGATCTAGCAGCATTTTTGGGCTTGGGCTCAGATTGCTACTCACACCCTCCAGATTAAAGCTCCAATCAGGCCCATTTCTCAACTTTTCTTTTTAAAATTATTATTATGCAAGTTTTTTTTTATTATTATACAATGATGTATTAAATAATATTTTGGCATATGGTAGTCTTTTATTTGTTGAATTACCAATTAAATTGTTAATTGATTTTTCATCAAGTGGAAGAATATCTATACTAATAATTATTTAAATTCCGATTTGTATTGTGTGTTAATTCATTTTCTTTTATTATCCGCTATTACATTATCCGCTTGCATGTTTATTTCACGATCGTACACTCACTCTCAAATTAATATAAAATCAACAACGCCTCCGCTCTCTTATTTTTGGTTACCCACACCAAATTCTCTAAGGGTCTCATGGTTGGGGATGGGCATGGCCATCCTCACGAGGTTAATTAAGGCCCTCGTTGCCTTGATTAATCATAACCCGAAAAATAATTGGTCCATATACCAATCACCATGCACCAGGGTCTCATGATTAATCAAGTCCATATACTTGGTTAACCATAACCCGAAATATCATTTCTCTACGTTCAACGCCGCAATTTTCAAAATAGTGTTATTGGTATTTAATTAAATTGTTAGAGGTTCGCCCAACGATTTAATTAAAAATGTAAAGTATTTGGACCATTAGAGGGAAACCCAATGACTCGAATACTTTATTCCATACACTTGAACATTTAAAACACTTTCAAATCAAAACAATTAATTGAACTTGTTTTCAAAAATCAATTTTTCTATAAAACAAAAAAACATAGCGTTATGGTATTTAATTAAATTGTTAGAGGTTAACGATTTAATTAATACGTAAAGTATTTGGGCCATTAGAGGGTAACCCAATGACTTGAATACTTTATTCCATAACACTTAATAAAAGTGAACTTTGTTTCACCTCACTCTTTTCATAATAAAGATTTTGGATGAGAGAAGATCGGTTGACCTCAATCACCAATCTCGAGTATCGAATCGTTAGAGGATATCCGACGTTTGATACTTGTCATCTACCAAAAATCAATTCAACCCATTCAAATACTTTTTCGCTCATATGCGATTATCAAAAATCAAAAACACTTTTCAACTAAAATCAATACAACCAATCCAAGACATTTTCAACCCGAACTACGGAGTTTTGACTTTCCCATTGCACGAGGGAATACGTGAGGCACGGTTTGAAACCGTGTCAAACTCAAAATAATAACAAACAAATCCATTTTCTTTTTATTTATTCATGATTTAGAAATTAGCGATACACACACAAACACATTTTGAACTAAATGGGTCCCATCGAGTACGATGGACGTAAGAGGTGCTAATACCTTCCTCTTGCGTAACCGACTCCCGAATCCGTTCTTTTTGGTCTTGTAGACCGCCTTATCCAAGTTTTGTGGGTTTTATCTATATTTCCCCGTTCTTTCTAGAACAAATAAAATTAGGTGGCGATTTCATTGTTTTTCTTGAAAATTCATTTTAAATGATTTTTTGAAAAACGAGTTGCTTCAGTTGGCGACTTCACTGGGGACAAATTTTAAAAACTTTTTTTGACTAAGCGAGTCAACCCTAGTTTAGTTCTTCGCATGTTTGTGTGTTTGTTTATCGCTTACTTCTTGATGCTTATCTATTATCTATTGCTTATTATTCTCTTTACACTTTATGTATATTATTTTGTTGATATATTATTGTGATGGGAATTCATGGGCATTGTTACATAGATAAGCCCACTACCGAGCTTCTAGGTCACCTTTTAGGAATAGAGGGTTCGTAGCCTAGGTCCACTTGACTCCATTGTCTTGTTGGCCCGGCGAAGACTCGGCTTAGAGTTGGTTGTTTTAAGGAGGTTGTTGGCCCGCGTTAGCGGGACATCAATCTTTGGACAAATGACCTATAACTCTAAGTTTGTTCATGTTGTCTAACCGAGACCAAACGCAAATATTGGATTTAGAGCATCTGTTAAGAGCCGTTTCTTGGGGTATACTTTTACAAATACTATCACCCATAGGCCTCGCGATGATAGTGTTTGTAAAAGGGATCGAGACCCCAAGAAACATTTAGCCAAAAACATAAGATTAGCCTTACGGGAATCGTTGGGTAGCGTCGAAACCATGACCGCCGATCCTATGAACCAGTTCTATTTAATTTGCAACATGCATTGCATAGATTTGCACAAAACCATTTAGCATATAACTTTTATTTTCAGAACCTTATAGATTTTGTTGGTGCGATGGCGAAAAGGAAGAATGAATCCAACTGAAGATCGTTCCATGCCTCAAATTCAAAGAACTGAAGTTGGGGAAGCTGATAACTCAAAGTGAAAGAATTCCGACTGTCAGTAGAGCTTATTTTGGGAAAAGATTTGGGAACATCCTAGATCTTTTGACTACCAATGTGGACATGGAAGCTTTGATTGCTCTGGCAAAGTACTATGATCCTCCTCTCCGATGCTTCACATTCCAAGACTTTCAGCTTGTTCCTACAATCGAAGAGTTCGAGAGAATCCTTAATTGGCCTTTGAAGGACGACACCCCTTTTCTCAACATAGGGGAAGACCTCGATAAGGCTAAGGTAGTCGCTTTATTTCTTCTGTAAGGGAGGTGGCACCTTGGATTACAGACAAAGGTATTCTTAGGCAAAACTTAGAAGATAAGTTGTTAAGTTTGAATGTTCAAGACGATTGGCCGACTTTCAGCTCCATACTTGCTTTGCTCATCTTTGGGGTGGTTTTGTTCCCAACCAATGAAATCGGTTACTTGAGCCCGTCTGCTATTGGTATATTCATGTCAAAGAACCCTGTTCCCGCATTGTTGGCTGATGTTCTTTACCATCTCCATGAGAGAAATCGAGAAGAAGGGTGGTTACGTGTTGTTCTCCACTGCTGTACTTATGGTTGACATCTCATATCCCTCAGAGTGGACCGTGGGAGAAGATCCTGAGAAACTTATCTTGGTCTCAAAAATTGGCTTCACTAACAGCCGATGGTGTGATGTGGCATTCTCCAGGTTGGGGATTCGTTGATGTTATCACTCACTGTGGAGGATATTCTAATGTTCCTTTGATTGGGTCTATGGGTTGCATCAATTATAACCCAAGACTTGCAACAAGACAATTGGGGTATCCAATGGAAAACGAACCAAGGCTTGAGCACTTGGAAAGTTTCATTATACACGAGCTTGGTAAAAAGGACCGCAACGAAGATCCGAAGAGCTTGGGGTCAAATCCATAGGGAAAGTCGAGAGTTAATCAAGAGGGGCGGAATTGATGGAAGGTCTTATCGCCAGTGGGTGATAGAGAGAGTCCAAGAAGTCAAGCTGCCTTACTTTGTGGAGGTACCCTTTGATCATCCTGAACCGGTAATCACTCATGTGCCAATAGAGGAGAATATGAGGCTTCAGGAAATTATCAGAAAGATGGAGGAGGAAAGATTGGAGCTGCAAAGCTCTAATTCTCGCATTTTCCTCAGAGCTGAAAATTTGGAGGCTAACCTCAAAGAGGCGAAAGAAGAGTTAGAGGGGAGAAGGATACAAAATGAAAAGGATGAAGAGCTCCTGATGAGATGTTCTGAAAACTTGAGGAGTGCTGCAAGTGGGGCGAGGACCTCCGTCGACAATTGAAGACTCGGCATCAAAGGGCCAGCTTATCTAGATGAAGAAAAGGCCGTTGAAGAAAAATTGAAAGCACGTCTCGAGCAAATATTTCAAAACTAGAAGCTTCTACGAACCAATAAAATGCTAGAGAATGAGATAAGCAAAAGAAAAGTGCATCGCCGAGAATTGGAAGCAATCGAATTAGTGAAAAGTTCGAGAGTGAACATTCGAGGAAGAAAGAAATAGTAAAAGGGATGCTTACGAAAGCCTTAGAGAGCAATGCCAAGGTTGGATTGATGAGATCCAAAAGCTGAATCGTCTGTTAGATGAAAAGGATGAACTAGTGTCCTTTCTAGAAGAACAAAATGGGCTTTTCTATTGGAAGTACAGTGAAATGGTTGACATGTGTAACCGTTTGATTGTTGACGTACCTTGGAGACTCAGGTCGGCCCTAGAAGACCTCGAAGGCAACCCGATACCTCCTGCTGTGAGTGATTTCCTCTTCCTCTGTCAAGAGGCGGTGAACAGGTTCAAGGCGGAAACTAGAGATTTGAAGCCTCGTCGTGGACAGCATTTCTAGTTTTTAGCCACTTATCTTATTTGAATATTTGAATCTAATTATTATTGTAATGATTTAAATTCCAGTATGAATTTTATTGCTCTGTTTGAGCTTGAACAGCTTTGTAGTCACAACTAACAATTTGAGTTTCTATGAGATTTCGTTGAATTGCAGTTTAATCAGTTTTTCTCTAATGTTTATTGTCAACTAACGAGTCTTCAAAGAGTCCCGAAAATAAAATGTACAAAACATATCATGGGCATGCATGCATACTCCATAGCATATCATACATAACGAGGTATTGGATCGGTCATCTTACTTACGCGTTGATTTTCTTCTCCACAGACGAGACTACGGTTTCATCGTTCATCGTTACCCGAGAAGTAACTTGAAGCGATGGAGAAGATGGAAGCGACATGGCCGCTAGGGACAAGAATGGATACTCGTATGGGGCAATTGATGGAGATAATTGAACATGGCTCGCAACAAGAGGAGTTGAGAGCTCGGTTGTGAGGCCTGCTTGTGGTCACTCTTGAAGAAGTTGCTCATGGGAATGATTTGTGAAAATTAGCTTGAAGTCAATGCGGTCTTGCTGATCTTGCGGCGAGAATCAGGCGCTCAAGCGGATCATCTGCGGTGGTTCCTCCTCCGCCTACCCCCACGTCGCCGGCGGAACTGTGTTGGTGCCTCAACCGGAAGAAGGACTGTTGATTCGATTCCTCGGCATGATGAAGATAACTTTGAAGATTGGTTTTCCAATGTTGAGGAGCCAACCGGCGATAGGAAGTTGAAGATGCTCGAGGAGCATGCAAGCCTTTGAGAATCGGGATGTTTTGGGTTTCGACATGACCAACTTGGGATTGGTTCAAGGAGTGAGGATTCCTCAAAATTTAAAATCCAGCTTTGAGTACAAGGGCAACTCTTGTCCTAAAACCCACTTGGTATTACTATAGGAGGATGTCTGCGTACAAAGGATGAGAAGCTCTTGATGCATTTTTTCCAAGATAGTCGTGATGGGCCATTGGATTGGTATATGGGCCTTGATAGCTCCCAGTGCGAACTTGGAGAGTTGATTGTAGCTTTTGTTCAACACTATGGCTTTAACACTGATATGGCGCCTACTAGGACCCAGTTGCACAACCTAGCTCAGAAGAAAATTGAATCTTTCAAGGAGTACGCGCAAGGTGGCGCGAGGTAGTGCTAAAGTTCAACCTCCTATGGTGGAGCGAGAGATGGTGGAAATGTTTACCGGCACTAGATGGGCCGTACTATGCCTCTTGCATCGACCAAGCTTTCGACATGGTGATGTTTGGTGAAAGAGTTGAGATGGGGATCAAGCTAGGAAAGATCCAAGATGTGGGTGACAAGAATCAAGTTGGTGGCGCCAAGAAGGCTTTTGGTGGTTACCGAAGAAGAAAGAAGGTGAGTCAAGTGCCTTGTGAGCGAAGAGGAAAGGAGAAGCGCCAATTCAATCGTCAAGTTCTCTAACTATTCCGCTAGTGTTCCAAAACAAGAGGTTGCTCGAGACAATACCAGCCCAGACCCATGAAGAAGTTTGACCCTTTGCCAATGTCTTATGAGGTATTCGCCCATTTACAAAGTCGAATATGATTGAATTGCGCCATCTAAAGATTGACCCGATAACCCAAGTACTTCAATGCGAATGCCCGTCTATCACTCTAATGCTCGGGGCATTCCATTGAGAATTGCTATGCTTTCAAGTACAAGGTGAAATTTGAACACCGAGGCAATCAACTTTGGACCTCCTCCCACTCCCAATGTCATTCAACACCCATTACCTCCTCATGGTGGAAATCTTTGTTAATGCAATTTGCGAAGATGGAGGTTTGAACGATAATGGATGTTAATGATCGACCACCCGTTGTGGTGGATAAAGAAGCAATTCTGTTGAAGGAGATTTCCTGGTTGTGATGATGGTTGTGAACAATGCTTAATTCAAGTTGAAGGTTGTGATAAGTTGAGAGCGAGATTCGATTCTTGAAGGGGCTCTTGATTGTCCGAAAGAACTTGATATGAAGAATGATGAAGATGAGGTTGGCGTGGTCACTATCCCGTCACTTCTAAAAGGATTCCGTTACAATCCCGTGCCGACTAAGAAACCTCCTGTGATTATCACTTTGCGGGTCCGTACCTACACTAGCGAAAAGGCCATCCCGTGGAATTATGGGTCCGAGTACTACCGTGGGCAAGAAAGTGAATGTGGAGACTTTGAAGGAGGAAAGTCGATGAAAAGAAGATTGGAGGATTTGAGCTTGCGGTGCATGACATTGCGGAAGAAAGTCGGATTACCGAAGTGGGCGAATCTTCTCTCCACCCAATCTAGTTGAGAAAAATCACGAAGCTTTGGCCAAGGCTAGCAAAAGGAAAGGAAGTCATGATTGGGGTGAATCAACACCAAAGATTCGAACCTTACGAGCCACGATTAACGAGAGATGTTGAAGAATTGATGAAGTATATAAAGAAGAGCGATTACAAGATAATCGACCAGCTCGATAACGCCCGCCAAGATCTCTATCTTAGCTTTGTTGAGGATTCGAGCCTCACCGATGCCTATTAGGAACATCCTTCGTTCCCCAAGAGATCTCGGTTAACCAATTTGGAGGCATTGTGAACAACATTTCGGCAAGTAATGGTCTCGGTTTCTTGACTTGATTTACCTCAGGAAGGAAGCATAACAAAGCGCTACACGTTTCCGTGGAGATAGCGAGAACTACTTTATCCCGTGTGCTGGTTGACACGGGATCCTCCCTCAATGTTCTTCCAAAGTCTACTCTCTTGAAGTTGGATTATGAAGGGGTTGTGCTAAGACCCAGTGATTTGATAGTTAAGGCGTTTGATGGGTCGAAGAGATCAGTGTTTGGCGAGGTGGACCTGCCTATTAAGATAGGCCCACAGGTTTTTGATGCGACTTTTTTCGTCATGGATATTAATCCCTCCTACTGTTGTTTGCTTGGACGCCCCTGGATTCATGGGGCTGGTGCTGTGACATCCACCTTGCACCAAAAGTTGAAGTTCTTAATTAATGGAAAGGTGGTCACCATTTATGGTGAAGAAGATTATGTCGTCAGTCATCTGAGCAACTTTCGGTATGTTGAAGTTGAAGGTGAGATCCACGAAACTCCATGCCAAGCTTTCGAGGCCGTATCAGTTGATAAGATCCCTTTGCAAAAAGGTGAAGTCTCCATGGCGTCCTACAAGCAGGCTCAGGCTATTGTCGGTCGGGACATCACGAAGGGTGGGAAGAGTGCTAGAACTTCCTACCAGACGGATAAGAGGGTTTGGGTTTTGCTCCCGAATGAAGATCTCCGTCTCCACCCCTGGGCAAAGGGTGTCTCCTCTGTCAAGTTTGTCAAAGGTGGAATCCAGTTGAAGATGTTGATGCCATTGATGGTGAAGCGGATGGTGACTATGATGTGGACAAGTGGATATACCCATTGTTCCGGGACGTGAGCTTTCAAATTGGCTCGTTGAAGATGTTCTGGTTACTCGTTTTGAAGAGTAATTTTACATTTTATGTCATTCCATAATTCCTACGTTATGCCCAAGACGTAGTGATCATGCTGTAGGGCCACCATGTTTTAACTTTCAAGTTTATCATTAATGAAGGGCGTCCTTTTGCATTCAAATTTTTCTCTCTTTGTTTTTCTTCACTCATTTCTTTTAAAGGTGACAATATCAAATTTTACTTTTTATACAAACCTTTTGTCTTTTCTTTTTATTAAAAAAACTTAATTAAAAATAATAATAAAATAAAATTACCAACAACGCAGACGGTCCTTGACGGACCGGATTTTGTCGACGATGATTCCGCGTGGCTCATTATGATTTCGACGAACCGATTTATCAAGTGAAGAGGAAGCCGAAGAGGTGAATTACGAAGAACTAGCCAGGATGTTGAGGCAAGAAGAAAAGGTCATCCAGCCGCACCAAGAGGATCTAGAAGTGATTAATCTGGAACCGAGGGCTCGAAAGGAGGTCAAGATTGGGGCAGCATTGGAAGATGGAGTTAAGCAAAAGCTTGTCGAAATGCTACATGAGTCGTGGACATATTTGCTTGGTCTTATGAAGATATGCCGGGTTAGATCGACATCGTCATGCAGTGCCCTCAAAGAAGGATGCCCACGGTGGCGAAGCTTGAACACATCCAAAATGTCAAGAAAGATCAAAGAAGAGGTTGAAGCGATGGGCGGTTTCCTAAAGGTTGTTTCTTATCCCCATGGGTTGCAAACATTGTACCAGTGAAGAAAGGCGGCAAGGTAAGGATGTGTGTTGACTATAGGGATCGAGCAGAGCTAGCCCTAGGATGACTTCCTCTCCGCACATCGACATTTTGGTCGATAATCGCTCAAGCTAAAGTATTCTCCTTCATGGATGGTTTCTCTCCTACAACCAGATTAAGATGGCGCCCATGATATGGAAAACTACTTTCATTACACCGTGGGGACTTTACGCTACAAAGTGATGCCTTTCGGTTTGAAGAACGCAGGGCAACATATCAGCTATGGTTACTCTCTTTCATGATATGATGCATAAAGAGATTGAAGTATCGTTGATGATATGATCGCCAAGTCCCGGAAGAAGAACACCGTTCACTTGTTAAAATTGTTCGAAGGTTGAGAAAGTTCAGTGAGGTTGAACCCGAGTAAGTGCACCTTTGGGGTGAGATCGGGAAACTTTTAGGCTTTATTGTGAGCGAAAGGGATCGAGGTTGACCTGCAAAGATAAAAGCGATACAAGAAATGCGAGCCAAGGACGAGAAAAGGAAGTGCGAGGTTTCTTGGGAAGGCCGAATTATATCGCTAGGTTCATTTCTCATCTCACGCTACTTGTGAGCCCATTTTCAAGTTAAGAAAGAATCCCAACCGGTGGAGCGATGATTGTCGACTCGACATATAAAGAGGTACCTACAAGAGCCTCCAATTCTCTCACCCCCGGTGGAGGGTAGACCGTTGATTATGTACTTGACCGTGTTGGAGAATTCCATGGGCTGTGTGCTCGGTCAACATGATGAGACAGGCAGAAAAGAGCACGCCATATACTATTTGAGCAAGAAGTTCACAGAATGCGAATCGAGGTATTCATTATTGGAAAAGACTTGTTGTGCACTCGCATGGGCAGCAAAACGACTCAGACAGTATATGTTAACTCACACTACTTTCTTGATCTCCAAAATGGACCCGATAAAGTATATCTTTGAGAAGCCAGCTCTCACAGGAAGGATAGCCCGGTGGCAAATGATCCTGACGAATATGATATCAATACACTACTCGAAGGCTATCAAAGGTAGTGTGGTGGCGGACTATCTCGCTCAACAACCATTAGATGATGACTATCAGCCGATGAAGTTTGAGTTCCCTGATGAGGACATTATGTATATCAGAGATTGTAACATTCCAGGCCCTGAGGAGGGACCCGAGCCAGGCTCGCGGTGGACGATGGCATTCGATGGAGCCTCAAATGCATTGGGAAATGGTGTTGGCGCCATTATCACTTCTCCAACAGGTTTTCATATTCCATTCACCGAATCTTTCGATTGCACCAATAATGTGGCCGAATCTGAAGCTTGTATTTTGGATTGAGCGACCATTGATCGAGATTAAAATCTTGGCGGTGTATGGAGATTCCGCTTTGGTAATTAGTCAAATCAATGGAGATTGGGAGACCCGCCACCCGAATTTGATTCCATATCGAGATCATGTCTTGAAGTTGATCCCTTATTTCGACGAGATCACTTTTGATCACATCCCAAGGGAGGAGAACAATTTGGCGGATGCTTTGGCTACTCGTCATCCATGTTTAAGGTCGGATGGGCGAATGATGCTCCGTCTATCACTATAATGAGGTTGGATGAGCTGCGTTACGCTATGAAGTAGAAGGTGAAGCGGATGAAAAACCTTGGTTCTATGACATCAAAAGGTATCTCGAGACGAAAGAATACCCTGATGATGCTTCCATCGTTGATAAGAAGGCTCTGCGCAAGTACTCGGCTAAATTCTTCCTCAATGGGGGTGTGTTGTACAAAAGGAACTATGACTCTGTTTTGCTCAGATGCGTGGATAGACACGAAGCAAATAAGATTATAGAAGAAATTCATGAAGGTTCCTTCGGGACGCATTCTAGTGGACACACCATGGCCAAGAAGATCTTGAGAAGCTATTATTGGTCCACCATGGAGAATGACTGCTACAACCATGCCAGAACATGCTACAAATGTCAAATCTACGCTGATAAGATGCATGTGCCACCTTCTTCATTGAATGTTTTGACTTCTCCATGGCCTTTCGCAATGTGGGGCATTGATATGATCGGAGAAATTAAGCCCACCGCTTCTAATGGACATCGATTCATCCTTGTTGCCATTGACTACTTTACCAAATGGGTTGAGGCAGCATCTTATGCTCGTGTCACTAGACAAGTGGTCACGCTTCATCAAGCATAATATCATTTGTCGCTATGGGGTTCCAGAAGATCATTACGATAACGGCTCGAATCTCAACAACAAAATGATGAAAGAATTGTGCGACAGTTTCAAGATAAAACATCATAACTCTTCTCCATATCGTCCAAAATGAATGGTCTTTGGGCGGCAAACAAAATATCAAGAAGATTGTACGAAGATGGTGGTCACTTACAAGGATTGGCACGAGATGTTACCATTTGCCTTGCACGCTATCGCACTTCAATCGCGTCAACGGTGCAACTCCTTTCTCCTTGGTATACGGTATGGGCGGTCCTACACAGAAGTTGAAATCCCTTCCTTAAGGATTTTAACGGATGTGCAACTCGATGAAGTGAATGGATTCAAAACAGACTTGATCAATTGAATCTCATCGACGAGAAGAGATTGTGACTATTTGTCATGGACGCTATACGAGCGTATGAAAAGGGCTTTCGACAAGAAAGTGTGTCCTCGAATTTCAAGGTGACCTTGTCTTTGAAGAATTTTGCCTCCCAATAGTACCGCGCTCGGGGCAAGTGGGCTCCAAATTATGAAGGACCGTATGTTGTGAAGAAAGTTTTCTGGAGGAGCTATGTTGCTCGCAACTATGGATGGAGAAGATTTCCTCACCCGATCAATGCGATGTAGTCAAAAATACTTAGCATAAAAGAGACCCGTTAGGTTGGTGGCCTAAGCAAAATAAGGGCATCCCGACGAACCAAGAAGTTCGGGCAAAGTTAGGGATAAATATAAAGATTGTACACCCAAGTCGAAAACACGAAAGGCGGCTTGGGCAAAAAGGTATCGGTGGATTGAAAACCGAAAGGGCGGTCCGAGCAAAAATTAGGGATTCAAGGCGAACAACTACAATGCACACTGTTTGGGTCGGTTTTTACAATAACTTGATAATCCGAGAGAGATGGTCGGTCTAATCGGAGCATTTTACATTGGCGGCTCGATATGAAGGGATGTTGAAGTTATGAAGAGCATGGCGGATTCAGGATTCGACAAAATCCATGATTTTATTGTCACCTTTTCTTTTAACTTTGATGTATAAGCAATTGCCTCTTTTCGGTTGCTTCTTGATGTAAATGCTCATTTACGGGCTAATCAATCAATAAAATTACTTTCATCAAACTGTTTTCTATTATTTTGTCTCTGTCTTATTTTCATGTTTTTTTAACTTTTGTTTGCAAAAGCGACGTCCGATATTTTTAATAAACTTATATAAAACATCGATTGCCCAACGGCGTGGCATAATTCTGAAGTTACTCGAATTTCGGTACACCACATTAACGATTGAAACAGTTGATCTCTGGCGAATTATTTGTTATGTCTCTGTTTTACATTTTCAATTATGCGAAGGGCACCATGTACATGGGCTTCGGTCAACTGACAAGGTTTCTTTCTCTCCAACAAGAGTTATCTATGGCATATGTATGCCCTCAAATGTCATCACTCTTTCGTCGTCGCGGAAGATCGCAAAGAGCTTACGACAAGATCGCATTCAAAAGCTCACTTGTGCGGAAGATGTTGTCGATTCCTCTTATGCAAGAGCTCGTAATCCAGAGCTATCAAAATCATGAACTCTACGCGACAAGATCATCATCCCAGATGAATGTTGATCTCCAAGAGTTACCTCCCCAATGATGCTAATCATTGAAAGATGTTACTTCTATTCCACAATCCCCCTATCAGGGTCCAGACTATCATCTCTTTGATGAAGACCAAATGATTGTATTCAATTCTTGGAGGGTTGATGTTCCCTCGGCAGCTCACAATTGCCTTTAGTCCTGGATGAATCATCAAAACATGCATCATTGCATCACATAGCATCCTCAAAAATGCGTAGCATTTCCATTGATATGGAGCATTACGCTAAAAATAATAATCTCAAACATGCATCTAAGCATAAGCCAGATTAAAATGTTTCTCGAGTACCTTTTGCGTCTCCGGAGAGAAGTTTTTCAATAAAAAAATCCCCAAGTGGTATTCCCAGTCAGAACTCCCTCAAGAAATTCTTCTTGTTGTTGTTATCTGCATTTTTTTGACCCCGTGTCGGTCTCCTACATCATTCAATTCAATTTACCAAGCGTCTTACTTTTTGCAAATTTTTATTTTTTGTATTCTTACCCATGTTTGCCTCTGTCGTTAGAGTGCGAGTAAGAGTTGGTGTCTAACCTTTCTTGCTTCTCAATTGTTTGAGTATCCATACTTGGTGTGTGGTAATTCATATAATTGCCACTCTTGAAGAATTACACCCCGCCATTGGCCTGAGGGATATTGTATTTCTTGCACATTTGCAAACTTTTAAAGTCCAACATGGCCTAGCAATCCTCGCTAGAGTCTCTTTTGTTTGGCCTCTTTCCCCGTGAATTCGTCTTCGATCGACAATTTTACCATTCCATATATCTTCTCCCCAGTGAGTCTGCTCCAGTCGGTCTCCTTCTTGTGTGTGTCTAATATCTTTACGACATATACTCACATGCATTCTCATTTTGATCTGCGATGCAACTTATTGAAGTATCGCGTTCCAAAGATCTATGAGTTCTTACCTTCGATCTGCGAGCAACTTATTGAAGTATGCTCGTTCCAAAGTCATCGGTTTCGTTTTGATCTGCGATGCAACTTATTGAAGTATGCACGTTCCAAAGTTCTACTGTTCTCATTTTGATCTGCGATGCAACTTATTGAAGTATCTTCCAAAGATCTATGAGTTCTTACCTTCGATCTGCGAAGCAACTTATTGAAGTATGCTCGTTCCAAAGGTCTGTCTGGTTTCGTTTTTGATCTGCGATGCAACTTATTGAAGTATGCACGTTCCAAAGTTCTACCTGTTCTCATTTTGATCTGCGATGCAACTTATTGAAGAATGCGTTCCAAAGATCTATGAGTTCTTACCTTTCGATCTGCGAGCAACTTATTGAAGTATGCTCGTTCCAAGGTGCATGCGGTTTCGTTTTGATCTGCGATGCAACTTATTGAAGTATGCGCGTTCCAAGATCTACTGTTCTCATTTTGATCTGCGATGCAACTTATTGAAGAATGCGCGTTCAAAGATCTTTGAGTTCTTACCTTTACGTCTGAAGCAGTATGCTCGTTCCAAAGGTCATCGGTTTCGTTTTGATCTGCGATGCAACTTATTGAAGTATGCGTTCCAAAGTTCTACTGTTCTCATTTTGATCTGCGATGCAACTTATTGAAGTATCTTCCAAAGATCTATGAGTTCTTACCTTCGATCTGCGAGCAACTTATTGAAGTATGCTCGTTCCAAAGGTGCATCGGTTTCGTTTTTGATCTGCGATGCAACTTATTGAAGTATGCACGTTCCAAAGTTCTACCTGTTCTCATTTTGATCTGCGATGCAACTTATTGAAGAATGCGCGTTCCAAAGATCTATGAGTTCTTACCTTTCCGATCTGCGAAGCAACTTATTGAAGTATGCTCGTTCAAAGGTCATGGTTTCGTTTTGATCTGCGATGCAACTTATTGAAGTATGCGTTCCAAAGATCTACTGTTCTCATTTTGATCTGCGATGCAACTTATTGAAGAATCGCGTTCCAAAGATCTATGAGTTCTTACCTTTCGATCTGCGAAGCAACTTATTGAAGTATGCTCGTTCCAAGGTGCATCGGTTTCGTTTTGATTTGCGATGCAACTTATTGAAGTATGCGTTCCAAAGATCTACTGTTCTCATTTTGATCTGCGATGCAACTTATTGAAGTATGCGTTCAAAGATCTACTGTTCTCATTTTGATCTGCGATGCAACTTATTGAAGAATCGCGTTCAAAGATCTATGAGTTCTTACCTTTCTGATCTGCGAAGCAACTTATTGAAGTATGCTCGTTCCAAAGGTCTGATTGGTTTTGTTTTTGATCTGCGATGCAACTTATTGAAGTATGCGCGTTCCAAAGATCTCCCTGTTTCATTTTTGATCTGCGAAGCAACTTATTGAAGTATGCTCGTTTCAAAGATCTATCAGTTTTCATTTCTAATCTGCGAAGTCGCTTATTCAAGCGCATTCGTTTCTCGATGTACCGACACTGTTCAAAAAAAATCACAAAAAAAATATAGAAAAATAAAAAAAATTGATTGAAAATCCGAAAAAAAACATAAACATTTACACTTGTTCTTCGGAGCGCAAATTTTTGGGTTCTTTGAGTATTTAATCTTCTTCTACCTTGAAAGTTCAAAAGGCTAGCGCCAATTTCACTTTCAGGTTTAAGACGATTAAATAGGGCAATATTGCACCCAAAATTTGCCCTCCTATATCGATCTTATCTGGTTTAGGCTTTGCATTTATCATGACACTCACATGCATTCATATCACTGGTTCTGTGGTTACGGAGTGGAGTTGATTCTCAAAGATTTCTCTGTTGAGCAGAAAAGGCGTGGTGTTTTCGACCAATTTGAGGATATTTGAAAGCAGCGAGGTTTAATATTGAATATTATCCGTTCGTATCTTTGGGTTTTCGGACTTGGTGTTCGATTGTTGGATTGAATAGTGCATTCTTGATTGGAGCTACAAGTGGATATCTTGAATGTCATTGCCTCTGATTCGGAGATTAATTCATCACGAGTTTGGGTTCTTTGTTTTGAGTTCATTGTTCAAGATGTAAAAGGGTGGATTATGATTATCCGATTATTGATCAACAATTCGGTTCTAGTGCATTTGGTTTGCTCGTCAACTTTGTTCGCTCTTGGCAATAGCGGGTGTATGTGAAGATATTCATCCGGAGGACTTGTTTACAAGATTTCTGACGTCAATGCCGCATGTTGAGATCTTTTCTTGTCACGTTCATCGCTCACAAGATTCAGGGCATTCTATGAAAAGACTAGTAGTTTCCTTTTGGAATTTGTTTGGTTCCGAATTTTACTCCACTATTGAAAATGGTTCGATTTGGAAACGCGGTAATAATTCCATTAATTTCAAGAGGAATCTATTGCTCAACTCTTAAGAGAATCATGAAAGCGACAAGTTGATGAGGATTGTGATCAAGAATTTCATGTTGAACTTAGAATTTCAATTCTTGTCTCAAAAGTAAAGGCTCCGATTTTCTCGAGAATGGTTAAAAATGGAAGCTTTGTGGCCGAGGAAATTCAAAAGGGTTCGAGTGTTTCCGAAGTTTAAGCCATCAAATCATCTTTGTGTTTAGAATTTAATTCTCAAGTTTCATATACTAGGGGATTCAATTT
Organism: Vicia sativa; assembly: GCA_021764765.1. NCBI lineage: Eukaryota > Viridiplantae > Streptophyta > Magnoliopsida > Fabales > Fabaceae > Vicia > Vicia sativa. The sequence continues at coordinate 92,855,545 of CM038795.1, forward strand.
CTAAAAAATTGCAACAACCATGTTACCACCGCTTGATTCAAGACTACAGATTGGAATTACGGATTGAAGTGGATTTGGATACAATTGTTAGTCAATATTCCAACATGTTTTGTTCTAACTAATTTAACTCTTGGTTCATGACAAATTTATGGGATATTTGATGCATATTGAGTTTCCGACTTTTATACACAATCAAGAATTCAAATCGATGCATTTTCTCAAATCTTGTGTTCATGAAATTCGGGAGTTCCAAAATTGCTCTAAAGTTTTTGTACAAGGACACGAGTTGAGTTACATGTTACAATTTGTCAAATCTTAACATACAAGTTTCAATTCAAAAGCCAAATTCCAAGCAAAATCATTCAATATTCAGAGATCATTCTTTCCATTCTTGTCATTCAAGGTTCAAAGTCTTGCTCGAATTCAAAATGATATTCAAAATACCCGTTTACAAAAGTAGAATCAACTTCCAAGTTCAATATTTACTTAACTTTGGTTTGTTCAAATGCTACAAGAGTTCTCAAAATTCAATGTTAATTTGAATGGATGATATTACAAAGTTCAAACCTTTGATACAACATTTTTCAAGGTTACATTACACAAGTGCAATCTATGGCCATAAGCTCAGACATACAAGTAAAGATTACATGCTATTCTTAATCCTATTTTCTAGTGGACATCTTTGTCGCTTGCCTCCCATGCTTTGCTCTATCTTCAAGACCATACTTTATTGACCAACTTTCCTTCATCACTTCTCCAAGCTTGCATCAAGACTCGTATTCATGAAACAAACGAGGAAGCGGTTAGCAAATAAACAGACAACATTAACAAGTATTCAAAACAATATTCCATCTCATCATTAGGGGGATTTATTTGGGATCAGGTTATATTAATCTTGTTTCACATTCATGTTCCAGGATAACCACCCTTTTTGCAAATCACAACCCATGTTGGTTCACAAAAAGGGGGTGTGGTTCAGAATATCATTACCACTAAAGCTGCTGCAGGTACAATGCCATGCTGTCCTGTAAATCAGAAATCAAAAATGCAAAGCAGACCAACGAGTTTTCAGAAAGTGTCTCAGCCCATTAAGTGTTTTCTAACCAACAGGTCCAATAGGAACATGATACCTAAGCCCATTTTCGTTTATCAAGGCCCTGATCCCAGAACTGACAGTTACAAACCCTAGAACAGGACACTATAAAAGCAGTAAAGACACTATAATCGAGGGCCTTTCACTTTGAAACCCTAGCAAACAACAACATTCAAAAACCCAGAATTCCAAACATCATTCGAAAAACAGCAACAGCATACAGAATACTCAAACAACATTCAAAAACCCAGAATTCCAAACATCATACGAACAGTATAGCAACCAAGAACACAAACCCAGAACAATCAGAAACAATATCAAATCATCATTTCCCAAAGAACCCCCCTTCAGAAATTCGAGATAGCCACGAGAAGAGGAAAGCGGAAAGGTATTACCGGTTTAGCGAGAGAAGAGGAGGTTGCGGACCTAACGTGTCGCCATCCTCCTCCTTTCCTCACCTCCTTTCTTTCGTTTCTGCATATCATCGCCGTTATCCTCACATTTCGCAACTTAGGGTTCCGTGTCAAGTCTGTAAACACAAAGAAAACCAAATAGTTTCAAAAACATAGCATGCAAATGATGTAAACAAAGCGAATCGGACGAGAGAGATGAGAGATCGCGGTGAGATCGCTAGTAACGTTAAGTCCGACAGTGAAGCGAATCGGAGCGTAGCTGAGAGAACGAGAATCGGGCGGCGAGATCGTGAGGCGATGAGCGAGCAGTGAGAGACTCGATTTAGCGAAATCGTGGTGAGGATCGTGAACCAGAGAGGCGACGGATCGAGAGAGCGGCGGCTAGGGTTTTTGAGTGGGGAAGATGAAGCTGAGATATATCGTGTCTTTCTGAGAGAAAGCAACTTAATTCCATTCCTCTTTTAGTTGTGTTTTATATTTAAGCTTTGAGTTTAGTTTTATTTTTTTTCTATATGTTTAAGTTTGATATAAATAGCTTCAGTAAAAATAACTTAGTCTAAAAAATAATTTCTGTTTTATTTCATTAAACCTGATTATCTTTTTATTATTATTGTATAAACTGTTTCGGTCAAACAAAATATATTAGTTCTTTTCAATGTTTTTGTTATTATCTTATTTTTATAATTTAAGTTTAACATTAATGTAAAAAATTAATTAGTTTAGTCATATTAATTTGAAATCATAATAAAAATGAGTTTAGCATAGCATTAGTTGTAGGATTGTTTGGTCTGGTTGTTTAGTCCAGGTGGTGACACTTGTCACCACCTGTGTGGCCCAGCTCAAAAATCTCGTGTAGGTACACCCATGGTAACCATCTTACAATCTCACTCACAAGCCACCAGATCTGCCAAGATCCAGATCCGACGCTCCAGAAGGGTGGACCACACTCTGTTTCCATGGAGGCACTCACACAAGATCTAGCAGCATTTTTGGGCTTGGGCTCGTTGCTACTCACACCCTCAGTTAAAGCTCCAATCGGCCCATTTCTCAACTTTTCTTTTAAAATTATTATTATGCAAGTTTTTTTTTATTATTATACAATGATGTATTAAATAATATTTTGGCATATGGTAGTCTTTTATTTGTTGAATTACCAATTAAATTGTTAATTGATTTTTCATCAAGTGGAAGAATATCTATACTAATAATTATTTAAATTCGATTTGTATTGTGTGTTAATTCATTTTCTTTTATTATCCGCTATTACATTATCCGCTTGCATGTTTATTTCACGATCGTACCTCACTCTCAAATTAATATAAAATCAACAACGCCTCCGCTCTCTTATTTTTGGTTACCCACACAAATTCTCTAAGGGTCTCATGGTTGGGGATGGGCATGGCCATCCTCACGAGGTTAATTAAGGCCCTCGTTGCCTTGATTAATCATAACCCGAAAAATAATTGGTCCATATACCAATCACCATGCACGTGGTCTCATGATTAATCAAGTCCATATACTTGGTTAACCATAACCCGAAATATCATTTCTCGTTCAACGCCGCAATTTTCAAAATAGTGTTATTGGTATTTAATTAAATTGTTAGAGGTTCGCCTAACGATTTAATTAAAAATGTAAAGTATTTGGACCATTAGAGGAAACCAATGACTCGAATACTTTATTCCATACACTTGAACATTTAAAACACTTTCAAATCAAAACAATTAATTGAACTTGTTTTCAAAAATCAATTTTCTATAAAACAAAAACATAGCGTTATGGTATTTAATTAAATTGTTAGAGGTTCCCAACGATTTAATTAATACGTAAAGTATTTGGGCCATTAGAGGGTAACCCAATGACTTGAATACTTTATTCCATAACACTTAATAAAAGTGAACTTTGTTTCACCTCACTCTTTTCATAATAAAGATTTTGGATGAGAGAAGATCGGTTGACCTCAATCACCAATCTCGAGTATCGAATCGTTAGAGGATATCCCGACGTTTTGATACTTGTCATCTACCGTTAAAAATCAATTCAACCCATTCAAATACTTTTTCGCTCATATGCGATTATCAAAAATCAAAAACACTTTTCAACTAAAATCAATACAACCAATCCAAGACATTTTCAACCCGAACTACGGAGTTTTGACTTTCCCATTGCACGAGGGAATACGTAGGCACGCGGTTTCGAAACCGTGTCAAACTCAAAATAATAACAAACAAATCCATTTTCTTTTTATTTATTCATGATTTAGAAATTAGCGATACACACACAAACACATTTTGAACTAAATGGGTCCCATCGAGTACGATGGACGTAAGAGGTGCTAATACCTTCCTCTTGCGTAACCGACTCCCGAATCCGTTCTTTTTGGTCTTGTAGACCGCCTTATCCAAGTTTTGTGGGTTTTATCTATATTTCCCCGTTCTTTCTAGAACAAATAAAATTAGGTGGCGATTTCATTGTTTCTTTTGAAAATTCATTTAAATGATTTTTTGAAAATCGAGTTGCTTCAGGATGCTTTTAAGAAGCCCTTGGGTCCTTGTATTGTAAGCCCAAGAGGAGGCTATCCCAGGGACATTGAGGGTCCTTGTATTGTGAGCCTAAGAGGAGGCTTTCCGAGGTACATCGAGGGTCCTTGTATGAAGCCCAAGAGGAGGCTATAGGGTATGGATGGCTTGGCTTTAAGAGTGATTTCACCAGGAAACCATACTCTTTGGGTTCTATCCTAGCTAAGGAGATTCTTTGTACGAAGCCCAATAGGAGGCTGTTTGAGATTTCCATATCTCTTTCTTGTATGAGGCCCGAGAAGAGGCCAACTCAACAAGAGAGTTCTTTTGTATGAAGCCCAATAGGAGGCTAACTCAACAAGGGAGTTATTTTGTACGAAGCCCAAGAGGAGGCTAACTCAACGAGAGAGTTTTTTTGTATAAAGCCCAAGAGGAGGCTATGGGGAACCTAGTTGTTATACTAGTTGTAATGACATAAATAAACATGAACAAGTATATGAACAAGTATATATGACAAAGTGTGTGTGTGCATTCATAGGAGTTTATGAAGGAAATATATAAACAAGTGTATAAAACAAGCAAATAAGCTACTGATACTTGGATATATACAAGGAGTGGGACTTACACCTTAAGTGAGGCCCACTGGAATAAGAGCATTTTCACCAAAAATAATGCTCCTCTTAATACCAGTGGAATTTGGTGTATAAACAAGTGGATAAAACTAGCGAGAGAAGCTAGTTATACTTGAATATGTACAAAAAGGTAGAATATGTACAAAGAATTGAATATGTACAAAACAAATTTGGATATGTACAAGGAATTGAATATCTACATAGGGGGTTTGGACTTACACCTTAAGGGATACCCATAATCAATTTGATTTTGAGTTCAAAAGATTTTCGAGGAAAAACCTAGTTCGGTTTGTATTTTCAAGGAATAAATCGAATCGATCATGGAAAAAGAGGTACGTAAGTCAATAAAAACATTTTTAGTATTTTGAAAAGACTTGAAGGGTAAAAGTTTATTCACATGAATGTTTGAAAAATATTAGGTTACAGAAATCAAGAAGAAACATTTTTGAAAAGCATTTTAAAACACTTAAAAAGTCCTACTTTTAACCTAATAAAAATATATCAAAAGAAAATATTTTTTTGGAATTTTTTGACATAATCATAAAATAGATGTATTAAATGACAAGTGTGCAAAAAATCATCTCAAAATGAAAATTTTGATTGGTTTTTGAAAATGTTGAAGTTTGTTAAAAAACTTGAAAAAATAAGTGATAAAAAATTAGGTTTGGTCTTGATGAGTGTTGAACTCAGGACCTGAACTTGAAAGGTGAAAAGAATAACCACTAGGCCACATGTGTGGCTTGTTATTTACACGCGTTCAGAAAATTATATGTTAAAACAAGTTGTGAATGGTTTTGAAAATAGTTGGAAAAATGGAAAAAAGATTGAAAAAGGTTTGGGGCGAAGGGGATTCGAACCCCAGACCATAGGCATGGAAAGACTTAAGGGCGCGCGCTCTACCACTGGGGTGGATATACATCCCTTCATAAATCCAGCTTTGATTAATTATGTGATAGAATTTTTGAATTTTCTGAAAAATGGCGCCATGTTCATCTTCAACCTTAAGCTTTTGATTCGTAACTTCCTTGTTTCTTGATGAAATTGAATGATATAAATATGAAACTTGCTTGATTTTCAACAAGGAATATGATGGTGGCAGTTTATTTCATTTATTTTAAGTGTAAGTTGACCGAATTCATGGAAAAACATATGAACCCTAGTTTCATCAAAGCGAAATGAAATCGTGTAGGTGCATGATTCATGGCAATTGATTGAGGGTTAATGATCAGTATAGGTGTAGAAAAAATATGGCATAAATTTTTTTGATCTGTAATGCATGAATCATAGAGTTCAAATTTTGAGAAACTTACCTCTTCAAGTAGAAATTGAATTCCCATCTAAAGTGTTTCCAGAAGTTGTTTGATGATTTGGACAACTTCCTTGGACCTTAGGGAACGTGTTGGAATGCTCAACTTGCTTGGAGATGGCCTGGAACTTGTTGCCCAACTCCAACTGTAGCTCGACCAATTTGAAGATGAAGATGATGATTCTGAGGTTACAAAAGTGTTCTAATGGTTTGGATCACCTCTATGGGATGTAAGGATGATGTTTGAATGATTGGAATGGAAAACACACGGGTGGATTTGGATTTGGGTTATTAAGGCTCAAAATGCACACTTATGGATTTTTCTTAAGGAATCTGGTTTTTGGTTGTTTTTGTGGTGGATGATTGGTTCTAAAAACTTCTTAATGATGTTTAAAGAGTGTTTAAAGTAATGAATTAGTTAGAACTTGCAAGGAGTGAAAGTTGCAAATCTCACATTTTTGAAACTTTGAAACTTGTAACTTAAGAAAGAAGTGAGAAAAAAAATTTGGAGTTGTTTTGGTGTTAATTTCAAATGATGCAAGGACCTCTATTTATAGGCCAAGATGTTTGGAGATCAAGGCAAGCAAGGATTTATGATTTTTTCAACTTGGTGCTTAAGAGATAAGAAAGGAATCTTACATTTAATGCACATGGTTAAAAATGAAAACCATGGTTAAAAATATCAAGTGTTCTTATCCTTCTCCAATTATGAACTCAATATATTTTTGGGACACCAAGGCTTCTATAAGAGAAAGAGATAGGATCCTTTGCAAAATTGCTCGAAAACTTTGTGAAAATGACATATAATGCAAGTTTTTGGACCTATAATGTCTAATTTCAAAACCCTAGCTCCACAAAATATTTTTTCATGTTCTTAGAAATTTTGGAACAAGATCTACAACTTTCAAGTTGAGAGTTTTTCTTGAATTAAAATGGATCTTGGTGAAAAATGGTCATGAAAATGATGAAAAATGTTGTAAAAAACACTTGAAAATTTTTCTATGTGTTTAGAAATTTCAAGTTTTGACTTTTTGTTGTCTTTTTTCCACATTTTTTTATTTTTGATGAACATAATGGATAATATGAAATTCTTTGATGATTGAAAAATTTGAATTCCAAAAGTTGACCAAAAAAGTCAAAGTTTGACTGATATGGACAGTTGACTTTTTGTTAGATGATTCAAATTTTCACTATTAATCAACCATGACTTTAGAGATGTTTTGAACCAAGAAATTAGATCAAGATATTTCATTGGTGATGTTTAGATCATTCCCCGAGCAATTAGGTCATGCATTAAGCAAAAAGTCAATGATGCACCTTCCTCGATCAAAACCCTAATTTGGTCAATCCAATGATTGATCTGGAGGAAATGATTTGATTTTGAAGATAAAATGTTGATGATTGATGAATATATATCACTAGAGATGAGTGGGGACTCAAACCCTAATTGATCATATCTTACACTAATGGATGATTTGATTCAAAACCCTAATTTGGCTCAAGAATCAGTCACACAAGCTATCTTATTTTGCAATTTGTAAATGATGCAATGATGCAATGATGCATATGTAGATGAAGTGAGATGGTATCTTAGGTCAAAAATTGGGGTATGACAGATGCCCCTATTTAAGTTTCTTCAACCTGAGATATGAAGATGAAAATCTTCGTCTCGATAGGTGGGAAGAGACTTAAATCAAAATACGCAAATTTTGGGCCTAAGATAGCACAAATGCGAATGATGCAAAGTGATTGTAAGATAAATTTACCAAGGAGGTACCAAAGGGTGACATAACTGGTGAAAAATATCTGTGAGGATGTCTTTATTTGTCTAAGAAAGGAGAATCCTGTTTGTTGAGAAACAAGTATATGTTTCACTGGGAAAAAAGATTCACAAAGGAAGTGATTATCTATTTCGCTTTGGGAAACAAGATTATTACCTACTGTCAACCTGGTGACAATGTTCAAGGTAAAAAAAGTTATATTACCAATTACCAGCCTGGTGATAGTTATGGTAATTTGGAATGAAGACTCATTTATCGATTATCAGCATTGTGAATGACGTGGTAAATGGTATGAGTTCTGAAGATATTACCAATTATTAGTAAAGTGATAACTATAACAAGGTAATTCTTGAGAATTTTTTTACTGCTTATTCATCCTTTTGAATAACAAACAGTAATGGAAACAAATCTCAAATGAGTTTCTACTTTCCCAATTACAATCGCGTCGAGGATCTTTTTGAGAAGATGCGGGCATTTTGATTGCAAAATATAGGTTTCTCAAAGAGAAAGACATATGTAGATTTTTTAATGAACTTTCATGATTGGACTTGTTATAAAGAACAATTGTTTTATGATAAGCTCAAAGATGAAAAGAAAATAAGCGGCTCAAATGGCGAGGCTATTGCTTATTGTTTGCAGGTAGATTTTTTTGTGAGATCTAGACCTGAATTGGTTGGAGACGAGGTTCTATCGAGGAATGAACTGGAAAGAAACAGTCAAACAAGATTATGGACCCAATGAGGAATGAACTCGATTGGGGAACTGGAGAAAGAATGTGTTCTTTCTGCTTATGGGTGACAGCCTACTGAAGAGATGACACACCCATACTTGTTTTCGGGAATGAATTCAACCTAAACAAGTGTTTTTAAAGCAAACATTGAAAAATGCAAGAATGCATTAATTATGCAAGTCTGTATGAATAATGAATTCCATAAATATCGTATGCATGTTGACGAGACTTGACAAGACAACAAAGCGGATTTGGAAAAGGAACAACATCGTAGTTCAATCAGATACTCAACAAAATCTTTAGCAAGGCGTAGATATCGCTGGTGATGAACCAGAGTTGCATGCTTTAGATTTCTCTGGGGAAAAAAAGCATTTTTTTTCACTGGTGGTGCCAAGTTTGGGGATTCTTTTTGGATAAGAATATCGTCTTTTGATAATCTCTTTCAGGGAAGAGAAAACTTCTCAACATTTGTTTATCCTTTTGAGGTCGAAACGCTCATGGAGATAACTATTGGTGTTCCTTCTATGTTCACAATTCAAAGGAAATTTTCGCTTTTATTTCAAAAAGTTTAGAATTAAATACATTTAAAACCTTTTTTTTGTTTTTGTTTCAAAAGTGATTATCACAAGTAAAAGCGTTATTTTGCAATATAAAATAAAACAAGAATTGCAAACAAGTGGGCACAAGGCTCAAATTTATTTATAGGATGGTAATCAGCTAAAGGCGTGATTCCATAGATTATTTACAAAAGTTGGAAATGGTAAATATTAGGAAAATGCTACATTGAAAGCAATAACCGCTACTCTCTCTAACAACTTTGAATTCCAACTGTGCTTGTTGCTTTAGATTTGAGAAGATTTGATCGAAGAACCGTTGATGGAAGATTCTTCAGGTTGACGAAGTACAAAATGATGCAGTTACTTTGTCAAGAATCCTTAATTTTTGCCTAGATTGCTTTTTCAGGTTTTCAATCTACTAGGATAAACTTTTTCTGTTATTGTCTCTAATTTTTGTCTGGACCGCCTTTCGGGTTTTTAGTCCACCGAGATGCTCATTTTTTCAGAAGCCACCCTTTTCGAGTTTTCAACTTACCGAACTATTCTTTTGTCTTTTTTAGACAAAGTATTTCTTGACTCCATCAGCGTTTATAGGATGCGGAAGTTTATTATCGTCCATGGTTGCAATAATCATAGCACCTCCAGAGAAGGTTCTCTTAACAACATACGGGCCTTCGTAATTAGGAGACCATTTTCCCCTAGAATCTTGTTGAAAAGACAAGATATTTTTAAGCACAAGGTTGCCTTCTTGGAATTCACGAGGTCAAACCTTTTTGTCGAAGGCTTTCTTCACCCTTCTTTGATACAACTGTCCATGACACAAAGTTGTCATACATTTTTCTTCGATTAAGTTCAATTGATCGTATCTGCTTTGACACCATTCAGCTTCAGATAACTTAACCTCCATGAGGACTCTTATTGATGGAATTTCAACTTCCACGGGGAGCACTGCTTCCATGCCATACACTAAAGAGAAAGGGGTTGTCTCTGTTGAAGTGTGCGTGATACCAATGTAAAGCAAATGGCAACATTACATGTCAGTCTTTGTAATTGAAGACCATTTTCTGGATGATCTTCTTAATGTTCTTATTGGCGGCTTCCATAACACTATTCATCTTTGGTCGGTAAGTAGAAGAGTTATGATGCTCAATCATGAATTCCTCACACAGTTCTTTCATCATTTTGTTTTTTAAGTTCGATCCATTATTTATAATGATCTTGCTTGGAACTCCATATCGAAAAATGAGGTTATTCTTGATGAACCTCACAACCACTTATCTTATAATGTTGGCATAAGATGCTACTTCGACCCATTTGGCGAAGTAATCAATGGCCACTAAGATGAAACGATGACTGTTTGAAGCTTTTGGTTCAATCATTCCAATCATGTTGATGCCCCACATGGAGAAATGCCACGGAGAGGAGAGAACGTTGAGTAGAGTCGGTGGCACATGGATCTTATCTGCGTAGATCTGGCACTTGTGACATCTTTTCACGTGTTTACAACAATCCGATTCCATTGTCATCCAATAGTAACCTGCTCTTAATATTTTCTTGGACATTCCATGCCCATTTTAATGGGTTCCAAAGGACCCTTCATGCACTTCTTGTATCAACATATCTGCTTTGTGTCTGTCCACGCATCTGAGCAAGACCATGTCGAAGTTTCTTTTGTATATCACATATCCATTCATGAAGAAATTTCCAGAAAGCCTCCTTATAGTTTTCTTATCTTTGTGTGATACCCCAAGTGGGTACTCTTGAGTTTGAAATAAGCGTTTGATGTCGTGGAACCACAGTTTATCATTGATGACTTCTTCAGTTTCAAACACATAGGAGGGTCTTTCAAGATGTCTAATGTTGATCTTAGGCATATCGATCCAATGGTTGACTTTGAACATGGAAGATAGAATGGCCAAGGTGTCTTCCATTCGATTATGATCTCGAGGAATGAGATGCAATTTGACTTTGTTGAAGAAAGTAAATAAACGTCTTGCATAATCTCGGTAGGGAATCAAACCAAGGTGATGAGTTTCGTACTTATCTTTGATTTGATCAATCATAAGGGCTGAATCTCCATATATGTCAAGGATCTTGATCCTTAAGTCAATGGCTTCTTCGATACCCGTGATACAAGCTTTGTATCCTGCAATGTTGTTAGTGCAATCAAATAGCAATCTGGAGGAAAATGGGATATGATTACCCTCGAGAGTGATGATGACTGCCCCAATTCCATTGCCAAAAACGTTAACTGCTCCATAAAAAATTAGGCCCCATCTTGATTTAGGATCAGGACCTTCTTCAGGTAACGGTTCATCACAATCTTTCATTTTTATGTACATAACATCCTCGTTAGGGAAGTAAAACTTGAGAGACTGGTATTCATTGATCGGTTGATAAGCCAAGTGATCGGTGAGGATATTCGGAGGTGACGAGAAAATATGCGCCACGTTGTTTTTGAACCTCCTTTTCTATTTTATCTGCCATGTTAGGGTGAGTCCTCCTTAGTTTTTGTTTAACTGGCAGACATTCAGGATTTTTTGGTATCCAACCCTGGCATGTCCCGGTAGGACCAAGCAAACACATTAACATATTCTTTGAGAAGATCTATCAGTTTTCTCTTGACATCGTCATCGAGTAGTGCTCTGATGCTCACTTCTTTTTTGTCTTCCTAAAAACCAAAGTTGATCGTTTCTAAAGGCTCTTCGTGAGGCTGAACGGCTCTTTCCTTATGCCTAAGTAGTCGAGAAATGTCATATGGGATCCCTTGTTCTATCTCTTATTTGGCTTTGAACACGGGAAATTCAAAGTTGGGAGAGGGCATAGAGTTATTGCATTCAATGGATTTATTGATTTTTAATCTGCACATGTGATTTATGTTCGCTTTTTAGAAAACAACGAATGCAACAGTGTATGCAGATTATTTGAAAGTGTTTTTTATTTGTTTTTTTAGGATTACCATTTCCATAAAAAAAAGGCAAAAAAACAAAAAACAAACACATAAATGTGGAAATTCAAAACGACGCTTTATTTATATTTTATATTTGAAACAAGGCCCTAAACGCAAACTCTTTTGTCTTGGGCGAGATAAAGAGAAAAACATTTAAAAGCTAGCCCTGTGAAACATCTCTCTGCCATGGGCTGGGCGAGAGTTCAAAATAAAAACGAGATGATTACTTAGAATGTTGAACAACAGTCAGAGCTTCAATAGATTTCCAATAGTTACGAACTCCTTGGTACACTATGTATTCCGACAATTTTCCCTTAGGATCATCTTCAGTGATGACGTTGACCGTTGGTCGAGCAGGATTTGAAGGCTCTGGTTTGTTAACCTTGTCCTTTGTACTACTGAGGCGATCTTCCTCTGCTTATTTGACAGGCCGAGGAGTGTAAAATGAGGTACATGTGTATTCGGGCCACATGTATATTGGGCTTTTAGGGTGTCATTCCCAATCTTCTGGATGAAGAGACTCGTTGTCAGAGACACTTTCCAAGTCATTTTTAGAACCATCTTCCCAATCGTCTCCAAAAATTGCATTTTTCTGGGAATAAACAAATTCAGGTTCAACAACCTCGACAAGTGTATTAAAGCAAAGATCTTCAGTCGTGATCTCAAATGGATGATGAGATTGAGAGGGCATGTAGGCATCTTCTGGGTGACTGAGATATTCAAGAGGATCTTCCCATCCAGTTGGTTGAATGTTTTTTATTGATATTCTTGAACTCTCAGGAGTGGTATATTTTACCATGAAGTCAAATTTTCCACGTGGCTTTCCCAAGGTATCCCAAACCTCAGGTGGGATAGGTGGAATTTTTTCTTTATCATCTTGCTGGAAGATGCCTTCGAATTTCTTTGAAGGAGGATAGAACGGTGTATACGGTTCTTCCTGAGATATGTATCCAGAGTCTTTGAGATAAGTCTTCCATTCTTCAGAACCAGAGAGATTTTCTTCAGTGCGTTCTTTAATAAGGACATTGACCTCTTGAGGGACAGGGTTAAAGAAACCTCTGCCATGGAATACTTCTTTGATTGGACGAAGAGTTTCATCCTTCTCAGTGGTATTTGAGAGTACTGGTGTAAATTTGAGTCCCGTTTTAGTTTTTTTGTTGACAAGAATCACAACTTATCCCCAAACGGAGACAATATCATCTTTCACTATCTGCGCTGCTTCTTTGTAAAAGGAGATAAATGATCTATTTTTCTTGATAGATTTGTCTTCTAAAGAGAGGACTTGGAACTGCGTTCCCTCCACATCCTCAGCAGTGATGAAAGAGAAAGTGGATAAGTGGCTTACCAACAAGGCTTGCTCCCCACTTATGGTTACCAACTTTCCATTTGTTACAAACTTCAATTTTTGGTGGAGCGTAGATGTTACTTCTCCAACTTCATGAATCCATGGTTGACCTAACAAACAGTTGTACGCGGCTTGAACGTCCGTAATATGGAAGGTGACTTGAAAACTATGTGGACCAATTGTCATCGGAAGACGATTTCTCCAATAACAGATTTTCTTGATCCATCAAAAGCTTTGACTACCACACCATTGAATTTCATAGGTTTTCCCTTGTAAGTCAAACAAGCAAGAGTCGTTTTTGGCATTACGTTTAAGGAAGAGCTAGTGTCCACTAGCACATTGGACAAAGAGTCGGATTGATAGTTATAGAGATATACAGAGCAAAATTATGATCCCTACCCTCCTCAGGGAGTTATTCATCACAGAAGCTCAGATTATTGCAAGCCGTTATGTTGGCTACTATTCCACCAAATTGATCGGTAGTCACATCGTGATCTACGAAGGCTTAATCCAAAACTCTCACCAGGGCCTCTCGATGAGCTTCATAATTTAAGAGAAAATAGAGTATTGATATTTTGGAAGGAGTTTGCATCAGTTGATCCACAACCTTGTACTCAATCTTCTTGATTAGCCTTAGAATTTCATTGAAGTCAGGATTGATACTAGTTTCATTGGACAGACCAATGTTTAAGTCTAAATTACCAACAAGAATTCATACACGATTCACAACGGGTACATCAACAGGACTTTGCCTAGTCACAGGAGCGATAGGCTGCTTTGGTGGCAACAGGGTGTGCACACGCCCACTCCTAGTTACTCGACTTACTTCGGCGATGTTAACTATAGATGAAAGAGTAGGTATAGGGACTTCCTTCCCATTTTCCATCATTGTTGAATTGTATTGGTAGGGAACCGCTTTGTTAGAATTCATAAAGAACAAGTCCAGGTAGACAAATGATCAAAGGAGAAACAGGAACCCTTGTTTTGTCATATGTGACTTCTACGCGCTCAGGTATGTTGAAATAAGGAATTATGACGTTAACTTCAGGAGTTACCGAGTTGATATTTGAGACTAAATGCTCATGCGGATAACATCCTATCATATTCACTTTATTCTCATTCCTATTTTTGAGGATTCGAATGTGACCATTATCCATTAGTCGCTGAAGACCTGCTTTCATAATAGAACACCCATGAGAATCTCTAGAATAAATCCTACAAGATCCTAGTTGTGTCGAGAAAAACCACCCATTACACAAAAAGTGGCATGCATCTGTACTAGATCTGCTCTTACCAAGTTTATGTCGAAGACTTGATATTGGCCAGGACATCTATACACAATGTTCACAGCGTACCCTCCACGATTAGGCAGCGGACAATAGAATGCACACACATGTGTGCAAGCCAGAAGACACGCATGATGCGCATCTAAATCCATCATAAAACCTGCATGAGAGGAGAATGCTAACAATGCAAACAATAGAATGCACACACATGTGTGCAAGAAAGATACATATCATACGTATCATGTGACACCCCAAATTAATTCAATTTTTAAATAATTATAAATTTAATTATTAATTTAATTAAAGGTTTAATCATTGGCATTTTTGAATTAATAGATTTAATTGATGAATTAAATAATGGAAGTGTTGGGGGTGTAAAGTTGAATTGTAGGGTGTATGAAGTAAAAGGCTCTACTTAATTCTAATTAATTTATTTCTATTATTTGGAAAATAAAAATTAATAAATAAAGGAATAAAAGGAAAAAGTGAGAGGAGGAATTAGGATTTGCATTCTACGTGAGATTGAATAACAGAAGATAAAAGAGGAGAAAAAGCCAAACGCCGAGAATTCGAATATTCATCGCGAGGTAAGGGGGGATTGATCTGATTATTATGCCTTATAGGTTTTGATGATCAATAGAATAATTCAATCCGTTAGGAATCTCGAATTATGATTCTAGGTTGTGCCCTACCATTATAATCCGACGTAAAACCATGATTGGGATTCTTATAAACGATTAATTTATGTAAGATGAATATAGGCTAATTAGAAAACTTGATCCTGTGGTTAATTGGAAGTAAAAATGCAGTAATTAATTCTGTTATGATGTATTATATGGTTTGGTGATGAATGGAAATAATGGGAATTCGTAACAGTGAAGAAAAACTGAGTTTTTGATGAAAACAACAGTATGGGTCGACACATAGCCTTATGTATCGATGCAAGCAGAACAAAATTTGAAAACCAGAAGCGTTGGAAAGCTATGCATCGACTCATAGAGCCATGCATCGACTCATAGGCCAAAAAACAAAGCCATGCATCGACTCATAGGCCAAAAAACAAAGCCATGCATCGACACATACGTGTTATGCATCGATGCATACTGAACAATCTTTGAAAAATGCAGAATTTTAAAGTTATGCATCGATGCATACGAATTATGAGTCGACACATGTTGTTTATGAATTGATGCATAGGCTTATGCATCGATGCATACTGTGCTGAGATAGAACTTGAATTTTCATAAAAACGATTTCGGTCATATCTTTGCGACCGTAACTCCGATTTAGGCATAGTTGGTATCGTTGGAAAGCTTAGAATGAGTAATATCTAAATAAAATATTTTCAACACCAATAATTGAGATCTAGAAGAATTATTTTGGCTTTCATAATAAGAACTCGTTGTGAATTTGTGAATCATTTGTTGAGTATATATGCAGTATGTTAATTCCTTGGATTGTAATTAACTTTAGATGCTCATGATTGTTGTTATCATATGCTGTTATGGTTATTGATTATAATTGGAATAATGTTGTGTGATTCTATTCCATGTTTGAATAGTTGCATGCTTCTGATGTGCATGCATGAACATTTTGGTAATGGTTCATTCCCATTGTGCGAAATTGAACTTGCAGGGTCAATAACCGTACCCAATGGATAGTGGTGGTGAGGCTAGATTCTTGACCCAGTGGTGTATGGGCGAATCATTAATTGATGCTGTTTTCTGAAGTGTAAGCGGAACAGGGTGTGGACTTGGTTCACGTTTGGTACCACATGCATTTGAGTTTGCATTGCATATGTGATTATAACATGTTAGGATGGTTTCCAGTGTTATAATTGCATTGATTGTTGTTGTATGCATAATGATCTGTGTGAAATGTATTTATGAATTGTATTCTAGTGCTGTAAATAAGGGTGGAATAGTGAATTGATTGTTTTATCGTTTTAAAGAAACGTATAATGCATTTTAATCTTGATGAAATCTCACCCTTACTTTAATGATTTCAGATTGAAGTGAATAGCTTCTCGGGAATCGGTGAGGACAGCTTATAGAGCTGTGCTACGTAGTTAGTCCGCGTGTCAGTGTCATGCTCTGGTAGTTGTAACACTGGGGAACGATCGTTTAGAATTTTTATGGATTTAAAACTGGTTCTTTTGGTTTATGTTTTGGAATTGTGACGCCCTTGATGCTATGTTTAAAACTCTGATTAAATTATATAAATCGCGAGTAAATTAGAAGGGGTGTTACAATAGTGGTATCAGAGCATAGTCGGTCGTGTCTTAGAGTCTTTATCCCTTCCGTATGCGACTAGTGCAAGGTAACACTGTCAATACTTGTGTGCTGATGTGATTGTTTTGTAGTGTTACAGAACAATGGCCGTAAGAGGTAACAGAAGAGACGATGCTGCTATTGTTGAAGCCTTGGGAATGTCAGCTGGTGTGCTTGGAGGGAATCAGCTGGGAGGAGGTATTGGTGCTGATAGACAGTTGGGAAACTTTCAGAGGAACAATCCTCCATTGTTCAAAGGCACTCATGATTCCGAAGGTGCTTTGAGATGGTTGAAGGAGATTGAGAGGATCTTCAGAGTAATTGACTGTGCGGAAGAGCTGAAGGTGAGGTATGGTACTCACATGTTGGCAGAGGAAGCTGATGACTGGTGGGTTGCTACCAGGACTGAAATGGAGCAAGATGGTATTGCATTGACTTGGGCTGTATTCAGGAGTGCTTTTCTGAGGAGATATTTTCCTGAAGACATTCGGGGCAAGAAGGAGATTGAGTTTCTGGAGCTCAAGCAGGGCAACAAGTCTGTGAGTGAGTATGCTTCGAAGTTTACTGAGTTGGCGAAGTACTATGCTCATTATACTAATGATGCAGATGGAGAATTTTCCAAATGTATCAAGTTTGAGAATGGTCTTCGTGATGAGATCAAACAGGGTATCAGGTATCAGCGCATCAGGAGGTTTTCTGATTTAGTAGACTGTAGTAGGATTCTAGAAGAGGATCTTTCTAGTACTAAGATGAATGCTCAAGGACATGCTGATCGTAAAGGAAAGAAACAGATGGATCATGGGAAACCTTATGATAAGAATAACCAGAGATCCGGTGGTTGGAAGAAGCCTAGTGGGGGAGATTCTGGTTCTTCTATTAAGTGCTACAAGTGTGGTGAAATGGGGCATCGAGCTAATGAATGTAAGAATGATGCGAAGAAGTGCAGCAACTGTGGAAGATTTGGTCATGTAGCTACTGAATGTAGAGCCAGACAGGTAACTTGTTACAACTGTGGCGAAGAGGGTCATACTCGTCCGCAGTGTACTAAGCCAAATAAAGAACAAGCTGGTGGGAAGGTGTTCGCTTTGTCAGGACCAGAGACTAAGCCAGATGATCGGTTGATTAAAGGTACATGTTTTATTAATGGCATACCTTTAATTGCGATTATTGATACTGGAGCGACACATTCTTTTATTGCTTTGGATTGTGCTAAAAGATTGAACTTGGATATTTCTAATATGGATGAAAGTATGGTTATTGGCACTCTTGTGTCGGGTTCAATGACTACTTCATATGTTTGTAGGAATTGTCCTATTGTAATTTTTGGTAGAGGTTTCGATATGGATTTAGTGTGCCTACCGTTAGAACAACTTGACATCATCCTTGGAATGAACTGGTTGGAATTCAACCAGGTTCATATCAACTGTTTTGAGAAGACGATTATTTTTCCTGAAGAAGCTAGAGTTGAAGATGTGACTATGTCAGTTAAGCAGATGAATTCAGCTGTTAAAGATGGTGATGTGGTGTTTATGTTGTATTCTTCGACGAAGGTGAAAGGAAAAGCTAAGAGTGATGAATTACCTGTGGTGAATGAATTTCCCGAAGTGTTTCCGGAAGATGTTAGTGAATTTCCACCTGAGAGAGAAGTGGAGTTTGCTATAGATTTGATTCCTGGAACTAGTCCAGTGTCGATGGCGCCTTATCGCATGTCGGCATCTGAATTGTCCGAATTAAAGAAGCAGTTAGAGGAATTGCTTGAGAAGAAGTTTATTTGGCCTAGTGTTTCGTGTAACACCCGTTTTATTTAATATTATATTATATTAATATTTTTGAGTTACCGTTTGACGATTGTTTTGACGACGAGAATATTTATATTAATCGATATATCTATTAATATATTTGGCGACGTTTCGTTCGGTCTGGTTTTTATTCCGTCCGGTTCGGTAAAATATTATTCGGACTGATATTTAATTCCCCGGAATTATTTTAATTAATTGAATTAATAATATTATTGGATATTATTAGTGTGTTAATTTATATGAATGGATAGGGGTGTGAGTAGCAATTTCCTAGGATTGGGTTTACACCCTTGGCTAGTATGAAAACAACATATAAACCATTTTTCCCCTTTTCTTTCCATTTCCAACACCAAGCCAAACTTAGAAACTTGAGAAAAAGAGGGTTTTGAGAAGAAGAACAAGAACAAGAACAAGAACAAGAGAAAGCATGAGGTTGGGTTTTGTTGGAGCATCTTGAAATCAACCAAGCTAGAGGTAAGGGGTTTGATTTCCTTTCCATATAGTTAGGGTTTGATATATATATTTGGATTTAGGAAAAATTAATAGGTTGATTCTTGAGTTTTGGTTGAGTGATTGTTGAAATGATTTAGAAAGTTTTAATTAGGAGTATGGATTGTGGGTGTTTTGGTGCTATCTTGTATAAATTAGAAGTATTAAAAATGGAAGTTACAAAATGAAGGAAACTGTGAAAACTATAAACCAGTAAAAAACACTGTGCAGAATGATGAAGAAATGGAATGAGGAAGTAGAAGCTGGGAGGCGACCACCTCACATGGAGGGGCGGCCGTCCCAGCCTCCCTGGCGGGCGCCTCAAGCCCTTAGCATCATGGGACGTTCGTCCCTTTCCTCCTGAGAATGGTGGATTGAAATAGTTTTCTGCAATTTGTCTGTTTATTGCATAATTGTGTTTTTCTGCATAATTTATGCAGTTTGGTTATGTTACTTTCTATTTCATTAAATCCTTATACTACTAGTTAGTATTAATAAAATATAACTAGGACATAAGTTAGCCGATTAAATTTGGAACCCGATTATGTTCCAATTTTCCGATTTCGGTAATTTCGGCGACGGAGCAAGTTGCTCCGAATTCAACGAAAATTGACGTGCTAGTTAAGTTTGACGTGTAGAACTTAGTGGTGAGGTTAGTTTTTCGAAATTATGAGTTTTTACGAAACGATCCGAAATAGGCCAATTTACGGTTAAATTGAATTGGATTGCGTTTTAGTCGATTTAAGACACGTATGGAAAATCCGATTGCGATGTTGACGATTATGATTAATGCCGGTTATTAGGAATGACTTTCGCGACGATTATAGGTAATTGACTATTTTTCCATATTTGAAATTTAGTGAATAAATTGATAATGATGTGGTGTGATTAAACATGATGTTTGCGACGATGTATTTATTAATGAATACTTGATGATATGTGATGCAATGATATATGTCTTTGTACATGATGATGTGATGATTATCTTGATGTTGTCAATAAATGTTTCCAATTTGTGAATGCATGATTTTTGATGATGATGAATTATTGGTGATGTTTTGCATAATGCAAATATGATGCGATGATATATTTATCTTGATGTGGATAAATTATGGCGATGTGGGCTTTATGCCAATTTTGATGTTTTTGTGTTGTGTTATTTTATTGTCGAGTCACATACATTGCATTAGTGACGAGGGATTTTATGCCAAGCGACGATGCTTCTATGCCAAGCGACGATGGGCTTTATGCCAAGTGTTCCTAATTATGGACAAAGCGACGGGTACCACATGCATAACATAGTCGTGTCTCATGGAGTCGGTTATGTTTATGTTTGAGTTGTTTGGCGTTGGGTTTTAATTGATGGATGATGTTGAATTGCGATGATATATGATGCTTTGTTTGGTGATGATCTTTATGATGAACATGAAATGAATATGAATTGATGATTTCATGATATTTATGCGATGAATATAAATGATGAGTTTTGCGATGATTTAACCTTGATGAAATGCTTAATGCAAATATGATGTGATAATGTTTGTGATGATGGGATTTAGCCAATTTGTGATGGTTTTATTTATGTTGCTTATGTTATTAGCATTGTTTGATGTTGTTGTTTGATGTTGTCATTTATGATTGTCGTGTTGATTAGTGACATATTGACTTGTGATGATTTCGTGGTAACGAACATTTATGTGTTGTTGTGATGATTTATGCCGATGAGGTTATGGCGATAAAGTGTAGATTATACGCATTAGAATGACGATTGGAGTAAGTGAGTTTTGGTTATGTGTTGGAATGCATTTTTTAATCTATATCTTTTATAATTCGAAACTATATATATATATATATATATATATATATATATATATATATATATATATATATATATATATATATATGTTATCATGCCTTTAATTATATGTTTTGGAGTATCTCACCCTTTACTTGTTTCGCCGTTACCTTTATATTGGTAACGTGCAGGTTATGAAGACGGAGTTTATAGCTGCTTTTAGTCGAGTCGGTGTCGCTCTGATACGTAGCACTCGGGGGGAATAATTATGTTGTCTTGTTGTTGTTCTTTTGTTGTTTTTCCTTTTGTGAATAAGAATCATACTTTATGAAAATATGATTGGTTAAGGAAGTTTAATAAAGAAGATGTTTTGATTTTTATGAATCAATTTATGTTTTCCGACGATGCTATGTATCCGAGATTTATACTTTAACGGCAAACTGTTTAAAGTGATTTGGTTTTGAAGGTGTGATGCCTCAGTATTGAATTTATGAAATTTTAATTTACTCTGATTTTCGCATATAAAACCTTGGGTAATGTTGGGGTGTTACATTTCGCCGTGGGGTGCTCCTGTGTTGTTGGTTAAAAAGAAAGAAGGTTCAATGAGACTGTGTGTTGATTACAGGCAGTTGAACAAAGTTACGATCAAGAATCGGTATCCATTGCCGAGGATTGATGATTTGATGGATCAGTTAGTTGGAGCTTGTGTATTCAGCAAGATTGATTTGAGGTATGGGTATCATCAGATTTGTGTGAAGACGGAAGATATTCAGAAAACTGCATTTAGAACGAGGTATGGACATTATGAGTATTCTGTTAGGCCGTTTGGAGTTACTAATGCACCTGGTGTTTTCATGGAGTATATGAACAGAATATTTCATCCGTATTTTGATAAATTTGTGGTGGAATTTATTGATGATATTCTGATCTATTCAAAGAATGATGAAGAGCATGCAGGACATCTTAGAATTGTGTTGGAACTGTTGAAAGAAAAGAAGTTGTATGCGAAGTTGTCTAAGTGTGAATTCTGGTTAAGTGAAGTAAGCTTTCTTGGTCATGTGATTTCCAAGAACGGTATTGTTGTTGATCCTACGAAGGTAGGAGCGGTATCTCAGTGGGAAGCACCGAAGAATGCTTCTGAAATCCATAGTTTTCTTGGTCTTGCAGGTTACTACAGGAAGTTCATTGAAGGATTTTCGAAGTTAGTTTTGCCGTTGACTAAGTTGACAAGAAAGGGTCAGGTGTTTGTTTGGGATTATTACTGTGAGAAAGGATTCCAAGAGTTGAAGAAGAGGTTGACTAGTGCTCCGATTCTGATTTTGCCGAATCCGGCGGAATCTTTTGTTGTGTATTATTGTGATGCGTCATTGATGGGATTAGGTGGTGTTTTGATGCAAGATAAGCAGGTTGTGGCTTATGCTTCAAGACAATTGAAGGTTCATGAAAGGAATTATCCGACTCATGATTTAGAATTGGCAACAGTAGTATTTGTTTTGAAATTATGGAGGTATTACTTGTATGGTTCTAGATTTGAGGTATTCAGTGATCATAAGAGTCTGAAATATCTTTTCGATCAGAAAGAGTTGAATATGACGCAGAGAAGATGGCTAGAATTTTTGAAAGATTATGATTTTGGTTTGAATTACAATCCCGGTAAGGCAAACGTTGTTGCAGGTGCATTGAGTAGGAAGTCCTTGCATATGTCTATGTTGATGGTTCCTGAACTGGAGTTGGTTGAGCAGTTCAGATGCATTGAGTAGGAAGTCCTTGCATATGTCTATGTCTATGTTGATAGTGTTAAATTGGGTATGTTGAAATTGACTAGTGGTATTCTTGAGGAAATTCGAACTGGGCAGAAATCTGATGTTGTTTTGGTGGATAAGTTGACATTGATCAACCAAGGTCAAGGAGGTGAATTCTGAATTGACGAGAACGGTGTTATGAGATTTGGTGACAGAGTTTGTGTTCCGGATATTGCAGAACTTCGGAAGAGTATTTTGGAAGAAGGACATCGTAGTGGATTGAGTATTCATCCCGGTGCTACTAAGATGTATCATGACTTGAAAAAGTTATTTTGGTGGCCTGGAATGAAAAATGAAATTGCTGAGTTTGTTTATGCTTGTTTGGTTTGTCAGAAGTTGAAGATTGAACATCAGAAACCGTCAGGATTGATTGAACCGTTGTTTGTTTCGGAATGGAAATGGGATGACATTTCTATGGATTTTGTATTTGGTTTGCCTAGGACAGCGAAGAATTGTGATTCTATTTGGGTTATTGTTGATCGGTTGACGAAATCGGCCCACTTTATTCCAATAAGAATGGATTATCTGATGGAAAGATTGGCAGAGTTGTATGTTGAGAAGATCATAAGTTTGCATGGTATTCCCTCTAGTATTGTGTCGGATAGAGATATGAGGTTCACGTCTAAGTTTTGGACGGGGCTGCAAGAAGCTTTGGGTACTAAGTTACGATTGAGTTCTGCTTATCATCCGCAGACAGATGGTCAGACGGAGAGAACGATTCAGTCGTTAGAGGATTTGTTAAGAGCTTGTGTGTTGGAAAAGGGTGGAGCTTGGGATATCTATCTACCGTTGATTGAGTTTACCTACAACAATAGTTTTCATTCGAGTATTGGTATGGCTCCGTTTGAGGCATTGTATGGTAGGAGGTGTCAGACACCGTTGTGTTGGTACGAATATGGAGAAAGTGTTGTGATTGGACAAGAGATTGTCCAACAGACTTCAGAAAAGATCAAGATGACTCAGGAGAAAATGAGAGCTTCTCAGAGTCGACAGAAGAGTTATCATGATAAGAGGATTGATAGTTCATAGAGATATACAGAGCAAAATTATGATCCCTACCCTCCTCAGGGAGTTCTTCATCACAGAAGCTCAGATTATTGCAAGCCGTTATGTTGGCTACTATTCCACCAAATTGATCGGTAGTCACATCGTGATCTACGAAGGCTTAATCCAAAACTCTCACCAGGGCCTCTCGATGAGCTTCATAATTTAAGAGAAAATAGAGTATTGATATTTTGGAAGGAGTTTGCATCAGTTGATCCACAACCTTGTACTCAATCTTCTTGATTAGCCTTAGAATTTCATCGAAGTCAGGATTGATACTAGTCTAATTGGACAGCCCAATGTTTAAGTCTAAATTACCAACAAGAATTCCTACAGGATTCACAATGGGTACATCAACAGGACTTTGCCTAGTCACATGAGCGATAGGCTGCTTTGGTGGCAACAGGGTGTGCACACGCCTACTCCTAGTTACTCGACTTACTTCGGCGATGTTAACTATAGATGAAAGAGTAGGTATGGGGACTTCCTTCCCATTTTCCATCATTGTTGAATTGTATTGGTAGGGAACCGCTTTGTTAGAATTCATAAAGAATAAGTCCAGGAAGACAAATGATCAAAGGAGAAACAGGAACCCTTGTTTTGTCATATGTGACTTCTACGCGCTCAGGTATGTTGAAATAAGGAATGATGGCATTAACTTCAGTGGTTATCGAGTTGATATTTGAGACTAAATGCTCATGCGGATAACATCCTATCATACTCACTTTATTCTCATTCCTATTTCTGAGGATTCGAATGTCACCATTATCCATTAGTCGCTGAAGACCTGATTTCACAGTAGAACACCCATGAGAATCTCTAGAATAAATCCTACAATATCCTAGTTGTGTCGAGAAAAACCACCCATTACACAGAAAGTGGCATCCATCTGTACTAGATCTGCTCTTACCAAGTTTATGTCGAAGACTTGATATTGGCCAGGACATCTAAACACAATGTTCATAGCGTGCCCTCCATGATTAGGCAACGGACAATAGAATGCACACACATGTGTGCAATCCAGAAGACATGCATGATGCGCATCTAAATCCATCATAAAACCTGCATGAAAGGAGAATGCTAACAATGCAAACAATAGAATGCACACACATGTGTGCAAGAAAGATACATATCATACGTATCTTGTGACACCCCAAATTAATTCAATTATTAAATAATTAGAAATTTAATTATTAATTTAATTAAAGGTTTAATTATTTGCATTTTTGAATTAATAGATTTAATTGATTAATTAAATAATGGAAGTGTTGGGGGTGTAAAGTTGAATTGTAGGGTGTATGGAGTAAAAGGCTCTACTTAATTCTAATTAATTTATTTCTATTATTTGGAAAATAAAAAGGAATAAATAAAGGAATAAAAGGAAAAATGAGAGGAGGAATTAGGATTTGCATTCTACGTGAGATTGGAGAACAGAAGAGAAAAGAGGAGAAAAAGCCAAACGCCGAGAATTCGAAGATTCATCGCGAGGTAAGGGGGGATTGATCTGATTATTATGCCTTATAGGTTTTGATGATCAATAGAATAATTCAATCCGTTAGGAATCTCGTATTATGATTCTAGGTTGTGCCCTACCGTTATAATCCGACGTAAAACCATGATTGAGATTGTTATAAACGATTAATTTATGTAAGATGAGTATAGGCTAATTAGAAAACTTGATCCTGTGGTTAATTGGAAGTAAAAACGCAGTAATTAATTCTATTATGATGTATTATAAGGTTTGGTGATGAATGGAAATAATGGGAATTCGTAACAGTGAAGAAAAACCGAGTTTTTGATGAAAAACAATAGTATGGGTCGACACATAGCCTTATGTATCAATGGAAGCAGAAGAAAATTTGAAAACCAGAAGCGTTGGAAAGCTATGCATCGACTCATAGAGCCATGCATCGACTCATAGGCCAAAAAACAAAGTCATGCATCGACACATACGTGTTATGCATCGATGCATACTGAATAATTTTTGAAAAATGCAGAATTTTAAAGTTATGCATTGATGCATACGTATTATGAGTCGACACATGCTGTTTATGCATTGATGCATAGGCTTATGCATCGATGCATACTGTGCTAAGACAGAACTTAAATTTTCTAAAAATGATTTCGGTCATATCTTTGCGACCGTAACTCCGATTTAGGCATAGTTGGTATTGTTGGAAAGCTTAGAACGAGTACTATCTAATAAAAAATATTTTCAACACCAATAATTGAGATCTAGAAGAATTATTTTGGCTTCCATAATAAGAACTCGTTGTGAATTTGTGAATCATTTGTTGAGTATATGTGCAGTATGTTAATTCCTTGGATTGTAATTAACTTTAGATGCTCATGATTGTTGTTATCATATGTTGTTATGGTTATTGATTATAATTGGAATAATGTTGTGTGATTCTATTCCATGTTTGAATAGTTGCATGCTTCTGATGTGCATGCATGAGCATTTTGGTAATGGTTCATTCCCATTGTGCGAAATTGAACTTGCAGGGCCAATAACCGTACCCAATGGATAGTGGTGGTGAGGCTAGATTCTTGACCCAGTGGTGTATGGTCGAATCATTAATTGATGTTGTTTTCCGAAGTGTAAGCGGAACAGGGTGTGGACTTGGTTCACGTTTGGTACCACATGCATTTGAGTCTGCATTGCATATGTGATTATAACATGTTAGGATGGTTTCTAGTGTTATAATTGCATTGATTGTTGTTGTATGCATAATGATCTGTGTGAATTGTATTTGTGAATTGTATTCTAATGTTGTTAATAAGGGTGAAATAATGAATTGATTATTTTATTATTTTAAAGAAACGTATAATGCATTTTAATCTTGATGAAATCTTATAGAGCTGTGCTACGTAGTTAGTCCGTGTGTCAGTGTCATGCTCTGGTAGTTGTAACACTGGGGAACGATCGTTTGGAATTTTTATGGATTTAAAACTGGTTTTTTGGTTTATGTTTTGGAATAGTTATGATTTGAATTATTCCGGAATCTTATGTTATTTCCGCTGTAAAAACATAATTCCTTGGTTTTGCTTTATTTAATAAGTTCTTCAGTAAAGCATGATCACTGTTTGTTATTTTAGAATTCTTAAAATTGTGACGCCCTTGATGTTATGTTGAAAGCTCTGATTAAATTATATAAATCGCGGGTAAATTAGAAGGGGTGTTACATATCACGAACCAAAACACCTGCACGAAAGGAGAACGCTAACAATGCAAACAATAGAATGCACACACATGTGTGCAAGCCAAGAGATACACATCATGCACATCTAAATCAATCATATAATCTGCATGAAAGGAGAACGCTAACAATGCAGACAATAGAATGGACACACATGTGTGCAAGCAAAGAGACATGCATCATGCGCATCTAAATCACAAATACAAAGCTCAAGGTACCTCGCACATGAAATAAAGTGTCAGAATTAACAAAACAAGTACTAGAAAGAAGATACCAAATGCAAAACCGATTGAATATATGATAATAAACTAGTATAAGCATGTAAGAAGTGAAATAAAATCACAAAAATCGGCTTGGGAAAGCACTTTTCCAAAATCGGAGCGACAAGTTAACTTCTCAAAATCGATTAAAAATCGCATGGTTGCTTGCAAAAACGTCAACGAATTCAAAAATATGATCGGTTTTAATTAATTCCGAGTGGAAGCGACGTTTTTCGGACCTTAAAGAAATGGGGAAGCAACTACGTTTTAGGCACGTTGCACTTAAAATTTGGTTCTGAAACCCTCAAAAACGGTTTTAGAATGTGCCAAAACATTAGGAACATATATCGTTACCTTGAACCTTTGAGGAAAAGTGAGTTCCGATGAACAAAATTGCCAAAAAAGACTTACGGAACACCAAAATCCATGTACCGAATTAACTTCCAATTCACTTTTGTTTTGATTTTAAAATGAGAAATGAATCGGAATTCAATTCATGTACATGTATTTAACAACTCAAAACAAAATAAAATGCAAAGGAATGCACAAATTCGAATGAAATTAGAATCAAAAGAATGTAAAAATGCATGCTTAGACATATATTAAATGTACATTCATGAATGCAAATGCAACATTTATGGATGAAATGAGGATGCATGACATACAAAGTGCAAGTAGAATTAACACTCAACCTACATCATATCTAAACATAGTGCAAAATGAAAATTAAAGTCAATTTGAATTAACATTCATCATATTCTTAGACCTTAACTAAATGAACAAGAATGTATTATTATTACATGAAATTGCACATGAAAGGGAGACTCCGACACACTTTAACATCACAAAAATCAAGTATCGACACATGAACTTCATTCAATTATTCATTATGCTTGTAAATCAATGCATGAGCATACTAATCATAACCTAAATGCAAGTCTAAATGCATTATGTATAATGTAAATGCTACCTACAAGTCAAAATGCACCTAAAACTACATTTTGACATAATTATGTTCACTAATTAAGCCTTAATTCACATGAACTCAAACTAATTAACCAACCTAAATGAAATCTAATGCATGAGCATGTGATATGTAATGTAATTGATCAATTAAAGAGGCTTAGATGTAAATAAAATAGATCACACAAGTGTATGCATGCTTTATGTTCAAATTTCCTTCACACCGACACAAAACATTCACAAATTGGATTCAATTCAATCAATTTCGGATCAACAATTCAAGAATCAGAATCAACACAATAAATGCTATTAATTCCAATAATCAATTTCAAGAAAAGTCGAAATCAGAAAATAAATTAAAATAAGTGCTTATTTGAATAAGTACTTACTTGATCTTGAAGAATCAAGTTGAATTGTTGAAGAAAATACCAAAATCAAGCTTCAATTGATGGTAATAAGAGAATCAGTGAAGAAAATTGGAGGAAGAAAAGGCTTGATCCCGGGGTACAACACTTGTTCAGAAAGGGTTTCTCCACACGATTTTATCTCATTGTTCTTCATGTTGAAATCTTCATGCTTCTTACATAAAGATTGAAGCTTCACCTTCTTCACTAACGCATCATTATCGTAGCACCATGTCAGTATATCTCACGCAACCTCCGTTGTCGTCGAATCAACGATTTTCTCAAATACATTCACATCCACACACCGATGGATGTAAACAACGCCTTTTGGTCCTTCTTCCTCGTACCTCTCTAAGCGGTTCCCCGTTTCTTTGTTGCATTCGCTGCAATCGAAACATAACCTTCAGTGACAAGATCAAGCACATATTGAGAACCTAACAACACACTCATTTGAATCATCCACTGATTTCAATTCTTTCCATCAAACACTAGAAGTTTAGTATTTAAACTCCTTCTGCCACTCATGTTCGTTTTTATGCACTAAAACTCAAACAAACCACATATCTCACCAAACACTCGTATTTCCCGACCTCGAAAAATCAAGAAATACAATCATGTTACAATTTTGACCATTAATTCAACACGGATTCGAGAACAACGAAATCAATTATACACACCTTAAGTACACTTGTATTTCCCTGTGAATCTAATCGGGGTTCTAGATACCAATTATTAGTGCAAAAATGTTAAAGATCAACGTAAAAATGTGTGTGTGTGTGTGTGTGTGTGTGTGAGAGAGAGAGAGAGAGAGAGAGAGAGCTGACGACAACAACTAATTTATTGAGGAAGAAATTATATATTAAAATCTTACAAACTTTCTTGTTAAAACCTTAGTTACAAAACTAATTATATACACAAAATAAACTATCATATAGGCCCTAAAAAAAGATTATGTTAAATTGTTAAATTAACAAATAAATTAGAATCCCATAAACCAAACATTCTTCTGAATATGAATTATTTCTAACAATATTCATAAACTCACATTTTATCTTTGCTATGTTGAAAGTTTATGGAAAAAGAGATGAATATGTCAATTTAAATTATACTTAGAATAAAATAAATTGTTGTGCAAATTAGTTTTCAATCTTCACTTTTTCTTGGGCAATATGAATCTTCTCATCTTTCACTAAATTGAATATTCTAGTATTATTTGATGATGTTTTTAGGGTGTATTTTTTAGGCTTATTAGAATTTCTTTTTAGTTGACTTTCTATTGTTTCTTCTTAGGATCATAAACAAAAGAAAAATTTATTAGAATATTCGTAAATGTTTTGGTTCAATTTGGTTTTTTAAAAAGGATTATGCTAACATGTCTCATAAGAATACATATTAAGTATATTATTATAGAAAAAAATTTAAATATAATTAAATATAATAAATTATATTTAAAATTTTAAAATATTAAATACACGCGTTCTAAATAAATATTTATGCGAAAAGTTCTTTAACATGTGTCCTTAGGACACATATTAGTTTTTTTCTTTAAAAGTAAACAAAATTTTAATGTTGTTCTAGCAGTTTTCTTGAAAAAAAAATCCACATAAAATATTATTCGGTATTGTATGATTTTCCATCTTAAAAAAAATTAATTTCTAAAAATCAACTTAGTTTTAAAATTAGACACCGAAGACTTTAGATATTTGTGGGTTCTAATAAAAAGAAACACTGATATAAAATAGAAGAAAAACTCGTAAAAAAAATAAGGATACCATGAAAAGAGAACGGGTTAGAGTTCCACTCAAAGATCAGCAAAAACAACAATCAATTTCCACCCAAGCAATAAGAACTCATTAAGAGGAGATCCATGACACACAAACTGCTATTAGCCGAGATGTCTGATAGAATTCTCGAATTATAGGTAAAAAAAATACACGAGTTCTCTCACATATCTATCAATATACCATTTTCAAATTAAAATAAAACTTGGGACTTTTACGTACTTTGGAAGTCATCAATTTATCTATGACTATAATATCATTCTAAAATTTCTAAATTGACCTGACTAAAACATGTCAAACCATAAGACATCCTCCCCTAAGCCTATAAAGCCCGCCAGGTGTTCATTTAATTATTGACACGTGTAGTTTTCAATTGCACAGAAGAATCCATTATATGAAGCCAAACCCACATTATTTCAGTGCCAAACGACCAACGAAAGACACTGTTTGAGTGGTTGTTTGTTCAATAGTACATGCATGGTCTAATCCAGTGTATATAAAAAGTGGTTATTAGATACCATGACAATTGAATCTCTTAAAATAAAATTTATTTAATTTATTTATTAAAAAATTATTTAATTCATTTATTAAATAAAAAATAAATTAATGAATTGATCTAATTTATCTACCACATTTTAGTAATTCAATTGATTATTTTTTAGATTAAATAAATAAAAAATCGAAAAATTGATCATCCACCATATTAATCTTTTTTTTTAAAAAAATTATTTCTTTTCGAAATAAAAAATTGAATTTTTTTAAAATACTGAAACATTTTTTTAAAAACCTAAAAAAATTATTTATTTTTTTCGAAAAAAAACTGATTTTTTTTTTAAAACTATAATTTTTTTTAAAACTAAAAACAAAATTTTTTTCCGAAAAATAAATTAAAATTTTACTTTTTTTGAAAAAAAAAACTATTTTTTTTTAAAATACTGAAACTTCTTTTTTTTTTTAATATTCCTTTTATAATTTATTTTTAAAAAAACTGAAAAATTTATTTTATTTTTCCAGAAAAAAACTGAATATTTTTTTTTAAAACTGTTTTTTTTTCAAAATTAAAAATATTTCTTTTCCAAAAAAAATTGGAAATTTATTTTTTTGAAAAAAAATACTGATTTTTTTTTTAAAGAAACTTGTATTTTTTTAAAAAAAAATTATTTTAAAAAACTTTTTATTTATTTTAAAACTGAAATATTTTTTCCGAAAAAAATGGAAATTTATTTTTTTGAAAAAAAATTGATTTTTTTTTAAAAATTATTGAAACTTTTTTTAAAAAAAAATTATTTGAAAAACTGAAAAAAAATTCCAAAAAAAAAACTGAAAAATTAATTTTTTTTAAAAAATACTATTTTATTTATTTTTTAAAACTGATTCTTTTCTTTTTATAAATTGAAAAAAAAAATACTCTCAAATAAAAAGTTGGAAACTTTTTCTATTTAAAAAAAAAAAAGTGAAAGTAAATTATTTTTTCGAAATTGATTTTTCTCGAAAAACAGGCAAAATTCTTTTCTTTTTTTAAAAAACAAATAATAAATGAAAAAACAAATATGTTTTTTTAGATGGATGAATATTATTTTTAAATATGTTGTGAATGAATGGATTGGATGAATTCTATTTTTAAATGAATGAATTTGATTAAATATATTTAAAGAAGTTTTAATGAATTAATAAATTATTTTGATCCTTTCATTAACAATTTAATCCATACTCATCCAATCTATTCATTTTACCATTCTTAATAATAGGTGAAAACATGTCGATATAACTTGTTTTGTACAAATTCAAGGTGACACACTGAAATGGACATAATTCAATATAGTTTGTATCTAAGAATTGTTAACTATCTTACCTTGAGTAGTATATCAATCTATATCTATATGTTTTGGTTGAAATGTCTCTCCATGAAGGTCTTCGGTTTATTGTTATATGGTCAAAGGAAGCTCGTTGTCAACCTAAATATCTTAGTCACTTGTTTAGCTTTACATACAACATGGGTATACTATACTAATAGTAAAAATATAAATGACAATATTTAGACTTCAAAAATAACTATGAAACAAGTTTCAAGGATTTTAGACCCAACAATATTTAATCTATTTATTCTAAATTCAAAGATGTTACGATGGCAACCTTAACCACATGTCATTTTAGTACCAATGTTAAACCACATTTCATCTTAGTAGCAATTCTAATTACAAACTCTAATTGTATTTTTATTTATTTGTTCATATATTAAAATAAATAATAACAATAATTTAATATCCAACAACCACTATTATAAATAATAATAATAATAATATGATATCCAATTTTTAATTAATAATAATATGATATCCAATTTCTAATCAAATAATAATAATTTAATATCCAACTACCACTATTTTAAATAATAATAATAACATTAATAATAATAATATAACATTCAATTACCACTTTTAAAAACCTCCAAATAAAAATTATTATTAATCAAATTTCCTAAAATTTTAAAATCTAGAAATCTAGCCTAAATTATACATTAAGATGAGTATTATCTCATTTATTTTTTATAGAAATTGGCATTTTTGTTAATATAATAAAATAGTTACATACTTCTATTTAAATAATATATTTATTTTACTCAAATTTATCATATCATATTAAGATATTAGTTTATAATATATTTTAATATTAAAAAAATAAAAATTTATTTTTTATAAACTTTTATAAGTAATAATAATAATAATAATAATAATAATAATAATAATAATATAAATTTTAAAAAAATCGTTTAATAAAATTGAACAAAGGGTCCATTTAAAAAACTTCTTACAATAATAGGAAATAATTATCTTTTAATTGTTTATATTAATAGTTTTGTATGATATTACCTACACTAGTGTTGAATAACATATACTTAATCAACTTCACATATCATATAAATTGACATTTTTATGAATATAATAAAATAGTTGCATGCTTCTATTTAAATAATATATTTATTTTATTCAAATTTATCATATTATATATTAAGATATTAGTTTGTAATATATTTTAATATTAAAAAAGAAAAATTAATAATAATGTATAAAATAGTGATGCTAAAAATTAATTAATAAGTTAAAACTAATTGAACTTATGATAATGAATAGTAAGTATGGTGAAAAGTAAAAGAGAAAAGTAGAAAAAATATCATAAAAATAATAATGTAAAAATGCTAATAAATGAATAAATATAAAAATATATTACTAAATATTTGAACTTTTTTTTAAAATTTGTGTAACGGTTATTGTTTAATTATGATCACTCACCTATTTATTGTGTTGATATAACTTTTAATTAATTATTATTTTTATTATTTGTTATTGTTAAATTCATATTCATAATTACCATCTATATAAATATGTGATAATGATTTATAATTATTTTTTGTAAAATAAATCTTTGGTGGTGCTCTTCTATTTTATATAATAATTCATGTTTCTTTTTACATACATGTCTGCGCTCGGTTTGTGAGCCATAAATCTCAAATAAATTTTGTTTAAAAAACTCTCAAATAAATATGTCATTAATTTTTATAACTTCTAGGTCAGTAAACATTTTTTAAAGTACTTTCATAACTCTTATTACCGTTATATATTATAAGCTCATAAACTAATTTTTCATTCTTTAAAGTACTTTACTATAAACTAATTTTACATTCTTTAAAGTACTTTATTTTTTTTTATTAGAGGAGGGCCTAAGCCTGAAAGAAAAAACAACTACTTTAAACCATCAAGAAAAGGAATAACCCCACTAACATTAACATTTAACAACGGCCTCAAAAACTGAGGAGCTTCTTTATAGCAAATAAATTGTCTATCCTTGCATCCCTGATTAGCCAAGCAATCCGCACGCGTTACGAGGAATATGCGAAATAATGACCACGTCAAAACTAGAAATGACCTTCAAAGTTTTTCTGAGAATAGAAACACATTCCACCACCCCCACTTTACCATCATTAATGGCTTTGGCCACCAACATAGCGTCTACGTTAAGTTCCGCTTGATTATACCCAAGCTTAATAACTGCAGATCCTCTAACACTCCCCAAAACTCAACCAGAATAGCACTACTGGCCCCTGTGAATTTGGAGAAATCTCAATTCCACTCACCATTATAATCCCTAATAATACCACCACATCCAGCAATGTTATTGCTTTTGCTAGCTCCATCAGTGTTTAATTTTATCATACTCCTAATAAGCGGTATCCAACCTATAAAATTCTTTCCACTAGTATCATCTCTTGCAGTTCTATACAAATTCACAACTTGCTTATAATCTTCTCCTTGTTTCAAAATATGCCCAATGGGATCCGGCGACCTCATATAATCCTCTTGATGCTCTTCTAAATTGCGCCACGACCAAAGTGCATGACACGCTATAATCCAAGTATCACTTCAATTCGGATGACACATACCATTATAATTAATATTTAACTTGATCCAATCTCCAACATCCATTCTGAAGAAGTCAGCAAGGATGTCACTAGGAACCAAACTTTTCCAAACCTGCAAGCAACTTAGACAGTCTCTCATGGCATGAACGGTACCTTGGATTTCATCAATACAGGACCTAGGCAGTTTGTTGGTCATCATCGGATATAGCGGAATCGCCTCGATGACTCTTATTACCGTTATATATTATAAAATCTTAAACTACTTTTTCCATTTTATAAATTAATAGTCACTTTAATTAATTAAAACTAAAATCTAACTAAATAATTATAATTAAGAATTAAGTTATATATTAAGATGAATATTTTCTAATTTAAGTTTTCATGTAAATTTGACATTTTAATAAATATAATAAAATAGTTACATGTTTCTATTTATATAATATATTTATTTTACTCAAATCTATCATATCATATAGTAATATATTATTTTGGAATATTTTTTAATATAAAAAAATAATAATTTATTTTTTTAAAACTTTTATACATAATAATAATTATAATATAAAATTTAAAAAATAAATAAATTTTATAATTATATTTAATAAAAATGAACAAAGTTGGAACATACACAATTGAGATAAGGAGAATCAATGGTGAAAAGTGTGATTGGAGAAGATGAAGTTTAGAGAGAAAATAGAGAATTGATATATATATATATATATATATATAGAGTGAGTGAGAGAGAGAGAGAGAGAGAGTAATTGAGGAGAAAATTGTATGTATTATTTCACAATGGCATTACTAATATTACAAGAGAAAGTCACTATTTATAATGTGTCAATCATAACACAAGACACAAAATAAAACTAAAACAAACACACAAAACTGCCACATGAAGCAAACCAGAAAAACAGAATTTCGTGGGAGAAATCGGTTTCCTCTTCAAAAACCATAAATTCTACTTTAGTGCAGAACTGCTTATTCAGATAAGCTCTTTTTCCAAAACAGCTTCTGAAACTCTCGAATTGCACTTGGCTTATACACTACATTCAACACACCACCTTAAGTCAAGTGCTCCACATTCCTCAAGCTCAATTTCTTCACAAACCTCTTGAACACTTCGTTTGTTACCTCCTTCATCAACAAATCCGCAAGTTGTTCTTCGCTTCGACAATGAGCTAGCTTCAGTTGTCCTTCACACACCAGATTCCTCAAGTAATGAAACTTTATCTCTATATGTTTGCTCCTTCCATGTGCTATAGGATTCCTTGCAAGGTTGATAGCCGAGAGATTGTCAACAAAGAGTATGACAGCTTTTACCTCAATGATGTTCAACTCCTTAAGTAGATTCATTAGTCGCATGACTTGACATGCACACATCGACGCTTCGATATACTCGGCCTCACAAGAAGAGAGTACCAACATGGGTTCCTTTTTAGAGCTCCAAGAGATTGGAGCTCCTCCGAACATAAAGACATAACCAGCCGTAGACTTTCGATCATCTTTATCTCCGCACCCATTGGAATCTGTGTAACCGAGTAACTCGCACATGCTGCCCACATCAGCCGTGGGAAAGAGAATTCTGCAGCCAAGAGTACCTTTGATGTAACGAAGGATCCTCTTGACCGCTGCCAAATGAGACACATTTGGTCTCTCCATGAATCTACTCACAATTTCGACACTAAATGCCATATTCGGTCGCGTATTGCACAAGTAACGTAATGATCCAATTAACCTTCTATATTGAGTTGGATTAACGTCATCCTCATTCTTGGACATCTGCAAACTTGGTTCCATTGGTGAATTGGAAGTATTACAATGTTCCATATCACACCTCTTCAATATTTCATGAGCATACTTTCTTTGATGCATGAGTAGTCCAAACTTTGACTTGTGAAACTCTATGCCAACGAAGTATGTCATGATACCAAGATCACTCATCTCAAATTCTTCCATAAGCTCACCTTTGAACTTGGAAATAAACTCCTCATTTTTGCCCATAATCAAAAGATCGTCCACATATAAGCAAAGTATAATCACACCTTTGCTTGCATCTGACTTCACATAAACACCATGTTCGGATACACACTTCTTGAAGCCAACTTCAATAAGAAAAGTATCTATGTGTTTGTTCTAAGCTCTAGGTTCTTATTTCAAACCATAGAGTGCTTTCCTCAACTTGTAGACTCTTCCCTCTTGGTTATTTATCAGAAAACCGGGGGGCTGCTCTACATAGACTTCCTCCTCAAGTGGACCATTCAAAAATGTGAATTTCACATCCATTTGGTACATCCGACAATTTTTACTATTGGCGATACCAACAACCAACCGTATAGTCTCCAATCTAGCTACGGGAGTAAATACCTCATCATAGTCTATGAATTCTCGCTGCAAAAATCTCTTTGCCACTAGTCGAGCCTTATGCTTGACAATTTCTCCTTTAGGATTTGCCTTCACCTTATAGACATACTTTACTTTGATTGCCTTTTTTCTTTCCAATAAATCAACCAGCTCCCAAGTACTAATTTTCTCAATCAATTCCAGTTCTTCTTTCATCGCACACACCCACTTTGTATTGCTCAATTCCTCTTCTATACTCACCGGTTCGAATTTGGCCATAAGTGCAAAGTGAATGCGATCACCATCATTATTGATATCATTACCTTGGAACACTTCACAATCTTGGAGCCGTTGAGGTAGACCTCTGCGCCTTGTCGGTCTTCTACTGGATTCGCCATTGCCATCTTCAATCGGAATCAGAATAACTTCTGCATTCTGTTGTTGTTACTGATTTTCTTCATTTTTTGGTGGAAACCGGTTTCCATCATCAGGGGAACCGATTTCTGCATCCAGAAATCCAATTCCAGATCCTTCAGATTGTAGATTTCACGAGGGAAATCGGTTTCCTTATATTGAGAAACTGGTTTCTGCTGCTGTCTTCAGAAAAATTCTACTGTCAAACAACCTCAGTTCATCCACCACCACATCTCGACTAATTATAATTTTCTTGCTACTCACATCAAACAGTTTTAGCCTCCAATAGGGTGATATCCGACAAGTAACATTACCTCTCCTTTATCATCCAACTTCTTTCGAAGTTGACCCGGAATGTGTCGAAATGCAATCGAACCGAAAACTCTCAAATGTATTGAATTCGGTTTATGGCCAGACCATACATCTTCCGGCGTAACTTTGTCAAGCTTCTTAGTAGGACACATATTTAACAAATAGGCTGCTGTAGAAACCGCTTCTTCCCTTTAAACATGCTACGAACCATGTTCATAATTGAGCGATTTCTCCTTTCGGCAATTCCATTCTATTGAGGCGTATAAGGTGGAACAACCTCATGCACTATACCCTCATCATCACAATAATTCCCAAATTCACTTGAGGTATATTCACCTCTGTCATACCCCAATTTTTGACCTAATATACCACCTTACATTTGCATCATTGTATCACTAACAGTTCAATACAGCATTAATCGGGTATAGCATTCACACAGGTCAAATTTAGGGTTTCATCAGATTTTCATCTGATTCAAGAGGCAACCAATTAGGATTTGAGTTTTACTCACTTCATTTGACCTATCTTGATCAAAACATCAACCTTCAATCCTCAGATACCCAATTTTTCTCATTGATCAATCGAGGATCGACCAATTAGGGTTTTGGTCGAGCATGAGTATTCTCTGACTTTTTGAACAATGAATGACTTTTTTGGCTAGAGATTGGTCATTATATCTTAGATACAACATCTTGACCTAATTTCTGGAATCAAAACATCCCAGAAGTTCACAGACTTCATCAGTCAATTTCAGAAACATCTGATAAAAATTCATCTGCACAGAAAAGTCAAACTTTGACTTTTGGTCAAATTTTTCAAAACAAAACTTTTCCATCATCAAAATACTTCAAAGGATCCATCATGATCATAAAAAATCAAAGAATTTGGAAAAGTCAACAAAAAGTCAAAAGTTCCAACACTTAGAAAAATTTCTAAGTGTTAAAATTTTGTATTTTTTCCAAACCTCATGGCAATTTTTCACATAGTTCCACTTTGATTTGGAAAAAACTCAAAACATGAAAGTTGTAGCTCTTGAAACAAGATTTCCAAAATTTCCAAGAACTCTCAAATCCATGGAGTCTAGCTATACTTTTGAAATTGAAACATAAGGCTCCATGAACATGATTTTCAAAGGTCAAAACTTCAAATTATAGGTCATTTTTTATTTCTTCATCAAGAAGCAATGCCACCTTGCCAAAATTGAAGATTAGAGCTGATAAATATCAGCTAGAAGTAATAATTGAAGGATTGGATCAAGTTGGAAAAATTACACATGGTTAAAAGAGGAAGCTTCCTTTTTCCTTTTGTAAAAATCTTTCTTGCCCTTTAAGGCATCTTTGAATTACAAAGCCTTGTACTTGTGCCTAATTGTTCAGAACTTTTGACCTATAAATAGAGGTCTTTCTTGCCATTCAAACCACACCAAAGCAATGCAAGTTCATGCTTTCCTTCCACTTTCTCCAATTTCTTGAATTATAGTTCAAAGTGAGGATAACTTGCAATTTTGAAATTTAGTGAAAACTATGATAAACTTTGGTGTCAAACACATTTCATAATCAATATCAAACTTGTCTAAAACATAAAATCAACATGAACTAAGCTAGAAACCAGAAATTACATGCCATGGTCATCATGTTTGCAAAACTGCCATAACTTTCGAATTCCATCCTTGTCTTGATTAACTTGTGTTCCAAGCATCCAAACATCATCCATGAACATCATATGAATGATCCAGACCCTTAACAACTAACTGTAACAACTTTAACATAGAAATCGAGCTTCCATTTTCAGTTGATGCAGGTGGACTTGGCTGGAGAGTTCCAGGGTGATTCGAAGCAAGCAGGGTGATCATACACCTTCCCTAACATCCGTTGAAGCTCAAACAATCACAAAATCCGTTCTAGAAACACTTCAACACCATCTTCGATCTCAACTTGAACAGGTGAGAACTCAAACTTCAATCTCATGATTCCTTGCATTTAAATGGAAAAACTCTTGGCCATTTGTTTTCTGCACCTATCACGATCCTTAACCCTCAAACAATTTGAAAAATCATCAACTACACATCATTTCAATTAGAAATCACAGTTCTAGGGTTCTTCGTGATTTCCATAAATTCAATCGTGTCCCAGCGGTTGCCTGCACGCTCGTAGTACTCTCTGCCACGTAACCACCCCAATGGTCATGGGTTCAAACCTCCCATGGACCATTTTTTTCAAAACTTTCATATTTTCTTCATTTTTCTTACAAACTTCAACATTTTTTTTAACCAATCAAAACTCCTCATTTTGAGGTGATTTTTTGTACACTTGTCAATAAATGTATCTATTTTATGATAGTGTAAAAATTTTCAGAAAAAACTTTCATCTGATTATATTTTAATCGAGCCGAAAACGACACTTTGAACACTTTTCAAAACCACTTTAAAAGGTGAATTTTTCAAACTTTCGACTTCCGATTCTTTTCAAAACTTCTTATAAATGAACCTCACATTTCAAAACACTTTCAAATAACATTTTTCAAAACTTTTTTCATCAAAACTTACATATTTTACCATGATCGATCCGATTTAAACGATAAAACCGATTTCGTTTTCTCTCGAATTTCTTAATCGATCATGGGCCTCCCTCACGGTGTAAGTCCCATAACATTATTTTATGTACATAATATTTCTTTGTACATATCAAACTTTCTTCAAATACATACAAATTTTTATCTGTACATAATACAGATATTTTTCATACTCAAGTACAGACAAACCTCGATCGTTTGTTTTCACTTCACTTGTGTATACACAAAAAACAACATTCTTTATGTACATACATATCTTTCCTTGTACATATCAAATTCTTTTTATACTCATACAAATCTTTGTCTGTACATAATACAGATACTTTTCACAGATAAACTTCGATCGTTCGTTTCTGTTTTGTCTGTATATATACGACTGAATACCATTGGTATTGAAAGGAGCATTATTCCCTGTGAAACTGCTTTCAAACCAATGGGCCACCCTTATGGTGTAAGTCCCAAACCTCTTATGTACATTCACATCCTCCTGTACATAAACACTCGTTCGTGTACATATTTGCTTCCTTGTACACAATTCAACTTGTAAATAATCAAGTTACGCTCGTTTTAAACGTTCGTTTCACAGACACTTGTTTATATTTACTTCATAAACTCTTGTAAAATAAAACATCATGCATCTGTTTATATTTCCTTCATAAACTCCTGTGAATACATATCACACACACACTTGTTTATACAACTGTCTAGTTATAACATAACAACTAGTCTAACCAATAGGTTCCCCACAGTTATAGCCTCCGCTTGGGCTTTATACAAGATAACTCTCCCCACAGAGTTAGCCTCCTCTTAGGCTTCATATAAGAAAACTCATTCATCTGAGTTTAGCCTCCGCTTAGGCTTCATATAAGACACACTCCCCTGTTGAGTCAGCCTCCTCTTGGGCTTCGTTCAAAAGAACTCCTCATTGAGTTTAGCCTTCTCTTGGGCATCATACAATGAAAGAGACAGGAAATCTCTTAACAGCCTCCTATTGGGCTTCCAATACAAAGAATCACCCGCGTTAGGATAGAACCCAGAGAGTATAATTTCCTGGTGAAATTGCTCTTATTTCCAAAAGGATGGTTTCCCGGTGAAATCCCTTTTAAAGACAAAGCCAGCCATACCCTATAGTTTCCTCTTGAGCTTCATACAAGGACCCTCGATGACCCTCGGAATGCCTCCTCTTGGGCTAACAATACAAGGACCCATGGGCTTCTTAAAAGCATCTATCTAATCCAAATCAATTTCTCCTAGAGATTCAGACGTCTATCATCTCTATGGAAGAAGTATCTCATCTATCACATCACATACAATCAAAAACTTTTCAAACTCTTTTCAAACAAAAACATCTCTTAATTGTAAGTGGTAACGCTTGTATACTCACGCAAAACACCCAATGCTTACAATTAAAAGATTCAATCATTTTTCAAACGTCTTTCTTAAACATGTAAGTGGTAACGCTTGTACACTCAAGCAAAACACCTATAACTTACGATGAAAGATTTCAATCAATCCCTTCAAAAATGTATGTGATGAAATAGATTAGATACATTTTTCATTAAGATGACATTTGTCTGTCTCTTACTAACATCCCGTTGCTTTCCACTAGCATAAGTGGGAACTACGATTGCTCTAACTTTCTCAACATCCTTTTGAGAATACGTAGGCACAAGGTCTCATCCTTGGCGAGCAAATTTCTTTCTCCCTCAGACCAAACAAACCATAGATCCCTTTAGATCCGAGCTACAAATGCTCTGATTCCCACTAGGGGATATGTATGCAGAAGATCCACAGATCTTTGCGAGCACAATAATAACAAAATCTAGGATCCTTCATAATCTATCCTTCTTAAAATCCCAAAGGAGAAACTTTCCCAATCATAGAAATAGCAATTAAAAAACACACAAACATATCAAACATATTCATATATAAAGCTATGGATAACCATATATATTTAGGGTGCTCCATATATTCCCTTTATATAACAAACCCCCTTACTCAGAATCTCCCCAATGCGTTACGTCTAGTTTGCGCTAGTCGTTACGCATATCAAAATCAATTGAGGGTATTAACAGCTTTCCCCTTTTTCATAATCATTAAATCATCTTTCTTGTGTTGAAAATA
This sequence comes from Vicia sativa, assembly GCA_021764765.1. Classification (NCBI taxonomy): domain Eukaryota; kingdom Viridiplantae; phylum Streptophyta; class Magnoliopsida; order Fabales; family Fabaceae; genus Vicia; species Vicia sativa. Next base: position 92,898,142 of record CM038795.1, read on the forward strand.
ATAAAGCTTGATGCTCGCGGCATCTTTATAAACAAATCAAAAGAGTAAATCGTTTCGAGCCAGAGGATCTGAATTCATATTCGAATCCTCTAGCACGTCACCTTTTAACGCGAACAGAAAAAATGGTGACTCTGCTGGGGAGTACGCTGAAACTTTGATTTTTTTTTTAAAAAAAAAATGTGACTCTGCTCAAGAGCACCAAGCTTCTTTTTTTTTTTCAAAAAGAAAAGAAAGGGGATAAGCTTTCATATTATGCATATGTCTGTTTTTCTTTATTGTGTGTTTTTGAGATTTCATCTGATGGAAAGAAATCCTAACCCGGATTTAAGAAACATTTTTAAGATCTAGGTGGGGGTATTAATACGTGAGAAGTCTCAATACTTACGAAGTTAATATCTCTCTCTCGGTGGAGGTTGTCTTGGAGGTATTTGTGTTTAGCAAGTATTTGCGAAGACATGGTGCTTTCAAGGGAACTTGCGAAGTTGAGTTGGCTGTAGAACACATAACCCATCCTGGCCATTTAGGATGTAGTGCAGAGATTATTCGGGCGTAAGCCTAGAGTAATTGTCATGCGAGACTACGATCAGGCGAGTTTCTCTTGAAAAATATTATTGGACCATCGAGTATTCAACAAATCCGATAATATTTCAAAGAGGAGTGTTGAGCCTGTATTATCAGTAGAACCCGTTTCACAGATGAATAAGCCCTTAGAACTTAACCACGTTGATTCTTATCGTTGGCCTCATGCTCGTGACTTCGAACGCTTGACCGTGTGTATAACTACTAATCATGTTTGCCGCATTCATGCATTCATCCATTCAAAAAAAAAACTTCATTTCTCTTCCCATTTCCAAAGAATTTAGAGATTTTTCTTTGTAAAATATTTTAGGTTAGAGTGATGGACGTCAGAGGAAGATTCACCAAGAGATACAGTTTTAGAATTCCTGATGTAGGAAAGTTAAAAGAGTTAGCATCCTTGGTAGAAGATCCCTCGGATTTCAGAAAACGCTATGGAACTCTTTTAACTCTTCTGAACACTAACGTTGATGAAGGACTTCTCAAAACTTTCGTTCAGTTCTACGATCCAGTCTATCGCTGTTTCACTTTCCCTGATTATCAGTTGATGCCTACTTTGGAAGAGTACGTGCATATCCTAGGCATCTCAGTATCGGACAAAGTGCCTTTCAATGGTTTGGAAGCCATTCCTAAATCACCAGTCATTGCAACAATGACTCACTTAAAGAAATCTGAGATAGACAAAAACCTAACTACCAGAGGAAAACTCTTAGGACTAACTTCAAAGTTCCTAATGGAGAAGGCTCTCAAATTCTCTGCAGCTGGTAGTATGGTAGCCTTTGAAGCTATTTTAGCTTTACTCCTCTATGGATTGGTGTTGTTTCCCAACGTCCCAAATTTCGTTGACGTCAACGCCATAAGGATCTTTCTGATTGGAAATCCCGTTCCCACTCTGCTTGGTGACACGTACATCTCTATTCATCATAGAAATCGTCAAGGAGACGGAACTATCGTGTGTTGTGTACCTCTATTTTTCAAATGGACTGTCTCACACTTGCCTAAATCTCCTATCTTCCGCGAAAACAAAGACGAGTGGCATTGGTCTCGAAGACTCATGTCTCTTACAAACGACGATATCCATTGGTATACCTTGGCAGACAATGAGATGGAAATCATTGAGAGCTGTGGAGAATTTGCCAACGTACCTCTCATCGGTACAAAAGGAGGAATCAACTACAACCCATTCCTGGAGAGACGTCAACTCGGATACGCAAACTCTAGTAAACCTCTTGGTTTTACAGTAGAGAGTTATTTCTATCACGAAGGAGAAGATTCCCAAGGATTAAAAACCAGGATGATCAGAGCTTGGCATCATATCCGAAGGAAAGAAAAAGGTAAGGCAAAGAATTGTGTAGCCATGGAAATCTACACTTCTTGGGTAAAGAAAAGAGCGAAGGAATTTCGAATGCGTTATGCTTATGAGGAACCCATGTTCTCAACCGCTTCCAAATTAACAATTTTTCCCGTCGAAACTATGGGAGAATACCAAGAAGCTTTGGCCAAAATAAGGTTTGAAAAAGAGGCTTTGGAAAACAAGCTCCTTAAGACTAATCTTGAGAATGAAAAGCTCAAGAAGCAAGTCAAAGATCATGAAAAGACGCTTTATTTCCAAGATGAATGGCTCATGGAGAAGGATGAGAAGATTCTTCAGAAAGATAACGCAATCCAGAGATACGTAAAAGAAAGGAAAAGAAAGCTTGAGGAAATGACAACCAGCGATCCTGCTCCCGACAAGTGGAAGAAAGTCATTAGCAAGCTAAAAGCCGAGAAAGCTGAACTGAAAGCTCACTATGGGAAGGAAATCCTGAAGTTGAAGCTACATCAAACCTTTGGATCTTCATCCGACGAAGACATTTAATTAGTTCAATTTAGTTTGTAATCTTATCATTTATTTTATCATTTGTGTGAGCAATGCTCCAAAAAATAATATTGTTGTAATCTTCTTTCAATAATCAACAAATGTGTGTTTTCCATCCAAATATTTGCCAGATATATCTCTTTTAGCATAAATTCTTTGGAAATCTTTCTTTACAATCATAATCATGCATCATACTTTGCATTAAAGTCTATTGTCTAGAGTCTGATCTTTGAACAGTTTGAAAAGATAGGAAAAGATCGCCAAGCTGTCGCGTCTTAGAGTTTCTCGACCGCGTCCACAACCAACTCGAACATACGATACAAGATCAAAAAGAAGAAAAGTAATGGAAGGATTTGAACAAGAGAATGTTGAACTTCGTAGTACAGTAACAACACTACAAGAAGAAGTGGAGAGACTCACATCTTTGGTCAACTCATTGGCCACAGCGCAAAGTCAACAAGCAGCATCGAGCAGTCAAAACCAAGCAGCGATCTCAGAAGACACTACTACTCCAGTTTCAGCTGTCGCAGTCAGTAGTTCACCTTTCAGTATGCCAGAAGGCTATCCATGGGGCATGCCTTTCAACTTTGGCATCGGATTTCGCCAACCGACTTCTCAAGTACAAACAACCTCGCTTGAAATACCTACTTTGCAGCAAAACTCTACATTTACTCCGCAGCATGGAGTAACTCTTCCACAAGTAACAATGCCGGTTTCTCAACCAATTATGACGAACTCAGCTTCCGTAGTGCACGCTACCATAGACGAAGAAGTTCACCATACTCCAGGCAATAACACGAATTCCCGTGGCTCGATGGAGAATCTCCAAGAACAACTCCTCAAAATACAGCTTGAGATAAAAATGATTCGAGGAAAAGAACTGTTTGGGAAAAACGCCCACGATCTTTGCTTAGTTCCTCGCGTAAGGATACCTGCAAAATTCAAAGTCCCTGACTTTGAAAAGTACAAAGGAAACTCCTGTCCACAAAGTCATCTCACGATGTATGCCAGGAAAATGTCCACATACAACGAAGATCACCAGTTGTTAATCCATTACTTCCAAGACAGTCTTACCGGTGCCGCACTGGAGTGGTACATGGGATTGGACAGCGCAAGTATCCAAACATTCAATGACTTAGGTGAAGCCTTTGTACCGCAATATAAGTTCAACTTGGATATGGCTCCCGATAGGGATCAACTCTGCTCCATGTCTCAAAAAGAGAGAGAGACATTCAAAGAATATGCGCAACGATGGAGGGAAATTGCTGCCCAAGTCAACCCGTCCTTGGAAGAGAAAGAGATGACTAAGGTATTTTTAAACACTCTTGGCTCATTCTACTACGAGCGAATGATCGCTAGCGCTCCCGGAGATTTCACCGAGATGGTAAACATGGGAATGCGATTAGAAGAGGGGGTTCGAACTGGACGCCTAACCAAGGAAGCAGGATCTTCTAGTGGAACTAAAAAGATTGGAACCAGTTTTCCAAGGAAAAAGGAACATGACATAGGAATGGTATCCCGAGGGAAACCGCGTAAGAATGTCACTCAACAACGACAGGTAGCTGCCATAGCACCCGCCGTCAACATAAATCCAAACACAGGAATTGCTCCGCAATTCCAACAAAATCAACAAACTCAACAGCCTCGTCAACAGGCTCAGCAGTTCAGCAATCAAAACCGTACGCCTCAGGTTACGCAATTCGACCCAATTCCAATGACGTACACAGAACTTTACCCTGCGCTGATAGAAAAGAATCTGATACAGACAAGATCACCACCTCCGGTTCCCGAAAAATTGCCATGGTGGTACAAAGCAGACGTATCTTGCCCTTTTCACCAAGGAGCACCAGGCCATGACCTTGAGCATTGCATAGCATTAAAGGCAGAAGTACAGAGATTAGTAAGATCTAATCTTCTTTCCTTCAGAAATACAAGTCCGAACGTGCAAGCTAATCCGCTTCTCAATCATAGTGGACATTCAGTGAGTTTGATACTAAGAAATACAGACAGGTATCTCGTCACAGACGTAAACCTGATCAGAGGAAACTTGGTGCATCTCCATGATATGTACAGTACAATGAGCACCTTCACTAAGCACGATTACTCAGCTTGCAACATCTGCTTCAAGGATCTTCAAGGATGTCCCACCATAAAAGCAGACATTCAGCGATTGTTAGATATCGGTGACCTACAGATCTACAGAAACAGAGATGACTATGACGTAAATACAGTAGGGCATTTTCCGCATGAGCTTTTAGTCTCAGATATCAACTCGGAAAATCCCGAAGTAAACGTTATCATCCCCTGTTTCAATATACCCAAGCATGTGGAGATTGAATACAACGGTTCCAACGTTCTAGAGTCTCCTTTGGTGATTTGCTTACCCGGTCCTATTCCATACAGTTCTACTAAAGCAATTCCTTACCAATACAATACAACCCTGATAGAGGATGGGAAGGAGAAACCCATGCCTAATTTTCCAGCCAATGTCAATATAACAGAAATCGGACGAGTAACACGAAGTGGACGAGTGCACACTCCGTTGCCACCAAGACCACCTACAGTTCCTATTGTCAGACAAAATCCAGTTAACATACCTTCCGAGAATCCTGCAACGATTCCCGTTGATAACCCAAGCACAAATGTTGGTCCTCCTGACAGACCCAACGTTAACACAAATTTTGATGAGATACTGAAATTAATCAAGAAAAGCGAATACCGAGTCGTGGATCAACTGATGCAGACTCCTTCCAAGATTTCAATACTGTCTCTACTCCTCAACTCCGACGCTCACCGAGAAGCTTTAATGAAGGTACTAGACCAAGCCTATGTAGACCATGATGTGACTACAGACCAGTTTGGAGGTATTGTCGCCAACATAACAGCATGTAATAATCTAAGTTTCAGTGATGAGGAACTTCCAGAAGAAGGGAAAGATCACAACTTGGCCTTACACATCTCGATGATTTTCCAATCAGATTCCCTGTCCAATGTATTGGTAGATACCGGTTCATCTCTGAACGTAATGCCGAAGATGACACTCGCTCGTTTGGCTTACAAAGGGACACCAATGAAGTTCAATGACATAGTGGTAAGAGCTTTCGACGGGTCAAGGAAGTCAGTTATTGGGGAAGTTGATCTCCCGGTGACGATTGGTCCACACACTTTTCAAATTACTTTCCAGGTCATGGATGTGCCAGCTGCTTATAGTTGCCTACTAGGAAGACCATGGACCCACGAGGCAGGAGCAGTAACTTCTACTCTCCATCAGAAATTAAAATTCATAGTAAATGGAAAGTTGGTGACCATCAGCGGTGAACAAGCTTTGCTCATAAGCCATTTGTCCAGTTTCTCTTTCATCACAGCTAATGACATTGAAGGGACACATCTCCTCGAACATCCGTTAAAAGATGAATCTACCAGCAAAAACAGATCATCTATCTCTTCGTATAAAGAAGCGGCACAAATGGTGAAAGATGGCAATGCTGAAGGATGGGGACAAATAATCAAACCTGTCAAAAACGAAACAAAAGCCGGACTCGGGTTCACACCCGTATTCTCCAAAGACAAGCAAAGGGATGAAGAGCTTCGTCCAATCAAAGAAGTATTCAGCAGTGGGGGTTTCTTAAACCCTGTTCTCCAAGAAGTTAGCGTTGTAACCATTGAAGAGGATGAAGACGATCCCTCTGAAACTGAAGAGTGGAGCACTTATTTAAACAGCTCTGAATATGTGTCCCAAGAGGAATTGTACGCGCCGACTGATCAATTCAAAGACATGTCCCTGCAGCAACATGAAAATCCACCTGTCCCTTATGAAGTTTGGGATACCCTGGGAGAACCCAGTGGCAAATTTGATTACATGGTAAAGTATACTGCGCCAGAAAGCTCGAGAATTAGAATTGAAGATATCCAACCCACAGGATGGGGTGATTCTTTTGAGTATCCTAGTCAATCAGAGGAGGTATACTCGTCTTCTCAGTCTAATCAGCCAATCGAGGTCCCGAATGAAGATCTCTGCTATAACACGCCTGTGGAATTCACTAAATCAGATCCTGATTATCACTACATCAACATGATCACTGAAGATCAGGAGTACGACTCGGGATACGAAGTGGAAAGTGTCGCCGACAACGAGTCTCTTCACTCAGAAGATTGGAGGGTACATCCTCAGAATTCAACACAAAGATCAACAAGAAGCACGTATGTTGTATCCCATAATTCCCGATCTATTCAAGCGGAAGAAGACTGCTTTAGCAGCACGAAAGGCAAAGTCCATCGTCCAGAGTCTTCAAAACCTGCTCAAACAAAGACCAAAGTCTACACAAGGGTTAAACCAAAAGGAAAATTACCAGAGTACCTCGACTTCCAAGGAGTTCGTCACTACTGGAAACACGTTGAAGTTCGGACTAACGCTCCTAGTTCTAAGTAGTTTATCTTTGCTTTTGTTTTGAACTCTCACTTCGCCCAAAGTGTAAGAGATGTTTTATAGGGTTTAGCTTTTAAATAATTTCTCTTTGTCTTGCCCAAGACGAATGAGTTTGTATTTTAGGGCCCTGTTTTATATGGTGAATCATAAATAAAATGCATTGTTTTGATTCCACACTTTGTGTTTATTTTTCATTTTACCCTTTCCTGGAAATGATAATCCTAAAAAACACAATAAAACAAAAAAAATAATAAAAAATTAATCTGCATACACTTTCACATTAACTTTCTTCAAAAAAAAATGATGATAAGGAGTTAATTAATCGAACATAAATCAAATATACAGATTAACAGATGGACAAATCCATTGAAAGCAATAACTCTATGCTCTCTCCCAACTTTGAAATCCCCTGTGAAGTCGCCGAGGAAGAAGTTGAAGAAGAGATCCCAGATGAAATTTCTAGACTGCTAAAGCACGAGGAAAGGATCATTCAGCCTCACAAAGAACCTCTAGAAGCAATCAACTTGGGTTCTGAAGAAGACAAAAAAGAAGTAAATATCGGAGCTTCACTCGACAACAACGTCAAGAGCAAACTGATAGATCTTCTCAAAGAATATGTTGATGTGTTCGCTTGGTCCTACCAGGACATGCCAGGGTTAGATACCAGCATCGTGGAGCATCATTTGCCATTAAAGCCGGAGTGTCCACCAGTTAAGCAGAAACTGAGAAGAGTTCACCCTGATATGGCTGATAAAATCAAAAAGGAAGTTCAAAAACAGCTCGACGCAGGTTTCCTCGTCACTTCTGAATATCCTCAATGGCTAGCCAACATAGTACCTATCTCCAAGAAAGACGGGAAGGTCAGAATGTGTGTTGACTACCGGGATCTGAACAAGGCAAGTCCAAAAGACGATTTCCCGCTTCCGCATATTGACATGCTAGTGGATAGCACTGCAAAATTCAACGTCTTTTCCTTCATGGACGGTTTCTCTGGTTACAATCAGATCAGAATGGCTCCCGAAGACATGGAGAAGACATCCTTCATCACGCCACGGGGCACTTTTTGCTACAAAGTAATGCCTTTTGGATTAAAGAATGCAGGCGCAACTTACCAAAGGGCGATGACTACTCTCTTTCATGACATGATGCACAAAGAGATCGAAGTCTACGTAGACGACATGATAGCAAAGTCTGACACTGAAGATGAGCATATAGACTATCTCTTAAAGTTGTTTCAACGACTAAGGAAATTTCAGCTCCGCCTGAATCCTAACAAATGCATCTTTGGGGTAAGATCTAGAAAACTCCTAGGTTTCATCATCAGTCAAAGAGGTATTGAAGTTGACCCTGACAAAGTCAAGGCTATTCAAGAAATGCCTACTCCACATACGGAAAAGCAAGTAAGAGGATTTCTTGGACGATTGAATTACATCTCCAGATTCATCTCTCAAATGACTGCTACCTGTGGGCCGATATTCAAACTTCTCCGCAAAGATCAAAAGGTTGTATGGACAGCCGATTGCCAAAAAGCGTTTGACAGTATCAAGGAATACCTATCAGAACCACCAATACTGATCCCTCCAGTTGAAGGAAGACCGTTAATCATGTACCTTACCGTGCTAGAAGAATCCATGGGCTGCGTACTTGGACAGCAAGATGACACCGGTAAGAAGGAGCATGCCATTTACTACTTAAGTAAAAAATTCACAGACTGTGAAACTCGTTACTCCATGCTCGAGAAAACATGTTGCGCTTTGGTGTGGGCTTCAAAATGTCTCCGCCAGTACATGATCAATCACACGACTTGGTTAATCTCCAAAATGGATCCAATCAAGTACGTCTTTGAAAAGCCTGCCTTAACGGGGAGAATCGCTCGATGGCAGATGCTGCTATCTGAATATGACATCCAGTACCGCGCTCAAAAAGCGGTCAAAGGAAGCATTCTCGCCGATCACTTGGCTTATCAGCCGCTCAACGAATACCAATCTCTCAAATTTGATTTCCCAGACGAGGATGTTATGTACTTGAAGATGAAAGATTGCGACGAACCGCTACCCGAAGAAGGACCGGATCCAGAATCTAGATGGGGCCTAATTTTTGATGGAGCAGTTAACGTTTTTGGCAATGGAATTGGGGCAGTCATCATCACTCCTGAGGGTTCTCATATCCCGTTTTCCGCCAGATTGCTATTTGATTGCACCAACAACATCGCAGAATATGAAGCTTGTATCATGGGTATCGAAGAAGCCATCGACTTAAGGATCAAGATCCTTGACATATATGGAGACTCAGCCCTTGTGATCAATCAAATTAAAGACAAGTATAAAACTCATCATCTTGGTTTAATTCCTTACAGAGATTATGCAAGACGTTTGTTGACCTTCTTCAACAAAGTTGAACTGCATCATATCCCTCGAGATCAAAATCGAATGGCAGACGCCTTGGCAACTCTATCTTCCATGTTCAAAGTCAGCTATTGGAATGATATGCCTAAGATCCGCATCAGACGCCTTGAAAGACCTGCATATGTGTTCGCAACTGAAGCAGTCTTTGATGATAAACCGTGGTTCCACGACATCAAGCGTTTTCTTCAAACTCAAGAGTACCCACTCGGGGCATCGCACAAAGATAGGAAAACTCTAAGGAGGCTTTCTAGAAATTTCTTCCTAAATGAAGATGTGTTATACAAAAGAAACTTCGACATGGTTCTGCTCAGATGCGTCGACAGACAAGAAGCAGACATGATCATCCATGAAGTGCATGAAGGGTCCTTTGGAACCCATTCAAATGGGCATGCAATGTCCAGAAAAATCTTGAGAGCAGGGTACTATTGGATAACGATGGAATCTGATTGCTGTAAACACGTCAAAAGATATCACAAGTGCCAGATCTACGCAGATAAGATCCATGTACCGCCAACTTTACTCAATGTTCTCTCTTCTCCGTGGCCTTTCTCCATGTGGGGCATTGACATAATCGGAATGATCGAACCAAAAGCGTCCAACGGACATCGCTTCATTCTAGTGGCTATTGATTACTTCACCAAATGGGTCGAAGCAGCATCTTACGCCAACGTTACAAGACAAGTGGTAGTGAGGTTCATCAAGAACAACCTCATTTTCCGATATGGAGTTCCAAGCAAGATCATTACAGACAATGCATCGAACTTGAACAACAAAATGATGAAAGAACTGTGTGAGGAATTCAAGATCGAGCATCATAACTCATCTCCTTACCGGCCAAAGATGAACGGCGTCGTTGAAGAAGCCAACAAGAACATCAAAAAGATTGTCCAGAAGATGGTCATCACTTACAAAGACTGGCACGAAATGCTGCCATTTGCTCTGCATGGGTATCGTACCTCAGTACGCACTTCAACAGGGGTAACTCCCTTTTCTTTAGTATACGGCATGGAAGCAGTGCTCCCCGTAGAAGTTGAGATCCCATCAATGAGAGTTCTCATGGAAACAAAGCTATCTGAGGCCGAATGGTGTCAAAGCAGATATGATCAACTGAACTTAATTGAAGAAAAATGCCTGATCGCTTTGTGTCACGGACAATTGTATCAAAGAAGAATGAAGAAAGCCTTCGACAAAAAGGTCCGACCTCGTGAATTCCGAGAAGGCGACCTCGTGCTTAAAAAGATTCTGTCTTTTCAACCAGATTCCAGGGGCAAATGGACTCCTAATTACGAAGGCCCATACATCGTCAAAAGAAGCTTTTCTGGCGGTGCTATGACTCTCACAACCATGGACGGTGATGAACTCCCGCATCCTGTGAATGCTGATGCAGTCAAGAAATACTTTGTCTAAAAAAAAATAATAAACAAAAGAACAACTCGGTAAGTCGAAAACCCGAAAAGGGCGGCTTAGGCAAAAAAGAGCGTCTCGGTGGATTGAAAACCTGAAAGGGCGGTCCAGGTAAAAATTAGAGACAATAAACAGAAATTATCCTGATAGATTGAAAATCTGAAAAGACAATCTAGGCAAAAATAAGGATACAAAAATGACAAAATAACTGCAATCAGCCTGTACTTCGTCAATCTGAAGAAATTTCCATCAACGGATCTTCAATCAAATCTTCTGAAGCAACAAGCACAGTGGGAATTCGAAGTTTGTTAGGGATAATAGTGGTTATTTGCTTTCAATATAGCCTTTTCCCAATAAATTATTATTTCCAACTTTTGTAAATAGCTCATGGAATCACGCCTTTGGCTGATTACCATTCTATCAATAAATTTGAACCTTGTGCCTTTTGTTTGTAATTCCTAGTTTATTCTGTTTTGCAAAATAACGCTTTTTATTGTGAAAATCACTTTTTGAAACTAAAAGGTTTTAAATGAATTTTTACTTCAAAATTTTGAAACAAAAAGCAAAAATTTTCCTTTGAACTCTGAACACAGAAAGAACTTCAACAGTTTTCTCCATAAGTGTTTCAATCTCCGAAGGATAAAAATGACTGCTACAGAAGTCTCCTCCTCAACAGAGATCATTAAAGAACGGCATTCTTATCCAAAAAGAATTCCCAGCAAAGTTGCCAATAAAACGCCTTTCTCCGAAAGTTTAAAGCATGCAACTCAGATCCTTCATCAGCAACGTCTACACCATTACTGCGGATATTGCTAAGTATTTGTTCGAACTGTGACGTGGTCCTTTTCCCAAATACCTCTTTAGTGTTCTGTCAAGTATTGTCAGCATGCACATGACATTCATAACATTCATACATAATAACATCATTCATGCATTTTTGCATTCCTCAAAATGTTTGCTTTTATATCACTGGTTTAAATCACACTTACTCATGTAAGTACAATCATATCCCCAGTAGATTATCCCAAAGCAGAGAAATACATCTTTTCTCTCTCCTATTCCCCAGCTGAGATCATTCCTCATCAGGAACAAAGTCTTGATTGACCCTTTCTTTCCAGTTCATTCTTGGATAGAACCCTGTCTATAATCAACAAAGCAGGAAGCAATAGCCTCATCATTTGAGCCGCTTATTTCTTTTTCATTCTTAAACTTGTCATGAAAGTTTGTTCTTCTCAACAAAGTCAAATCACGACTGTATGAGAAATTCACCAGCAGTTGTCTTTATATTTAAAAGAAAACCTGTGTCTTCCGATCAAAATGCCCGCGTTTTCTCGAAAGAGAGATCCTCGGCAAGATTTTATTCAAGACAGTATAAAACTCATTTGAGTTCTGTTTCTTTCACTGTCTGTTATTCACAAGGATGAATACCCAGTAATATATCTCAAAGATTTACCTTGTTATAGTTATCACTTTGCTGATAATTGGTAATATCTTCAAAACTCATTTGAGATCTGTTTCCATTATTTGTCTGATATTCACAAAGCTGAATACTCGACAAAATTTCTTAAAAGATTTACCTTGTTATAGTTATCACTTTGCTGATAATTGGTAACATCTTCAGAACTCATTACCATAAACTATCACCAGGCTGATAATTGGTAATATCATTTTCACTTACCTTAAACATTATCACGAGGCTGACAGAAGGTAATCTCTTTGTTTCCCAAAACGAAACAGATATTCACATGTTTTGTGAATCTCTTTTCCCCAGCGAGACATATTGCTTGTTTCTCAACAAATAGGATCCTCTTTTTCTTAAAACAGATCGAGTCATCCTCACAAAAAAATTTCCCACCATGTCATTTCTTTGATATCATCTGGGTAAAACTTTTTACAATCATTTTGCATCACTCGCATTTTTTGGTATCTTAGGTCCAAAATTTGCGTATTCTAATATTTAAGTCTCTTTACACCTATCAAAACAAAGATATTTATCTTCATCTTTCAGGTTAAAGAAACTTAAATAGGGGCATCTGTCATACCCCAATTTTTGACCTAATATACCACCTTACATTTGCATCATTGTATCACTAACAGTTCAATACAACATTAATCGGGTATAGCATTCACAAGTCAAATTTAGGGTTTCATCAGATTTTAATCTGATTCAAGAGGCAACCAATTAGGATTTGAGTTTTACTCACTTCATTTGACCTATCTTGATCAAAACATCAACCTTCAATCCTCAGATACCCAATTTTTCTCATTGATCAATCGAGGATCGACCAATTAGGGTTTTGGTCGAGCATGAGTATTCTCTGACTTTTTGAACAATGAATGACTTTTTTGGCTAGAGATTGGTCATTATATCTTAGATACAACATCTTGACCTAATTTCTGGAATCAAAACATCCCAGAAGTTCACAGACTTCATCAGTCAATTTCAGAAACATCTGATAAAAATTCATCTGCACAGAAAAGTCAAACTTTGACTTTTGGTCAAATTTTTCAAAACAAAACTTTTCCATCATCAAAATACTTCAAAGGATCCATCATGATCATAAAAAATCAAAGAATTTGGAAAAGTCAACAAAAAGTCAAAAGTTCCAACACTTAGAAAAATTTCTAAGTGTTAAAATTTTGTATTTTTTCCAAACCTCATGGCAATTTTTCACATAGTTCCACTTTGATTTGGAAAAAACTCAAAACATGAAAGTTGTAGCTCTTGAAACAAGATTTCCAAAATTTCCAAGAACTCTCAAATCCATGGAGTCTAGCTATACTTTTGAAATTGAAACATAAGGCTCCATGAACATGATTTTCAAAGGTCAAAACTTCAAATTATAGGTCATTTTTTATTTCTTCATCAAGAAGCAATGCCACCTTGCCAAAATTGAAGATTAGAGCTGATAAATATCAGCTAGAAGTAATAATTGAAGGATTGGATCAAGTTGGAAAAATTACACATGGTTAAAAGAGGAAGCTTCCTTTTTCCTTTTGTAAAAATCTTTCTTGCCCTTTAAGGCATCTTTGAATTACAAAGCCTTGTACTTGTGCCTAATTGTTCAGAACTTTTGACCTATAAATAGAGGTCTTTCTTGCCATTCAAACCACACCAAAGCAATGCAAGTTCATGCTTTCCTTCCACTTTCTCCAATTTCTTGAATTATAGTTCAAAGTGAGGATAACTTGCAATTTTGAAATTTAGTGAAAACTATGATAAACTTTGGTGTCAAACACATTTCATAATCAATATCAAACTTGTCTAAAACATAAAATCAACATGAACTAAGCTAGAAACCAGAAATTACATGCCATGGTCATCATGTTTGCAAAAACTGCCATAACTTTCGAATTCCATCCTTGTCTTGATTAACTTGTGTTCCAAGCATCCAAACATCATCCATGAACATCATATGAATGATCCAGACCCTTAACAACTAACTGTAACAACTTTAACATAGAAATCGAGCTTCCATTTTCAGTTGATGCAGGTGGACTTGGCTGGAGAGTTCCAGGGTGATTCGAAGCAAGCAGGGTGATCATACACCTTCCCTAACATCCGTTGAAGCTCAAACAATCACAAAATCCGTTCTGGAAACACTTCAACACCATCTTCGATCTCAACTTGAACAGGTGAGAACTCAAACTTCAATCTCATGATTCCTTGCATTTAAATGGAAAAACTCTTGGCCATTTGTTTTCTGCACCTATCACGATCCTTAACCCTCAAACAATTTGAAAAATCATCAACTACACATCATTTCAATTAGAAATCACAGTTCTAGGGTTCTTCGTGATTTCCAGAAATTCAATCGTGTTAGACCAAAAATAAATGCAATTAACAACCATCACCATATTCCTTGTTAAAAATCGAGCAACTTTCATGTTTACAACTTCCAATTTCATCAAGAAACAAGGAAGTTACAAAATCTGGGAATCAAAGATGAAGGACAGGGTATTCGCGCGTGTTCTTGAGTTTTTTTTAAATTCAAATTTTCCAATATTATATTAACACGTGTTTTTGTTTCAATAAACGAATGAACGCTTGTCCCAGCGGTTGCCAGCACGCTCGTAGTACTCTCTGCCACGTAACCACCCCAATGGTCATGGGTTCAAACCTCCCATGGACCATTTTTTTCAAAACTTTCATATTTTCTTCATTTTTCTTACAAACTTCAACATTTTTTTTAACCAATCAAAACTCCTCATTTTGAGGTGATTTTTTGTACACTTGTCAATAAATGTATCTATTTTATGATAGTGTAAAAATTTTCAGAAAAAACTTTCATCTGATTATATTTTAATCGAGCCGAAAACGACACTTTGAACACTTTTCAAAACCACTTTAAAAGGTGAATTTTTCAAACTTTCGACTTCCGATTCTTTTCAAAACTTCTTATAAATGAACCTCACATTTCAAAACACTTCAAATAAAATTTTTCAAAACTTTTTTCATCAAAACTTACATATTTTACCATGATCGATCCGATTTAAACGATAAAACCGATTTCGTTTTCTCTCGAATTTCTTAATCGATCATGGGCCTCCCTCACGGTGTAAGTCCCATAACATTATTTTATGTACATAATATTTCTTTGTACATATCAAACTTTCTTCAAATACATACAAATTTTTATCTGTACATAATACAGATATTTTTCATACTCAAGTACAGACAAACCTCGATCGTTTGTTTTCACTTCACTTGTGTATACACAAAAAACAACATTCTTTATGTACATACATATCTTTCCTTGTACATATCAAATTCTTTTTATACTCATACAAATCTTTGTCTGTACATAATACAGATACTTTTCACAGATAAACTTCGATCGTTCGTTTCTGTTTTGTCTGTATATATACGACTGAATACCATTGGTATTGAAAGGAGCATTATTCCCTGTGAAACTGCTTTCAAACCAATGGGCCACCCTTATGGTGTAAGTCCCAAACCTCTTATGTACATTCACATCCTCCTGTACATAAACACTCGTTCGTGTACATATTTGCTTCCTTGTACACAATTCAACTTGTAAATAATCAAGTTACGCTCGTTTTAAACGTTCGTTTCACAGACACTTGTTTATATTTACTTCATAAACTCTTGTAAAATAAAACATCATGCATCTGTTTATATTTCCTTCATAAACTCCTGTGAATACATATCACACACACACTTGTTTATACAACTGTCTAGTTATAACATAACAACTAGTCTAACCAATAGGTTCCCCACAGTTATAGCCTCCGCTTGGGCTTTATACAAGATAACTCTCCCCACAGAGTTAGCCTCCTCTTAGGCTTCATATAAGAAAACTCATTCATCTGAGTTTAGCCTCCGCTTATGCTTCATATAAGACACACTCCCCTATTGAGTCAGCCTCCTCTTGGGCTTCGTTCAAAAGAACTCCTCATTGAGTTTAGCCTTCTCTTGGGCATCATACAATGAAAGAGACAGGAAATCTCTTAACAGCCTCCTATTGGGCTTCCAATAAAAAGAATCACCCGCGTTAGGATAGAACCCAGAGAGTATAATTTCCTGGTGAAATTGCACTTATTTCCAAAAGGATGGTTTCCCGGTGAAATCCCTTTTAAAGACAAAGCCAGCCATACCCTATAGTTTCCTCTTGAGCTTCATACAAGGACCCTCGATGACCCTCGGAATGCCTCCTCTTGGGCTAACAATACAAGGACCCATGGGCTTCTTAAAAGCATCCCTCTAATCCAAATCAATTTCTCCTAGAGATTCAGACGTCTATCATCTCTATGGAAGAAGTATCTCATCTATCACATCACATACAATCAAAAACTTTTCAAACTCTTTTCAAACAAAAACATCTCTTAATTGTAAGTGGTAACGCTTGTATACTCACGCAAAACACCCAATGCTTACAATTAAAAGATTCAATCATTTTTCAAACGTCTTTCTTAAACATGTAAGTGGTAACGCTTGTACACTCAAGCAAAACACCTATAACTTACGATGAAAGATTTCAATCAATCCCTTCAAAAATGTATGTGATGAAATAGATTAGATACATTTTTCATTAAGATGACATTTGTCTGTCTCTTACTAACATCCCGTTGCTTTCCACTAGCATAAGTGGGAACTACGATTGCTCTAACTTTCTCAACATCCTTTTGAGAATACGTAGGCACAAGGTCTCATCCTTGGCGAGCAAATTTCTTTCTCCCTCAGACCAAACAAACCATAGATCCCTTTAGATCCGAGCTACAAATGCTCTGATTCCCACTAGGGGATATGTATGCAGAAGATCCACAGATCTTTGCGAGCACAATAATAACAAAATCTAGGATCCTTCATAATCTATCCTTCTTAAAATCCCAAAGGAGAAACTTTCCCAATCATAGAAATAGCAATTAAAAAACACACAAACATATCAAACATATTCATATATAAAGCTATGGATAACCATATATATTTAGGGTGCTCCATATATTCCCTTTATATAACAAACCCCCTTACTCAGAATCTCCCCAATGCGTTACGTCTAGTTTGCGCTAGTCGTTACGCATATCAAAATCAATTGAGGGTATTAACAGCTTTCCCCTTTTTCATAATCATTAAATCATCTTTCTTGTGTTGAAAATAATAAAGCTTGATGCTCGCGGCATCTTTATAAACAAATCAAAAGAGTAAATCGTTTCGAGCCAGAGGATCTGAATTCATATTTGAATCCTCTAGCACGTCACCTTTTAACGCGAACAACCTCCACCATCCGTTTTGAGAATTTTCACCTTGTGACCGCTTTTCCGCTCCGCCATGGATATAAAACACTAGAACACATCAAACACCTCATCCTTCCTCTTTATGAGGTAAATCCATTGCTTCCTACTAAAATCATAAATAAAAGTGACAAAGTACCTATTTCCACCATACAAGTCGACTTGCATTAGGCCGCACACACATCGGAATACACCAACTCAAGGTGTTCCTTGGTCCTATGACCAACATCCTTGCTGAAATTGTTCTTGTGTTGCTTCCCTTGCACACACTCTTCATACAACTCATTTGGAAAATTAATCTTAGGCAGCCCAGTCACCATACCATGCTTTTGCAACGCGTCGAGGTCTCTAAAATTGAGGTGTCCAAGACGATAGTGCCACAACCACTCATCACGACTTGCCGTTGTAGCAAGACACTTATGTTCCATTACTTTCAACTATATTTTGAAGGTACGATTTGCAGCCATGGGTGCTCTAAGGATTAAAACGCCTTTTCGGTCAAAACGTGCAAAACCTTGTTTTCCATCTGAATTGTGTAATTCTTCTCGAGTAATTGGCCAATGCTAAAGAGATTACACCTAATTCCAGGAATGTACAACACATCTTTTATCAAGGAATGACTTCCATCTTTCTTCTTGATCAATACACCACCCACACCGTTGGCCGCTAAAATGGTGTCATCCGCGAATCTCACTCTATTTTTCGTGGCTTGATTGATTTTCACAAACCAATCCTTTCTCCCCGTTATATGAGTTGAACAACCTGAATCCAAGTACCACTCATCACTACTTTGGACTCCACCTCGAACGGTCACCATTGTGTTTCGTTCCAAACGCATTTGTGCAGAAAATTCTGCACTGTTAGAGTTGTTGTTCAGCCCTTGACACACTACAGAGCTGTTGTACATCCCCTCTTTGCAGCCATTATTCTCCTCCATGATCATAACAAGAAGAGTATCATCATCCTCTACCTCTTTTCTAGCAACTATGGCCTCATCTCCATGATTTTCCTTTGATTTCGCATTACATTCTTTTGCGAAATGGTCAAACTTTTGACAATTGAAACACTTCACATTACTTTTGTCACCTTTCTTGTCGTTATTGCCTTGAACACTACTCTTGGAGATTCTCTCTCCTATTTGAGCCATGAAACCTCTTGAATTTTGGGAATATTTTCCACCACAATTATGGGGAAAAAATTGCCCTTCGAAGAGCACTTTCCTTTCGATCTCTTGTTCTTCTCATTGAACATTGCTTACAACATAATTTCCGCCTTGGCCTTGTCATTTCCTCTTTCATCAATTATTTTTTCATGTGCCTCCAATGAGCATTGAAGCTCCTCTTTGCTCATAGTGAGAAGATCCTTTGACTCTTCTATGTCTACCATTATGTTGTTGAATCTTGCCGTTAAAGAACACAAGATCTTAACCACTACATTTTGCACCGTAACAGTTTCACCGCAAGCCTTCATTTGATTCACCAAACGCGTAATGTAGTCGTTGATGGATTCCTTCTTTTCATACCCTAGTTTTTTACCTAAGATACCAGCTCATATCATTCACATATGCATCATTGCATCACTAACAAATTTCAGAACAAGTTAGCTTGTGTGTGCTCCTTGAGCCAAATAAGGGTTTTGAATCAAAACTTTCATCTATTCAAGATGTGATCAATTAGGGTTTGAGTATCCACTCACCACTAATGATCTATCTTCATCAATCATCAATATTTGATCTTAAAATTCCAATCACTTCCTCAAGATCTATCTTGAATCGAATAAATTAGGGTTTTGATCGAGGATGGTGTATCATTGACTTTTTGCTCAATGAATGACCTAATTGCTTGGAGCATGATCTCAAAATCAACAATGAAATATCTTGACCTAATATCTTGATTCAAAACATCTCCAAAGCCATGGTTGATCATCAGAGAAATTCTGAATCATCTAACAAAAAGTCAACTGTCCAGATCAGTCAAACTTTGACTTTTTGGTCAACTTTTGAAATTTAATTTTTTCAATCATTAAAGCATTTCAAATTATCCATCATGATCATCAAAAATAAAAAATGTGTGAAAAAGTCAACGAAAAGTCAAAACTTGATTTTTCTAAACACTTAGAAAAAATTTCAAGTGTTTTTATCACTTTTTTCATCATTTTCATGGCCATTTTTCACCTAGATCCATTTTGATTCAAGAAAAACTTCCCACATGAAAGTTGTATATCTTGTTCCAAGCTTTCAAAAATGTCCAAGAACATGAAAAAATATTTTGTGGAGCTATGGTTTTGAAATTATAACTTATAGGTCTATAAACATGAATAATAGGTCATTTTTCACCAAGTTTTCAAGTGATCTTGCCAAAAAGCATCTCTTTCTCTTCTAGAAGCCTTGTCATCACCAAGGGATAATTTTTATCCCAAAATATCTCAAGCCAGTGATTGAAAGAAGGATAGAAACACTTGAGTGAATTAACCATGGTTTAAGAAATTAACCATGTGCATTAAATGCAAATATTCCTTCCTTATCACCTAAGCCAAGTTTCAAAAATCTCCAATCTTATCTTGTCTTGATTGCCAAACATATTGGCCTATAAATAGAGGTCTTTCCTCATTTGGAAATCACACCAAAACAACCATAAGCTTGTTTTCTCTTTCTTTTCTTAAGTTGCAAGTTTCAAAGTTCTAAAAATGAGAATTGCAAATCTCCAAACCTTGCAAGTTCTGATCAATCTCAAGTTTCAAACACTCTCCAAATACTATTAGAAAGTTGTTAGAATCGTCAATCCATCATAAAAACTATCCAAACTCATAATTATGTTCAAACCTCCATAGGTGCATAACTTGAGCCTTAAACCTCCATCTCTCAATCCACTCGTGCATCTTCAAATTTTTCACTTTAAACACCATCCATATATCACATATGAGTTATCCAAACACTCATCCCTGACCTGTAACATCAGAATCACCAAAATCAAAGTTCACTCCAAGCAATTGCAGTTGGACTCGGGCAAGCTATCCTAGGTATTTTCAAATCATTCGAAGCATCCAAACACGTTCCATAATCATCAACAAAGTTTTCCAGATCAAGAAACAACTTCTGGAAGCACTCTTTCGAGGATTTCGATTTCAAATTGAAGAGGTAATTTGCTCAAATTTGAAATTTATGATTTCTGAATTCCAGTTCAAAAATTGCTATGCTATTGTATTTCTGCATGTGTGAGGATCATAAACCCTTAATCAATTGCTTGATTTGATGCACATACACAGTTTCACAATCATTTTCAGAATTAGGGTTCTTCATGTTCATATAAAATTGATCACCTTACACTTAAAATAAATGAAATTAATTTCCACCATCGTGTTCCTGGTGAAATTTCGAGCAAGTTTGATGTTTGGATCGTTCAATGTCATTGAGAAATGAGAGAGACACGAATCAAGGATCTTGAGGAACAAGATGAAGTTCCTCGCGCCATTTTCTGATTTTTATAAAATTCAAATTTTTGTTTTAATATATATTTATTAGTTGTTGTTTTACTCATGGATGAAACAGCCACCCCAGTGGCAGAGCGCGCGTCTTTCATGTCATTTCCTTGCCTAAGGTTAAGTGTTCAAATCCCCCGGAGACCTTTTTTCCATTCTTTTCACTTTTCTTCCAAATTTCAACTATTTTCCAAACTTATTTTCAAATGTAATCAAATCAAAGCCTTGTTTTAACAAGCCACATGTTTGACCCAATGGTTAACCTGTTGAAAACTTCCAAGCAAAGGTCATGAGTTTTTTCAACAAACTTCAACATTTTCAAAAACCAATCGAAACTTCTCATTTTGAGATGATTTTTTTCACACTTGTCATTTAATATATCTATTTTATGATTATGTCAAAAAATGCCAAAAAATATTTTCTTTTGATATATTTTTTATTAGGTTAAAAATAGACGTTTTTAAGTATTTTAAAGTACTTTCAAAAATGTTTTCTTCTTGATTTTTCAACCTAATCTTTTCTAAAACTCTCTTGTGAATAATTTTCACTTTTCAAACCTTTTCAAAACTTTCAAAAATGTTTTAATTAACTTACACACCTCTTTTCCATGATCGATTCGATTAATCTTTGAAAATACAAACCGAACTAGGTTTTTTCCTCAAAAATCTTTCGAATTCAAAATCAAATTGATCATGGGTCTCCCTTACAGTGTAAGTCTCAACCCTCATATGTACATACTTAGTTTCCTTGTACATATCCACCCTTTTGTGTACATATTCAATTTCCTTGTAGATATTCAACTCTTTTTGCAAATATTCAAGTAAAAACTAGTATCGTTCGCTAGTTTTATTCCACTTGTTTATACACCATTTCCACTAGTATTAAGAGGAGCATTATTCTCGGTGAAACTTCTCTTAAACCAGTGGGCCTCTCTTAAGGTGTAAGTCTCACTCCCTTGTATATACTCAAGTATCACTAGCTTATCCGCTTGTTTTAAACACTTGTTTATATATTGCTTTCATAAACTCCTTTATATATATCCAAGTTACACTAGCTTTAATTGCTTATTGTAAACACTTGTTTATATATTTCCTTCATAAACTCCTATTGAAATTCTGGTATCAGATATAAGATGTCGAATGTAATTTCACGACACTTAAATCTGCTATGGACACAAACACACAACACATAGTTGCAGAGTACAGAAAATAATAATGGATACAGAGAATTGATAACCCAATTCGGCTCTCAATAACCTACGTCTGGGGGCTTCCGAACCATGGATGAAGTTAACTATTAGTAGTATTAATTCAGAGCTAAACCTTACTTGTTTACCCCTCCTCACTTAATAAAACTACCCAGTTATCCTTCTACCTAAGATACCACACTTAGATATGAGAATCCTCCGTTCAATCCCTCAGTACCACTACCCGTGATACTAAAAACTAATAAAGATTGAAGATACTCTTCAAAGAGACACAATCACGCTTGATTCAAAGCTTTTGGTGATTGAAAACTAACAGCCTAGAAACGTCCTTCTCAAGTAACTTACAAGAGAGGGTCACAATTAACAACTTAAAACCAAAATAAAGCACAACGAAATTAAAATCTAGAATACTAAATTTGGAACGGCCAACTGCAAAAGTAGGATTGTAGTCCTTTAAATAGAGTGAAAGCAACTAGGGTTGCTTGAATCACAAGTCTTCACGTATCCTTTCTTCTCTCCATGAAACCAGGATAATAAATCCCCAATACAATTGTTGAGGACATTTTTTCAGCTTCCTTAATCGAAGCACATAATTAATAACAAACCGACTTCCTAAAGATTCTGCACGTAAGTCAGTTGTACATGTCAGAACATCTGCTGTGACATATGCTACTTTAGTAAACTTCAAGACATTTCTTAGCATAATGTTTTACCAAAATTGCTGCCAATCAATTGAACCAACAAACCCCCCCTTTGGCAAATTTTGGCTAAAACATTATTTGGGGTGCAGACCGTACATCAAAACAGTAACACAACTAACATAGGCATTAAAGCACACATTCATCAAAATAGCACCAACACAGTAAAAGGAGCATCACAATCAAAACAGAGTTAGCAACTGTTATACCCCCAAAATTTTCCCTCCTATTTTTCAAGGAAGTCCACATCTCCATACTCAAGAATTTCTCAAGGGTTGACCAGATGAACCCTGTCTTAAGCAATTGACCCATAACTAGGGTTTTAATTCTCTCAAGTCAAAGATGGTTTCTATTGCCTCAAGTGATCATCATGCCTCCTCATATGTCTCAAGGGATCACCATGTCAAGTTTCAAGCCTCACAACTCTAGTTTGCTCAGTCAATTGTTCAGATGGTTGAAAATCAGTTGTATTTGACAAAAAGTCAATTGTGGTCAACATACAATCAATCTTCATCATTTTTGGTCAACATCAATATTTTGAAGTCACATTCATCATTTGATCAAGGGTTGATCATGATTCATCAAGAAAATTCAAGATTTGATCAAAAGTCAAAGTTTCTAAATTAGGGTTTTTGGACAAAAAGTCAACAGAACTTTGACCAAGCATAACTTACACATACTTTATCAAAAAAAATTTCCACCAAAGCTCATTTTGAAGAGAATTCAATTCTCTATAACTTTTTGTTTCACAATAGTTGGCCAAAATTGCTTCATTTGAGAGTTATGGATCAAGACATTATAGGTCCTTCTAAAAGTCAACAAAAAGTAATCTTTTTGCAAAGAAGTCTACATGAACATGGAAGCTTCAATAAATATGAAACCAAAAGGAGTGTTTATAGGACATATTGAGCTTTCTAAAAAGTCCAAGAACACTTCAAAATATTGAAAATTGAGCGAGATACAACTTGTACAAGTTTGGGAAATTTGAAGAAATGCATGAAGAGAAATACTTAGCAAAATCATTTTATTTCTAAATGGGCCTGAGTTTTTGTGATCCAAACTTGCTCCTAAGATTATCCATGACTCCCAAATCCAATTACACGCCTCTTTTCCATTTATTTGATTTATTTTTGAATTAAAATATTAAAATTCAATTTAAATTAAATAAAGTACAAAAATTACAAGCAAGGTGTGTTGGGCTTATGTTTTAAGTATCTTGAGGACCAAGGAAGCCCATGCTAGATGGCCAAATCGTGCAAGGAAATAATGGCATGATATTGAGCAATTTTAGAAACATTACATTTGATTTTTCAATCAAATATTTTCCATTGAAACAATATATTTTATCTTAAAGTCTTGACCTATTTCTACTCCTCTATATATACTTAACACATTCAGAAGCCAATGACAAGGATTGCATGATCAAAAAATCCTTGCCAAAGCTTTCAAATTTTCCAACTTTGAAGCAAATTCGAATTTTAATTTCCAGCAATTCTCAAGCCAAACAAGGCATTCATTCATCCTCCTGAGCCTTCCAGTAGTTGATCCAAGTCCTTACACGAGGCCAAATCACCCCAAAATATGCTAACCAAGTCTCTCTGATTTGGTATAGTTCTTAAATTTGTTTTTCTTAATTTATGCATTGCTAATGGTTTTCGATTGTTTGTATGATCTTAGGAGGTTAATTAGAGCAGGTTTGATGCATTAGATAATAGGTTTAACGTTTAAACTGAAAGACATTATGGCTAGGGAATAAGCTTGATGAAGCTTCGTATCCATGTTTATAGACAGTTTTAGAACAAACTAATCCCACCATCGTGTTCGCAAGGGTTTAATTAGTGGATCTAGGCACTTTGTTTCTGTTTTTCTGTTTGATTTCGCAGGTTTGGAATTTGACTTGGCCGGAGAAGACGATCGGACCGTCGCCGAGGGCGGCGATGACATAGGTCAAGGGTTGGCGTGTATGCGTGACACCATTCGTCCTTCTAATTGGCTTGCATAGTAAACTAGGTCCCACGACTTGTTTTGAAAATTCAAAATGAAATGTGAATGTCATATATAATCATATGGGCGTATTACAATGACAACTAAAACGCGCAGCTCAGATGGTCAAGGCATTGGGTAATACCGGGGGGTCCTGGGTTCGATCCATGCAGACCCCCTTTTCCAATCTTTTCTCTTTTTTTCAATTTTCTAACCTTTGTATAAATTTAATTTCTTTTCTTATTTAATTTCTTTTCAAAATTAATTAAAACTATTTTCAAAAATCACAAAATATACTAATTTCAGAATTAGGTTAATTAACTATTTAATTAATTTTTGACATAAAAATAATTTATTTTTCTCACAGTTTAAATTATTTTTCATAATTAATTAATAATTAACTTAGGAATTAGGTTTTATTAACTAAAATCGATTTCAAAAAATATCAAAAAATAGTTTTCTTTTACAATTAGGGTTTAGATGTTATTTCTTATCCTTAGACATTTATCTTTCAATTTATTTTCTTTATTTCGCATTTAAATTCTAGAAATCGATGTATAGGTCACAAGGTTATTTTTGTAAGAGCTTAGATTTACTTATCTCACAATTTACTTTCCGCACCTATATTATGTAACTGCCCCAAAGTCATGCAATAGCGTAGGACATTTACTTTCCACACTTTTACTTTCTGCACTCTCTGATAAACTGTTTATAGACTACTTAGATGTATGCTAATTAGGGTTTGCATGACAAGATCTAAAATCAACCAATAGATCACTCTAATAATCAAGATAAATATATGAACTTAACACACTTTTCACACTTGCACCCCTTTGTCTTGAACCATATCTTTCAAATGAAGCATTTTTGGGCAAAGCTTGTGAGATACAAAGTTGTAGAGAATTGAATTCCCTTAAAAATAACCTTTGGTGGAAAAATTTCTGATGAAGTATGTTAAAGTTATGCCTGGTCAAAGTTCTGTTGATTTTTTTATCAAAAAACCCTAATTTAGAAACTTTGACTTTTGATCAATTCTTTGATTTTCTTGATGAATCGTGATCAACCCTTGATCAAATGATGAATGTGACTTCAAAATCTTGATGTTGACAAAAAATGGTGAAGTTTAACTGTATGTTGACTACAATTGACTTTTTGTCCAATACAATTGATTTTCAACTACATGAGCAATTGACTGAGCAAACTTGAGCTATGAAGCTTGAAACTTGACATGGTGATTCTTTTAGGCATATGAGGAGGAATGACGCTTACTTGGAACATCAGAACTTGATTTTGTCTTGAGAGAAGAAAAACCCTAGTTGTGGGTTGACTGCTTAGGAGAGGGTTCATCTGGCCAACCTTTGAGGAACTCTTGAGTATGAAGATGTGTATTGACTTGAAAAATAAGAGGGAAACTTTTGGGGTATAACACAATGTAACGATTTTTATTTATAAAAAAACTAATAACCCCTCGGTAATTTTGATAATCCTAGATAAAAGATATGTTAGTTTTGAAAATAATAAACGTTGTTGCTGGGGTTCAAACCCATGAACTAATAAAATTTTACCTCGGTATTTTAAACACCGAGGTGATAAGTCTTTACATTTCATGACGACCTTATTCACCTCACATCTATTATCGAGGTAAAATGAATTTCGCATTATTTTTAGTAATGGGAAATTCATTGAGATATGAATGATAGAAAATTATGGCACTCTTAAAAAAGTTAATGGAAAGGTGCTAAATAACATGAGTAATTCGAAGGTTGTGCATATTACATTGGTGAATCACTTTAACCTCTCATTGGATCAATGTATAAAGAAATATATATATATATATATATATATATATATATATATAAGTTGAGTATATGTAAAGGCTCTTTATGCCAGAGTTATTGGTTGTTTAATGTATGGTATGATATGCACTATATCAAATTTTACACAAAGTTGTAACTCAAATTTGTAAGTTTATGTCCAAACTAGACGAACGTCATTAGAAAGAACTCAGTGGACGGGGTTTCAATACCTACGACCTTCGCGAAATCATTGCGAGGGTGCAGTTCTCTCTCGAGGAGGTACTTATTCATGTCGTCCGTCGTTGTGACTTGGATGGCTTCTTTATTGTACCTCTCAATGTAGGCTCGCAGCGATTCCTCTTTACCCTGGATGATAGCTTCCATGGAGGCTTCCGACATCGGGTGACGTCGGGATGTAATAAAGTGCCTGGAGAATAATCTTCCCAAGTGCTTCCAGGAAGTGATCGATTCATCTGGGGAGCTCTTGTACCAAGTCGTGGCCCCTTTTCTTAGGGTCGTAGGGAATAGTCGTCATTTGATGGCTCCCCGAACGCCTCTATAATCGAGCAATGTGTCGATGTTCTCTATATGCTCGTCCAGGTTAGTGGTACCATCGTATTGTCCGAGCTTAGTTGATTTATTCAAGCCAGAGGGAATGGGGATGTCCATGATTGCCCGACATAGGGGACCATGGCATTCGTCCTCGTGGCTTCGGTCAGGAGAAAGGGAGATAGAACAATTGTTCTTCTTGTGATGGGGAGAAAGGTCTCTCTATTTTCTTGATTTAGGTGACAAGGAATGACCGCGGGGGCGATGTGGTTCGTTCCTTGTCTTTTTATGTGATGGAGATCCCCAATTTTTTTGAGGAGGGGTATGTTCCCTCTTTTTTTTTAAAAGATCGATCAGGATGAGTTTGATTCTGAGCAGGTCTTCTTGGCGAGGGGCTGCAGGAAATGATTTTCTTTGGTCTCTGAGATGGAGATTGGGAGCGATTCTTTTCTAGTGCCTCAATACGCCGACCTTGCTAGAGGATAAGACTGTTGGTATGACTGAGGGCGGACAGGATTGCAGCTAGAGATGGATCTGTGTTGGTCAGCAATGGTGCCGAGGAATGAATGGTGATGATGTCGTCTGCCTGATTCATGGATTTTTGGTTATCCAAGAGAGAATCTTGGTCGCCAGCTTTGTCGAAATAGGGGGAGGCGGTCTTGTTATCCCTGTCATCTATGAAATCCTCGAGGTGAGGGAGAGTGTCATTCCCGTCTGTCTTTCGGACAAACGAGAGGACGATATTGTTGGAAGGGAACTGATCGTTGTTCTCAGCCATCTTGTTGGAAGTCTTGAAGTATCTTTAATCTTCTGGTTTTTTGATGATGAACGAAGATGGGGAAGATAGTTTCCCACAGATGACGCCACTAATATGGACTGTTGATCAGAATTGGAGATGGTCGGAGTGAACGGAGGTCCTTCTAGCAATGTTTGATGAGGAGGGGTGATGTACCTGTAAGGCACTCCGATGCTAAAGTAAGCAAATGTGCAAGGTGAGAATAGTGAATATTGGGGTTGCTAGAATAAGAATGTGATACCTTGCCCTCAGAACTATGAGGTTTTATATAATGGTCTTAGGAGAATTCTTATTGGTTGATATACCTGGACCTGGATATGTGGACAAGTGGATATAGCTATCCCGGATGACCTGGTCAGACCGAGCACTGATGCTCAGAACTAGTCGTTATGCAGACCAAGGGGGTCATAACAATCATAGTCTTTGGTGAGAGGAACTAGACTAGTTTGCTCGATGGATGTCGAGCGCGGAGTGCCAGGTGGCGCGTAGAACGGGAAAATAATGCCCTCAGAACGCTATTTATCCTTAGCGGTTTGTTACCGGTCCTGAAGAGGTGACCGGCCCGATAGGCATTCGGTGGTCCAATATATATATATATATATATATATATATATATATATATATATATATATATATATATATATATATATATATATATCTTGGGTATAATAAATCATTATAGATTAATCTCAAAATTTATAGGTATGATCTATATGATGACATGTTTCAATCTAACAGTCGATTTTAAAAAATATTAATCTGATGTGAATTTTTGAGCGAGTGTAATTCTTCGGGTTTAATTTTTATAAAAAAAAAATATTTATTATGTTAAAAATTTTAATAATAGATATTTAAATTAATAGATTTGAAAACTATTTTTTATTTATAATAAATTAATTTTAAAAAAAATAAAAAAATTAATCAGCATAATGCGAGTGAGTGTCAAAATAATTATTAATTTAAAATAAGTTTTATCAATTTCCTCTAGTCTTCGATTTAAACATGAAGCTCTCTAGGTTATAAGTAATGAATTAGGTACGTATTAAAATTTCTGAAACATTAAATTAACAAATCATCAAGCGGAAAAAACTTATACTACCAAAACTTTCTATATTTGCATAAATACGACACTTTCTTTTAATGAAAAATGTAAAGTAAGTTAAAAAAAATAAAGGTTTGGCTCATATCTTAAAGTTGAGTAATACGTCTTAACTTATATGGTTTGGAAACATACTCATTGTTCAATCTCAATCAATTATAATTAAGCCAAAATCATAATTAATGACAAGACGTAACTAGTTTTGATTTGTATACAAACTGAAAGCATTTTCTCTTATATATCACATATTGAATAATTATTGTATACCTTATTATTGTTAAGTAATCAAATCATATGAATAATCTACATAAGGCTCATAATGTATATTCCAATAAGCCAAACATGTCACTGTTTATACGGGTGATTATGGACCTCACACTAATTAAGCAAGAACATTAGAGGGGTTAATACGGTATTATTTAAAGTTTTTGCTATATGGATGGTAGGTGATTGATGGTGTCTAATTGTCCCAATGAATTAATTTGTATTGTTGTGATTAATTCATGATTTAATACAAAACACTGCAATTTGGATTTCACAACTTAATTAAATGAAATGCTATTTGTGAACACCAACAGTCGGTATGAGAGGAAATGATAGCTTAGTAATTTGATTAAATATAAATATATATAATTAATCTCTATAAATTATTTATTTTTTATTTTTTAGACTCTATAAATAAAAGTAATTTTAGTCTTTGATGTTAGGTAGACATGCATTTTTGAATGATTTATTTCAAACATCCTTACAACATCATAAAAAGTTACATTTAACAACAACAAAATTTAATTAATTCCAAGAACTTAAGATAAAACTATGAAAATTTTGCACTTGGAATTCAACTTTCTTTTAAAGAATAATAATTACGGGAAACTTTGTATAATATTTATAATATGTCTCCAAAAACAATCATTCAAGAATATGTAATTTTAAAGAAAAAAAATTCAAAATATAATATAATATGTTAATTTTATGAATTTTAATTTAAATAATCAATATTTTCAATTAAATTCTCCAAAGTAACTAAGGTTTCTATCAAGTGGCGGAGCCAGAATAATTATAAAACATGGGCAAACATTTTAATACTGCAATATATAAATTGTCATCAACCAAAATAAAAGAGACTTGCTATTTTGTCAACAAAAATATAGTTTAAAACAATCTTACAATAACAAGTTAAATAAAATCACGAGGCAAATGTCCTTTCCGAGACTTCTTTGCGGTGAATGTTCGAATGATATCAATATCATCAAGTGACTTGAATATCTCCCGCTCAATATAACATACCATCAAGTCATTGAACCACACATCGTTGATCTTATTACGCAATTTAGACTTGATAATCTTCATTGCTGAAAAAGCTCTTTCAACGGATGTTGTCGACACCAGCAATATCAAAGTCAACTCAATAAGTTTATAAACCAATAGAAATACCAAATATTTCTCGATTTGAGCCATCTTCATAGCCAAACTTTGAACATCTTCACAAGTGGAAAATGAAGCAATTCTTCTCACTTGAAGAACATAAGTGTCAAGTTGATCCCTAATTGTTCCTCGGTCATCATCAGAAAAGTCTACATGATAAATATCAGCGAGACAATCAAGCTTATCAACATTAAACTTGGAGAAAGAGTTCCTGGGGTCAATACATGAGAAACAATCAAGTATAATGTTACTTCCTTCACTAAAGCGGTGATCTATCTCCACACATATTTTGTCAATAACAACATAAAAAATCTCTGCACGGTAATGATGAAGATTAGTGATAGTCCTCCCTTCTAATCTTGAACGACCCCGAATCGGTATTTCGTCATCCATATTTGGCACCGGAATACCTTTAACAACACAAAATTCTTGGACATTGACAAAAAAATTATTCCAACCACTCTCTCTCATAGTGGTCAACCGAGCTTTGACAACATCAACTAATTCCATGGCATTCACAATATTAAGATCTTTTCTTTGCAAGACATTTGAAAGATCGTTTGTGATACCAAAGAACTTTAACATTAACCTCAAAATAAAAGCAAATTTAAAGCTCTCCATTTTTTCTATCAAACTCGCTGCTTGAGATGGTCCACGTCCATCTTCATCAACCATACTAAGCATATTTAACATGGAAGACCATATTTGATCCAAACAAAGCAATGTAGTATAATGTGAACCCCATCTAGTATCCCGGGTCTAGTGAGACTAGATGATTGGTGCAAGCCCCTTCCTCTAGATATATCACCACTCTTGAGTTTATTTAAAATATCTTGGTGGTGTGCCTTTGTCAAAGCATACCTCCTCTTACAAGATGCACTTGTTGTGTTCACAATCAAGGTGATGTACTCAAAGAAATCATGAATAGATGAGCAACTACTAGTAACAGACACAACAACCAATTGCAAACGATGAGCATAACAATGGACATAGAAAGCAAAAGGGTTTTCATCTAGAATTTTTCTTTGCAAGCCATTAAGTTCACCTCTCATATTTTAAGCTTCATCATATCCTTGCCCTCGTATCCTTGAAATAGATAACATGTACTTATCAAGAATACCATAAAGAGCATCATTTAATGACTCAGATGTAGTATTCGTGACATGATGTAGAGCAATAAATCGTTCCACAATATTCCCTTTGTCATTCAAAAACCTAAAACAAATTCAAAAAGTTTACTTGGCAGCATAGAGAATAATCAGTAATGAAAACTAGAAATTGGAAAATACAACTACTAACCTCAACATCACCGCCATTTGCTCTTTGACTGATATATCATGACAACAATTCACACCACACCAAGTCAACATAGAGACAAGACAACAACTTTATAATTTAATTGACAGATTTATTTGGTGGTTCTTCCATGCGGCTAGGAGGGGCATATGCCTGGTTCTTCTATGCGGCCAGGAGGGGTAACCTCAACATCACCTCCATTTTCTCTTTGACGGATACATGCATTTTATAATAGGCGTCGTCAATTGAATATATGGAAACCAGTTTCCTCTTTGCAAAATAGTTTTTTTGCTTCAGCAGTAGAACAACTTTTCCACTTAAGTTGTTTCCAAAACAGCTTCTCAAGCTTCCAAACTACATTTGACTTATACATTGCTTCCAATACACCACCTTAAGTCAAGTGCTCCATATTCCTCAAGCTCAATTTCTTCACAAGCCTCTTAAACACTTCATTTGTTATCGCCTTCGTCAATAAATCTGCAAGTTATTCTTCGCTTCGACAATGAGCTAGCTTCAACTGTCCTTCACACACCAGCTCCCTCAAGTAATGAAACCTCATCTCTGTGTATTTTCTCCTTCCATATGCTACAGGATTCCTTGCAAGGTTGATAGCCGAGAAGTTGTCAACAAAGAGTGTGAAAACTTTTACCTCAATGTTGTCCGACTCTTTAAGTAGATTCATTAGCCATACATCTTGACACGCACATATCGTAGAATCGATATACTCGACCTCATAAGAAGAGACTGCCACCACGAGTTCCTTTTTAGAGCACCAAGATATTGGAGCTCCACCGAACATAAAGACATAACCAGTCGTAGACTTTCAATCATCGTTATCTCCACACTAATTGGAATTCGTATAACCGAGTAACTCGCACATGCTGCCCGTATCAGCTGCGGGAAAGAGAATTCTGCAGCCAAAAGTACCTTTAATGTAATGAAGGATCCTCTTAACTACTGCCAAATGAGACACCTTTGGTCTCTCTGTGAATCTACTAGAAATACCAACACTAAATGCCAAATTCGGTCGCGTATTGCACAAGTAACGTAATGATCCAATCAACCTTCTATATTGAGTTTGATCAACATCGCCCTCGCCCTCATTCTTGGACAGCTGCAACCTTGGTTCCATTGGTGAGTTGGCAGCATTACAATGCTCCATATCATACCTCTTCAATATCTCAAGGGAATATTTTATTTGATACATGAGTAGTCCCAATTTTGACTTGTGTAACTCTATGCCAAGAAAGTATGTCATGATACCAAGATCGCTCATCTCAAATTCTTCCATAAGTTCACCTTTGAACTTAGAAATAAACTCCTCATTTCTGCCTGTAATCAAAAGATCATCCACATATAAGCAAAGTATAATCACACCTTTGCTTGCATACATTTTCACATAAACACCATGTTTGGATACACACTTCTTGAAGCCAACTTCAATAAGAAAAGTATCTATGCATTTGTTCCAAGCTCTAGGTGCTTGTTTAAAACCATAGAGTGCTTTCCTCAACTTGTATACTCTTCCCACTTGATTATTTATCCCAAAAACTGGGGGTTGTTCTACATAGACTTCCTCCTTAAGTGGACCATTCAAAAATGTGGATTTTACATCCATTTGGTATATTCGCCAATTTTGTTATTGGCGATACCAACAACTAGCCGTATAGTCTCCAATCTAGATACCAGAGAAAATACATCATTATAGTCTATGCCTTGTCGCTGCAAAAATCCTTTCGCCATTAGTCGAGCCTTATGCTTGAAATTTTAGACTTTAGGATTTGCCTTCACTTTATAGACCCACTTTACTCCGATTGCCTTTTTTGTTCTGGTAAATCAACCAGCTCCCAAGTACTGTGTTTCAATGGATTTCAGCACTTCTTTCATCACACACACCCACTTTGCATGGCTTAGTGCCTCCTCCATACTCACCGGCTCGGATTCGGCCATAAGCACAAAGTGTATGATATCACCATCATTGTTGATCTCATTATCATGGAACACTTCACATTCTTGGAGCCTTTGAGGTAGACCTCTGTATCTTGTCGGTCATCTACTGGATTCGACATTCTCAACTTCTGTCGAATTTGGAATGGCTCTACAATTTGTTGCAGTTCTACATTTTCTGTATTTTCTGGTGGAAACCAGTTTCCAGGATCGGGGGAACCAGTTTCTACTTCCAGAAATCCAATTCCTGAGCCTTCATGATGCAAATATTGCGAGGGAAACTGATTTCCTTCTGTTTAGAAACCAGTTTCTGCTTCTGTTCTCATAATTTTTCTGCTGTCAAACAGCCTCAGCATATCCACCACCACGTCTCGACTAATCACAATCTTCTTGCTACTCACATCAAACAGTTTGTAGCCTCTAATAGGGTGATATCTTACAAGTAACATTACCTCACCATTATCATCCAACTTCTTTCAAAGTTGACCCAGAATATACTGAAATGCTATCGACCCGAAAACTTTTAAATGCGTCAAATTCGTTTTACAACCAGACCATACCTCTTCCGGTGTAACCTTGTCCAGCTTCTTAGTAGAGCACCTATTCAACAAATAGGTTGTTGTAGAGACCACTTCTCCCCATAGTTCTTTCGTCAAGTTCTTCCCTTTCAACATGCTACGAACCATGTTCATAATTGAGCGATTTCTTCTTTCGGCGATACCATTTTGTTGATGCGTATAAGGTGGAACAACTTCACGCACTATACCCTTATCATCACAATAATTCCCAAACTCACTTGAGGTATATTCACCTCCACCACCCGTTTTGAGAATTTTCACTTTGTGACCACTTTGTCGCTCCGCCATGGACTTAAAACGCTTGAATACATCAAACACCTCATCCTTACTCTTTATGAGATAAATCCATAGCTTAATAATAAAATCATCGATAAAAGTGACAAAGTACCTATTTCTGCCATATGAGTCGACTTGCATCGGACCACACACGTCGGAATACACCACCTCAAGATGTTGCCTGGTCTTATGACCTACATCCTTGATAAAAGTGTTCTTATGTAGCTTCCCTTGCACACTTTTATACCCCAAAACTTGCCCTCCTATTTCTCAAGACAATCCACATCTCCATACTCAAGAATTTTTCAAGGGCTGACCAGATGAACCCTCTCTTAAGCAATTAACCCACAACTAGGGTTTTGCTTCTCTCAAGATAAAATCAAGTTCTAATACCTCAAGTGGTCATCATAACTCCTCACATGTCTCAAGGGATCACCATGTCAAGTTTTAAGCCTCATAGCTCAAGTTTGCTCAATCAATTGCTCAGATGGTTGAAAATCAATTATATTGGACAAAAAGTCAACTGTGGTCAACATATAGTCAAACTTCATAATTTTTGGTCAACATCAATAATTTGAATTCATATTCATCATTTGATCAAGGGTTGAACATGAATCATCAAGAAAACTCAAGATTTGATCAAAAGTCAAAGTTTCCATATTAGGGTTTTTGAACCAAAAGTCAACAGAACTTTGACCAGACATAACTTTCACATACTTTGTCAGAAATTTCTCCACCAAATATCATTTTGAAGGAAATTAAATTCTCTACAACTTCATGTCTCACAAGCTTTGGCCAAAAATGCTTCATTTGAGAGTTATGGATCAAGATATTATAGGTCCTCCTAAAAGTCAACAAAAAGTCATCTTTTTGCAAAGAAATGTACATGGACATGGAAACTTCAATGAAAATGAAACCAAAATGAGTGTTTAGAGGATATCTTTAGATTTCTAAAAAGTCCAAGAACACTAAAAAATGTTGAAAATTAAGCAAGATACAAGTTGTGCAAGTTTGACATTTTTAAGGAGGTGCATGAAGAGAAATACTTAGCAAATGCAGATATTTTCCAAATGGGCCTAAGTTTTCATGATCCAAACTTAATCTTGACATTATCTATGGCCTGAAAACTCAACTGCATGCCCATATTGTATTCATTTGATTTATTTTTGAATTTAATGATTTAAATTCAATTTTAATTAAATAAAATACAAACGTAAGAGTTAAGATGAGTTGGACTTGCTTTCTACTTGTCTTGAGGTCCAAGATAGCCCATGATAGATGGAAATTTCATGCACCATGCATTAATACAAGATTGAGCCAAATATGGAAGAATTTGATAAAATATGTCAATCAAATATTTTGCATTCAAGTTGATATATTTTCCACAAATGCTTGACCTAATCTTCGACCCTATATATACATAGCACATTCAGACATCAAAGAAGACGAGTTTGGCAGCCAAAACATTAGGGTTCTTGTTCCAAATTTTCAAGAGAAATTTGCACCATCGAAACCCTAGTTCCAGCCGTTCTCTGTAATACGGTGGGAGAACTGACTTTGGAATTTGTTTTGCTTTTTATCGCAAATGTTGCGGATAGCAAGAGTCGCCACCGACTTTTCTTTTATCCAATTAAGGGAAGGTGAAAAGAACAGAAAAAGACCTTCGTTAGATTCTGAGTAAGGGAGAAGGTTATGAAAAGGGAAGGTATTAGCACCCCTTTCCATCCGTAGTTATCTACGGGCTCTTAGTTGCTTCTAGCTCATCTTTAAAAATTGCTTTCTGTGTGTATGTTTGAAAAAAAATGTTTTGAAAAGGCATTTCGCTTTGACTTTGTAATGATTCATGTTGGAATGTATACAAAGTGTTCGGAAATGTTTTGTTTTGAAAAGAGTTTGAACTTTGACAAAAGTGTGAGGTGTGAAAAGTATTTTGATAGAGCAAGCAACTAAAAGTCTTATTACCTACTCAGAACGGTCATTTTTGTGTTATTTCGCTTTCCTTTAGAATAGTGCTATCCATACCATTAGTTGATAGGTAACCCTATTTGTTGGATGTAAGAGGGACATTCGAAAGGGACATCGGATGGTCATAGAAGGTAACTTGTAGGAGTATCCTAGCACATTCGAAGGGACGATCATCACTTTTCGTAGGCAACAATCGAGGGACGAGATCATGTTTTCGTAGGCCACGTCGAGGGACTCATGATCTTTGATTCGAAGGGACTATGATGATATGTTTGTAGGCGACGGTGCTAGGATACCTCTACGTTCGAGGGACTTGACCATTTATTTGAAGGCAACGAGAGAGAATTACCCTAAGGGGTGCATGTGTGAAAAGAGTGTGTCAAATTCAGATGTATTATCTTGGAATTAGAAGTGATCTACGTTCGTTTTTATCTTACCATACACGCCTAATTACTAAAAGTTTATAGAGTGCGGAAAGTAAATTGCGGAAAGTAAATTGCGGAAAGTAAATGTCCTACGCTATTACATGGCTTTGGGGCAGTTACATAATAGGAGTACGGAAAGTAAATCCTAGTTAAACTATTACATCCCATGAGCAGTTACATAATATTGGAAAAGAATGCGAGAAAATAAATCCTAACTATTACAACCTGTCAGCAGATACATAATAATCAGAAAAGATAAGAAATCCACATAAGAGAAAATATGTTAGTAAAACAATGATTTTTGAGTTAGGAAAAAGATTTTAGGTTAGTAATCCTAATTAGATGATAGAATAATTTTTTGGGAATTTTCTGGATTGGTTTTGATGAGAAAAAGTAATTAAAAGTCAATTTTATGGTTAATTAATAATTAATTAAAATATGCATGCAAAAATATTAATTTTTATGCCAAAAATTAAATAAACATTTTTCTGACCTAAATGCTAAAAGAAAATATTTTTGGTGATTTTTTAATGCATGAGAAAATTGTTTGAAAAGAAATTAAATTAAATGAGAAAAATAAGAAAAGAAATAGAAAAGTGGTTAGTTTGCAAAGCGGTAAAAAAGAAAGTGACATTGCCAAGGATCGAGCCCCTGACCATGCCTTCAACACGCGCACTGCTTGCCACTGAACCATCCTGCACTTTGTGTTAGTTAAATGAAATAAAAACGTTTTAAAGGAAATAAATTTCTGAGAATCCAAACAAAAACACGCGCCAAGAACACCATCGTCCCCATTTGAATTTTTGAACTTTTACCTACGGATTTGGTTCGTAGCTAAAACATATAGCGACGGATTCGTTCGTCACTATAGCAGCTGCAATTTTCCAAAATTCATAATACGCAATATAAATTTACACTAAAGCTATGGTTCAATTGCAGTCAAGCTCCTGATCATGAATATGTCCATAGTTTTGACCAATTTTACTTGGATCGATGGATCCCAATTTGAAGCTTTGAAACCCTAGTAATGGCATATCACGATCCTGGTGTCTAAACTCAAATCGATCTATACAAAAACATTCCAAACATCAAAATGAACAAGAATATGCAATCAAAATGTATTTATAGTGCACGAATCATAGAAATCGAAATTGGATAAAAATTGTGCAAACCGTGAGTGCAACTTCGTGATTCTTGATGTTTTGGTGATCTGTAAGGGTCTGGAACGGATCAGTGAACCTCCAGGAATCGATTGCAAGGCTTGGAATCGTCTGAATCGAAACAAAACCAAGGCTGCCAATTACTTGAATGTCACGGTTTTTTTGAGTTTGATTAGGGTTCTTAGAGGTCAGAATTTCGTCCTTGTGTCACGTGAATGCATTGTATACTTATAGTGGATGGATTTAGGTCAAGAATCATGAAGAAATACTGTACCAATCAATGAGAAAATATTTGATTTGGTATAACACCAAATATTGCCTTTTTTGATCAAATCTCATTCAATTCCTTTGCCACTCAATGCAATTTCGAAATTGACAGCTTGTATGGCTTGCTTGGACCTCAAGAATGAGAGAAAAATCCAATTTGCATTTAATTTTGATTTTCTATCTTTTATTTTAATTAAATTGGCTTTTAAATGATTAAAATCAAAAATAAATAGAAAAATAAAAGATAAATTCGTGGCCTTGGGCTTGAAGGTTCCAAATCAGCTAAGGAACAAGTTTGAACCAAGAAAAGTTAGGCCCATTTGCAAAATTTTGGATTTTATCAAGTATTTCTCTTTGTGCACCTCCTCAAAAATGCTCAACTTGTGCAAGGTGTATCTTGCTCAATTTTTAACATTTTTGGGTGTTCTTGGAATTTTTAATAATCTCAAGATGTCCTCAAAACAACCTCTTTGGTTTCATCTCAATTTAAGTTTCCATACTCAATAACACTTCTTTACAAAAAGTTGACTTTTTGTTAACTTTGAAAAGGACCTGTAATGTTTTGATCCATAACTTCCAAATGAAGCATTTTCTGACCAAGCTTGTGAGACATGAAGTTGTAGAGAATTGAATTCTTTTCAAAATGAGCTTTGGTGGGAAAAATTTTGATAAAGTATGTGAAAGTTATGTCTGGTCAAAGTTCTGTTGACTTTTTGTTCAAAAACCCTAATTTGGAAACTTTGACTTTTGATCAATTCTTGACTTTCCTTGATGAATCATGATCAACCCTTTATCAAATGATGAATATTACTTCAAAATATTGATGTTGACCAAAAATTATGAAGTTTGACTGTATGTTGACCGCAATGGACTTTTTGTCCAATACAACTGATTTTCAATCATCTGAGCAATTGTCTGAGGAAATTTGACTTGTAAGGTTTGAAAATTGACATGGAGATTCTTTGAAGCATATGATGAAGCATGATGACCACTGGAAGTGTTGGAAGCTCACCCTGGTTTGAGGATAGCCAAACCCTAGTTTGGGTTGGTTGCTTAGGAGAGGGTTGTCTGGTCAATCCTTGAGTATGGACATGTGAAATGTCTTGAGAAGGAAGAGGGCAAATTTTGGGGTATGACATTCTCAAGCAATTCCAAGCACTCCATCGTGATCCTGAGGTAACATAGGGTAAGTATAGATAAAAATCCATGACCAAAACATCCTGAATTGCATGCATCATGAAGCTCTGATTACATATTTTTGTTAAATTCGTATTTTTGTTTTTATGATGTTTTGATCTAAACTAACCATGCTAATCGTTTCCTAAGGTTTATTAGAGCGGGTATGGGCCATCGTTACAAGCTTTTCATGGCCAAATTATGGTTTGCCATAGTTAGGGCATAGAACTGCTAAGCTTCGTATTTCTATTTGCATGCACTTTCAAACCAAACCGACACCACCACTGAACTCGCAGGGGTCGATTTAGAGGGGTAGGCTTAATCTCTTGCATCGATTCTCTTTATTTTGCAGGTTTGGAATCTGACCTCACCGGAGAACACGAAGTTGACCACCCTGGACGGTGGTTTGAAAGTTTGACCCTGGTGACCTAGGCGTGGCGCTTTCTGATGGGTCCATTCAAACTCCCTAGGGCGCACACGTGTTTTGTTTGAAAGTTCAAAATAGATACTCTGATAATCTATTAAAGTTATGATCCTCTGATGAATTTGATACTCTGACGTGTTTATGTTTTTTAGCAGATGTTCTGACTCAAGTGTTAGAATGAAACGCTACATCGTGTTGAGCAGAAGATGAACTTAGAAGTTCTGAGAAAGAACTTCTGGAACACAACTTCTGATAGGAGCATACAAGTACAACTTTTGATAGAAGCATGCAAGCTCAACTTCTGATAGAAGCATGCAAGCGCAACTTTTAGGGCTCGATCCCTGCTGACCCCCTATCTTTTTCTTACTTTTCTATTTTTCTTAATTTAATTTAATTTAATTTTCAAAATTAATTAAAACCTTTTCAAAAATCACAAAAACATAATTTCTTTTCTAGTAATTAGGGTTATTAACCTAAAACCTTTTTTTTACTAATTTTCTAAAACATTTTCACTAACATATTTCTTATTATCCTGATTATTTATTTGCTATTCTGCATTTACAATTCTATAAAAGATGTATAGGTCACACATTTTTATTCTGTAATAGCGTAGATTTATATTTATGCATTTACTTTCCGCACCTCTATTATGTATCTGCCCAAAACCATGTAATAGCGTAGGATTTACATTTCCGCACTTTACATTCCGCACTTTATTTTCCTGTACATATTTAACTGCTAGTTAATTAGGGTTTGCGTGCTAAAGACTAAAACCAAACCCAGATCACTTCTAATTTCAAGATAAATATCTGAATACAACACACTCTTCACACTTGCACACCCCTTAGGGTATCCTCTCTTGTTCCATTTACGAATTCAATGGTCATGTCCCTCGAACGTAGGGATACCATTAGCAAAGACGCCTACGAATAATATCATCATAGTCCCTTTGATACAAAGATCATAGTCCCTCGATGACCCTCGATGTTGCCTACAAATACATGATCTCGTCCCTCGATTGTTGCCTATAAAAAGTGATGATCGTCCCTACGAATTGCTAAAGGTATCCTTACATGTTTCCTTCTATGACCATACGATGACCCTTCGATTGTCCCTTTACATCCAAACGAATAAAGTTACCTACCAACTAATGGTATGGATAGCCTTATTCTAATGGAGAAGGAAAAATAACATGGAAACGACCATTCTGAGTAGGTAATAAGATTTTGTTGCTTGCTCCAATCAAAATACTTTTTCACACCTCACACTTTTCAAATACTTTCAAAAAAACATTTTGTATACATTCCAGCGTGAATCATTACAAAGTTAAACATATTTACATTTCCAAACACTTCGTATATATTCCAACGAGAATCATTACGAAGTCAAAGAGAAATTCCTTTTCAAATACATTTTCAAACTACACAAACACAAAAAGCAATTTTTCAAAGTGAGCTAAGTAACTAAGAGCCCGTAGATAAACTACCTTACTCAGAACCAACAAAAGAATTTTCCTGTTCTTTTCACCTTCCCTTTATTTGATAAAAGAAAAGTCGGTGGCGACTCTTGCTATTTGCAATATTTGCGATAAAAAGCAAAACAAACAAGTCAGTTCTCCCACCGTGTTACACATACACTCTTCACATATCTCAGCTGGAAGATTGATATTGGGCAGTCCGGTCACCATACCATGCCTTTGCAATGCGTTGAGGTCTCTAAAATTAAAGTTTCCAAGACGGTAATGCCACAACCACTCATCATGACTTACTGCTGTAGAAAGACACTTGTGCTCCATTACTTTCAAATCTATCATGAAAGTACGATTTGCATCCATGAGTGTTATAAGTATTAAAATGTCGTTTCGGTCAAAAACGCGCAAAATCTTGTTTTCCATCCGAATTGTGTAATTCTTCTAGAGTAATTGGCCAATGCTCAATAGATTACACCTAATTCTGGGAATGTACAACACATATTTGGTTAAGTAATGACACCCATAACTCTTCATGATCAAGACATCACCCACACTGTCAGCCGCTAAAGTGGTGTCATCTGTGAATCTTACTCTATTCTTCGTGGCTTGGTTGATCTTCATAAACCAATCCTTTCTACCCGTCATATGAGTTAAACAACCTGAATTCAAGTACCATTCATCACTACTTTAAACCCCACCTCGAACGGTTACCATTGTGTTTCGCTTTGAACGTGTTTGTGCAGCAAATTTTGTGCTTTTAGTGTTGTTGTCCAGTCCTCGACACACATTGTTGTTGTTGTTGTCCAACCACTTTCTATTGTCATTGTTCTCCTCTGTGATTATAACAAGAAGCGTATCATCATCCTCTACTTCTTGCCTTGCAACTTTGGCCTCATCCCCTTGATTTTACTTCGATTTTGCATTACATTCCTTTGCGAAATGACCAAACTTTTGAAAATTAAAGCACCTCACATTGCTTTTATCATAAGCCTTATTGTTATTGCCTTGACCAGTACCTTTGGAGCTGCTTTCTCCTATTTGAGCCATAGACCCCTTTGAATTTTGTGGATCTTTTCCACCAAAATTCTAGAAATTTGCTTTGCTCTTCGAAGGCCACTTGCATTTCGATCTCTTGTTCTTCTCATTGAACCTTGCTTGCAATGCAATTTCCGTCTTGGCCTTGTCACTTCCCCTTTCATCCATTATTTGTTCATGTACTTCCAATGAGCTTTGAAGCTCTTCCTTGCTCATAGTGAGAAGATCCTTTGACTCTTCTATTGCTACCACTATGTTGTCAAATCATGACATTAAGGAACGTAAGATCTTAGCCACTACATTTTCCACCGAAACGGTTTCACCGCAAGCCTTAATTTGATTCACCAAACGTGTTATATGCGTAATGTAGTCGTTGATCGATTCTTTTTCTTCCATTTGCACCAACTTGAACTGCCTCTTGTAAGTTTGTAACCTCACCACCTTCGCTTTATCGACACCTTCATAAGCTTTCTTCAAGCTCTCTCAAGCTTGTTTTGCCGACGTACAATCACCAACTTTCTCAAAGTTATCATTGTCGACGCAAGAGTGTATCAAGAAGAGAGCTTTGTAGTCTTTCTTCTTCTCTTCCTTGAATGTAGCTTTTTGTGCAGTTGTAGCCTCTGCAACAAGTGGTGTAACTCCATTATTCACCACTTCAAGGACTTCTTGATACCCAAACAAAACTTTCATTTGTTTGCATCATTTGTCATAATTCTTGGAAACAAGAATTGGGAGGTTGGTAGGGATTTCGTCGGTGGTTGTCATATTTGCAGTGGATTAACGAATCAGAACCAAGGCTCTTGATGCTAAATGTTGGAACATACACTTTTGGTGTAGGGTGAATCAATGGTGAAAATAGTTAATTGGGAAAGATGAAGTTTAGAGTGAAATTGAGAATTGAGAGAGATTAATTGAGGAGAAAATGTTTGTGTTATTCACAATGGCATTACATCATTACATGATGGATACACTATTTATAGCGTGTCACAAAACAAAACCAAAACAAACTAACAAAATTACCACATTCACAGCTGCGCAGAAAAATAAAATATCGAGGCAGAAACCAGTTTCTCCAAATG
Source organism: Vicia sativa (assembly GCA_021764765.1). Taxonomy (NCBI): domain Eukaryota; kingdom Viridiplantae; phylum Streptophyta; class Magnoliopsida; order Fabales; family Fabaceae; genus Vicia; species Vicia sativa. Next base: position 92,941,693 of record CM038795.1, read on the forward strand.
TAAAAACTGATTTCCTCTTCGCAAAACAACTATTTTGCTTCAGCAGCAGAATAACTTTTCCACTTAAGTTATTTCCAAAACAGCTTCTCAAGCTTCCAAACTTCACTTCACTTGACTTATACATTGCTTCCAATAAATATGTGGTGTCTCTTCATTTATTTGGGATGAGTGTTTGATCTTTAGGATGTGTATGTTTCTCCCTCAATGATATCGTTCTGATATAGTATGGTTGCATTTTTTGTGCTCAGGTTCTCTTCATTAATTTTCATATTATTTTTATCTTTTTTTTCTTCTTTAATAAAATTTCTTATTTGTGACAAAATAGTTTTAATGTGTGCTTGAGGTGTAAAACATGTTAACTTATATGTATTAAAAATTTGTTGCTAATGTTGTGTTTTATTTGTTAGACTTTTGAATCTCTTTCCAAACTTTTGATGTCAAGTGCTAACTTTTATATTTGATTATAAATTTATTTCATGATGCAATGGAAATCATGTTAGTGTTATGTATGGATTAAGAACAAATTGTAATTTGTTTGAAAAAATAGAGCATAAAATAAGTTACATGAAATATATTATTTTAAAATAGCATAAAGAACACCAAAAAAATACAATGTTGAAGAATATAGTTAAAAAATATTATAAAATTGATCAATCGAAACAAATCAAACTTGTTAGTTTGGTTCGATTCCATTTTTAAAAAAATACTAAAAATCAAATTAAACTAAATCGACAAAGATATCATCGGCTCAAATATTTTTTAATAAAAATCAGTCTAAACTAATTCGATTAAACTACTGATATTAACGCAAATTCAACTAACAACAAACTTTGTGTTCTAAATTTTTTTCATTTAAAATCGGATTACTTTGGAAGTAACTCTAAATGTAAATTATTTTGGAAAATAATTTGAAAAAGTTAGTTAGTTGGATAAAAAAAACTAATTTTATAGGATGAACTAAATATTTTGTAGGATAATTTTATATAGACTAAAAAGTATAATATTGTACGGAAACAAAATATAAAACTTGATAATTTTATAGTGACCAAAAATAAATAAATAATAATAATAATAATGATAATGATAATAATAATTAATAAAATAATAATATTTATCAATTTTTAAAACCAATGAAAATTTATATTTTAAAAAAGGAGTTTAATAAAGATGTATTATTTGAGTAAATTACTTTTAAACTTATATTTAATGAGAGTTCATGATACTTCATTATTAAATAGTTTAGTTGTCATGCAAACTTTTGAGAAAGTTGAAATTAAACTTTCACAAATTTATAAAAGAAGTTTAAAATGTAATAATTAATTCCTTCGTATTACTTCACTACTCAAATATATAACATATAAAAAGTATACATGAATAAAAGATAAAGGGGGTAATAAGTTGAATTATTAATTATTTTTAATTAGATTAATTATTATGCACTAATAATGTAATTTTTTTTACAATATCTATGCATCAACCACCCATATATATATATATATATATATATATATATATATATATATATATATATATATATATATATATATATATATATATATATATATATATATATATATATATATATATATATATATATATATATATATATATATATATATATATATATATATATATATATATATATATATATATATATATATATATATATATATATATATATATATATATATAAATAAAATTAAATTAAATTAAATTTAAAATATAATGATCATTTATCAATGATGTAAAACTTCTTTACAATACCAATGCATTTAAATTAAATTAAATTAAATTTAAAATATAATGATCATTTATCAATGATGTAAAACTTCTTTACAATACCAATGCATTTAAATTAAATTGTTTTTCAATTATCAACCTGTAAAATACAACGCTATTTATTATATGAAATTAATTGTCATACACAGTCAGTATATAAAATTTATATCATCAATGCATCATAATCCTCTATAAATATTACTGTATTAATAATTAAAATAAAAATCAAATATAATTTAAAATCTAAAGGGGTGTTTGTTTCGTGGACTACAAATTTATTTACAGGAATATGGGTTGAAATATTTTCCAATTCACATGTTTGTTTCAAAAATTTTAAAATTATACCTAAATTTTTTTTATTTTTAGGAATTCAGTTTACACATGATTTTGTCATTTTTTATTCTTATATTATATGACGAAAATCTTACATTCTCATAGAAATAATAAAGGGTTAAATAAATTTTTAGTCCCTATAAATATTGCAGTTTCATTTTTAGTCCCTCCTGAAATAGCCACCCACAATTTTCCACTCTCACACATTTCAACTCATTTATTTAATATTTCAAATTATAAATTAAATATATTTTATAAATGTTTCAAGAAAATTAATTTTTTTCACCAAGAATAATATTCCAAAGAATAGGATTCTTATGATTATATTTTTAATTTTTAAAACAAACACACCCTAACTGTTACTATTCACATACTTGTGTAAATTTTCTTTACATAGTGAGTATATTTCAATTAAATTTTTATGATATTTTATAATTATTTATGTTTAAGCTAATATTATATGGATTTAATTGGAATATATTGTGTAAAGAAGTTTTACACTGTCCGTGAATCATGATCGTTAGATTATAAAATTATATTTTTTATTTTAATTATTTATTGAATATCATTAGTAGATGATTATGATGTACAGATTGTATAAAAAAATTTACATTTGTTATTAAAATTAATCGCCTAGTAGTTATATTTCGGTTGCTCTTTCTTTTTATCATCCACTGAAAATCATCTGAGTTAATTTAAGATTGGTTTCTAATCTATTGCTTTTCACACCGTTAATATTTCATTAGTATGGGCTGTCTGGTATAAATAAAATTGGATTGCGAGAAAGAAGAAGAAAAAAGTGCATACAACTACTTTTAGAAAAATATACCTGTCAAACTCACACTTACTCTAACACCCCACAAATTTTGGTGTGAGTTTTTATTGAATTTGACATATCTAATGCATGGTTTTGGTTTACTTGAAATTTCAAACATATGATATACCGGATATTTTCTCTATTCTTAAAAATCTGGTAGTAATATAAGCATGCTCTCATAAAAGGCGTCCAGGCGTCTGAGATGGTTGAATCATTACATATTTTGCGAGAATTATTATTCGAAGAAAAATTTTAAAGAGACCAAAATTGCAGGATTGCATATTTATAGGGACTACAAATATATTTAACTCTATTTTTAATCAAATTATGGGTAGCATGGGTAGCACTCCGGTCCAAGACATATGGATAGCTCCGAGTTTAATTTTATTATTCTCTATGTTCTCTTTTAAATGTAATTTTAGCATAAAGTTATCTATTTAATCAAGTGGGTTATTAGAATTATTTTTCCTATCTATGAACTTTTCATACTTTATATATGAAATAGCATCGACAAGAATAGTTCTTGCTCGATGATGATTTTTGTACGTCTTCTTCTGAGCATCTGTTAGTATCATTAGCATCACATTAGATTTATTTAGGTTATTCATATTTTTTTTCGGATTTATCTGTTTTAGTTATTTTATTTATTTCATCATTTCATTTTGATATCTATTTGTGTTATATCTCTCATTGTGCTCTGTTACTATTATGATACGATGTTATTGTGTTATTATTGAGTTCATATAAAAAAATAAAATGCATGAGTATTAACCCAGTAGTCCTAATATGCAATTATCATTGAATAACACACCTAATAAGTCATTCATTGTCTCCCATGCTCAATTCAATTAAGACATTGAAGTGACACAACCTGCCATGCCACGGTCATCAAGAAGGAATCTCATGCATGCTGCCTTATCCCGTCCGTTGCAGGCACGCGAGATTCTAGGGTCTACACCTTGTAACGACCATTACAAGGGTGGCAGGCTAGGCTTGCAAAAGAGAGCCATGTGTAACGACCGTTACACACCCCTTGACCATGCAAACTTTATAAACCAACCAACACACATTCATTCTTCATTCATTTCAATTCATATCAATTCAAACCATTTCAAAATATTCCTATCCATTTCAATTCTATTCCACACAAATAATACCACTCTAAATACCATTCAATACCTCTATTCATCTTCTCTTCACCATTAAAACCTTCTTTCTATATAAACCTTTGAAGAGAACCTCACCATTTCACCAACTTTCATCAACAACCCTTCTACCTTTTAAACAATTTCATTTCCAAAACCTTTCACAAAAATGGCTAGAGGAGCTCAAGAAGACAGAGAGGGACCAGACCTCACAGATATGGTGTTCAGAGATGGAGAAACCAGAGTCCGACAAGAGCAACTCTACCGGAGGTTTCACCAGAGAGGTTAACTTCCACAAGGTATATTGATGAAGATTGTCTACGTGATTTGGGGTTGCTTGATAGTGTGCAATTCATGCTTCATGCATCTGGTTTACACCACATTGCCACTATGAATCTGCCAACTTATGAACCCCTCACGTTGGAGTTCTTTAGTTCTTTTGCATACCAAACACCACCTACTCCAGAAGCCGGTCAATACCTGATCGGCGCGACAACTTTCATACTATTCAACACAGAGTATGTCAAGAACCAAGAGACTCTGATTCAAGTACTTCACTTCCACCATGGAGAGGGTGTGGAATACCGAATCCCGTACGATGAAGATTGGATGACAAGGTCATTTGAAATGTGGGAGCGTTTTAACTGGCACTCGAGTTGATAATTGGGAGGAACTTATGTCCACTCACACCCATAACTCGTGTATCCGCTATTTCCATCGTGTCCTGGCCATTACAGTGTTCGGGAAAGCAAACAACAACAAGGTAAACGCTAGGGAGATGTACTTTCTACACTGCATTTTTGATCCCAATTTAAGTATAAATGTTTCTCCGTTCCTTCTCAACCACATCCAGTTGTTGTTATCAAGAAATGCAAACACATCACCTTTCTGTATATGGGGCATAGTCACATCTATTGTCCAGTATCTGGATTTGCAAGACAGGTTGGATGAACTACCTTTTTGGCAAGCCGAGTTTCTAGATATCGATTACTGCCAGTTTGGTCACATTGTCAAAGCAAGAAGGGACGGGAGATACAACCTGATGGTGAACAACATAGTCGTTCCAGGCTTTATTCTGCCAAATCTAGATGTCACAAGAATTGATGTTGTTGCGAATTGGATTTACGATCTTCAAACGCCAGCCCCTGGAGCGAACGTGCAGAATAATCAAGCAGATGTGGATAACGCTATACCAGAAGTTAATCATCAACCACCACAACCAGATGCCTCACCACAAGCACAACCAGGAAATGATCCTTAGCCAGCCGCACTTGACGCTATATATGCATCGCTCTTACTTCAAGATCAACGTCAGCAGGAACTGATGCAAATGATGCAAGGGATGCAGCGCAATCAATGCAATGCCGCCTATTATAACCATCGCGACATTTTTGACTTGATTGATGAAATGTGCTACTTATCATTCCGCATTGAAGACTTGCATGCCTATGTTTACAACACTAGTGAGGAGCCTCCTAGACCCACATGAGGTGGAGTGAGGACACGTGGTGGAGGAAGAGCACGAGGCGAAGCATCAAGCAGTAGAAATGTCAGAGACAACAATGAGGAGTGATCTATTTTTCTTGTTTTCCTTGTGTTATACCCCAAAATTTTCCATCCTATTTCTCAAGACAATCCACATATCCATATTTAAGAGTTTCTCAAGGGTTGACCAGATGAACCCTCTCCTAAGCAATCAACCCACAACTAGGGTTTTGCTTCTCTCAATACAAAATCAAGTTATATTACCTAAAATGGTTATCATACCTCCTCATATGTCTCAAGGGATCACTATGTCAAGTTTCAAGCCTTACCGCTCAAGTCTGCTCAGTCAATTGCTCAGATGGTTGAAAATCAGTTGTATTGGACAAAAAGTCAACTATGGTCAACATACAGTCAAACTTCATCATTTTTGGTTAACACCAATATTTTGAAGTCACATTCATCATATGATCAAGGGTTGATCACGACTCATTAAGAAAAGTCAAGATTTGCTCAAAAGTCAAAGTTTCCAAATTAGGATTTTTGGACAAAAAGTTAACAGAACTTTGACCAGGCATAACTTTCACATACTTTATCAAAAAAATTTCCACCAAATTTCATTTTGAATAGAATTCAATTCTCTACAACTTCATGTCTCACAAGCTTTGGCCAAAAAGGCTTCATTTGAGAGTTATGGATCAAGACATTATAGGTCCTCCTAAAAGTCAACAAAAGTCATCTTTTTGCAAAGAAGTGTACATGAACATGGAAACTTCAATGAAGATGAAACCAAAATGAGTGTTTATAGGACATCTTAAACTTTCTAAAAAGTCCAAGAACACTTAAATTTTTTGAAAATTGAGCAAGATACAAGTTGTGCAAGTTTAACATTTTTGAGGAGGTGCATGAAGAGAAATACTTAGCAAATGCAAATATTTTCCAAATGGACCTAAGTTTTCATGATCCAAACTTGATATTGACATTATCCATGGCCTGAAAACTCAATTGCACGCCCATCCCTTATTTATTTGATTTATTTTTGAATTTAATGATTTAAATTCAATTTTAATTAAATAAAATACAAAGGTAAGAGTTAAGATGAGTTGGGCTTGATTTCTACTTGTCTTGAGGTCCAAGATAACCCATGCTAGCTGGAAATTTCGTGCACCATGCATAAAGGCAAGATTGAATCACTTTTGGAAAGATTTGATGAAATTTGAAATGAGATATTCTCTGCATTTAAGGCAATATATTCTCCCATTATTCTTGACCTAATGCACTCTCCTATATATACACTACACATTCACAAGCAAAAAACATGAATCCTTGCCTCCAAGAACAAACCCTAAACTCACAAAAAATTTCAAGAAACTTGCAAATTCGTATCACAAGTTCTAGCCGTCCTCAAGCGATTCCAAGCACTAATTCGTGCTCCTGAGGTAAGCTTAGGTAAGTATGGATCATCATCCACATAACACGCTGAAACTCATTGTACATAACTCATATTTTCATAATTTCTTATGTCTATCGTATTTCAAATTACAACATGTTTTAATTTGTTCTAACCCCATTAACATGATCCTATGATGATAAGGAACAAATATGGGCAATCGTTGATGAGTTTTAATGGCCAAATAACCATATGCCATTGTTAGGGCTTCAAAACTGAGAAGTTTTGAAACCATAGTTGCAGGAACTTTCAGACTAAACAGACACCACCACTAAAATCGCAAGGGTCGATTTAAGAGGGGGGGGGGGTAGGCTTAACCTTGTACTTTGATTCTCTCTATTTTGCAGGTGTGGAATCTTACCTCGCCGGAGAAGACGAAGTTGACCACCCTGGACAGTGGTTTGAACGTTTGACCTCGGTGACCTAGGCGTGGCGCTTTTTGATTAGTCCATTCAAACTCCCTGGGGCCCACACATGTTTTGTTTGAAAATTCAAAATAGAACACGTTAATATGTTTTGACTCAAGTGCTAAAATGGAATGTTACACCCTGTTGAGCAGAAGATGAATTTAGAAGTTCTAAGGAAGAACTTCTGGAACACGCACGCTATAAAGAAAGCTTCTGAGTGAAGATTGAAATACAACTTTTGATAGAAGCATGCGAGTGCAAACCTCTGACAGAAGCACCATGTGTAAACTTCTGATAGAAGCATGCAAGCACAAACCTCTGATAGAAGCACCATGTATAAACTTCTGATAGAAGTAACTTCTAATAGAAGCATGCAAGCGCAAACCTCTTATAAAAGCACCATGTGTAAACTTCTGATAGAAGCAGACAAGCACAATTTTGATAGAAAGCACCAACAGAATGTTCTGATAAGAAGATATTCTAACAAGGCTTATAGAAGATCATTATCTAAATATACGCCATCTTCTAAAATGCTTGTGTTTTGATAACAGCTAAGTAGTCTGGCTCAATTGGTAAGTGCGCATATGGTAAGCCCAGGGGCCCCCTTCCTTTTCTCACTTTTCCAAACTTTTTTCTTATTTTCTTATTTTTTTTCTATTTTCACATTTTATTTAATCTTCTTTTCAAAATTAATTAAAACCTTTTCGAAAATCACAAAAAATATTTTCTTTTTGCATTTAGGTCAGAAAAATACTTATTGACATTAAAAATCTCATTTTTTCACTTATATTTTAATTAATTGTTAATTAATCCTAAATTAGCTTTTAATTACTTTTTCCACATTCAAATTAATCCAGAAAATTTCCAAAAAAATATTTTCTTCTAGTAATTAGGGTTACTAACCTTAAAATCATTTTTCTACTAATTTCCAAAAATATTTTCACTAACATTTTTATCATTCTGATTATTTACATTATTTCGCATTTTTACAATTCATAGCGTAGATTTATATTTTCTGCCTTTACTTTCTGCACTCCTATTATGTATTTGTCCCAAAGCCATGTAATAGCGTAGAATTTACGTTTCCGCACTTTTACATTCCACACTTTAATTCCTGGACATATATCTAACTTCTAATAATTAGGGTTTGCATGCTAATACTAAAATTAACCCTAGATCACTTCTAATCTCAAGATTAACATATCTGAATACAACACACTCTTCACACTTGCACACCCCTTAGGGTATCCTCTCTTGTTGCATTTACGAATAACATGGTCATGCCCCTCGAACGTAGGGGTACCATTAGCAAAGACACTTACGAATAACATCAGCATAGTCCCTTCGATACAAAGATCATAGTCCATCGATGACCCTCGATGTTGCCTACGAATATATGATCTCGTCCCTCGATTGTTGCCTACGAATAAGTGATGATCGTCCCTATGAATTGCTAAGGCATCCTTAAATGTTGCCTTCTATAACCATACGATGATCCTTCGATTGTCCCTTCACATCCAAACGAATAAAGTTACCTACCAACTAATGGTATGGATAGCCTTATTCTCAAGGAGAAGGAAAATAACATAGAAACGACCATTCTGAGTAGGCAATAGACTCCTAGTTACTTGCTCAATCAAAATACTTTTCACACCTCGCACTTTTCAAAACTTTTCAAACACTTTGTATACATTCCAGCGAGAATCATTACAAAGTTAAACATCTTTCAAACAAACATTTCCGAACACTTCGTATACATTCCAACGAGAATCATTACGAAGTCAAAGCGAAATGTCTTTTCAAAATACTTTTCAAACTACACAAACACAGAAAGCAAATTTTCAAAGTGAGCTAAGCAACTAAGAGCCCGTAGATAACTATGGATGGAAAGGGTGTTGATACCTTCCTTTTCATAATTGCCTCCCGTACTCAGAATCTAACAAAGGTCTTTTCCTGTTCTTTTCACCTTCCCTTTATTGGATAAAAGAAAAGTCGGTGGCGACTCTTGCTATCTGCAACATTTGCGATCAAACGCAAAACAAAACAAGTCAATTATCCCACCGTTTTACACCTTGTATTTTATTTCCTTAAGTTATTTGTTAGTTTTCTTTTCTCACTTTAGTTGCCACATTGAGGACAGTGCTCAGTTTAAGTGTAGGGGAGGAAACCTTTGTTTTCAATTTCTAGTAAGTTAGTTTTGAAGTTTAGTTATTTCCCTTCAATAAAAAGTTTCCTTGTCAAATTGATTTCATTTAAGCATTCATTTCTGTTAGTTATTCTTGCTTCCATAACTTTCTTGAACAATAACAAAAATTTATTTATTTTATTTTTCGACGCATTAGCTCGGTACATTCAAAAAGTATACAGGTTTCTCAATTAGGCTTTGTTAGAATTTTTGAACAACATTCGACAAAAATAATACGCCTTGGCACCTAAACTTTCTAGATTATGCAGATCAGTTTGAGTAGTTATGATACCAAGACCTTAAGTTTTAAGTTTTAGATCAACCCCGAGTAGTTTATACAAGCAGTCGCACCGTCTGATCCACAAACTACGTAGGGAGTCGATGAGTATAAGTGACTGGTCCTAATTAGAAAAATTTTAAGCATCAAGATATAATAGAGAATGCGCTAATTAAGTTAGGTGACCCTCACCAGGTCATTTAATCCAACAGTTGTGCAACCTAGAAAACTAATGTGAAAACTAGTTGTAAGCTTGTTTAGTGGTATCTGGTGCTAAACTTGGTAGGGCAGACTACGGTTCGATCCCCCGAGACTTATAACTTGGAAAGGAAAAAAAGGTTACCAACTTGTGTACCAGAACCCCATGCATAAATGACCAGAATCACTAACCGGCTACTCTACTATGTGCGTGCCAGAGATAAAGGGCTTAATGTGATTGCCTGAGAATGAAAACGGTTGATTTAGAAAGAAAAGAATTAGGTTGAGCTATGATAACATGATTCAGACTGGTTTGCATAGGAAGAGAGGTTTTGACCATATTCCATGGTTTCGTGTCATCTTTGTATCATTAGTGTTGGAACCCAGTTCCATTTTTCTAAATGTTACACTTATCAACCACGTACGATTCGAGTTGCATCGTCCGATTGTGTCAAGAACTCTGCGCTAAACGATTTTTATTATATCATTTTCTTGAGGACAAGAAAAGGTTCAAGTGTAGGGGAGTTTGATAACCCGAAAATGTATCTTCGATTATTTGAGTCAATTTACATGAATTATATTCACATTTCAATTAATTAGATCACTCTTTATTCGTATTATGCCGGTATTTTCTATGTTTTCAGGTTTTCACCAATTATAAGGCATGTGTGAAGAAAGTCGAAAAAAGTCGGATAAATCTACTCAAAATCCACAAAAGAATAACATTTATTAAAGTATGTGGTACCACATAAGCGTTGTTTTCTTTTCTTCAAACGTTAGAGGCTTCTGAGCATGCGTTGAAGGAAGGAGAATAACACTTGGTTCTTTATAACTTCAAGTCTTTAGAATATTTAGAACTTTCTCTTCAAAATCTTCAGCACTTGGTCTTCAGAACCTTTGTTGAATCTAGGATCGCAAAAGCTTAAAGTCTTCAGAATATTCAGAACTTCGTCTTTAAAAGCTTCAACACTTGGTCTTGAGAACCTTTGTCTTTAGAAACATAAGTCTTTAGCATCTGGACTTTAGTTAGAACTTCTATTTTCAGATCTTCAGAACTTGGTGTTAGTGTTTTAAGTTGGCATTACTTTTTGGTAAAACAAGACTATAGCAATGTCTTGATAAATGTCATGACATTCAGAGATTGAAGATAAATCCTACTTGACAAGGATGTTTAAAGTACAACTCAGAACTGGGAGCTAAAAGTTGTGCTAGAATTCTGCAGAAAATATCCTGATGTCATAACAGATGTTATGACATTCAGTGTGACATTCTGTTCTGCAGAATCTATTTTTCCTGAGATTTTTCAGGAAGTTTGTTGAGCGGTTATATTATGTTTTTCTGTTATTAGATTGCATGCTCACGTGGCTGTTAGGTTAATCTTAGTTAGACCTAAATTGGTTGTTGATAAGACCAAGTTTTTAGGACTAATTAAGTGAGCCCTAGCTATTATTATGGAAGCCCAAAACTGAAGTTTCAGGACTGCTTCTATAATAAGGAAAGAACCCTTACCTTGCTGCTGCGCCTCTGGAATGTATTGAAGATTTAGCAGGTTGTATTTTGTGTAATTCTAGTTACTCTTGTGAGCCAAGCAATTATCAATTGATAAGTGCCTTGGACTAGGATTTGTTTGTAAGCGTAGTTTATTACTCAAAGCTTTGAAGCACGAGTGTTTGTCTCTTGATTAAAGCTTTGAAGCAAAATCAAGATAGTTTATTGAAGTGTGTCTTCACAATTCAATTAATCAATAGGTTGATATCACTGCTGTGATTGAGGGGGAGTGAGTAGGAACTCAGGTCTAAGTAGGACTTAGATTGAAGTTGCATTGGGTAGGTTTTAAGTGAAGGAGATAAACTGGTTGGTTTATTCCTGAATTAATTATACTAATAGTGAATTTCCTCCCTGGCTTGGTAGCCCCCAGATGTAGGTGTAATTACACACTGAACTGGGTAAACAATTTATTGTGTTCTTTACTGCTGTTTGAATTTATTGTTTGAACTGTTAACAGAGTGTCAGATACTGTGTCATAACATTCTCTGTGACATCACGTATCTGCTGCCAGGAGTTTCACTTGGTTTCTAAGACGAATATCAGATTCACTACTTCAAAGCCTTCTGAAGCTTTTCGCTATTGTTCATCAGAACTTGTGTAGTCTAGAAGCGGAACATATTCTCTTCTAATATTTTGGCAGCGCCTTTTCATCAGAAGCATAACCTGTTTGTTAACTCAAACAATAACAAACATTAGAGTATCAAAATTATTCATACAAACATACTCTTTGTTATCATCAAAACTCAGAGAAATAATTGCAGAACCAAATCTTGTTCTAATATTACACTTGCTGCATAGTTGTCAAATTTTTAGTGTGAGTGCAACTTCATCATTAGGTGTTTTGCATGATGTCAAAACTAGGAAATTTTAGTATTTATGTATATTGGACGGTATCTATGTGTCGTTTGGTGCACCCTTACATTAGAGATCTTAGGTAGCATTTAAAACAAATTTAAAATTGATCCAAATCATGAAAAGTCATTTTATGCATAAATAACGCTTGCATATGCCGACACATCTGCTTTTCAGGCTGGCATATAAACCTTCTATGCTGGCATATTTTGTTGCCTAGTATTTTTAGACCGACACATACGATTTTAGGCCTTCACATGTATTGCATTTTTAAAGTTTATAGCTTTCTCTCTACTATGTGTTGGCACATAGAATCTTTTAGGTCAACATATATGATTTTTGTGTCGACACATAAATTTTTTAGGTTGGCACATACTGTTATGCGAGTCAAAATTTTCATATTTTTTCAATTCTGAAGTTTCCCTTTTTGCCACCAAAGTTCCCCAACTATAAAGACAACACACATACTTAATTCCAACTTGATGAAACTATAAACACATAATGAATTTGCTCTTCATCTTCAACCTCCAACTTATGCATACACACTGATAAATCACACATAATCATCTTTTGTTGGGTGTGTCATCTAGGTGATGTTGGATAACATTCAATTAAGATCTTGTGTAGCAGAGAATATTGGGTTGAGATTTGCAGGGGGTTTCATCTGAAAAAGAAGCGGGGTTATCCTCCAAGATCTTTGGTAGATTTAGAGATTTTCATGCAAGACATTCAAGAGAGGATTATAGCCTAGTGAAAAGCCTTATGAGTTTGGTACCCAAAGAAGTAGCGCGAGAACGACGAATCACATTAAAGTGTCTTGTGTGTAATAGGTACAATTGATCGTGGACGAAAGCTTTGGAGATAAAGAACACTAATGTGTAGCAAGATTTGATAAATCAATTAGTATGCTATTGTGTTTGGGTCTTATTAAGGATCTAAAGAAGAGAAGGGGTTGAATCAACATCAAACAGTTAGAGTTTGTAGGGTTTCTTTTGAATACTTATCTCGTAGCCATAGCGAAGACGATTGACGAACTTCCTAAACATAATCGACCAAACTAACATCCCATATTTTCCGGACAATGTTATCAAGTAACCTCCCAACCTCAATAAAACCAACCCTCCTTAATATTTTTCAAATTCCTCCATCGAACATATCCACCACCTCCCCCAAAACATAATCGCCCTCATTCCTCGTCATATCAAGCACACAATGCCCTATACTTAAGACTTCCTGTCTCATTTAGAATACTTTAGCACCATTTACCAATTAAGATTATGTTAAACTTTTTCAACATCCTAACCCCAAACCTCCATTTATTTTTTTTCAAACAAATCGAATCCCATTTAACCCGTACAATTTTTCTCATGTGCCCATTGCCCCTAGAAAAATGCATTAAAAAATTTAAGGGAAGATGATATCTAAGGGCACCTTGAAGAAGGATTCTTCAAAAAAAAAAAGATCAAAATGGACGACGAACAAATTTAATAAGAATTAGACTACCTCCCATAAAGAGAAAACGACATACATATATTTTAGATGTTCATCATTTAATCATATTTGTTAAATTTTTATAAATATTATTTTATTTAAAAATATTCGATATAATTAATTATAACTCTTATATTTTTATAATATCGGACTTTTATTTTGAACTTATATAATACTTATTAATAATTGTGACGTCCTATAAAAAAAGTTTACCTTAAAAATTCATAATTGTTACATTTTTCAATCCACATTTGAAAACAAAGAAAATGCAATTAAAGAAAAACAAAATTTAATAAATTTTTTAGGTGTCATTTTTATTATTTTCTAATAAAAGTATAATAAGTATATAACTTTTTTACACGAATGCAAAATTTTTATATTTTTTCTCTAATGAAAAATGAAAAACACATCTAAAAAATTGTAACTAACCTTTTTCCATCAAAAAATTGAAATATTTTTCACCACTTAAATAACATTGGCTTTTCTTATTCTTCTTCTTTATTCAAATAAAAGTTATACCGTTGAGGTCTGCACTAGCAAAGGGTTCCCGCCAGCCATTGTTTCAAACTCGACACAATCGACGAGCAGAAACAGAAGCAGCAGCAAACCCACGATGAGCACTACCGCCGACCGGACACAAACCCCTAACCCCCCACCACCCACTTCCGTCGATCTATGGTCACAAATCGTCGCCGACGAAAACCAACCCCACGGCAATCAAATTGACATCGTTTTCCGCAGAAGAAAGCCTCGCAACGAATCAAATATTTCCAACTCGTAACTCTTTCCGTCTTCATTTCATCTCTGTTTTGTTTTCATCAATTTATTTTAGGTTTTGAAAAAGTTTCTGATTTTCATTTTTGCAGAATTGTTTCCGATGATGTTCCCCGGCGGCCGAGTCGGGTGAGTTTTGCTGACCCAAATAAGCGAATCAGTTGGAAACGCTCTCTTTCCACCAGGTTCGTTCTCATTTCTCAAAAAGTTTGATTCTTTCCTGTTTTTTAGTAAAACCCTTTTTTGTTTTCAGTTCAGTAATTTCACTGAAATGATTGATTTCAATTGTTGAAACTGATTCCATAGTGTTTTCTTGTACTCCCTCTGTTCGAAATTTAGTTAATTTTGTATAACAACATGTAAATTGTGATATACCATTTTTAGCTAGAATGAGATATATTTTGGGAACCTAAGTAGAATTTGTTAGCTTTCGTCTAAATTGTAGAAAATTACTTTTAACAGAGGGAGAATAAGTATAGCTGTCGATACCTCTATGGTTTATCAGCCCGAGCTAAAGAAGGATAAAAGAAAAGGCAAACCACCTGCTATTCCCAAAGTATGTTTTTTTACCTTACACTCTGAGATGCTTTTTTGAATACATGTTGTTCTATTGTATTAGACTTAAACGGTTTGTTTGTTGTTACTTGTTTGTTTGGTATGTATAGAGTAAGAATGTTAAAGCTCCCAACTTTGACAAGGAAAGATTATATTTTCAAGAGGTTGATGCTTTTGAGTTGATGGAGGAGAGTCCCTCTCCGAAGAAAGTTGGCACATGGATTGTAGGCAATAATATGGAAGAGGTCCCGTTACCATCACTATGCTCTAGATTGGAAAGATGGTTACACTCGAGAAGATTAAACCCCAAATGTCGTCCCTCAAGCACATTATCCAAAATCCTTGATACCCCAACGATGAACTTAGAAGATAGATTGAGATCGTTGGATCAAAGTGGGCTAAGCAATTTACAATTGAGTAACTTTAAATCTGGAGAAAGTATAAGAAGTTTAAACAATGTGAGTCTTGTTGAGAGTGAAGGTTGTGAAGATATAGAAGCTGGTGTAAAGAAACTTTCTCTGACTTCAACAACATCCTCAATATATGATGACCAAAATAATCCATTTTCTGTTCTATTAGAAATTTGTGGGCAGTCCGAACCTTCCATGTTACAAGATTTGTTCTCTAGGTATAGGTATGTTTCTCGTTTCCTAGTAACTTCATATCTGTTATTTAGGTTACACAGGTTTGTGAAAGTTAGTGCTTTGAGGGCCAATTTTTTCTAATTCAGTTAATATAAGTAAGGTACATTAGAATGTTAACTTGATGTTCAATCAACTAAAAGTTGCATATGTTTTTTTCCTATATATCCATTACAGTTTTATGATGTCGCATTTGCCAGTTTTATGATGTGATGTCGCATTTGCCGTTAAATTGCAAATAAATTTCATCCCCTCAAGAACACATGGACTGTGTTATAATTCTTAATTTGTCTTTTTTATTTTTCCTGCATTAAAGATGTCACCCTTCGTTCACGTGCATTGTTGCCCATGGTAATTTGATATTACATTCTCATTGAAATCATAAAAAGCACCCCAAATCTAGTGTACCAGTAGATCTACTTCAGTAATTTTCTTTTGGGAATTGCCTTAATTGTAATTAACAATGCTACAATGCCATTTTTACTTCAATCCAAAAGGATTTTTTTTGTTCGCAATATTCTATGCCCTCATTTATATACTATTTTTCTTTTTCCAGTTGTTCTGAAACAATTGTGAAAGTTGGTGAAGGAACATATGGAGAAGCTTTCAAGGTTGGGAATTGTGTATGTAAAATAGTTCCTTTTGATGGGGATCTTAGAGTGAATGGCGAAATCCAAAAGGTAACAGTAGCATTTATATTGTAATGTTTTTGTCCCCAAGAGCAGTTTTTCAAATAAAACTATGGTCATCCTACTTCATTCAGAATATTTGATCAAGCATGACCATTTCTTTGTTAAATTTAATTGAAGTGGTTGGATATTGCGGTCAGGATAAACTATAGTATTGTTATGTTATGAACTATGTGATGTTATGTAATTACAGAAATCAGAAGAATTGCTGGAGGAGGTGCTTCTTTCCAAAACTCTAAATCAATTGAGAGGAAGTGTTGGAGTTTCTAATAATAATCTATGCAGAACATTCATAGAATCCAAAGAGTGAGTATCCGACTTCAATAGTTTCTAAATTTTATTCAGTTTTTCCACTAACTATAGTTTTTACTCCTCCACCTTTGGGCTTGTCTTTTTGACTTTGTTGTATGGGTTATTCTAGAAATGTGATTGCTAGAACATTCTATTCCATCACGCACAGCTTAAAAATTGTTTTGCACTGTGCCTTGAGCACAAATTTTTACTAACTTTTCCCATAAGCACAATGGTCTCTCATCTATCCATGGTTTGTGTTCGTGACAGATTTAGGGTATGCCAAGGTCTATATGATGAGGTTCTGGTTCGAGCATGGGAAGAGTGGGATCACAAGCATAATTCAGAGAATGATCACCCAAATGAGTTCCCAGAGCAACAGGTTTCCTGTTTTTCCACGTTGATTATGGACTTACATGTCTTTCTAATTTAAATTTCACTTACAGTTTTTAAGAACATAAATGACCGGAACAAGTTTTTAAGATACTAGCTTCTTATCTGGAATACACCGTTTTTAGTTATTTCCTGCTCCCAAGTGTTACGTGAAAAAATGAATTTGAAAGAATAGAATGTGGATCTACTCTTTGGTTGCCCACTTCACTATGCTTGCTGTTTTAAGTTGAATGTGCATAATTTCATTACACTAACTTGTGGTCACGTTTAGTGTTACATGGTCTTCGTGCAACAACACGGCGGCAAGGATCTTGAAGGTTTCGTTCTCCTTAATTTTGACGAGGCAAGGACTTTACTGGTTCAGGTATGTTTTACATGTTATTATTGCACAGGCTTAATACTTGCAGCTTAATGAAGGATTGTTAATTTTTTGTTTCCATCATAAAATACAGGTTGCAGCTGGGCTTGCTGTGGCCGAGTCTGCCTTTGAATTCGAACATCGAGATCTTCACTGGTGAGTATTGATGCAGTGACGTTATAAATGCAATCATTATATTTGTAAGATTTACTAATTTACAATTATCCAATTGTTTAGGGGGAATATACTTATCAGCCGAAGTGATGATTCTGCAACGTTGCAGTTCACTCTTGATGGAAAAAACTTATTAGTCGAAACCTATGGATTGATAATATCTATTATTGACTTTACGTTATCTAGAATGAACACTGGTGGGCGCTCGAATTCTTGCCTTAAATATGCTATTGTATCTTAAATTTGTCATTTACTATGGTTAACTGGTATCCTATTTACACAGGTGACAGCATACTGTACTTAGATCTTTCCGCCGATCCCGACCTATTTAAAGGGCCAAAAGGAGACAAACAGGTAAGAAATGCTTATTTCGGGTCGTAAGCGTTCTATCTGATTGAATTAATAGATCTAATCTAACTATCACATTCACACCCAGTCTGAAACATATCGGAAGATGAAGCAAGTGACTGAAGATTGGTGGGAAGGAAGGTAAGATTCTCATATATTCATTTGTTATAACCAATTTTCTCCTAACTTAGCAAATGATAACTTGAATGTTTGGTTATAGTTGTCACATTTTGTGTGCAAGTGGATTGTCCATTTTAGTCGAAAGAGTGATTAAGCAGAAAATACCTATTTGCTGTACTGCTCTGGGCAGAAATATACCAATGTGATGTATGTTTTAGTCTTGTAGATATGAAATTTTTGGTTGTGTTCCATAATTTTAGCACGCCATTCAACTGTTTCAAGAATTGTTCGATGCCAATATGATAATTTGCTTTAATATTATAAGTTTTGGCACACTCTTGACATAAGTCATGATATATAAGTTGCAATGTTTGTTATTGTTTTTCGTATTCCTCAGAAATTAAATCTCCATTCCTTTTTCAAATTTGCAGTTTTCCTAAAACAAATGTGTTATGGTTGATCTACTTGGTAGACATACTACTCACGAAGAAAACATTTGTAAGTCTAGTCTCTATTTTTAGCAAACCACTTTTTAGTTTTTGCTTATTTTTCATATGGATATAGAATGTTATGGAATTGCAATTCTCAGGTTTATCTATAACTCTGCAAATCTTGCCATGCATATATCACTCACTCTGCATAACTCTTTTGCATATGCAGGAACGTAGTTCAAAGGACGACAGAGATCTACGCTCGTTGAAGAAACGTCTGGACAAGTATAATTCAGCCAAGGAAGCAGTTTTTGATCCTTTCTTCACTGAGTTGTTTGTTGAGTCAAACCCAATGGCTTAACAAAGATAAACCACTGCTATTTATTTGTTAGTTAGGGTAGGAGTTAGTTAAAGAGTTAATATTTTTTGTTAACTTGTTAAATTTCTAGCTCATCTTTTTTGTATATTTATGCATCCATCCATTCATGTAAACTTTTGTAGGATCAACATAATTTAATGGGATTAATTTAAATTTCAACTAATGTTAAAAAGTGTATTAAAATTGAGTTGCTTAACTCAAGAGGAAAACAATTGAGGGACAGTGTTGTTTTGTTACCCATGTTTTGTGGTTTTAAGATTCATTGGTCCCATAACTTGCTTTACTTTCGGCTAGACACCTAATAGAATATTCCACGTGGGTTGTCCCGTTCAATATGCATTTTTCGTTGAGAAAAAAGAAAAGACATTTTAGTTCTAAATAATTTAGCACTATTAGTAAAATGTCGATACGTTACTTTTCATTTTTAGAAGTTCTATTATTACATACCAGTGATACTAACTTTTTTGCTTCTACTTTAACACCGTCGTCAAAACTTTAGATTCTGAATCCTTAATATATACTTAAACCGACACAATGCACATGCTCTAATTGCTAAATTAAATTTGCTCCAATTTTGTTTTGTTAATATTTTTTTATTTCAATAATCACCGACCCATTATATATACTATTTGCTTCAAAAAACATTAGACGTGGACTTTTTATTTATAGAATAAGAATAATTACCATATATATTAATTAAAAATATTCATAATCCTAACGTTTATAGTACTAGTATCACTTTTGTCTTAATTCAACAAGTGGCACTAGATCATGCGTCTGGTACATCAACCAGTCATCATTCATGACTGAGTCGGTCAGAGAATCCAACGGCTATAAACATCGTTATCTGTGCCTCCTCTAAATTTAATATAAACATATTCTTAACATCATCAACAGAGCATGTGTGTCCCAGTCCCTCGTAAAACAACATCTGTTAAATTCAATGAACATGATTTATTTGTGTCACCTAGATATTACACTTTGTTTACAACTACTGCTACTACAAATAAAGGAGTATTAAAGCTTTTCATAAAGCCATTTTGAATTTGCTTCTTTTATGCATCAAATAGTTTTATGACCAAACCATTTCCTTAGTAACAAAGGAACATCTTTTTCTCCTCATTACAACATAAAACAACCTTTTCATTCTTTTATTTCTCACTTCTTGCAACAAACCATTCTAGTTTCCAGAAACAACACTTCACCATGGCAAATCAATCTTCATTATGCCTTCTGGTCTTCTCTTTTCTCACTCTCTTTGCAGGAAACAGTGCATTATCAACTTTTTCTACAACAAAATTCATTCAGAAAAGCAAGATCTCAAAATCTCAGATTCAGTTTTTTTCAACTAGGAGAACTCTACTAGACACAAATCCAGCATCAACTTCACCAACAATCATCACTGTCCCTTCAACAAATCCAGGTGCTACAAATCTTGTTCCTTCCACCACACCACCAGTTTCATCAGCACCACCAACAAATCCAGCTAACTCACCTGTTCCTGTTACAAATCCTGTTACAGCTCCTATAACAGTTCCAGGAACTGGAACAGGAACTGGAACTGGAACTGTTCCTGTGAGTTCTTATCCACCACCTTCACCATTATCAGGAACTGGAACTGTTCCTGTTACAAATTCTCCTCCTTCTTCAAACATTAACCCTCCTCCATCTTCTCAAGGAGGTGGTGCTGGTGGTGGTAGCTGGTGTGTGGCAAAACCTGGAATTTCACAAACTACACTTCAAACTGCGTTGGATTATGCTTGTGGAACTAATGGTGCTGATTGTTCACAAATACAACAAGGTGGAATCTGTTATAATCCTAATTCACTTCAAAATCATGCTTCTTTTGCTTTCAATAGCTACTACGTAAAGAATCCTGCTCCTACTAGCTGTGACTTTGGAGGGGTTGCTACCATTGTTACCACCAATCCTAGTAAGAACTTACTAGTTTCATAGCCCAAATTTTCATATTTATATACTTCATAAAATTTTATGAACTGTTCTAATGAACTAACTCTCTTTTGAATTGTGAATAGGTTCTGGAACTTGCGTTTTTCCATCATCTTCCGGAGGAGGAGCTGGCTCATCCGGGTAAGTCAGAACTGTGATGAGAAAGCTTTCATTACTGATAGATTTCTTTGAAACCTTTAAGCCTATAAGATACTAACTCAATTCAATAGTAAACTCTAGCACTGGAAAAGGTGCTTCAGGTGTCTGAAACGAGTGTCGTGTTTCTGGTATATGATAGTTTATTGGTTTATTATTTCTTAGTTAGTTCTTACTATGTGTGCACTAAGCCTGTAACATCAATAGATATGGAGCAAGGGAGCACTACTAGTACTAACCGTGTTCTTTATTCACATGTTTTGCAGCTCTGGTTCTAACTCACCTTCAATAGGTTTTGGTGGGCCTGCAACCTCTCCTGACTCCTCTCATTCAACTGGTCTGAGGCCTTTGCTAAGTTTCATGATTCTGATGACATTATTGGCCAGCGGAAGACTCGCGAGTCCATAAATTAACTTCAACACTCTAGCTCCATTTTGGAGTTTGTATACAATTCTACATGCAGGTGTAGAACAGTAGAAGATAGTAGAGTAGAAGAAGAGAGAGTTTGTGATGATGATGATGATGATAGCTGAACAAGTTCCTCAATCTGTTTAACTTTAGCTCAAGAATGAAAACTACAACAGCAGAAATAACTAAGAATCTCTTGGCTATAATAATCAGGTTCAGGAACTGTAGTATTTTAGGAGTTAATGTAGATCAGTGTGTGTATTGTTTGTTGTGGAAATTCATTTGCATATAGAGTGTTATTCAAGAAAATAAGTCATGTGGTACTAACTAGTAGACTTTCATATCATGAGAAAGAGACTATTATGAGCTTGTCATAATTTAGTAGTACATTCAGAAACATTTTATCTAAATGAGTAACAATGTGTTATGCTGTGTTTTTATTGTTTTGTGTTGTGGAAATTCACTTGCATCAGTGTCAATTCTTAGCATTCCACCCGAAAGAAACACCATTGATGAAAAATATAGAATTAACATTGATGAAAAATATAGAATTAAATCATTTGATATTTTCCTTCATCCATGCAGCTTTGTATGTTCCACTACTCGATAGATATCAATTTCCTAATGCTTTGTAACGTCGAATTGAGAAAAAAATTCAGCAATAACCGATATTTTTTAAATAATTTTTTTCCAAATAACCACATTTTTTCATAAATTGAACAAATAATCAAGTTTGGGTTTTAAGTTAAATAGATACGCCATCTCATATGGCATGCATAAGTTCTTAAATTTATACTTAGGAGATGATGTGTACATTTATTTTTTTTGTGAGGAGGTGTCATTTCATATGTTTAAATTTATACATAGACGTTGTATGAGATGACTACTACAATATCTAGATGTCATATGAGATGACATGTGTTGGAAATTTATAAAAATCTACGATGAATCTCTATTAATTTTGATGTATAAGATTGATATCACTACATAATAAAGATGAACAATATGAAAGAAAGAAAAAAGAACAATGATTTTTTGCAGACTCCAAAATTCTATGCATGAATTGATTGATTATAAAAAATTGGGGTTACTCCCTTCTATTTATATATTTAGATTAGCTAATGCACAAAACTATAAAAGCTCAAAACTACCTATTTTAGAACTAAATCAAATATATTCTATTTTAGATCTAAATCAAATGTATCTAAATCTAAAATTGAAACTGTGTGCAACATGCTTCAATAGACAAGTTCTTTGATTGAGTAATAGCTTCCTTCGAGCAATCTACTTTGACTACCTCTAACCCTTCGACACACAAATAATTTCGTGAATTTCTTGACCCACTCCAGAGTTTTCTTGTGCACCACGTGAAATTCTACTATTGCCCATGGAAATCGGAAACAAATTCCGGTTCGCACGCTATACCATGCAAATCAGGTTGAAAAGGGTTAGGTGCAAACCGAAAATTTACTTATGTTATGGAACCGAAAGTATATTTTCGGTTCCTGGATGCACTTAAACGCGCCAGAACCTTTCCCCTCTCCATAACAGCAAAGTTTTCAAAAACAAACTATCAAACTCTCTCTTTCAACCCTTCTCACCAAAATCAAATTTTTTCTCAAACAATCAACATAAATCATCAGGCATTGCTTAAATACAACAAGTAACAGAATCAATCAAGCAACAACCATCTTCAATCAATCAAGTAAGAGATTTAACACATTTTTAGAGTTTATGTAAAATCGATTGAAATTAGTGAAATAGGGCTTTAAATGTGTTTTTTTTTTGTAGTTTACATCATTAGGAGTCATTATAACACTATTTGTAAATTGTTTTTGACGATCAATCCGTGTATTTTAACGCATTTGGGATTTTGGGGTGGGGTTTTGTCACGTGAGATATGGTTGGTTGAAGATTGTTTTTGATCAGGAGATTGCGCGTGTTACTACTGCTGATGGTGATCCCGAGCAGGTTACACTTCATAAGGGGTATGCCATGAGAGCATACCTCTTGTATCTTGTTGGGATCCAGATCTTTGTGGACACCAGTGCCACCTACACTGATATCATGTACCTTAGGTTCTTTGCTGATTTAGAGCAGGTTAGTGAGTGGAACTGGGGGGCTGCCTCCTTGGTTTACTAGTATACCAAGTTGACTAAGGCGACTAAGTGGAAGACGAGGCAGATAACCGACAACATGTCTCTTATAACGGTATAAAATATTTCTCTTAGCTTCTTTTTTTAAGTATTTTGATTTTGAAACTAAGTGGTTTAATTTTGATATTTCAGGAATGGATCCTACAACACTTCCCATAAATTTTAGGATGGTCATTTGCTGAGGGTTATACTGCACAGATGCCTCGTGCAAGTGCATATGATCCGCTCAGAGGCAACCAGGTGACACTTGTGTATCAGGTTTATCTGCAGTTGTGAGGACATCCACTTGATTGCCTGATACCTTTTGATGAGGTTTCTCTATTTACAGGTTGGTTGGCCTGTGGTACTCGGAAGACTACTGCTTATATGCCCGAGCGAGTGATGCACCAGTTCGAGTATATTCAGACGATTCTTCGGCATCCTGCTTTATCTGCTCCTTCGACAGTGAAGAGGAGAGAGTGAAGAGGAGAGAGATGGATGAGATTTTTGATGATCTTGAGAATCATCTCGTACCTGAGGAGGCCAAGAGTATTGTGGCTCAAGACGACTGGAGTTACGCGTACGGTTACATGCTATGGTTCTTTAGGATTTCTCATCCATACCTGATATGAGAGGCTCTAAGGGACCCACCCAGACCGGCTCATCAGGAGATCCTGGAGGAGAAATAGGCGATGAGGGATCATACGTAGGACATGCTGCCTAGATGCCCCTGTATCATGGAGCTTGCTAGGGATGGCATCGACAAAGGGCTGTTTCATGACGTATCCGATGTCAGAGGTGTTTTGGAGGCCATCATGGCGGAGGCTCGGGGTGCCCTAGTCTATAGGAGACAGTGGAGGATTGAGCTTGCAGAGCCACATTACTCTTCAATTTGCCCACATCTCTTTCATCCATTCTTTGTTCATGAGACTCAAGTGTGACTTAAATATCTTCCTTCTATTAGAACAAGATTTGGTTCTGCAATTGTATCTATGAATTTTGATGATAACAAAGAGTATGTTTGTATGGACAATTTTGATACTCTAATATTTGTTATTCTTTGAAGTTAACAAACAGGTTCTGCTTTTGATGAATGGCGCTGCCAAGACATTAGAAGAGAATATGTTTCGCTTCTAGGTAACACAAGTTCTGATGAACAGTAACAAAAAGCTTCAGAAGGCTCTGAAGTAGTGACTCTGATATTCGTCTTAGAAACCAAGTTCTGAAGATCTAAAGATAGAAGTTCTAACTGAAGTCCAGATGCTAAAGACTTTTTTTTTTCTGAAGACAAAATATTCTCAAGACCAAGTGGTGAAGCTTCTAAAGACGAAGTTCTGAAGATTCTAAAGACTTAAAGTTCTAGTGATCTGAGATTTAACAAGGGTTCTAAAGACCAAGTTTTAAAGATTCTTAAGAGGAAGTTCTGAAGATTATGAAGACTTAAAGTTCTGAAGAACCAAGTGTTATTCTCTTTCTTTTAATGCATGCACAGAATCCTCTGACGTTATAAGAAAGAAAGATCATGATTTCATGGTACAAACAAATGATCCCATTCCACTACCATTAAGGACAGACGCTGTATACGATCTTGTTCCCCACATGATTGCTCAAGCTGCCAGCTTTCTGGAAATTCCAGAACCAACAGTTATTATATTTTATTTGGCTATAAAAAGGGCTTGAAGACAAAGAGATAAGGCTGCTCATTCATGCTAATTCACGTTTATTCATATTCTTGATATAATGAGTATATTGTTCATAGCTTTCATATTTATCTAAGTCTATATTCTTAATATTCAGTTTACATATTTGCTTGTGTAGAAGCATCTTCGTTGTAAACAAACTTTGTTCAAACTGCTATATGATTTCCTCAAGGGACCGGTTGGTCTGTATCCTTGAGAAATCTAAGATTAGTGTGTCTTAGAGATGGTAACGTTAGTCACTTGCATTTTCTTGTGCATTGTGTAATTAGTTTGATTATTGAATTAAGACCTCGTTTGAGAGAGGCAAAATCACCTTGACAGGTCGACTAGAGTAGCTTGAAGTTATCAAGTGAACTAGTATAAACATCTTGTGTCTTTTCTTCTTTCCTGCATTCTCTACCTTATTATCAAAAGTGAAGTAGTTTTTTTACGAGGGTTGTTTTTCGCGAAAAGCTTTTAAGGCATAAAACCCAAATCAAACCCCCCTTTATTGTGTTTTTCACACATTCAGTTGGCATCAGAGTTCCGGTTCTAAGGTGATAAAAAGTTTGAATTTTTATCAAACACCTAACAATGGTTAGTACTGATTTTGTGTGTGTGTGTGTGTGAAAAACAATGGCTACAACTACTCCTGCTGTCACTTATGATAACAAGGAAAGAGATTATATAGTGCAAAACCTCATATCCTTGATGGTGATAAATTTTTCTATTGGAAAAAGATAGAAAATAAAGTTTTTTTTTGCAATTCGATTTGGATATATGGGATCTGGTAGTCGATGGATACAATTATCTTGTAGATTTTGAAGGCAAGAAAGTTTCTAGAAGCGCTCTATCAGATGCTCAGAAGAAGACATACAGAAATCATCATAGAGCAAGAAACATTATTCTAAACGTTATTTCATATACATAGTACGAAACGATCACAGATAGAGAGACTGCAAAGTCTATCTTTGATTCTCTTCAGTTGAATCATGAAGGAAATGCTCAAGTGAAAGAGACAAAGGTTATGACCCTAATCCAGAAGTATGAAGCCTTCAAAATGGAAGAAGATGAATTTGTGGAACTATGTTTTCAAGATTCCAGATGCTTGTTGCAGGACTCAGAGTTCTGTAAAAAAGTTACTTCATTGTTGATCATGCCAAGAAGATTATCAAAATATTATAAGAACAAAACTATGGTAACTACTTTGAAATTGACAAATGATCTCAACAACACAAGTCTTGAGGAACTGATTAGTTCTTTGAGAAGTCAAGATATAGAGATTCAAGAAGATGAACCTCGGAAGAGAGGTAAATCTATTGCTCTGAAGTCTCAGTTTGAAAAGACAAGGAATTATCTAGCAGAGGAAGAATCATAAGAATCTTAAAATATTCAGACGAAGATGAATTGTCTCTCATTTCTAGAAAGATAAAATAGTTGTGGAAACACAAACATGGCAAGTTCAAAGGGTCAAGAAGATTTAAAGGTAGACCTGAGTTTACATTTGGACAAAATAAAGCTTCTGGAAAGAAAGTTACCTATTACGAATGCAAGGAGCTTGGACATTACAAGAATGAGTGTCCAAAGCTCAAGAAAGACAGAAAACCTAAGAAGTTTTTCAAAGATAAGAAGGGTCTCATGGAAAAGTGGGATGATTTAGAGTTAGAAGAAGAAGATTCGGATGAAGAACATGCCAACATAGCACTCACGACAAAGACTATCATCAACAAATCTTTATCAGTTGCTTCTTGATGAATAGTCAGATTCTGATGACAACAAAGAGGCACTTTCTTCCTTATCTCATTCTTAACTTGAATTAGGTCTATCAGAACTTATGAAAAGGTATCATCTTTTTATAAGAAAACACAAAAATCTGAAAAAGACTTTTGTGGCTGCTTCTGAGACTTCTATTAAAAGCGAGCCAAATGTTTCAAATTTAAATGAAAAACTATTTTCTTTAGAAAAATCAAATACTGCTCGGAAAATTAAAGTTTCTAAGTTAGAAGAAGAAATCATTTCTAACATATCTGCTACTGATGAAGTAATCAAATATGACCGAGATTTTCAACAATTCCTTGCTGAAAGCATAGATAGAATCAAGATGGCTTCAATTATCTATGGAGTTAGTAGAAACAGAAGTAGCGGTTTAGGATATTTTGGACCATCAAAACTAATTGATGAGACTCTGAGTGTCAAACCAAAACCTCTATGTGAATATTTCGTGCTTGTTGTCACTGAACTAAAATGTCCAGAACAAGTAGGTTTTGATTCTGGTGCACCACAATCACAAGCACATAAGGAAACTTCTAAACCTAAATATCATGCACAAATTCCACATGATTACACTGTTGCACAGAAATCCAAATTTGTAAGAACCTCTGGAAATACTAGCAAGAAAGGACCCAGAATATGGGTACCTAAGGATCAAATCATTTATGTTGTAGACATCCTTGATGGAGCCACTAAAACACCAATCATGGTATCTGGACAATGGATGCTCGCGACACATGATGGGTGAAAGCATTTGTTCAATGATTTGGAACTTAAGTCTGGAGGCATCGTTGGTTTCGTAGGAAACCAGAAGGGGAAGATCACTGGCTCTAGAATTGTTGGTAATGGCAAACTTCCTTCCATTAATAAAGTTCTATTAGTTGAGGGTCTGATGCATAACTTATTGTTAATTAGCCAACTTAGTGACAACAATTATGACATCATTTTTAATCAAATGTCTTGTAAGGCCGTTAGTCAGAAAGATGGGTCAGTCTTGTTCAATGGAAAGAGCAAGAATAATATTTACAAAATAAGATTATCTAATTTGAAAAATCAGAATTTAAAGTGTCTTCTATCGGTCAATGAAGAGTAGTGGGTCGGGCATATGCGTCTGAGTCATGTTAGGTTGAGAAGAATATCTCAATTGAACAAGCTAGGACTAGTCATAGGTTTACCCAATCTGAAGTGATGCTCTTTTTGCATAAAGCTTAAAAGATTGTTTCTACCTCTCGTCCTTTAGAACTTCTTCACATTGACTTTTTCGGACCAGTGAAAACTGCTTCTTTCAATGGAAATAAATATGGATTGGTCATCGTAGATGATTACAACTGTTGGTCATGGGTAAAGTTCTTAAAACTCAAGGATGAGTCACATTCTCTGTTTTCTTCTTTCTGCCCCCCAAGTGTAAAATGAAAAGAATTACAAAATTATGAGAGTCAGAAGTGATCATGGTGGAGAGTTTGAAAACAAAGATTTTGAAAAAGGTTTTGACTCTTATGGCATATCCCATGATTTTTCCTGTCCTAGAACTCCACAAAAAAATGGGGTTGTAGAAAGGAAGAATATGACATTGCAAGAAATGGCTCGCACCATGATCTAATAAACTGACATGGAAAATCACTTCTGGGCATAGGCAGTAAATACATCATGTTATACTCAGAATAGAATCTCCATAAAACCTATTTTGGGTAAGACTCCCTATGAATTGTGGAAGAACATAAAGCTCAACATTTCTTACTTTCACCATTTTGGATGTATTTGTTTACGTTAAATACTAAAGACAATCTGGGTAAGTTTGATTCCAAAGCACATAAGTGTATGTTGTTAGGATACTTTGAATGCTCAAAAGGATACATAATCTATAACAAAAAATCACAAATTATGGAAGAACCAATTCATGTTAGATTTGATGATAAGCTTGACTCTGAAAAGTCAAAGCTAGTTGAAAAGTTTGCTGATTTGGAGATCAACTTTTCAGAACCAGAGGAGAAAGTAGTAGAAGAAAAAGATTTATAAGCTCGTACTTCTGATGCTGTTGATGTTCCTTCTGTTCCCCCTTAGAAGAAAAATAGAGTTGCAACTTCACACCCTGAAGACATGATTTTGGGAAACAATGATGCTCCTGTCAGAACCACAATAACTTTCAAACCTTCTGAAGAAAGTCTTATGGGTTTGGTGTTTTTGGTCGAGCCAACATCAATTGAAGAGGATCTTCTGGAAAAGATTGGATTCTGGCTATGGAAGAAGAACTCAATAATTTTTCAAAGAATGATGTTTGGGATCTTATTTAGAAACCTAAAGTTGTCCACATCATCGGAACCAGATGGGTTTCCAGAAACAAGCTCAACGAGAAGGGTGAGGTTGTTAGAAACAAGGCACGACTGGTTGCACAAGGTTATATTCAACAAAAAGGGATAAACTATATAGAAAATTTGCTCCCCTCCATTCTCCAGGTTAGAAGCTATACATTTATTTTATTTTTTCTGTTAATCATAACATCATTCTTTATCATATGGATGTTAAGATTGATTTTTGAATGGATATATTTCCGAAGAAGTATATGTTAAACAACCTTCTGGTTTGGAAAACTCTGAGACATCATATTTTGTTTTTAAACTTATGAAATCTCTTTATGGTCTGAAACAAGCTCCCAGAGCTTGGTATAACAGGTTAAGTAATTTTCTTTTAGAAAATGAATTTGATAAAGGCAAAGTTGACACAACAATCTTCTCTAAATCAATAAAAAATGATATCCTCATAGTTCAAATTTATGTTGATGATACTATTTTTGGTTCTGCTAATCCCTCCCTCTATGAGGAATTTTCTAAGTTAATGCAGGCTGAGTTTTAGATGAGTCTGATGGGAGAACTAAATTTCTTTATGGGAATCCAAATTGACTAAAATCTAGAAGGTACTTACATTCATCAGAGTAAGTATACCAAATAACTTCTGAAGAAATTGAATATGATAGACTGTACACCAGCAAAAACTCTTATGCATCCAACATGCATTTTAGAAAAAGAAGAGGTAAGTGGAAAGGTTTGTCAAAATCTTTATCATGGTATGATAAGCTCTCTTATGTATCTAACTACGTCTAGACCTGATATTCGTTTTAGTGTTCATCATTGTGCAAGATTCCAATCTAATCATAGAGAATCTCATTTAACTATTGTTAAGAGAATTTTAAGATATCTGAAAGGAACCACTAATCTTGGCTTGATGTATGAGAAAACATTAGAGTACACTCTTTCTGGTTTCTATGATGTAGATTACGCTGGAGATAGATTGGGGGGGGGGGGGAAGAGAACTTCTGGAAATTGTCAATTCCTTGGCAATAATCTGATTTCCAGGTCAAGTAAGAGGCAATCTACAATTGTTATTTCAATAGAAAAAGTAACGTACATTTCAGCATATCTATGCAGTACTCAGATGCTCTAGATGAAGAATCAATTGGAAGATTATCAGATATATGAGAGTAACATTCCTATCTTTTGTGATAATACTGTTGTTATTTGTTTAAGTAAAAAGTCAATTTCACACTCTAGAGCTAAACACATTGAAATTAAACATCATTTTATTATAGACTATGTTCAGAAGGGAAATTTATGATTAAAATATATAGATACAGACCATAAATGGGCTGATATTTTTACAAAACTCTTGGCTAAAGATAGATTTTTGGTTATTTTGAAACATTTGAAAATGGACTTTTGTCCAGAGTAATAATTCATTAGAATATATGTGTTTTGGTTTGAGTCTGAGAAATTAAGATTCTTAATTAAAAAATAAGTTGTTTTAATTCTTAGAATCTCAATCATCAGAAGATGCTTCAGTCAGAAGTGTCTCTGATTAGATGGAAACATTTGATCTTCCCAGAGTCTAAAAATATCAAATCGTGTTACCTAATTGGATGTAATGAATAATGCATGCAACCTTCATTATACCTTAATCATTACTTCGAATTAGTGTACACAATGAGCAATAAATTTTCTTAGAATTGACTATATCATTATTACTGTTATTTACTGCTTCTCCCTATTTTGCCGTTTCAAACTTGTTTTTCGTGCATTGCTTACCCTAGCTAGTGTCTGTGACCTATTCGTTCATGTTCCTTCTTTCTTATGTGTGAAATTGTTTGCTATAAGATTTTCCTTGGTCACTTAATCTTTTTGCTGTCATCTTGTTACTATTTATATTCTCCATCTTCTATTCTCCTTCATCCAAATTCATCGTCTTTGTGTTTTTCGTTTTTGTTCCTTTTTTCTTTAGTCTTTTGTAGAATTTCTCACATCCTACGGGATCCCAAACTATTAACGGTGATGAATCTCTTCTAGAGGTTATCAATGAGAAATAAACTAATAATGTGTCTGACGAAGGTCACATTAACACATTTATGGAAAGCCAAGGTTGGACTAGATATGCAACCATGCTTAGAGGTCCTATCTATCCTAACATTGTGAAGAATTTTTTGGCTTCATGCATCTGTTAGTCATGATGGCACCTACATTAAGTCCAACATCTATGGTATTTCGTTCATTATCACTTGTTCCTTTGTCGCTGAAGCTATTAGGTGTCCTTCTGAGTCTAACTCCCCTGATCATGGTAGTTTTTATTCAATGGTTGTCGATGTTTTTACATCTATTCATTATACTTCCCATGGATATGAACCAAATAATCCAGATCATATAAAACCTCCCGCTGAGATTTGGTTTCGCTTTCTGCTTTCAAACCTCCATCATATAGGAGAAGATTTTGATTGTTTGTTTCCAAGGGATAGGTGTATGATCTATTGTCTTCACACTATATTCCTATCAATTTGTCTACTATTAGCTTCAATCATCTAAATAAATCTATCTTGGATTCAAGAGACTCTCAACAAAAATGCTTCGTTCCTTATGGATGTGTCCTATCTGAACTTTAAGAACTAGCTGAAGTTCTTACAATTGTTCGAAAGGCTCAGTTCACAAGAGAAAATGATTTATTTGATGAGAGCTGTGATGTATTTTAAGTTTATCGCAGTTTCATTTGCTTTGATGTAATATATCCCTTATTTAATTCAATGAAAGTATTTCTTTACTTTCACTTTCTTCTTCTTCTTCTTCTGGTTTTTATGTTTTTGACATAATTACCTTTTTGATTATGACAAAAAGGGGGAGTAATTAAAGAAAAGTAATTTTGATTCTAAATGATCAGATTCTATGAAAAACGCTGCTTACATTCTAAACAATATAAACTATTGTTTCTGGTAGAATTGTGTTTGCTTCTTTGTTTTAGGAATTTTAAGTCAAAATTGGAAGAAAGTTAAACAAATTGTTTGTCTAACTCCCAGAACCTAACTCTGAGAGAATCAAGTTCTAAATCAAGCTCTGAATTGAGGATCTAGAATCAGTTTGAGTGACGCTATAGTTTCAAGATATCAATTAGAATGATTGGTCTCAAATAATAAAGACTCTTAAGATTACGTACAAAATTGTGTCATCAAAATACATGGTTTTGTCATCACCAAAAAAAGGGAGATTGTTAGAACAAGATTTGGTTATGCAATTGTATCTATGAGTTTTGATGAGAACAAAAAATATATTTGTATGAAATGTTTCGATACTCTAATGTTTGTTATTCTTTGAAGTTAACAAAAAGGTTCTGCTTCTGATGAAAGGCGCTGCCAAAACATTAGAAAATAATATCTTCCGCTTTTATGCTTCACAAGTTCTGATGAACAATAGCGAAAAGCTTCAAAAGGCTCTGAAGTAGTGACTCTGATATCCGTCTTAGAAACCAAGTTCTAAAGATCTGAAGATAGAAGTTCTAACTAAAGTCCAGATGCTAAAGAATTTTGTTTATGAAGACAAAGGATTCTTAAGACCAAGTGCTGAAGCCTCTGATGTTAGAATAAAGAAAGATAACAATTGTGTGGTACAACAGTACATGATACAAACAAATTATCCCATTCCACTACCATGAAGGACTGGCGCTACGTACGATCTTGTCCTCCAATTTTCAACACAAACACCAATGCAAGCAACTCTAAATCATGGGTAGGATAGTTCCTCTCATGAACTACCAGTTTCCGTGAACATTAATCCACAACTTTGACATCTTGCATCAACACCCCGCTTAAACCCATCATCGACGCATCATAATACACCACAAACTGTTCATTAGGTTCTGGAAAAGTCAGAACTGGAGTTATAGTCAACCTCTTCTACAGTTCTCTAAAACGTTTTTCACAATGAATGTCCCAAACAAACGATTTATCTTTAAAAGTCAGCTGGTTCAAAGGAAGTGCCAACTTAGAAAAGCCTTCAATAAACCTGCGATAGTAACAACCAAGCCTAAAAAGCTTTTAATCTCTGTAACTGACTTTGAAGCCTCCCACTGTAGCACTGCAACTACTTTAGATGGATCCACCGCAATACCATTACCTGAAATAACATTTCTAATAAAACTAGTATCTTGTAACAAGAACTCATACTTCAACAACTTTGCATACAACTTATTTTCTTTCAACACTGCAACATAATTCACAAATGTTCAACATGTTCTTCTTTTGACTTGGAATAGATCAAAATGTCATCAATTAATACTACCACAAATTGATTGAGGTAAGAATGAAATGTGTGATTCTTATATTCCATAAACACTACAGGCGCATTAGAAACTCCAAACGACATAATAGTGTATTCATAATGTCCATACTGAGTTCTAAAAGCTGTCTTGTGAATATCTTCATCTTTAACTCGAATCTAATGGCGACCCGGCCTCAAGTTCATCTTACTAAAGACATGCGGACCCATCCACCGATCCATTAAATCATCAATTCTCATAAGTGGATACTTATTCTTGATAGTAACCTTATCAATTTTCGGTAACCTCATACTACCATCTTTCCTGTTTACTAAACACATTGAAGCTCCCCAAGGTGACATACTTGGTCTCAAAAATATATTATCCAACAAATCTTCTAATTTATTATTGATCTCTACTAACTCCGACGCTGACATCCGGTATGGAGCCATAGAAATAGGTAGGGTACTAGGGACAATATCGATAAAAAAACTCCATCTATCTTGCAGACGGCTCATCTGAATTATCATCTGGAAATACCTATGGAAACTTATGCACCATTGGCAGTTCATCAAGCACCAACTCACTTTTAACAAATAAGGATGCAAATAAAGAAAACATCTGAGCTTCTTTCTGCAAGAACACTTTCATCCGTCTAGCAGTCAAGAAATTGCACCGACTTGTTATAAAAATTTATATGAAAAATATTGAAATCCAACCAGTTCATCTCCAAGATAACATCAAGATTCTTTCAACTATAAGAAGATAAGATCAACACCAAAATCGCTACCAAAAATCGATAGTGGACTGTTCAAACAAACCAAAGAAATAGTTACTGATCCCTTTGTAGAAACATTGATAACCATTTCTCCCTTCATCGAGGACACAACAAGGCCAAGCCGTTTCACACAATCAACAATAAATCCATAGCAAACTTGACCTCTTAGTTCAGAGGTGGTAATTGATGTTATCTGGAAATACATCTTGGAAATCACCCATAACAGGTAAATTGATACTTGCAGCTCCACTATCGGCGTGCAAGGATACCTACATTGAAACATTTGAGTTTCACCTTCTATGAGTTCTTTTACTGGCGTAGTAGATAAAACATCATTTATCCCTTATCACAAACTCATATCCATACTTTAGAGACAAGTCGGAGATATTTTTGGGATAAACATAAGGAATTACACACTATTGGCTCATCACTAGCTGTCACATTACTCTCTATTCTCCGAGAAGAAAACATCAATAATATCAGATCTTTCTCCCTCAAAGACATCCCAACTTGAACGACAGACAAGAATCAAGAACCCATACTCTCTTTGGGTTCAGGAAACAACACCACCTCAACAACACATGAACTCTTACAATTATTGGTATATTTCTCTAACTCTCCACACCTGAACCATCTTATAAAAGCAAAAGCTTTTCCCCCCACTTGTTTCAGTATCACTCTTGCACACAAGTGACTAGAAAATAAGCAGGTACCGATATTGTTTCACACACATGTTACATAGAAAGGAACAAACAAAATTAAATAACATGGCCAGATGGACCGACATGCTCTGATACCACTATGTAACACCCTAATTTCCCCCAAATAATTATAATAAAAAATCAGAGTAAATTAAAAACTTCACCCAATTAGGATGTCACATTCAACAATGCAAAATCCTACTCATATTATAGTATCATGTAACGCTTACAACTATATAAATTTATTAATAATAATACCACAAACATCATTATTTCTAACTTCATTTTGTTGCAGCGTAAAAGGATCAATAAAGTATTCAAATACTTATTCACAACCATTCATGTTATAACTAATAATAAAATTGCAACATATGAGATATTAGTAAATCTCTAACAAAACAATATAACACTCAAACATTCGACCCCTAGTGTTACATATTAGAGAAGACACCGACACCGACGAATGAAATTAAAAAAGAGCACTCTCTTCAAACTCATCCAGCCCTTCACTGAGGATCACCTACGCGTTACCCACATAGAGGTAAAATTCAAACAGAAAGGGTGGGATATCACAATAATCTAAAGAAATGCATAATAATAAGTAGAGGACATATTATTACATGTATAGTCACCAAATTCACCATTTGCACACAAAATAAAACACCAATTTTCATATAATTTATGTAACAACATCATTCATACAACAACAACAATATTTATGCAATGCATTGAGACTCAAAACCAATGAATCAAATGAATTCGGTATCAATTTTTGTGAACACTTAGTTTCACTGCATCAGTCCATCACCATAGGCATGGAGGACACCAAAACACACTCAATCTAGATAATGAGATTGAGGCTCGCCAACATGGACCAACGTCCAAACACCAATGATGCATGATACATGTTACAATACAAAACCAAACAAACAAATGCACAATGCACATTTCAAACATTGGTCATATACCACAACATACAATTATCACAATGTAAAGCATATACGAGCCACAAAACACATATCCACAAACCTAAAATTAGATTTAAAATAAAGTACATTATTTCAGTTTTCCATATGTTCAAACAACGCGTCAAACGGATACCCGAAACTCAAATTATGAATTTTTGAAGTTTTACAAAATTGCAAACACCAACATCACACCACAACATACACTAACACTACAAAACCTCATTACAGAACAATTAAATTTAGTTCCATAAAATTGAAACCATTTTTACAAGAAAGTACACTGTATTGGCTATCAACAGACTTAAACAGCGCGTCAAACGGACTTCCGAAACTCAAGTTATGAATTTTTGAAGATTTACAAAAATGCTACAAGAATTGATGAAAATCGATTTCACCCTTTCAGGAAATCGATTTCCTCCACTCCATAAGCAAATTTTCATAATTTTTTAATTGGAAATCGATTTCCCAAAAGGTGGAAATCTATTTCCACTGCCCAAAATTCAATTTTTCACAAAAATGCACTTTGAAATCGGTTTCACCAAAGATGGAAATTGATTTCACCTACGAAAGAAGTAAATTTCTATTGTTTCAAAGTACTAAAATCAATTTCATCCCAACCCCGAAACTTCAACTTTTCCAAAATATTTGATATTCAAATTGTATAGTTTCAATCACATCAATACACCAAAACACAACAACCCAACAACAACAATTCATTCTCCTCAACATTCATCCGATCGATTCAAACATACATACATACATACACATCAATATTCATAATTGATTCATTCAATACACAACAACCTACCAACATTCATGCAATCAATTCAAACATACAAAAGGGTAGATCATGAACATGAACAACAAATAACTATAACAATTCATAATCCCCAAACTGACATTTCATTGTGTAAACCTTTAGAAGATTGGAACTCCATTACCATGGTATTCCAAGCAAATATTTGACCTCTAATGGAGATTTTGGTTCTTCTTCCTCAAGCCCTAACTTTGCTCTTTCACTTTTATCTTCTCTTTTCTCGTTCTGTCAGTTCTAACCTCACTGACTCTAATTCCCTTATATTATTACTATTATTATTATTCCAACTAAATAAAATAATTAAAATTAAAACTAATTACTTATTTAATCATATTATTACTATTACTATTTAATCTTACAAAAATCATATTAAATAATTATAGTAACAACATTCTCTCAACACCCCTATGTTTTTAACTTTTTACTCACACCCCCAACATCTCTATTTCTAATTTTAAAAGTTATCACCCTACACCGAAGGCCCCACAAACACGCCAAAGCACTTAATATCACACAACATCACACAAATCAATTACGAATAATTAATTAAAATAAATTTTGATGTTACACCATCTCATATGGCTCCTAAGTGTATTTATGTTTTCTCTAAATAACATCATTCTTCCATAATTCTACACGCATCTTTTCACTTTCTCTCTAAGTTTTTTCATGTCATCTAACATGCTTTTCAAAAGAGATGGGTATGTTTATTTCTCTGCTATCAAACCCGCGATCAAAATGAACTTTTGGAACATCCATTGCATGGACCATCTTAAGAGGTCCAAGATCCGATGGTTATATGGGGAGATCCAAGATGGGGAAGTAATTAGAAGAATTCAAGGGCTTAGAACGACCACCTTACTTGCGACCGGAAAACCACAATTTTGGTGGGATGATGTAAAAAATGATAGGGATGTAATGGTGATGATGCATGAATCAGATGTAATTGTTTTGACAGTTGTGACTTCTTAGATATTTTGTTGTCTTAAGTAATTTTATTAGTTGTTTGTGTCGTTGTTTTACTCTTGTTTTCGGTTTGCTGTAACCAAACTGCTTCATGAAAGAAAAAAAGTTCAGTTTATTTCAA
Organism: Vicia sativa; assembly: GCA_021764765.1. Classification (NCBI taxonomy): domain Eukaryota; kingdom Viridiplantae; phylum Streptophyta; class Magnoliopsida; order Fabales; family Fabaceae; genus Vicia; species Vicia sativa. The sequence continues at coordinate 92,979,823 of CM038795.1, forward strand.
AACATAAATTACAAAGAGTGCATACAATAATTATATTGTGGATCTTGTTGCACAATTAGGACAATGTGTTTAGTTGTGTATGACCTGACAACATAAACCATACTTTGTTTCTAGCTTGTCATACGTATCCATTTCGGTTGTAATATGCGTGCTTTTGGGGCGACCCTTTTGCTTCCTTCACATTTAGTTGTTGTGTCAAACTACTTCTCCTTCATACGCATTCCAATAATCCTCTTTTTCTACCATTGAAAAGCCATTATTGTATATGTCGAGCAAGGTTTTGGCCTTGTAAATGGGAGATAACAACGATAATATATCTCAATGAGCATATGAACACGCCACAATAACATGGGAGAAAGGCATGCAAAAGGCTTGAAAATTTCCACTGTCGCAACAACAAAATGGTAGTAGAATCCTATACTCTTGTCTTGGTAGCCCCTCGTTATGGTAAAGTATCTCTTTGATAATGAACTTATAATTATGACGATTGAATCTTGTAACATGATGGGTGTTAGATTTATCACTTTCTTCCTTTATAAATTTCATACAACTTTCAATCCATAACTATCTTGATTGTAACGCTGCACTTCACTTTTCACCTCTTTTCGCAAACACTGAAGGCATCTTAAAATTGGTTGATTTCACCAAAGCGATTACGGGGAGTTTTCGTATGCATTTGAAGACATCATTAATTGATTCTATAATATTTGTTGTCATGTGGCCTTGTCATTGTCCATTGTCAAATGATCTCATCCACTTCTACACTAGAATATTATCAACCCGCCTCCCCACATCTAAAATTGACAATCTAATCTCGCTCCGATAGTGTTGAAATGATGGTTGAGTTAAGACATACCTCGTGTTCACAAGAGTTTTTCGAAGAATCTTTTCTTTGATATCCATGTTAAATTTTGTGTAATATGTCTAATGCAGTATACATGCGTAGAAGGGGTTCTCAATAGAAGCATGTCTGTTGGAAATCAACAGAGACCCGATTATGGAGAAACCTGTGTTCGGAGATTCTTGGGAAAGAAAATCCAACCACCACCACTCTCTCATTCAACCAAATCAAAGGAAATTGGGAAAATGTTATTGTTTCCATCTTGTGTGACTTCCATCCGTAGTGTTCCTTTAAATTTTCCATACAATCATGTTTCATCTATTTGAATAACATGTTTGTAGAATGCAAAGCCTCTAATGAAAGGTTGAAATGCCCAGAATAGACGGTGGAATATTCCATTTCCATTTACACAAGTTCCATTTGGGGCATACGCTGAAAATGTCTCCATAATAGAAACAGTTCCAGAAGCATATGTGTGAAGTTCATCCAAGTATCGCAGAAGTTATTTGTATGAATCCTCCCAGTTTTTGTATACTTGTTCTATCACCTTTGTCCTTGCTAACCACACCTTTCTGTACGAAGGAATATAGTTGTATATTGTAGCGATGTGAGAGATTATCGTACTCACCTTCAATGATGGATCATTGTTTACAAGAAGTAATATTTCTTGGGCTATAAGATCTTAACTTAGTTTATAATGATCTTGCGTCATATTGGTAGTAACACAAGTGTGGGCTTGAGAAAAAAAAAATATCTTCCAATAATTACTTCTCTTCCTGTATAAGGCTGCAAGACTAAACATACAATTCACATTCACACATTGAATTTTTCACCTCTCAGCATTTGTGCAAACTACTTTAAAATCCACTGAGTTCACCATGTGAAACTTTTTTATAGCTCGCACACAATATTCTTTTGAATGAAATATGTCTCTCACTTTTAACTGTTCATCCGACTGCATATATGGATTGTAGAATATATCTGATGATGGCCCATCTCTTTCTAAGTTAAAGTTAAACATGTGCGCGGATGATGTGTACACATGAGTTGGAGGCAATGGGCCTTGATTTTCGTCTTCAGAATCATTGTTCACCGTGTGATTAAATTCTAGCTCTGGTTTTTTTTCTTCCTCGTCAACGGCATCGACCTCAGCTTGTTTGTCATCAATGGGATTAAGAACTTGTGACATAATTGTCTGTGACAGTTGAGGTTGTTGGAGCAAAATTTACAACTCAATATGTTGTACCCAGAATATTCATGATTACAAAACATGTTTTGAAGATTTTTGTCATCTTTAATCTCTACCTGATAAAATTTGATTTGGTTCATACAAAAAAAATAGGACATTGGTAAAAGATTTATGACATTTGCCTCATTCAAGTTTGGCATCTAATCTCTTTTTGAAATACGTTAAATTGGATTTTCTATTTAAACAAAAACGAGTATTATCGATGTTTTGAAATACAAAACCAAATAAATCACAATGGTACGTCTCACCATTGATGTGAGCATTGATAACATACGGTGGGGCAGATGTCATTTTATGTGTATTTCGTTGAGTTAATTTTATGTTGGTCTGAGATGTGGGTTTGAATCAAAATTAGGATTGGGTGGGTTTAAATAAAAGAAACCTGAAAGAATCAAACAAAATTGTATGTAGGGGTGTGCAAAATATCCGGTTGTAAGGACCAAATTCAGAACAAAATCCAAATCCGTTTAAAATATCCGGATATAATTGAATGGTTATTAACCGGTTTAGTGTTTAATGGTTTTGAATATCCATTTATATAATCCAGATATAATTAACTGGTTATTAACCGGTTAAATTTTTTGGATCCGGTTATATAATCCAAAATCCAAATTTTTTAATATTGAAAATTAAAAAAAAATAAATATATTTTCTTAATTTTTTTTCCTCATAAAATTGGAATTTTCTTTAAAATCCGGTTATATAACCATAACCAAATTTATAACCGGTTTTATAACTAGCTTTGGTTATAAATCCAAACCATTTAAATGGTTAAAAATGGTTATGGTTTGGTTATTAAAAATAACCAACCATGAACACTCCTAATTGTCTGGTCCCATGTGAGCCATATAAAATAGCGTCTAGGTACAAAAATAGTCTTACACACCATTTGAAATGGCACCTATAGCCTGCCACATAACTAGCATACGTTATAGCTTGCCACCTGCTCTACCATGCCTCCTAGCATGCGCTTTGCCTTGCCACTTTACCTGATCCACGCATGTTGGATGTCGCCTCCATTTAAATTTGAATGTATGTGTCATCTCACATAACTTCTATGTGTTAAACGTGTTAGCCATGCACACCTACCTTCAACCATTTCATTCATTCACATCAATATCAATTCGATTATAAATATGAACCTCAATTAGTTAATTTTTATCACCAACAATCACATTCTCTAATACATAAGTCCTTGTTTTTTCAATTATGTCTCTGCATATATTGAACACAACTCCTTTATTATATTTTTTTAATATAAAAATGTTAGTTTTTTAATTTTACACTATAAAGTTTAAATTTACTTTGATTTCTATCTTACAATTAAAATTTATAATCATTAATTTTTAAAAGTAATTAGAAATCTTACATTTTAATTTATAATTAATTTTTAAAAATAATTGGAAGAATCAACCGCAACAAAATTTCCTATAAAATTATTTTAAATGCAAACATAAATTATCTCTTTAGAAAAAGATACACTTCAATTTTATTAAATTATTCGAACACAAATATGTAAATGATAATCAATTCTTATGAATCTTGTTAGGCTATAAGAATTTCATTATTTCCCATGAATATATTCATCTCACTGGCTTATGAATCTTATCATCTCATAAAAGTTTAACTGATCAACCCATTGAATTTTGTTATTTCATAAGAATTTCATTTACCTCTCATGAACATTGTTATCTTGGCATATATTTTTTTATGAATCTTATTATGTCATAATACTTTCATTTATCAACCAATCATTCTAAATATATATTCTCTCATAAGAATACCATTTATCTCCTACAAATCTTTGTATTTTATGAGAGTGGCTTATAAATTGTTATTTCAAAAGACTTTTATTGATAAATTTTATCAATATTCTTATTTCATAAGAACTTCATATATTAATTTTTATTAATCTTCCAAACATATTGTAATATCATCATACCTGCTTATGAATATATATGATTATATCATAATACTTATTTATGAATTTCGTCATCTCATAAGAATTTTATTATAATTATAATGTAAATATATCATATTTAACATTTATAATATTATTATATCAATAACCTACTTTCATTATATTAGGCTTTCATTATATTAGGCTATACAATTTTGAATTTTTTAGCTGTTAGTTATCCCTTAAATCTTACTAAGTGTAAGTTCATACTCACACTATATGTGTTATCTCATTTTCATATATTTGTTAAGCTAAATTAATGTATAAGTTTATAGTAAGTTCATACTCACACTATATGTTTTATCTCTTTTTCATACATTTGTTAAGCTAAATTAATCTAAGATTGAACTAAATATTTCCTGGCCATTTCTTTACTTGTAGCATTTTTATTTATTTAACCACATTTAGATTTTAAACACATCTTTACTCCAATTGTCATTTCACTATCATATTTAATATCCATCAACCATTACTTAGTCCAATATCTAAGGACATTGTTCTTAATTGTTGTGTAAGTGACCAACTTACACATTCATCACTATCTCATTTCCTAACTGTATATCATCCTTAAACATTAAGTATCATCTAAATTGACAATATTTAACCTATTTTGATTTATGGCAATCTTTATTCTCTTTCAAATGATTAATATATTCAAGATCTATGCACATGTCTTGAGTATAATTGTAACATCTTGAAACAACCGGCTGAACATCATCCGATAACTATATCAATGAAGTCGCCATCGAACGTTTTTTATTTCGTAAAAGGAGAAAGGCAAACGCATCGCGAAAACCTAAAAGGGATAAGGCACGGTCTTGCGACCGAGAGATAGGGTAAGGGAATCTATTACGCGAAGGGAAGGTATTAGCACCCCACGCGCCCGTAGTACTCTACGGTATCCACTTCTACTTTCTATCTAATGGGTGTGTTTATATCTATTTACTGCTTAATTGCTATATCTGAATGCTAAAAGAGAATGCATGTGAAAGAAAGGAAAATAAAGAAAACACGGGGAAAAGAAGGAAGTATTTACAAGGTTTGCTCGATCGAGCCCCGTGACAAGATGCCTACGTATTCCCGTGTGCAATGGGAAAGTCAGAGCGCCGTAGTTCGGCTCACTTGTTTTGGTGTGTTTTGTGTTTTTTACTTGTGAAAAGGTTTTAAACACAAAGGAAAATGCGCCCGTAAGCGAAAAAAGAGTTTGTCTTGGTTGGTTGCTTTTACCTTGTGAAAGGAGTTCAAACCATTATTAAGTGTTTTGTTTTCAAGAGAAAAAAACAGAAAGCAAGTTTTAGTTTTAATTACATGCAAGGATGCAAAAAGAACTAGCAAAACAAAAAGGAGACTAACTAGTACTAGCCCTAATGTTGTCATGCAAAGATTGGACTTATGGTTGAGGATGTAAGGGAATCTCTACCTATGTCAACATGCAAAGGATGTAAATCCTAATGTCTAGGCTCGAGAATCTATCCTAACCGAGCAGCCCTACGGGAAAGCTATCCTATATCCGTCTTGGTTGCTATTAGTTACAAGTTTGTTAAAAAAATGAGAGAGTGTGGTAACAGTGAGAATTAGTGTTCAAGAAAGGAGAGTTTGTGTAATGGTTTCTGTTACAGTTGAAATGAAAAGGATGGCGGGTAGCGAGAGAGAGCGTGTTCTTGAGAGAAGGGTCATGGTGAATGAAAAATGGAAAATTACGGTGAGTGAGAGGTTGAGGGATGTATGGAGGAAGAGTGAAGGAAAAGGTGATGGTGAAGAGAAAGATTCTGTTGGAGGCGAGCAGAGGTGTGTGGCGAGAGGAAAAGAAGAGAGAGTTGTAGCGTGATGATCAGAAAGAAGAGTGAATGAAGAAGATGATCAAAAGAATCCCCCCATTAGTTTTTTCGGTTGTCAGTATAAGTGAACCTTTTTCTTTTATGGTGGCAGCTTTTTAGTCGTTTCGTTTTGCAACAGGGAGTAAAGCGTGAGGGATTTGCTACCCTTTCTTGTGTTGTCCCGATGCATACACACCTACAGCCTCAAAATTAATACCGAATGCCCAAAACACATTGTGACAACGCCATGCCAACTGAATATACTATTGTGACCACGCGATGCCTTTCCCGTGTCAAAACTTCGAACTACAAGCCTTCTTTCGATATGACGCAAAAACGAAAACTGGAAACGACACATTGGTGAGAAATTTTCGTATTGAAAACTTCTCGAATCGGAACCTGTAGCACGTTCGAAAATAGCGTCGAAGTTGAGAGCTTACCACTGACTGCATTATTATGGAATTTTCTAAAACAATTGCCAGCCAATTATTCATCCCAAGTGCATCACTTTATGGCTTCGTAACTCCTTCGATATTCGACTCGACGACACGAACTTGATACTGTTGGAAAGCTCGCATGTAATACAACAACTTTATAGTTCGACAAAAATCCGAACGAAGCCTAAATCACGGAGAAAAAAGTGTTTGAATATTGTACCGTATCGCTCGATGAAATGCCCGGCTGGCAACTGTGCATGCGGCAATTTCCAACTTGCTGCCACTTACGGCGCAGATCTCCCCGACGTCCGAAAAAAAAGTTTCTAAACGGAACATGTAGAGTATACGGCAACTCCAACTTTCATGTTCAAGTTTCTCCGCAGCAATCGAATCAACAAGCTCCGAACATACGCACGTAAACCGCTCGATGAAATGCGCCTCAACCATGGCAAAATATGTATGTCTTGCATTTTAACAACTTCAAGCTACGAATCACGGCCCGTATCTTCCAGCTCTGATGTCCGAAACGGAAAAGTTTCTAAACGAACTTGTAGATGGAATTACGAACTCAAACTTTCGTGTTCGGAATTTCTTCGTGCGGCGACCGAATCATTGACGAAAACAGCCCTGAACATGTGCACAAAAACTACTCGAACCTTACAAACATAATGAGTTCTTATTTTTCGAGCTTTATAACTTCCGATCCGAGTCCCGAATGGATTTGACTTCTTCAGCAAAGTTTTAGATTGCCTTGAAATGAACAACTTTTCAGTTGAGCATTTTATGATTCGGAGCCACGAACTATGATAAAATCAACCCTAAAACTGTCAGCTTGAGCATAGAAACAAACACTTCAAAATATTTCTAAGTGTTGAATTTTGAGAAATGATAAACCGTAACTTCCGAGCTCTGTAATTTTTGATACATTTCCCGAACGGATTCGATATCTTCAGCAAAGTTGTAGATTGCCATTAAATGAACAACTTTGATGTTGAACTCGACCCGAATCGACGCCTCGAAACACGTGTAAATTGCCTCCGAAGTCGAGCGCTTGAACATGTTAAAAACACTCAATATTTTACTTAGTGTAAAACTTCAAAAGTTATGAACTTCGGAGCTGTATAACTCGAAATCCGGGCATTTATGGAAAAATTTCCACAAGGATAAAGTCGAAGTACGAAATGCGCTCTTTCCAACGACGATCAATTCACAAACTTCTGGCCACAGACGGGCAAGATACGGATGTGGCAACATGGCTCTGTGAGCACAAAGTACTTAAAACTTAGAAAATTTTTCTAAACCCAAGATTACTTAAAATGCAAGAAACCTTGTTTTCACCCGATTCTTCCGATTTTTCTCAGCAAATGATCGCATTTTCTCAAATGTCGACTTTCGACAATAATTTTGACCCGAAATTCCGCCCGGTCAAACTTTGACTTTTGTGGACTTTTTGATACACGCGCTCAAATATCATTTTATCTGTTCGTTCTTGATTTTCTGATAAATCGCGTGGATCGATAAGCCAAATACCAATGCTTCACAACTCACGGAAGGCCATAGAATCAGTTCGGGTTCAAATATCCAACCACAACACACTGTAGCTTGAAATTATAATCAGCATCCACCTGATAGACGATCAGAACTCCAAAACCTCAACTCGCGAGATAATAATCAGAAGCCTCTGGACACACATCTTGTATACTGAGAGGATGCTTGAATTGACAGAACCTCAAATATTCAACTTTTGAGAAACAAACCTCTTCTTCAGAATTGTACAGATTCATATGATTGGAAAATCTCGAACCCATGATCAATGCATGAATGATATGTATGCGATGCAATGGAATTATAAGCCAAAAATAACGCGGGAAAGGGGAGGGTAAATTTTGGGGTACAACAGCTGCCCCTATTCAATCATCCTCTAGCTTAGGAGCGAGATTGGCGTCTGCCTTTCGAGCGACAAGGTATGAGGTGATTGAATACCAAAACGGACCCAGAAATTTACACTCTGAATCCCAAAAGCTGCATCAAGAGATAGGTGTGGACATTCCAAAATTCTAAGGAACCTCACTGGAGAAAAGGAGCATGTTGCGCCAGAGCTTAACTGGGCCACAACCAAAGAAAGCACAAAATAAATGTTGAACTCTGTGAAGGCAGGTACAAGTGCTAACCTGACCTAAGAAGAATTGGCCTCTACCCAATTCAATCCGCAATATCAGGGGAGAGCTGACACGTAAGCGGAAGCAAAGACTTGATACACTGACTAGACTACCACATTACGCCAGGGAATAACCGGATGAGTTAGTGATGCAATGGCTAGAAAGTGTCGAGTAGGCTTTACTGACTCAGAACGCTACACTCTGAGAAGGGAGACAAAAGGGGGTATTTGTTCCCAAAAAAAAGGCACAGGAGTAGGACTTGTCCAGAGAATCGCTGTCTGTGGATGTCTTGGCGCTTTCAACGAACGAAATGTGACGGGCTTCACACAATCTGAGCAACTTGCATCATGTGTAAGGAGAGAGAGCAGTACTCAAACCTAGACCAAGAATTGGTAGCGACTCAACTCTTGTGCAAAAGAATAAAGTAAGGGTAGGGCTTACTAAAGACGTGTTGCACCGGGGTAAGAGCCGGCAGTTTCAACACCAAAGGACGTGTTGCACCAGAGAAGACTGGCAGCTTCAACACCAAGAAGACGTGTTGCACCAGAGAATACTGGCAGCTTCAACACCAAAGAAATGTGTTGCACCAGAGAAGACTGACAGCTTCAACACCAAGAAGACGTGTTGCACCAGAGAATACTGGAAGCTTCAACACCAAAGAAATGTGTTGCACCAGAGAAGACTGGCAGCTTCAACACCAAGAAGACGTGTTGCACCAGAGAATACTGGCAGCTTCAACACTAAAGAAATGTGTTGCACCAGAGAAGACTGACAGCTTCAACACCAAGGAATGTGTTGCACCAAATGGAACTGGTAGCCTCAACACCACGAAGACGTGTTGCACCAGATGGAACTGGCAGCTTCAACACCAAAGAAATGTGTTGCACCAGAGAATACTGGCAGCTTCAACGCCAGAAGACGTGTTGCACCAGATGAGACTGGCAGCTTCAACACCAAGAGACGTGTTGCACCAGATGAGACTGACAGCTTCAACACCAGAAGACGTGTTGCACCAGATGAGACTGGCAGCTTCAACACCAAAGGAAATGCCCCACACCCAAAAGCTATCCTTGCTGGGATTTCAGAGAGACATTGGAACACCACTGGGGACTGAAGATTCATTGCTCTTGGCTTATAATTCGATGAAAATGCGTGAATTCCCTAAAAGGTAATGCAAATGCGATGATGCATGTTTTCAAAAGATGAAATGTGAACGGCGACCAAAAGGTCACAAGATGACCAACTTCAATATGATAATCCACTGGGGGATAATAATGGAGATCAACCAAGGACACGGTCAAGCTGATAAATCTGGAAGGACCACTTGAAGATATCGAGATCTACCATATAATCCTGCTGAGGAGATAATGTCATAGGAAGCTTGTCAGCTAGACAGAGATTCGCTGGGGAATAAAAGGAACACCTGGAGAAGATCTTCCACCGTTACCCACTACAACTCTAGCTGGGGAGACAAAGATATGTCAACTGCTGGGGATGTCAAGAGATGAGAACCCTCTGGGGAGGATCATTTGTGGACAATATGCGACTCATTGGGGAATCAAACTCCCGATCAACAATCCAGATAACACCTCCATAGGGAATATCAGGATACAACACACTTGCGACTTTAGAGAACACCCACTAGGGACTTTCACTGAGACAAATATTGTCAACCCGTACCGGGGATTGGTACCATGTTCTGCAATAAGGATTTGTCGATAACAACGTCTGCTAGGGAGATTCACCAAATATGGTATGCTGATGACAAACGCTACATCCGATTCTTTGCGAAGTTTCACTCGGGTTTTCGTCCATGCTTATCGAAACGAGATCTTGAATTTCATTGGAGGATGGCGAGGGCACCAAGTCGTGAGATACCGATAATGGAAGAAAAATCCATAAGAGGGAGCACCGTCGGTCAAGGACAAACTCGAGAGAAAGGACACCCGTGCGAGGATGAACTTGTAGGGAAAAGAAGAAGAGGACGTCGGACGAAGACGAACCCGCGTAAGAAAGAACAAGACAAATATGTGAAACGAACTAATGAGGAAAAGAGAACGTCGGGTGTAGACGAACTCGCAAGGAAAGAACATCTGCGAGAAGATGAACTTGCAAAGGGAAAGAAAACGTCTAGTTAAGAAGAACTTGCGGGGAAGGACATCTGTGTGAAGATGAACCTGCAAAGGGGCAGAGAAAGTCTAGTGAAGACGAACTCAGACGACCTTTACCAAGATGATGACATCGAAGGAAGTGTCGGCAAGAATTATAATATTCCTCAGGCCAAAGGCGGGGTATAATTCTTCAAGAGTATCAAACATTTGGATTACCACACACCAAGTATGGATACCCAAACGTCTGGAAAGGTAATGCAAACACGGGTAAGATAACCAACAATTTTGCACAAACGAGGCGTCATTGCAAAAACAAAAGACAACAAGTAAAAGCTTGAATCAAGAAGAACAAATCATCCTGACAAACTTCTAAAGACCCAATTTGGAGACCGTTTCTGTATAGCAGCAGACTCCACGGAGAGGACCTTATATTGAAGAGCATTCTTCAAGATATAGGAATTTCAATCAAATGAGTAATCAGACATCTGCAATCTGTCACCCATACACCACTTTCGAACCCCGAGTGAAACATGAATAGTCAACATGCCCCTGTGTCTCTGAAAGGATTGGCCAACCTTGACAAAGTTGCCCCAGTTTTAATGAGCCCCGAAGGATATAATACCATTTTGAATGCCCCAGATTAAGATGATTCTTTGAAAGGCCGTTCAATAGATTTTCAGACAACCTGCCCCTTAGGACAATCAAGGTATTCATCTGATGCTCATTATGCAAACTTACTGGATGTTTGAGCACCTGTTCATATGCAAAGAATTTTTTATCCTAAAAATGATAATTCTACTACAAATCCTATGCTTGTCTTGAAACAAAAAGCTTTTGAAAAGATGTCGAAACATCGCATTTTTGTGCAGAAGATAACAAAAAGCGGAATGATACCAACTCAAAGGTATTAGCAAGTCTCCTAGGAGTCAGGATACCGCGTTCTCATCACAGCTTAGCTTTCAAATTAACCATGCTTCAGTTAGGACTTTTAAGGGTTGTAATGTGGCCTGGTTCACGGTTTTTAGAAAGAAAGATTTTTTAGGCTCAAAATATTTGGTGCCCACCCCCTTCATGATATTCTCCGAACCTATATTCAGTTAACTTGATGCGAGCAATCGTCTCTCTCCAGAAGAAATTGGATGGTTGAGAAACCATCGTAGTTTACTAATTGTGCACTTCGACTTTGTTAAGGACAAGGCTTTTTGGTCCCGATAGCCACTCACCCTTTTCGCTTAGTGCTTGACCAACGACTTTGCTCTTTATTGAGGATATTACCTGATTATCCTCGCTTTTATGGCTTGCCAATTTGCTTTTCTTTACATTTGCCCTTTTATTTTGCCTAAGCGACTTATTTCCAAGTTCGACTTAGCAGGCTTTTTCTTTGTTTTTTTTTTCTTTGTTTTTTTTTCTTTGTTTTTTTTTTGAACCAGTCGTTGATCTTCACACTGTCTTTGATTTGCTAGATGTGATTGTGGCGATCCAGATCCCTTGCAGATAAGGAGTTCCCGTTGGGGTATTGTCCTCCTTTGATGCACATTGCTGACAATTGAAACTTGACTGCTACAGTTTCTCAACCTTTGAAGGATAACCATTGTTATATCCTTTGAAATATACTCTTGATGAGTTTTGAGCGCTCAATCTGATTAACTGAACACTACCCTGCCCCGGTTTTAAAATGCGGTTTTTGAAAGAAACTCCTACTTAAGGCTCAAAGGGGGTTGACGAGGGTCTAACTCCCTTATATCTCCGGTGTTTGGGGATTTGAAACAAGGCCTGTACATCGTCAGCGGGGTTTTTATTTGAAAGCAATACCGTTTGAAATTCTTGGTATATTTTCGTCATCCTCCCTACAGAGGTTTTGCTTTATTAACAAGAGTTGAATATCAAAAGCGTTTGAAAACAATTAAAAGTGTATACAAATGGATTAGTTCAAGACAAACATATTCAATGCATTATGATAATCATTCAGAAGATGAAAATGCTCTGCATACAAGCATGTACTAAACAAACAAGAAAGATTACAAATGAGAATGCAAATGAATCTTGAAATTGCCGTTGAGGAGACTTGACTTGTTGCTTTTGATGATGCATTTTGAAGTCTTGACATTTGCTGAGCTAGCGGAGGACCCGAACATGACCATCTGGTGTGAAACTGATAACTTTTGCCTCAATCAGATCCTGTACCTTGCACTTGAATGCATGGCAATCTTCAATGTTGTGCCCAACGGTACCAGAATGGAATTCACAGATGGCATTAGCATCGTAGTTTCTGGGCCGTTTATCCAAGGGAGGGGGAGCAAATGCAGGCTTGGGAACAACCAGCTTAAGATCATTCAAACGGACAAACAAATCTGCATAGCTCATAGGAATAACATCAAACCTCCTAGGAGCATGATTCTTTTGTTGTCTTTGATTCTGCTGACGCGGTGCTTGCTGATTTTGAGGTTGAGAAGCGGATATGGTCACTGCATTGACCTGAGCTTTGCCTCTTCCACCATATACAGCACTGGCTTCTCCCTTTTCTTTCTTGGGATAACCGTTGTAGGCTTTCTTGGTCCCGGAAGAACTTCCCTCAACCTGTTGAATCTTACCAGACTTCAGCCCACTCTCGATCTGATCACCGTATCGGACCATCTCAGCAAAGCTTGTAAAAGTACTGCATGCAACATAGTAATGTCCAGACAGAGTGCTGGTGAACATATCAATCATTTCCCGCTCGACCATGGGTGGTTGAACTTTAGCAGCAAGTTCCCTCCACTTCTGAGCGTATTCTTTGAACGTTTGTCCCGATTTCTGAGACAAACCCAACAACTGTGTGCGATTGGGAGCCATATCAATGTTGAACTGATACTGCAGGAGAAAAGCATTCACAAGATCGCGCCATGTCCTGATATGGCCTCGTTCCAGATGCATATACCACTCTAGAGATGCCCCCAGTAAGACTCTCTTGGAAAAAGTGCATAAGCAACCTCTCATCTTCAGTATAAACCGCCATCTTGCGGAAATAAGCAGTGATATGAGTTTTGGGACAAGTTGCCCCATTGTACTTGTCAAACACTGGCACTTTGAACTTCGGAGGAAGCCTTACCCGAGGTGCCAACCCCAAATCAGATAAATCCAGCCCAGACAATTTCTGATCCTCAACAGCTTTCAACCGTTCTTCAAGCAAACGGTATCTGTGATCGTCTGCGGGGAAGTCGATTTCACTGCCATTCACAGAATAAGCTTCTTCGTGTTGATCAAAATCTGCGCCCTGGGAATGAGGACGACCCCGAATACGATGCCCTTGCATCCCTTCATCAAAGAAAAACTGTCCTTGAGGTGGGGTAGGTGGTGGAGGAGGAAACCGACCAGTGAGATGTACACCTGGACCACGAAGGTGGTCGTTGACACCTAAATCAGCATTATTGACTTCAACACGGGGTTGACCCACAGAAGCATCATCAAACGGATTGCGTCGACCTTCCTCTGACCGAGTCCTCTCAACTAAAGCCCTCAGCTCTTGCTGACCCTGATTCATATTGGTGATGACTTCCATGAATTGAGTCATCTACGCCTCCATCTGCGTTTTCATCGCGACCATGTCTGCCTGAAGTTGTTCCATCTGTCGTTTCTCGTTGCTCCGAGTCGGGTAACGGTAGAAGTTTGCAATCTTTCTGCTAAATAAAAGCAGAAGCCGAGGATGAGAACTCCGGACAAAACCTGTTATGCATGGCATGTACATATATGAATGAAATGCATGTATACATTTATTTTTTTCTGACATTTCTTTTGAAAAATAAACATGTTATGCAAGTGCATTAACCATGGGTTCAAAATTTCAGCATGACAACGGGTAGCATTTGTACAATCCGAATAACAAATGATAATTCGAACACCCACAGGATCAAAGGTTCGACACCATTTCATAATACCATATAAGGACCAAGTCTGAATATCATAAGATCAAAGGTTCGGCGTTATTTCAGAATATCCAGAAAATACCAGAAAACCATGTGTCAAGAACCAAGTATCATAAGTCACACGGTCGTCAATAACAGAACGTCACATAAGGACCAATACAATCAGCATCAGGATAAATAGTCACCATCAGAACATAGTCACCATCAGTACCTGTTATAATATGATGATCCCGCCCCACTCACAGGTGAAACTAAGGCTTGGGTAAGGTCAAGGTAACTCCAGGATCTAGTTCGCCTAGAGAAACTAACATCTTATCACCTACGTGAAGATGATAGGCCCCTGATTGAACCTCCGCTGAAGCATGGACGACATGCCGACTACAAGATCTACATCCGATCCGACATGTTCCACTCTATGTGTTCCTATGTGTCTCTTGGCGGGGTATGAGGCCTTTACCTCATGTAACTCTCACCCAATCAATAGAATAACCTCTGACCCAACCAAGATATGAAAGCAATAAATATGCCATATAGAATGCCAAAGATACAAAGGATGTTGCGGTAAAGGGTAAATAAATAAAAAATACATAAACACCCAATAGACATGAAAATAAAAGCTAGGATCGACTCGATCGGACCAACAGTCTGTCACGATCCCTGAAGTCGCCAATAAACAACCTGAACATCATCCGATAACTATATCAATGAAGTCGCCATCGAACGTTTTTTATCTCGTGAAAGGAGAAAGGCAAACGCATCGCGAAAACCTAAAAGGATAAGGCACGGTCTTGTGAGAGATAGGGTAAAGGAATCTATTACGCGGGAAGGTATTAGCACCCGCCGTAGTACTCTACGGTATCCACTTCTACTTTCTATCTAATGGGTGTGTTTATATCTATTTACTGCTTAATTGCTATATCTGAATGCTAAAAGAGAATGCATGTGAAAGAAAGGAAAATAAAGAAAACACGGGGAAAAGAAGGAAGTATTTACAAAGTTTGCTCGATCGAGCCCCGTGACAAGATGCCTACGTATTCCCGCGTGCAATGGGAAAGTCAGAGCGCCGTAGTTCGGCTCACTTGTTTTGGTGTGTTTTGTGTTTTTTACTTGTGAAAAGGTTTTAAACACAAAGGAAAATGCGCCCGTAAGCGAAAAAAGAGTTTGTCTTGGTTGGTTGCTCTTACCTTGTGAAAGGAGTTCAAACCATTATTAAGTGTTTTGTTTTCAAGAGAAAAAAAAAGAAAGCAAGTTTTAGTTTTAATTACATGCAAGGATGCAAAAAGAACTAGCAAAACAAAAAGGAGACTAACTAGTACTAGCCCTAATGTTGTCATGCAAAGATTGGACTTATGGTTGAGGATGTAAGGGAATCTCTACCTATGTCAACATGCAAAGGATGTAAATCCTAATGTCTAGGCTCGAGAATCTATCCTAACCGAACAGCCCTACGGGAAAGCTATCCTATATCCGTCTTGGTTGCTATTAGTTACAGGTTTGTTAAAAAAAATGAGAGAGTGTGGTAACAGTGATAATTAGTGTTCAAGAAAGGAGAGTTTGTGTAATGGTTTCTGTTACAGTTGAAATGAAAAGGATGGCGGGTAGCGAGAGAGAGCGTGTTCTTGAGAGAAGGGTCAGGGTGAATGAAAAATGGAAAATTACGGTGAGTGAGAGGTTGAGGGATGTATGGAGGAAGAGTGAAGGAAAAGGTGATGGTGAAGAGAAAGATTCTGTTGGAGGCGAGCAGAGGTGTGTGGCGAGAGGAAAAGAAGAGAGAGTTGTAGCGTGATGATCAGAAAGAAGAGTGAATGAAGAAGATGATCAAAAGAATCCCCCCCATTAATTTTTTCGGTTGTCAGTATAAGTGAACCTTTTTCTGTTATGGTGGCAGCTTTTTAGTCGTTTCGTTTTGCAACAGGGAGTAAAGCGTGAGGGATTTGCTACCCTTTCTTGTGTTGTCCCGATGCATACACACCTACAGCCTCAAAATTAATACCGAATGCCCAAAACACATTGTCACAACGCCATGCCAACTGAATATACTATTGTGACCACGCGATGCCTTTCCCGTGTCGAAACTTCGAACTACAAGCCTTCTTTCGATATGACGCAAAAACGAAAACTGGAAACGACACATTGGTGAGCAATTTTCGTATTGAAAACTTCTCGAATCGGAACCTGTAGCACGTTCGAAAATAGCGTCGAAGTTGAGAGCTTACCACTGACTGCATTATTATGGAATTTTCTAAAACAATTGCCAGCCAATTAATCATCCCAAGTGCATCACTTTATGGCTTTGTAACTCCTTTGATATTCGACTCGACGACACGAACTTGATACTGTTGGAAAGCTCGCATGTAATACAACAACTTTATAGTTCGACAAAAATCCGAACGAAGCCTAAATCACGGAGAAAAAAGTGTTTGAATATTGTACCGTGACTGTTCGATGAAATGCCTGGCCTGGCTGGGCAAATCTGGTGCATGTCTTGCGGCAATTTCCAACTTCAAGCTGCCACTTACGGCGCATTCTCCGCTCAACGTCCAAACGAAAAGTTTCTAAACGGAACATGTAGAGTATACGGCAAACTCCAACTTTCATGTTCGAAGTTTCTCCGTGCGGCGATCGAATCAACGAGAAAACAGCTTCGAACATACACACAGAAACTGTTCGATGAAATGCGTCTCAACCATGGCAAAAATATGTATGCTGTCTTGCATTTTAACAACTTCAAGCTACGAACTGCGGCGCTCTGTATCTTCCAGCTCTAATGTCCGAAACGGAAAAGTTTCTAAACGGAACTTGTAGATGGAATTACGAACTCAAACTTTCATGTTCGGAATTTCTTCGTGCGGCGACCGAATCATTGACGAAAACAGCCCTGAACATGTGCACAAAAACTACTCGAACCTTACAAACATAATGAGTTCTTATTTTTCGAGCTTTATAACTTCCGATCCGAGTCCCGAATGGATTTGACTTCTTCAGCAAAGTTTTAGATTGCCTTGAAATGAACAACTTTTCAGTTGAGCATTTTATGATTCGGAGCCACGAACTATGATAAAATC
The DNA here is from genome assembly GCA_021764765.1 of Vicia sativa. Classification (NCBI taxonomy): domain Eukaryota; kingdom Viridiplantae; phylum Streptophyta; class Magnoliopsida; order Fabales; family Fabaceae; genus Vicia; species Vicia sativa. Next base: position 92,997,364 of record CM038795.1, read on the forward strand.
AACCCTAAAACTGTCAGCTTGAGCATAGAAACAAACACTTCAAAATATTTCTAAGTGTTGAATTTTGAGAAATGATAAACCGTAACTTCCGAGCTCTGTAATTTTTGATACATTTCCCGAACGGATTCGATATCTTCAGCAAAGTTGTAGATTGCCATTAAATGAACAACTTTGATGTTGAACTCGACCCGAATCGACGCCTCGAAACACGTGTAAATTGCCTCCGAAGTCGAGCGCTTGAACATGTTAAAAACACTCAAAATTTTACTAAGTGTAAAACTTCAAAAGTTATGAACTTCAAATTTCAGAGTTGTATAACTCGAAATCCGGGCATTTATGGAAAAATTTCCACAAGGACAAAGTCGAAGTACGAAATGCACTCTTTCCAACGACGATCAATTCACAAACTTCTGGCCACAGACGGGCAAGATACGGATGTGGCAACATGGCTCCGTGAGCACAAAGTACTTAAAACTTAGAAAAATTTTCTAAGCCCAAGATTACTTAAAATGCAAGAAACCTCGTTTTCACCCGATTCTTCCGATTTTTCTCAGCAAATGATCGCATTTTCTCAAATGTCGACTTTCGACAATAATTTTGACCCGAAATTCCGCCCGGTCAAACTTTGACTTTTGTGGAATTTCTGATACACGCGCTCAAATATCATTTTATCTGTTCGTTCTTGATTTTCTGATAAATCGCGTGGATCGATAAGCCAAATACCAATGCTTCACAATTCACGGAAGGCCATAGAATCAGTTCGGGTTCAAATATCCGACCACAACACACTGTAGCTTGAAATTATAATCAGCATCCACCTGATAGACGATCAGAACTCCAAAACCTCAACTCGCGAGATAATAATCAGAAGCCTCTGGACACACATCTTGTATACTGAGAGGATGCTTGAATTGACAGAACCTCAAATATTCAACTTTTGAGAAACAAACCTCTTCTTCAGAATTGTACAGATTCATACGATTGGAAAATCTCGAACCCATGATCAATGTATGAATGATATGTATGCGATGCAATGGAATTATAAGCCAAAAATAACGCGGGAAAGAGGAGGGTAAATTTTGGGGTACAACACATCTATATAAATAATATTCATTTTAAATGATATAGACTAAAATCTATAATTTTTTTGAAACATATAAATTTAATGAGATAGATATTCAAACAGATAAATAATTATTAAATATATAGAATTAATGAATGTGTAGGATAGAATAAGTTAAGATTGATGGTTGTGAATATAGAAAAGTTAGTTAGAATATCTAAGTAACTTCAACTCCAAATAATTAACTTGTGGTAGCATGCATGAGGCGTATATATAATATATGTATGTTATTCAATTGGTGAATCATAATAAAATCTCATGGAAACCTTGAGTTTTCTCTATCTTTCTCTCATTCTCTTTTCATGTATAATCATGTTTATCAATAGAGTGGAAATTTTGAAAAATGAAAAAATAATTAATACAAAATTTTGAAAAATGATAAAATTTAAATTAATGTGGGGTGATTTACTCTCAATAACATATATCAATGAAATTTTACCATTTAAAATTAATTTTTAAAATTACATCTTAACATCCCTGTCTTTTCTCACTTAAAAAAAAAAAATTCAATATCCTTTTTTCATCTAATGTGAAAATCATTACTCATATTTGACATACCAACATCTTACTACTTAAAAATCAAGTTATATATTATTTTATTTTGTTTTATTTGGATTCTTTAAAGTTTTAGATCAATATGTGATTTTAAAATTTTAAGTTATATGAAATTTTTTTATTGATAGACGTCATAAGAGATAAATTACTCCTAAATTTACAAGAGTTGATCAAAAATATATATAAGATACACACTTAACAATTAATTGAGAAATAATTGTTAAATAGAAAAGATATTTATACGTTTTCTTTATTTACGAAAGTTAAGAAAGGTACAATGAGAAGTATTAAAAAATGACAAAAATTTAATAAAAATAAGAGATGCGTTTAAATAATAATTGAAGAAGTATCCGTCGTATATAGAATAAGTGTTAAGTAGACCACCATTTTTAAAAAATATGGTTTTCGGTCGTTTTGTTAAAACAAATTTAGGGTTTTTGGTCTTTTTACATTTGATGACATATTTATTTTTTAAATAAAATTATCTATAATTATTAATAATTTGTTTACATTACTACATTATGAAAAATAAATATATTTTAAATATTTTAATTTATAATTATTAATATTTTTTATTTTACAATATTACACTATGAGAAAATATTAAAAAAAAGGCATTTTATGGTGGACAAACCTTAGACTAACGACTCATACTCATTTAACTCAATTAACCATAAATATCAAGTAAACTGCCTCACCCACACCTATCCCATTTATGACGTGACATTGAAATGAAATTTGTGACTTAGTAAACCAAATATATATATATATATATATATATATATATATATATATATATATATATATATATATATATATATATATATATATATATATAGGAGGATCAAATTACACCAATTAGTTACACCAAGTATTACACTCATTTATAACCTTTGATTTATTTAAAATCTAATGGTTATAATAAAAAGGCATCTTAGTAAAACCTTTCCTTTTTTCACAAGACCAACCATTCCATATATATTTTACTAATAAATGTCATATATTTTAAACAAAGTATTCTTTTTCTCTCAAATAAATAATCAATTTCATACATAATAATATTTACCATCAAAGAAAAAAAATGTGACTTGAAATTTTTTTAAAATATATTATTTTTAATTAGTACTTTTTATATTTACTATTAAAAAATTACTATCAAATTGAAATTATTTGAAATTGTTATCAAATTGAAATTATTTGAAATTGTTCTCTTAATATTTGTAGGTTTATTTAAATTAAATTATATTCTATTAATTTAAATTAAATAATAAAATTAATATATTTTTAAATTAAATAAAATTATATTCTATACATTTAAATTAAACGAAAAATTTATATATTTTTAAAATAAAATACATAATAATATTAAAACTGCACATAATTTTAAAAAATATATTTAAAAGATATATTTAAAAAATAAGTAGAAAATGTAAAACAAAATAAATTTTAATTGATCATCGCTCACTTTGTCTAAATTTTATTTAAATTATGATTATAATTTTATTTAATTTGAAAAATTAAAAATAAAATAAAATAAATAATGAGAAATTTAATTTAAACAAAATGGAAGAAAACAATTTTTATTATGTAAGTATTTTTAAAATTGTTTTCTTCCATTTTAATTAAATTAAATTTCTCATTATTTATTTTATTTTATTTTTAATTTTTCAAATTAAATAAAATTATAATCATAATTTAAATAAAATTTAGACAAAGTGAGCGATGATCAATTAAAATTTATTTTGTTTTACATTTTCTACTTATTTTTTAAATATATCTTTTAAATATATTTTTTAAAATTATGTGCAGTTTTAATATTATTATGTATTTTATTTTAAAAATATATAAATTTTTCGTTTAATTTAAATGTATAGAATATAATTTTATTTAATTTAAAAATATATTAATTTTATTATTTAATTTAAATTAATAGAATATAATTTAATTTAAATAAACCTACAAATATTAAGAGAACAATTTCAAATAATTTCAATTTGATAACAATTTCAAATAATTTCAATTTGATAGTAATTTTTTAATAGTAAATATAAAAAGTACTAATTAAAAATAATATATTTTAAAAAAATTTCAAGTCACATTTTTTTTCTTTGATGGTAAATATTATTATGTATGAAATTGATTATTTATTTGAGAGAAAAAGAATACTTTGTTTAAAATATATGACATTTATTAGTAAAATATATATGGAATGGTTGGTCTTGTGGAAAAGGAAAGGTTTTACTAAGATGCCTTTTAATTATAACCATTAGATTTTAAATAAATCAAAGGTTATAAATGAGTGTAATACTTGGTGTAACTAATTGGTGTAATTTGATCCCTCCTCATATATATATATATATATGAGGAGAGATCAAATTACACTTGAAGAGTTACACCATGAGTTACACTCGCTCAAAAATGTCACCAGATTAATATTTTTTAAAATCAACCGTTAGATTGAAACATATGATCATATAGATCATACCTACAAAGTCTGAGATTAATCTATAATGATTTACTATGTCATTGAACTACATCAAAATTAACGTTATATGAAAGTCCATTTTGACGTTAATTTTTGGATATCTTGATCGTATAGTAAAAATTTTATAGATTAATCTCAAACTTTATAGGTATGATCTATATGATGATATATTTCAATCTAACGGTTGATTTTAAATAATATTAATTCGAAGTGACGTTTTTGAGTGAGTGTAACTCATGGTGTAACTTTTCGGGTGTAATTTGATATCTCTCTCTCTCTCTCTCTCTCTCTCTCTCTATATATATATATATATATATATATATATATATATATATATATATATATATATATATATATATATATATATATATATATATATAAGGTGTCTTTGTCAAGTATACAGTATTCGTCTTCAAATATATTATCATTTAATCTTCTATAATCAAAAACCATTCTTGACTGTCCCTTTTCTTTTCTGCTTCTTTTTGAACAATAAAAGCAAGAGTTATGTGTCTAGAATTTGATTTTTGAATAATTCTAAATTTTAATAAATGGTTAATGTGCATCTTAAATTCTTCTTGTTCTCAATTGCCATACTTGAAATTAGGTGATTTAATAGTAATATCTGGGTTGATAATCTCTAACTTACATAGAGTTTTATTTCTTTCCCAAAACTTTGTAGGATTTTATCCTATTATCTCAATTTTTTCTGATTTTTTAATTATCTGTTCTAAGTCATAATTTTGTAGGTTTTTTGTGAAATTTGTAGTATCTATTAAGTGTAACTCACTTTCTATACCACTGTCTATGTCTAAATCTAAATCTTGTTGTTCTATATTATTGCAAGAACATTTATCTTTGTTTCCCTTGCAATTGTAGGTTTCAGTTTTTATTTGTGGTTTAAAGTTTGAAATAATAGGTATTAATGAACAATTTTTACTTATTGTCACATAATCTTTGTTAATACTAATTTGTCCATAATTATGGAGAATAAAGTATAATTCCATAATAATAGGAACAGAAAGATTCATGTCTCTAACCCAAATATTTGGCCATTGATAATAATTTGACCAACAATTACAATTTTGTTTGGAATTTCACTTGGATATTTTTAAATTGTGAATCTGTCAATAATCTAGTTCCATCAAACTGTGTAAAATATGCAGGATTTACTTTAACAATTTTATTTCTTAAATCTTTTGGGATTATTTTTATATCTATAGTGGACGAAGTTGCTCCAGTATCCACTAAAATTGGTAAAGTATTTTCATAACCATTAATATTAATTTTTGTTGGTATTATAATTTGTATTAATTTATTTTTATTTCAGATTAGTGGTACAAGAATTTCACAAGGTTTTTCTGTATTTTTTATAATGTTAACTTCTTCCTGAGTAATTTTTGTTAATTTAAAATTAGTTTCATAGACCGGTAATTTTCCTTTTTCAATAATTTTTGTTAGTTTTTTAATCTTTTCTTCTAAACATTCAAGTCTTGCTTCTAACTTGTCAACCTTATTTTCTAAGTTTTTAAACTCAGTTTCTACCTTATTTTCTAAATAATTTTTATCTTTTGGGAGATTTGAATTTTCTGAGGTTTCTTGAATTTTGTTTTCTATGCTAAAATGTTTTTTAATGCAATTTGAACATATTTGTTTTAAATAAATTTGGCATTTCCATCTTTTATCAAAAGAAGAAAACCAGTTACATTTGAAGCACCTAATGTTGTCACTTCCAACTTTGTTTTTCCAATTATGGTTACAATCTAAAGGTTTATTTTTTGGCTCCATTTATTTAAAAGTGATTTTTTTCATTTTTTCTAATAGAATATAATTATTATTATTTTCATCTTCGAGAGGGATTTCAATTTCTTCATTTTATATTCCTTCTAGAGAGCAAATACTCCAAATTTCTAAGTTGTCAAAAATATCTGAAGTTATTTCTATAATGTCTTCTTTTATAGTAGATATAAGATTTGATTCCCTTGTAAATAAATTTTGTTTGTTTGGACAAACAGAAGATAAATGTCATGGTTTATTACAAGCAAAACAAGTAATTGTATTTCTATAAGTTTTGTTAGGGTTATATTTTCTGACATGTTTTTCTTTGTTTAAATAAGGTTTTCTGGCATTAGATTTTATTAAGTAATTTTTCGTTACATAATTTTTCTTAAATCTAAGTTGGTTCCTCTGATTTTTGTCATCAGGATGCTTGCCATATTGTTGAGGAGTGTAAATTTGTTTACAGAACCCTACGTTCTTTTGTTTTAATTCTTTTTAAATTTGGATATAAGTACATTTCTTTTTTAATTCAGAAATAATGTATTGTATTCTTATTCCAATATTATCAAATTCATTATTGACTTCTAATTTCTTCCAATTTTCATGAATTTCAAGACCTAATGGTCCTGGTAATTTGGTAAATAATCTTTCTCCTAATTCTGTAGAAAAATAGTTTCCTGAAGTGCTTGCTAAGGCATAAAAGTCTTGTAAAAATTCTATTATATGGTTCCAATCATATAATTGAATTTGTTCTAAATCTCTCATGGCTTCAGCTTGTCTCATAATTAATCCTACATTGGCATCTTTGCCCGTAATAATTCTGTTTATTAAATATGTAAAATTATGAATATTATTTCTTTGAGTTACTAATTCTGCTAATTTTTCTGGAAAATTATCTTTAAATGCTTCCCAAGCAGCTCTAGCTATATCTCCTAGATAATTTTCAGCAACTTTAATCATTTCTTCACCTGTTGTAATATTATAATGTTGGCTTTCATAATCTCTGATTACTAAAGAGGTCCATTGCTCAATGTATGTATCTAAAAGTTGTGGATGAATATTAGTAATGTTTAACATAACTTGTTTATATCCATACAAATTAATTTCATTAGGGTTTCTTTTTCCCAATGTCCTTAAGTTATGGTTGTTGTTATTGTAGATAGCCACAGGCAATCTTGAAGGATGTCCTATAGAGTAACCCATTTGAGTTGGTCTACTATTTGGGAATCTAGATGTAGCAGAATTGCTAGATTCTTCATTTACTAAATTCTTTTCTGAGTAGTTTATCTCAGACTTTTCTTCTTCTACTTTTTCAGTTTCTTTGAATAATTTTTTTAGACCTTGAAAGTCTTCCAAATATTTTTCTATAAGGAATTTTTTGTTAGTATTCAGATTTGCTAATTCTATTTTTGTATTGTATTTTTCCATTAAAATTTCATCATTCTTAATTTTTTGTAATTCTTCTAGTGTTAAGACTTTTTCAATCATCTTCACTAGTTTGCTTATGGGTTTCCTCATAATTTTTAAATCTTAAGGCTAAAGAATCTTTGGTACTATAAGTCACAACCTCTGTAGGTGTTAATGTTTCAGCTTCAGTCTGAATATTATTTTTAATCCTCCATTCTTCTCCAGCTAAAAGAGAAGGGGGAATTGGTTCGGGACCTAAAAGGATTATTCCTCTTGATGTTATTGTTTTAACCATATCATCAATTTTTAGTTTAAATTTTGGTGAGACTTGTGTTGATAACTTTCTGAGAAAAATAATGTATATCACTATTAATGTATTTGGGCTTAGTAGTTTATTGTATAATGGGTTTGTGAGTCATTGAGCTACAATCTCTTTTCATTCTTAGTAAGCCATCTTATCCATTGAGCAGATCCAAACTACCTTCTGTTGTTCATTTCATCATTCTCATGCGCTTGCTGAGAAGCTGCAGCATCTTCCTTTGTGATTCAACAAACTAGTTCTATTACACGTTCTTGCTCCATTGCTTCAGAGAAGCTCCACCAATGGTTGCATCACCGGATAACTCAGAGTTTCATCCCTACACGATGACACAGTCGTCTCCATTTAAAAATGCGTCCCATCACATAGTGTTTGGACCCAAACTCTCCATCAAGCTGCAAGAGAAGAACTTCCTTCTCTGGAATCAACAGGTTGAAGGTATCATTCTTGCTCACAAACTACATCGATTTGTAGTTAATCCTCAGATTCTTACAAGGTTCAAGAATGACGAAGATCATCGCACCAATGTTCACTCTGATGAATATGAGGCTTGGATTGCTCAAGATCAAGCCTTGTTCATGTGGCTTTTGTCCACAATTTCTGAGTCTCGTGTGCTTTCTTGCAAGCATTCATATCAAATTTGGGAGCAGATACACCAGTATTTCACAGCGGTCATGAAAGCCAGGGTACATCAACTTCGTGCTGAGCTAAAAAATCACCCAAGAAAGCAAATCGTTCGATCTCTAAGTTTGTGCTTCACATTCGTGCAATTGCAGATGCGCTTCTGGCAGTTGGTGAACCAATCTTTGAGCGCGATCAAATTGACTATATCTTGCAGGGATTACCAGAGGAATATAATCCATTTATCATGATGGTATATGGCAAGATGGAACCTCCTACACTCTATGAAATTGAAGCACTGTTGTATGTACAGGAAGCTCAACTTAACAAATATCGTCAAGAGCTTTCTCTTGCTAATGCCACAAAAAAATGTTGTCCAATCTGAAGCCAATTTCAGCTCCAAGACCACCAGAGGTGGTTCTCAGTACCAATGAGGCAGAAGTAACTCTCGAAGCAGAGGTCATGGCAGAGTCAGATCTTCTGCATCTACTAGAAATAGACCAACTTGTCATATTTGTGGTAAATATGGCCATGATGATATGGACTGCTGGCATCGATATGATGAAAATTTGAGCCAACACAATTAAAGAATCAAGCATCTGAGTCCACTGAACAGGTGAAGGATGAGAAGAAAGATCCACATGCCAACTCAGTCCAAGCATCAACATATCTTATTCATCAAGATGACCTACAGGTCCCAGCAAATTTAGAGTCTCAAGCATGGTTTGCAGACTCAGGTGCCACTCATCATCTTACTCATAATAGATCTTTACTACGACATAAACAAAGTTATACTGGTGTCAATAAAGTTCTTGTAGGTAATGGCCAAAGATTAAACATTGAGTCTGTTAGCTTAGCCAACATCAAGACTTCTTCAATATCTCACACCAACTTAGTCTTGAAGCATTTACTTCATGTACCCAAAATCACTAGAAATCTCTTGTCTGTGTCAAAGTTTGCTCAAGATAATAATGTGTTTTTTGAATTCCATGCTAACACCTATTTCATCAAATCTTAGGTATCTAAGGAGGTTCTTTTAGAAGGATTCCTAGATAATGGTGGTCTCTATAGCTTCTCCTCCCAATCAGTGGAATCTCCAGCTACAAGTGTTGTTTGTGACACCCCGATTTAATTCGAATATTAAATAATAAGGAATTTAATTATTCAATTAATTAAAGGCTCGATTATTTATATTTTTGGATTTAATTGGATTAATTGAAGAAAGAAGGGTTGGTGGTGTGAAGAGTAAATAAGTGGGTGTGAGGAGTAAATCACTCTACTTTTTACTAATTATTAATTATGTATTTTATTTTGAATAATAAAGGAGTATTAAAAGGATTATAAAAAGGAAAAGAAGGAAAAAAAGAAGGTTTTTGGGAAAAATTATTTCACGTAGAATTGGAGAAGAGAAGAGAAGAGAGGAAAAAGCCAACGCCGAGGAAATCGAAGATCATCGCAAGGTAAAGGGTGATTTCATTCGGTTTTAATGCCTTATGGGTTTTGGGAATCAACCGGGTGATTGGGTATGTTAGGAAATTCGAATTAGGTGATTATAGGTTTATAGGATTAAACCCTATTTTGTGTCGGAATATAGAATTTAGGACTGTTAATATGTCAAACAATTGATAGGAATGATGAAACTATGTTGTTTGATGTTATAATGATGTATAATGGTTGAATTTTGGTGTTCCTGAAACTATAATTCATATAGGAATGATTGGGAATGATTTGGAATGCATAATGCTGTCAAAAATAGCAGAAAATGATTCTGCAGGTCGTAGGAACCGGTTCCCTGTGGGAAGGAACCGGGTTCCCAGTGTTAATTTTTCAAAACTGGGGAATTTTGCACGTAGGAACCGGTTCCCAGTGGTGTAGGAACCGGGTTCCCATACAAATTCCAGGAAGCGTGATTTTCAGACTTCACAGGAACCGGTTCCTGTATATGTAGGAACCGGGTTCCATGTGTAATTTTTCAAAATACTCAAAACTTCAAAAATTCATATTTTCTAAGCCGTAACTCTGATTTGAGTGTCGTTTTCGGCATTATTTCTTAAATTAACAATATTATCTTCTAAAAAAGGAAAAATATTATTTTGCTAAAATTATTTTAAAAATAGTCGAGCTTCCGATTTTTGGAAAAGGTGGATAGTTGAGGACGATGAGAAATGGGATTGAATTGTCTGATTTGATGAATGAGTGATAATGTTTACCATGTTGTGTTTTGATAATCATTGTGATGGAATAGAATACATTGGTGATTGGCATTATGTGAATTATGTGATATCATAATATGTGAATTGATGTTGCATGCTTTTATGATGCATGCATAAGCATTGTTAATTGGTTCATTCCCATTGTGCGGAAGTGAACTTGCAGAGCCAATAGACTTACCAGGATTTGTGGTAGTGAGGCTAGATTCTTGACTCATTATTCTAGGCGAATCATGGATTTCCGCTGTTTTCCAAGTGTGATGGAACAGAGGATGAACTCGGTTCACGTTTGGTACCACATGCATAGAGTCTGCATTGCATATGGATTGTAACATGCTAGGATGGTTTCTAGTGTTGCAATTTCCATTGATTGTTTAATTGCATAAATGAATTGTTTATAAGGGTTTTGTGAATTGATCTATGAATGTGTTTTGATAATGGACTAATATATCGAATAATTCTGTTGTATTTAAAAACGTATAATGCATTTTATATTGGATAGATATCTCACCCTTACTTTAATGATTTCAGATCCGAAGTGATTAGCTGCTTGGAATTGGTGAGGATAGGTCTAGAGTTGAGTCAGTTAGTTAATCCGCGTGTCAGTGTCGTGCTCTGGTAGATGTAACACTGGGGAAACGTTTGTTTTGAAATCCTTAATGGATATCCTTAATGGTTTTTGAATTATGTTTTGATTTATTATCCTGGAATAACTATGAATGATGTATTAGGGATTTGTTATGTTTCATTTCCGTTGTTAAACATAACTTTAAGTCTGATTTATTTAATGATTTATTCTTCTGTGAAAGCATGAAAACTGTGTTGATTGATTTGAATTATTTAAATTGTGACGCCTCTTGATTTTTGATTAAAAACTCTTATTATTAAATTATAAATTCGCGGGTAATTAGAAGGGGTGTTACAATAGTGGTATCAGAGCATAGTCGGCCTTGTCTTAGTGTCGTTATCCCTTTAGTATGCGACTAGTGTAAAGTAACACTATCGATACTTGTGTGCTGATGTGGATTGTTTTGTAATGTTACAGAACAATGGCTGGAAGAGGTAACGGAAGGAACGACGATGCTATTGCTGAGGCTTTGGGAATGTTAGTTGGAGTACTCGGAGGGGAATCAGCAGGGAGCTGTTATTGGTGCTGACAGACAATTGGGGAATTTTCAGAGGAATAATCCTTCATTGTTCAAGGGCACGCATGATCCCGAAGGTGCTCAGAAGTGGTTGAAGGAGATCGAGAGGATCTTCAGAGTGATTGATTGTGCTGAGGAGCTGAAGGTGAGGTATAGTACTCACATGCTAGCAGAAGAAGTTGATGACTGGTGGGTTGCTACCAGAACTGAAATGGAAGAAGATGGTATTGCATTGATTTGGGCTGTGTTCAGAAGAGCTTTTCTGAGAAGGTACTTTCTTGAAGACATTCGGGGTAGGAAGGAGATTGAGTTTCTGGAGCTCAAGCAGGGCAACAAGTCTGTGAGTGAGTATGCAACGAAGTTTACTGAATTAGCAAAGTACTATGCTAATTACCCTAACAATGCAGATGGAGAATTTTCCAAATGTATCAAGTTTGAGAATGGTCTGCGTGATGAGATCAAGCATGGTATCAGGTATCAGCGCATTAGAAGGTTTCCTGATTTAGTTGACTGTAGTAGGATTTTGGTAGAAGATCTTGCTAGTACTAAGTCGAATGCTCAGAGTTATGCTGATCGTAAGGGAAAGAGATAGATGGATCGTGGTAAGCCATATGATAGGAATAATCAGAAATTTGGAGGTTGGAAGAAGCCTAGTGGGGGAGACTTTGGTTCTTCTAGTTCTTCTACTAAGTGCTACAGATGTGGTGACATGGGACACCGAGCTGCTGAATGCAAGAATGATGCGAAGAAGTGCAACCACTGTGGTAGAATTGGTCATGTAGCTGCTGCTGCTGAGTGCAGATTTAGAAGGATAACCTGTTACAACTGTGGCGAAGAGGGACACACTCGTTCGCAGTGTACTAAGCCAAAGAAAGAACAAGATGGTGGGAAAGTGTTCGCTTTGTCAGGATCAGACGTTAAGCCAGATGATAAGTTGATTAAAGGTACATGTTTTATTAATGGCATACCTTTAATTGCGATTATTGATACTGGAGCGACACATTCTTTTATTGCTTTGGATTGTGCTAAGAGATTGAATTTGGAAATTTCTAATTTGGATGGAAGTATGGTTATTGACACTCCTGCGTCGGGTTCAGTGACTACTTCGTATGTTTGTAGGAATTGTCCTATTGTCATTTTTGATAGAGGTTTCGGGTATGGATTTAGTGTGCCTACCTTTAGAACAACTTGATATTATCCTTGGAATGAACTGGTTGGTCTTCAACTAGGTTCATATCAATTGTTTTGAGAAGACGGTCATATTCCCTGAAGAAGTTAAAGTTGAAGATGTGACTTTGTCGGTTAAGCAGATGAATTCAGCTGTTAAAGATGGTGCTGTAGTGTTTATGTTATATTCTTCGACGGAAGTGAAAGGAAAGGCGAAGAGTGGTGAATTACCCGTTGTGAATGAATTTCCAGAAGTGTTTCCGGAAGATGTTAGTGAGCTACCACCTGAGAGGGAAGTGGAGTTTGCTATAAATTTGATTCCTGGAACTAGTTCGGTGTCGATGGCGCCTTATCGCATATTGGCATCTGAGTTGTCTGAGCTGAAGAAACAGTTGGAAGAGTTACTTGAGAAGATGTTTATTCGGCCTAGTGTTTCGCCGTGGGGTGCGCCGGTGTTGTTGGTTAAGAAAAAGGAAGGAACGATGAGATTGTGTGTTGACTACAGGCAATTGAATAAAGTGACAATCAAGAATCAGTATCCATTGCCGAGGATTGATGATTTGATGGATCAGTTGGTCGGAGCTTGTGTATTTAGTAAAATTGATCTGAGATCTGGATATCATCAAATTCGTGTTAAGGCGGGAGATATTCAGAAAACTGCATTTAGAACGAGGTATGGGCATTGCGAATATTCTGTTATGCCATTTGGAGTTACCAATGCACCTGGTGTTTTTATGGAGTATATGAACAAGATATTCCATCCGTATCTTGACAAGTTTGTGGTGGTATTTATTGACGACATTTTGATCTATTCAAAGAATGATGAAGAGCATGCAAAGCATCTTAGGATTGTATTGGAATTATTGAAGGAGAAGAAGCTTTATGCAAAGCTGTCAAAATGTGAGTTTTGGTTAAGCGAAGTGAGTTTCCTTGGTCACGTGATTTCCAAGAATGGTATTGTTGTTGATCCTACAAAAGTAGAAGCGGTATCTCAGTGGGAAGCGCCGAAGAATGCTTCAGAGATTCGTAGTTTTCTTGGCCTTGCAAGGTTACTACAGGAAATTCATTGAGGGGTTTTCGAAGTTAGCTTTACCGTTGACTAAGTTGACGAGAAAAGGTCAAGCCTTTGTTTGGGATATAGATTGTGAGGAAGGATTCCAAGAGTTGAAGAGGAGTTTGACTAGTGCTCCGATTCTAATTTTGCCGAATCCGAAAGAATCTTTCGTGGTGTATTGTGATGCGTCCTTGATGGGTTTAGGAGGTGTTTTGATGCAAGATAGGCAGGTTGTGGCTTATGCTTCTAGACAGTTGAAGATTCATGAAAGGAATTATCCGACTCATGATTTAGAGTTGGCAGCTGTCGTGTTTGTTTTGAAATTGTGGAGGCATTATCTGTATGGTTCACGGTTTGAAGTGTTCAGTGATCACAAAAGCTTGAAGTATCTTTTTGACCAGAAAGAGTTGAATATGAGGCAGATGAGGTGGTTAGAATTTCTCAAGGATAATGATTTCGGTTTGAATTACCATCCTGGTAAGGCAAATGTTGTGGCAGATGCGTTAAGCAGGAAGTCCTTGCATATGTCGATGTTAATGGTTCGTGAATTGGATTTAGTGGAACAATTCATAGACTTGAGTTTAGTATGCGAAACTACTCCGAATAGTGTGAAATTGGGCATGTTGAAGCTGACTAGCGGTATTTTGGAAGAGATTCGAAATGGACAGAAGTCTGATGTTGGTTTGGTGGATAAGCTGACATTGATTAACCAAGGTTAAGGAGGTGAGTTCCGAATTGATGAGAATGGCGTTATGTTATTTGGTGATAGAGTGTGTGTTCCGGATGTTGCTGAGATTAGAAAAAGTATCTTGGAAGAAGGACATCGTAGTGGGTTGAGTATTCATCCTGGTGCTACTAAGATGTATCATGATTTGAAGAAATTATTTTGGTGGCCTGGAATGAAAAAGGAAATTGCTGAGTTTGTGTATGCGTGTTTGGTTTGTCAGAAATCAAAGATCGAACATCAGAAACCGTCAGGATTGATGAAACCGTTGTTTGTTCCAGAGTGGAACTAGGATGGCATCTCTATGGATTTTGTGTCTGGATTGCCGAGGACAGCGAAGAACTGTGATTCTATTTGGGTTATTGTCGACCGATTGACAAAGTCTGCTCACTTCATTCCGATAAGAATGGATTATCCGATGGAGAGGTTGGCAGAATTGTATGTTGAGAGGATTGTAAGTTTGCATGGTATTCCGTCTAGCATTGTGTCAGATAGAGATCCGAGGTTTACATCTAAGTTCTGGACAGGATTGCAGGAAGCATTGGGTACAAAGTTATGATTGAGTTCTGCTTATCATCCACAGACAGATGGTCAGACGGAGAGAACGATTCAGTCGTTAGAAGATTTGTTGAGGGCTTGTGTGTTAGAGAAGGGTGGAGCTTGGGATAGCTACTTACCGTTGATAGAGTTTACCTACAACAATAGCTTTCACTCGAGCATCGGTATGGCTCTGTTTGAAGCATTGTATGGTAGGAGGTGTCGGACTCCGTTGTGTTGGTACGAATCTGGAGAAAGTGGTGTGATTGGACCGGAGATTGTTCAACAAACTTCAGACAAGATCAAGATGATTCAGGAGAAGATGAGGGTTTCTCAGAGTCGTCAAAAAAGTTATCATGATAAGAGGAGGAAAGATCTTGAGTTTAGTGAAGGAGATCATGTGTTCATGCGAGTTACGTCGATGACTGGTATCGGTCGAGCTCTGAAGTCAAGAAAGTTGACTTCGCGCTTTATTGGTCCGTTTCAAATTACCAAGAGAGTTGGGAAGGTTGCTTATTAGATTTCTTTACCGCCGTCACTTGCGAATTTTCATGATGTTTTCCATGTATCTCAGTTGAGGAGGTACATTGCGGATCCGTCTCATGAGATTCAAGTAGATGATGTACAGGTACGGGATAATTTGACTGTTGAAGCGGTACCTGCGAGAATTCAAGATCGGAAAGTGAAGCAACTGCGTGGTAAAGAGATAGCACTGGTACGAGTAGCTTGGGGAGGACCAGCTGGAGGAAATGTGACTTAGGAGCTGGAGAGTCAGATGAAGGACTCGGATCCCGATCTTTTCGTCTAAGGTATGTTTTCGAGGACGAAAACTCTTTTAGTGGGGGAGAGTTGTGACACCCCGATTTAATTCGAATATTAAATAATAAGGAATTTAATTATTCAATTAATTAAAGGCTCGATTATTTATATTTTTGGATTTAATTGGATTAATTGAAGAAAGAAGGGTTGGTGGTGTGAAGAGTAAATAAGTGGGTGTGAGGAGTAAATCACTCTACTTTTTACTAATTATTAATTATGTATTTTATTTGGAATAATAAAGGAGTATTAAAAGGATTATAAAAAGGAAAAGAAGGTTTTTGGGAAAAATTATTTCACGTAGAATTGGAGAAGAGAAGAGAAGAGAGGAAAAAGCCAACGCCGAGGAAATCGAAGATCACCGCGAGGTAAGGGGTGATTTCATTTGGTTTTAATGCCTTATGGGTTTTGGGAATCAACCGGGTGATTGAGCATGTTAGGAAATTCGAATTAGGTGATTATAGGTTTATAGGATTAAACCCTATTTTGTGTCGGAATATAGAATTTAGGACTGTTAATATGTCAAACAATTTATAGGAATGATGAAACTATGTTGTTTGATGTTATAATGATGTATAATGGTTGAATTTCGGTGTTCCTGAAACTATAATTCGTATAGGAATGATTGGGAATGATTTGGAATGCATAATGCTGTCAAAAATAGCAGAAAATGATTCTGCAGGTCGTAGGAACCGGTTCCTGTGGGAAGGAACCGGGTTCCCAGTGTTAATTTTTCAAAACTGGGGAATTTTGCACGTAGGAACCGGTTCCTAGTGGGGTAGGAACCGGGTTCCCATACAAATTCCAGGAAGCGTGATTTTCAGACTTCACAGGAACCGGTTCCTGTATATGTAGGAACCGGGTTCCATGTGTAATTTTTCAAAATACTCAAAACTTCAAAAATTCATATTTCTAAACCGTAACTCTGATTCGAGTGCCGTTTTCGGCATTATTTCTTAAATTAACAATACTATCTTCTAAAAAAGGAAAAATATTATTTTGCTAAAATTATTTTAAAAATAGTCGAGCTTCTGATTTTTGGAAAAGGTGGATAGTTGAGGACGATGAGAAATGGGATTGAATTATCTGATTTGATGAATGAGTGATAATGTTTACCATATTGTGTTTTGATAATCATTGTGATGGAATAG
Source organism: Vicia sativa (assembly GCA_021764765.1). Lineage (NCBI taxonomy): Eukaryota > Viridiplantae > Streptophyta > Magnoliopsida > Fabales > Fabaceae > Vicia > Vicia sativa. Next base: position 93,014,457 of record CM038795.1, read on the forward strand.
AATACATTGGTGATTGGCATTATGTGAATTATGTGATATCGTAATCTGTGAATTGATGTTGCATGCTTTTATGATGCATGCATAAGCATTGTTAATTGGTTCATTCCCATTGTGCGGAAGTGAACTTGTAGAGCCAATAGACTTACCAGGATTTGAGGTAGTGAGGCTAGATTCTTGACTCAGTGTTCTGGGCGAATCATGGATTTCCGCTGTTTTCCAAGTGTGATGGAACAGAGGGTGAACTCAGTTCACGTTTGGTACCACATGCATAGAGTCTGCATTGCATATGGATTGTAACATGCTAGGATGGTTTCCAGTGTTGCAATTTCCATTGATTGTTTAATTGCATAAATGAATTGTGTATAAGGCTTTTGTGAATTGATCTACGAATGTGTTTTGATAATGGACTAATATATCGAATTATTCTGTTGTAATTAAAAACGTATAATGCATTTTATATTGGATAGAGATCTCACCCTTACTTTAATGATTTCAGATCCGAAGTGATTAGCTGCTTGGAATTGGTGAGGATAGCTCTAGAGTTGAGTCAGTTAGTTAATCCGGCGTGTCAGTGTCGTGCTCGGTAGATGTAACACTGGGGAAACGTTTGTTTTGAAATCCTTAATGGATATCCTTAATGGTTTTTGAATTATGTTTTGATTTATTATCCTGGAATAACTATGAATGATGTATTCAGGATTTGTTATGTTTCATTTCCGCTGTTAAACATAACTTTAAGTCTGATTTATTTAATGATTTATTCTTCAGTGAAAGCATGACAACTGTGTTGATTGATTTGAATTATTTAAATTGTGACGCCTCTTGATTTGTGATTAAAAACTCTGATTATTAAATTATAAAATCGCGGGTAATTAGAAGGGGTGTTACATTGTTAGCTTGTCCACCAGAGATCATTCTCAAGTTCTTTTAAATTCTGCCTATAATAAATGGTCTGTTTGGCATAATAGGTTAGGACATACAAATTCTGTAAATCTCAAGTCTATACTGAAACTATGTAATATTGCCTCATCCAATAAAGATAATATTGATTGTTGTAGTTCTTGTAATGTTGGCAAATCTCACAAATTGTATGCACCTTTACCCATAACTGTTTATTCCAAATCCTTTGAACTTGTACATGTTGATTTATGGGGACCATCTTCCAATCCTTCTAGTCAAGGATATTTGTACTATATGGATGTTGTTGACACTTACACCAAGTACACGTGGGTGTATTTTCTAAAACAAAAATCTGAAGCTTTAAGTTGGTTTACCCAGTTTCTTGCATATGTTCAAACTCAGTTTCAAGTACCAGTAAAACCTATTTAGACTGATTTTGGGGGAGAATTTCGACCTTTGACAAAAATTTTGAATGAGAAAGGCATAATTCACAGATTTACCTTCCCACACACTTCACACCAAAATGGCACTGTGGAAAGAAAACACATAAGCATAGTAGAGATGGGCTTAACAATTTTGGCTCATGCTAATATTCCTGTTGAATTTTGGGATCACAGCTTTACTCAGGCAGTGTATCTTTTAAATAGACTTCCCATATCTAATTTTCGAGCATTCACATCTCCATTTCATGCTCTGTTTAACACCATTCCTGATTATCAAGGCATAAGAGTTTTTGGCTGTCTTTGTTTCCATCATCTTAGACCTTTCAATAAGCATAAACTCCAGCTCAGAAGCTCTGAGTATGTTTATTTAGGTGTATCTCCTCAGCATAAAGGTCACAAGTGTCTTAGTAAAGAAGGCAAGATTTATATCTCAAAGGATGTTGTCTTTGATGAATCAAAATACCCTTTTACTTCCTTGTTTCCCTCTGGTGGGACGAGTCAGTCAAGCACTTCATATTCTGATTATGATCTTTCTATGTCTAGATTGATGTTGTACAAAAATACTTTTGAAAATACTACAGTTAGTCAGTCTAGCCCTGCTCAGTCTCTAGATGTAATAGATCATGTTGTCATTCAAAACAACACTGATAACTCTACACATCATTCCTTACCTGATAATTCTCCTCAATATCTAACAGACATCTCCAATGGTCAAAACAATACTTCTGTGCCTGTTGAATCTGCAACTTCCTTGGACCAAAGTGAGTCTGCTCATGTATCTGTGCCCACACAGGCTATTAGCAACTCTCCTCTTGTGTCCATTGAGTCTGAACTATCTCTCTTCATTCATGATACATTGCCAAAATCTGGTTTTTCAACCAATAATCATCCAATGGTAACCAGAGGCAAAACTGGTTGTTTAAAACCCAGAGTCTTTCTAGCACATACTGAACCTGTCACAGTTAAACAGGCTCTATCACAACCTCAATGGTTTGAAGCTATGTAGCAAGAGTACAATGCTCTAATGGCAAAACATAATTGGACTCTCACCACTCTTCCTTCTCACAGAAAGGCAATAGGATGCAAATGGGTGTTTAAGGTGAAAGAAAATTCGGATGGCTCACTCAACAAATACAAAGCTAGGCTGGTTGCTAAAGGGTTCAGTCAGCAATACAATTTTGATTATCATGAAACACTTTCTCCTGTAATCAAACATGCTACTATCAAATTTTTACTCACTCTGGTTCTCACATATCAATGCGATGTTCAATAAATTGATGTTAACAATGCTTTCCTGAATGACTCTCTCTTGAAGAAGTCTACATGAGTGAACCACCAGGTTTTGAATCTACCAATAAATCTCTTGGCTGCAAATTAAATAGAGCTTTGTATGGGCTTAAACAGGCTCCCAGTCCTGGTATGAGAAGCTGCACAAGACACTCTTTCAGTTTGGGTTTGTGGCAAGTAAATATGATCATTCCTTGTTTGTTTACAATCATCAAGGAGTCACTCTATATGTCTTGGTATATGTGGATGATATACTTGCCACAAGTACTTCTGCTCCATTAGTTTACAAAGTTATATCCAAGCTTCATAGTGAATTTGCCTTGAAGAAACTTGGCAGGCCAAAATACTTTCTTGGCCTTGAAGTAAAATATCAGCACAATGGCACGCTGGTTCTTACTCAAACTAAATATATAAAGGATCTGCTTAGTAGAGTAAACATGAAAGAAGAAAATGGTGTAGTTGTTCCTATGCTCAGCAGTTGTAAACCTAGCAGGTTTGGCACAGATAAAATGCAAGATCCTTCAATTTATAGATCAATTGTTGGAGCCCTGCAGTATATCACTTTGACACGACCAAATATTGCTTACTGTGTGACCAAAGCTTGTCAGTTCATGGCTAACCCCTTAAACAGCCATTGAAGCATGGTTAAACGCATACTCACATATCTTAGTGGATCTGCTACGCATGGTTTGCTTCTGTCACCTGTTATTGCTACTCAAGCGCTGTCAGTAAGAGCCTATATTGATTCAGATTGGGCGAACTATTCGGACGACAGAAGGTCAACATCTAGCACATGCATATTTGTTGGACCCAACTTGATCTCGTGGAGCTCCAAGAAACAAACTCTTGTAGCTCGCTCGAGTGTTGAAGCAGAGTACAGGGCATTGGCGCATACTACAACAGAGTTACTCTAGCTACAATCACTACTCACTGAGTTACAGGTGAAATACTTCCCTCCAAATCTTCTTTGTGACAACCTTAGTGTTGTCTTACTGAGTCATAATCCTGTGTTGCACGCTCGCACTAAACACATTGAGTTGGATATACATTTTGTTTGTGAGAGAGTTGTGGCAAATAAACTTCAAATCCAAAATGTACCAGCTTCTGCACAACTAGATGACATGCTCACTAAGCCTTTCTCCAGCTCTGCGTTTAAAGATCTCAAGAGAAAACTCAAAGTTGTTGTTGTTCCAACTTGGAAATTCACTGGAGAATCCATGTCTCCACACTAATCTTGAGGGGGAGTATTAGTGTATTTGAGCTTAGTGGTTTATTGTAGAAATGGGCTTGTGAGTCATTGGCCTACAATCTCTTTTCATTCTTAGTAAGTCATCTTATCCATAGATTTATGGTTATATATATAGGTGGCTACGAGAGAGTGTAAATATATGATGGAAAACTCCTCTTTGTAACAGAACTTCTGAATCATTCTTAACAGAACTTATGAATCATTCCTTCTAGAACTTCTGAAAACCTTGTTATCATTCCTTCCAGAACTTCTGGAAATCTTGTTATCATTTTTTCCATTGAAAATGCAAACTATTCATAAATCTAACAATCACAATATTTGATCCTTTAAAATTTTTAAATCCTTTACTCTGAACTTGAATTTTTATGTATTTTAAATCTTTAATTCTTATAGTAAAATTTGGACATAAATAATGGATTCCACAATTATTATTCATGTCTACTTCAATTACTCCCATAATTTGTCTATTTAGTTCTGAATACCTAGTATCTAATATGGCTATTAGTACTTTGACACCATTTTGTTTCATTACTAGGCCTCTTACACCCGTTGTGATTAGTCCTTAATGTACATAATTCATTTGTTTTTTATTTAATTGATTTATACTGTCATTTGTTAATAATCCAAATTCTTCAATATGACCATCTGGTAATTCTAGCATTTCTGATCTATGTGTTCTAATTAAGCTTGAATTATTTTCAAGGAGTCCAGACCTATATAGTTGGGTTGGTCTTAAGAGATTAATATGGTCATTTGTCATAATTTCTAAGTCTTTATTAGTGTCCACAATTTATTCTAATTGCAAAGAATTTTTATCTTCTTTTTTATTTAAAAGTTTATTTAAGTAGGAAGTATTATGAGTTTGGTTTAAAGTGGTAGTCCTAGATGAACTAGCCTCTTCATCCATTAATGTTCTAGATCGGCCAATAAAAGGATTCATAATTTCAAATGTTTTTTAACTTCTTCTGTATTATAAGCTAAGAAATTTTTTGTTTCAGTACTCTTTGTTTTACTTTCAACACTTATTTGGGAGAATTTTTCTGTTAAAGAATCTATAGATACTTTTAATTCTTCTACCCATTAATTGGAGTTTTATTTTTTACCTGCTCCTTTAAAGTCATTAAAATTTATTTATTACAACTTAAATTTTCTTTTAATAATTATTTTAAAATTTCTACTTTCTTTTCTTGTTTATCTAAACAAGCTTTGAGGTATTTTATATTGGATTCTATTTATGGCTCAGATCTCAGGCTCCGGTACCAATATAAAAAGGGTGTATAATAAATATTTATATAAAATAATATGTTACGTAATAATGATAAGAGGGTGTAGGTATGATAGATATCTATCATAAGAAAGGTATTATATTTAAAAAATATCTTGTAGGAAATAATTAATATAAAAAGGGTATTATATTTAAAAATGTCTTGTAGAAAATAATTGATTCCCATATTTAACTATAATTGATTCCCATAAATATGTCATGTGGTATAAAAGTGGTATGAGAAATAATTTGTATCTATATGGTGTGATGTGGGAAATAATTGGTTTCCATAGTCATAATATATTTTTCGGATGACTATATTATTTAAATAATAAAATCTAGGAGTAATAGATAATGTATGGTGTAATAGTGTATATGATAAATTGTATAGTTGGTATAGTGTTTGTATATATTTTTAAAATGTAATAATAAATTTGTTAATAATATAGATTGAGTTTTTATCATCTTGATAAAGTAGATAATGTCATACCCCAATTTTTGACCTAATATACCACCTTACATTTGCATCATTGCATCACTAACAGTTCAGAACAGAATTAATCGGGTGTGGCTTCTACAGGTCAAAATTAGGGTTTCACAAAATTTTCATCTGATTCAAGAGGTAATCAATTAGGGTTTGAGTTTCACTCACCTAAATTGATATATCTTAATCAATCATCAACCTCTGATCTTCAGATATCAAATTTTTCTTCATGATCTATCGAGGATCGACCAATTAGGGTTTTTATCGAGGATAAGCAATCACTGATTTTCTGATCAATGAATGACTTTTTTGATTGGAGATTGATCTTCATATCCTAAATACAACATGTTGACCTAATTTCTAAATTCAAAACATCACAGAAGTTCACAGAATTCATCAGTCAATTTCTGGATCATCTGATGAAATTTCATCTGCACTGAAAAGTCAAACTTTGACTTTTGGTCAACTTTTTTCAAGATAAAACTTTTTCAATCATCAAAATACTTCAAATAATCCATCATGATCATAAAAAATCAAGAAATTTGGAAAAGTCAACAAAAAGTCAAAATTTTCAACACTTAGAAAATTTTCAAAGTGTTAAAATTTCACATTTTTTCCAAACTTCATGGCACTTTTTCACATAGTTCCATTTGGAATTAGAAAAAACTCAAAACATGAAAGTTGTAGCCCTTGAAACAAGCTTTCCAAAATGTCCAAGAACTTGCAAATCCATGGTGTATAGATATACTTTTGATTTTGAAACATAGAGCTCCAAAATCCTTGATTTTCAAGTACAAACTTTCAAAATTACAAGTCATTTTGAGTTTTCTTCTTCTAGAAGCCATGCCACCTAGCCAAGAGGGATAGAGCTGATAAAACTCAGAGGGAGAGTAATTATGATGGGATAAGATCAAGTTGAATAATTAACCATGGTTAAAAGGAAGCTTCCTTTTGCATTTATTGCAAAAATGACTTTCTTGCCCTCTAAGGCAAGTTGTCCAAACCAAAGCCTATCTTCTTCACTTGCCATTCTGATCTTTTGACCTATAAATAGAGGTCATGTTTGCCATTTCAAACGACACCAAATCTATGCCAAAACAAGCTTTCTCACTTCTTTCTTAATTTTCAAGTAACATAGTTCAATTTGAGAAATCTTGCATTTTTCAAAACTTGTGAAAAAACATGAGAGATTTGGTGTCTAACATGTCATAAACATCATATGTAATTGGGTTGTAACTTAAAATCAACACAAGAAACACTAAAAGCTAGAATTGCATTTCATGTTTCCAAACTTGCCAAAACTGCCTTAACCTTCGAATTTGATCTTTGGCTCGAGCAAGTTGTGATTTTTTGACTCAAACATCATCAACATACTCCATATGGATGATGGACCATTAATCTTGACTGTAACATCTCTAACCAAGAATTCGAGTTTCATTTTTAGCTGCAGGTGGACTTGGGTAGAATAGTTGGACCATTCAAAGCAAGGACCATCCTCACACCTTCCATAAGGTCATTGGTGCTATAGCCATCATCAAATCCTGGCGGAAACACTCCAATACGTTTCGATCTCGACTTCAAAGGGTAAGTAACTCAACTTGAACTCTTTGATTCTTGAATTCAGATTCAAAAGCTCTTGGCGTTTTGTTTACCCTCACAAGCTTAACCCTCAATCAATTGACCAATTCTTTCACCATACGATTTCAATTAGAACTTTCGAATTAGGGTTCTTCATGTTTAGAAATTTAATCATGTTAAGCTTAAAATAAATGGAATTAAATGACATCATCATGTTCCTGGCTTAAAAGATCAAGTTTGATGTTTACATCGAGCAATTTCGTTGAAAACAAAGAATCCATGGTGATTGAAGATTGGAGGAAGAAGAAGAATCTTCTTGGCGTTTTTCAAATTCAAATATCCAGTTTATAATATTATAACATTGTTTGATTTCAATACGGATGTATTGCCCAATTGCCAGCTCACTCTTAAGTCATTCTTGCCACGCCTTGCCCAATGGTCCGGGTTGAGTAGCCTTGGGACCATTTTATAAACTTTGTCATTTTTCTTCATATTTTTTGCAAACTTTGACTCTTTCAAAACCCAATCAAAACTCCTCATTTTGAGGTGATTTTTTGTACACATGACAATTAACATATCTATTTTATGATAGTGTCAAAAATTTCAGAAAAACTTTCATCGATTATATTTTTATCGGGAAAAGCGATACATTTGAGTACTTTTTAAAGCACTTTCAAAGGCGTTTTTTTCAAACTTTCGAGGCCCGATTATTTTTCCAAACTTCTCACAAGTATATTTCACTTTTCAAAAACACTTTCAAAATCTTTTTCAAAACTTTTCATCAAACTTACATCTTTTCCATGATCGATCCGATTTGTGATAAAACCAATTCGTTTTCCTCGAATTTCTTAACCGATCATGGGCCTCCCTTACGGTGTAAGTCCCAAAAATTCTTTTTATGTACATAATTATTTCCTTGTACATATCAAATTCTTTTATGTACACATCTATTTTACTTGTACATAATACGAACATCTTTGTAAATACTCAATACGGACAAACTTATCACTTTCGTTTCACTTGTATATACACTGAATACCATTGGTATTAAAAGGAGCATTATTCGGTGAAACTGCTTTTAAACCAATGGGCCTCCCTTACGGTGTAAGTCCCAACCCTCCTATGTACATCCACATCTCCTCGTACATAAATACTCGTTCGTGTACATATTTACTTCCTTGTACACAATTCAAACTTGTAAATAATCAAGTTGCGCTCGTTTTAAACGTTCGTTTCACACACACTTGTTTATATTTCCTTCATGAACTCTTGTAAATAAATTTTACATGCATTGTTTATATTTCCTTCATAAACTCCTGTGAATAAATTTCATACGCTTGTTTATACAACTGTCTAGTTATAACATAACAACTAGTCTAACCAATAGGTTCCCCACAGTATTAGCCTCCTCTTGGGCTTTGTACAAGGCAACTCATTTCATCTGATTTCAGCCTCCTCTTAGGCTTCATATAAGAAAACTCATTCATTAGAGTTTAGCCTCCGCTTAGGCTTCATATAAGACAACACTCCCTTGCTGAGTCAACCTCCTCTTGGGCTTCGTTCAATAGAACTCCTCATTGAGTTTAGCCTTCTCTTGGGCATCATACAAGAAAGAGACCAGGAAATCTCTTAACAGCCTCCTATTGGGCTTCCAATACAAAGAATCACCCGCGTTAGGATAGAACCCAGAGAGTATAATTTCCCGGTGAAATTGCTCTTAATCCTAAGAGGATGGTTTCCCGGTGAAATCCCTCTTAAAGCCAAAGACAGCCATACCATATAGCTTCCTCTTGAGCTTCATACAAGGACCCTCGATGACCCTCGGAATGCCTCCTCTTGGGCTTACAATACAAGGACCCATGGGCTTCTTAAAAGCATCCCCTTAATCCAATCAATTTCTCCTCGAGATTTAGACGTTTATCATCTCTATGGAAGAAGTATCTCATCTATCACATCACATACAATCAAAAAATTTCAAACTCTTCCAAACAAAAACATCTCTTAATCGTAAGTGGTAACGCTTGTACACTCAAGCAAAACACCCAATGCTTACAATTAAAAGACTCAATCATCTTTTTCAAACATCTTTATTAACTCGTAAGTGGTAACGCTTGTACACTCAAGCAAAACACCTATAACTTACGACGAAAGATTCAATCAATCAAACTTTTCAAAATGTATGTGATGAAATAGATTGGATACATTTTTCATTAAGATGACATTTGTCTATGTCTCTTAATAACATCCCGTTGCTTCCACTAGCATAAGTGGGAACTACGATTGCTCTGACTTTCTCAACATCCCTTTGAGAATACGTGAGCCTGAGGTCTCATCCTTGGCGAGCAAATTTCTTTCTTCCTCAGACCAAATAAACTATAGATCCCTTTAGATCCGAGCTACAAATGCTCTGATTCCCATTAAGGGATATGTATGCAGAAGATCCCAATGATCTTTGCGAGCACAATAAAAACAAAACCTATGATCCCACATACTCTATCCTTCTTAAAATCTCAAAGGAGAAACTTTCCCAATCATAGAAATAGCAATTAAAACACACAAACATATCAAACATATTCATATATAAAGCTATAGATAACTATATATATTTAGGGTGCTCCATCTATTCCCTTTATATAACAAACCCCCTTACCCGGAATCTCCCCAATGCGTTATGTCTAGTTTGCGCTAATCATAATGCATATCAAATCAATTGAGGGTATTGCAGCTTTCCCCTTTTTCATAATCATTTTCTTGTGTTGGAAATAATAAAGCTTGATGCTCGCGGAATCTTTATAAACAAATCAAAAGAGTAAATCGTTTCGAGCCAGAGGATCCGAACTCAGATTCGATTCTCTAGCACGTCACTTTTTAACGCGAACAGAAAAAATGGCGACTCTGCTGGGGAGTTCGCTAAAATTTTGATTTTCAAAAAAAATGTGAATCTGCTCAAGAGCACCAAGCTTTTTTTGTTTTCAAAAAGAAAAAAAAGGGGGTTAAGCTTTCGTATGTGCATATGTTTGTTTTTCTTTATTGTGTGTTTTCGCGATTTCATCTGATGGAAAGAAATCTAACAATTTAAGAAACATTTTAAGATCTAGGTGGGGTATAGTCCTATTAACTTTTGAGAAGTCTCGGTACTTACGGAGTTAATTTGAGATCCTCTCGATGGAGGTTGTTTTGGGAGTATTTGTGTTCGCAAGTATTTGCGAAGACATTTTGCTTTCAAGAGAACTAGAAGGTGAGTGGATGTAGAACACATAACCCATCCACGGCCATTTAGGATGTAGTGCGATTATTGGGCGTAAGCCTAGAATAGTGTCATGCGAGACTACGATCAGGAGTTTTTCTTGAAAAATATTATTGGACTTGAGTATTCAACAAATCGATAATATTTCAAAGAGAAGCGTTGAGCTGTATAATCGATAGAACCGTTTCACGGATGAATAAGCCCTTAGAACTTACCCATGTTTGATTCTTATCATTGGCCTCATGCTCGTGACTTGAGCGGCTTGACCGTGTGTCTAACTACTAACCATGTTTGTAGCATTCATGCATTCATTCAAAACTTCATTTCTCTTCCCATTTCAAAGAATTTAGAGATTTTTCTTTGTAAATATTTTAGGTTAGAGTGATGGACGTCGAGAAAGATTCACCAAGAGATCGGTTTAGAATCCGATGTAGGAAAGTTGAAAGTTAGCATCCTTGGTAGAAGATCCCTCGGTTTGAGCGCTATGGAACTCTTTTAACTATTACGAACACTAACATCGATGAAGGACTTCTCAAAACTTTCGTTCGGTTTCGATCCGGTCTATCGTTGTTTCACTTTCACGACTATCGGTTGATGCCTACTTTGGAAAATGCGCACATCCTAGGTATCTCGATGTCGGATAAGGTGCCTTTCAATGGTTTGGAAGCCATTCCTAAGTCACCGTCATTGCAACGATGACTCACTTAAAGAAATCGAGATAGACAAAACCTAAGCTCATACCCCAAAATTTGCCCTCCATCTACTCAAGAGATTTCATACATCCATACTCAGTTCCTCGAGTTGATCGGACAAACTCTCTCTAGACAATCAACCCAAACTAGGGTTTGGTATCTCTCAAGTCAAGATGGATTTCCAACACCTCCAATGGTCTTCATGCCTCCTCATATGCTTCAAGATTCTCCATATCAAGTTTCAAGCTTCACAAGTCAAGTTTCCTCAGACGATTGCTCGGATGGTTGAAAATCGGTGTATTGGACAAAAGTCAGCATGGTCAACATGCGGTCAAAACTTCGATTTTGGTCAACATCCTCATTTTGAAGTTACATTCATCATTTGATCAAGGGTTGATCATGATTCATCAAGAAAACTCAAGATTTGCTCAAAGTCAAACTTTCTAAATTAGGGTTTCTAGGTGAAAAGTCAATGAACTTTGGTGATCATAACTTTTCCATACTTTCTCAGAAATTTTCCCACCAAAGCTCATTTTGAAGGAAATTCAATTCTCTACAACTTCATGTCTCACAAGAATGTCCAAAAAATGCTTCATTTGAGAGGTATAGCTCAAAACATTACAGGTCATTTTCAAAGTCAACAAAAAGTCAACTTTTTGTTTTGAAGATATATTGAGCATAGTAACTCCAAATGAGATGAGACCAAAGACATTGGTTAGAGGACTCTTAGAGCTTTCCAAAAAGTCCAAGAACACTTAAAAATGTGGAAAATTGAGCAAGTTACACCATCCACAAGTTGGGCAATTTTGGAAGAATGCACAAGAGATACTTCAAAAATCAAATCTTTTGCAAATGGGCCTACTTTTTCTTCATCCTAACTTGTTCCTCAAGCAATTAGGAGTGTCCAAGCCCAAAGCCACGAATTTTTGATTTATTTTTCTATTTAATTTGTAATTTATTCATTTAAATGCAAATTAAATCTTAAAATAAATTATAAAATTGAAATTAATGGCAAAGATTGATTTTATTCTTTCCTTAAGGTCCAATTAACTCACAAATGCCAGCAAATTCGAAATTGGAGCAAGAAAGGCAAGATTGGATTGAAATTGATCAAGCTTTGAAGATTTGATTTTCATGGAAATATCAAATTTGATTTCCATTGAATATTGATTGATTCTTTCCAAATTCAATCCCAAATCCATCCAGTATAAATACATGATGCATACCTATCAAGAAAAAAGGAAAAAATTGCTCTACAAACCCTATTCCAAAACTCAAAAAACCGTGCACTTGAAGCAATTGGCAACCCTAGTTTTGCTTCGATTCAGCCAATTCCAAGCCTTCCATTGCATTCCTTGGCATCTCAGTCGATCGGATACTTACATCAAAAACCATCCAGAAACAAAGATTCGAATCCGGTTTGCTCATACTTTTTCCAAAATCGATTTCTGTTTTTCATGCATTTTTAACACATTTGGTTGTTGTTTTTGTGATTAGTAGGAAGATTGCAAGCGATCTGGGTGATTTGATTGAGTTTCCATGGCTTAGAACTCGTATTGCCATTGTTAGGGTTCCTGGTATCGAATTAGGGTTTCTCTATACAGGAAAAATTGACCAACAAGACTAGTACCAATGCATTCGGAATAACACCCTGAATCGAACCATGGCTTTAGAATTAATTTATATTATGTATGCTTGCTTTTTGATTTTGCCAGGGCCTGTAGCGTCGAGCCAAGGCCGACGTTAATTTTCAAATATTTGAATCGGAGAAGACGATCGTTGGCGCGAAGGATGAGGCAATGGGGAAGCAACGCGTGTATTCCACTCCGTCCGTTTCCAAACAGTTGACACGTCTAGCTCGGTTGGTCGGTAGCGTTGGTTTTCGAGGTTTGAGGCTTGTGTCCCGGTTCGAATCACCTAGCACGGTTTCCATTCCTTTTCACTTTTACAAAACATATTTTCATATTTTCACATTATTTCAATATTTTCATTCATTTTAATTAACTTTCATGATTTTTATTACATTAAAAATTACCAAAAACATTTTTCTTTTTACATTATTTTCATAAAATCTTTATTTAATTTAATAAATTAAAAATACATTTTGCATGCATATTTAATTTTATTTATATTTTGCATTTAATTCACTTTTTATTGCATTTAAATTATTAAATCTTTTCTAAAAATCCCAAAAATTATTTTAATATATTTATCATATTTCCAGCATATATTAATTTTCTCATATCAAAACTTGCATTTTTCTAACATTTTTCTCTTGTTAGACTCATATTGCATTTTAGATTTTCTTATTCTTTCACGGTTGCTCCGATTTCGCGTTTTCTTTTATCGTTCTATTTTTCCAATAATGTAGCTGCTCATGGGATGTAATAGTTTAAATTAGGTTTTATTTTCCATGAAGTCTAAATTATGTATACGCCCCAAAGCCATGTAATAGCGTAGGACATTTACCTTTCCGCATTTACATTCGCATTTACTTTCCCCATATTGTTAGTAATTAGGCGTGTATGGCAAGATAATAATTGAACATAGCCACTAATCTTCAAGATAAAATATCTGAATTTGACACACTTCTTTCACACGCACCTTAGGGTAATTCTCTCTGATGCCTTTCGATTCAAAATGGTCATGTCCCTCGAGCGTAGAGGTATTCTAGCATCGTTGCCTTCAAACAAATCATCATAGTCCCTTCGATACAAAGATCATAAGACCCACGATGTCGCCTCCGAATACATGATCTTGACCCTCGATTGTCGCCTACGAAAATGATGATAGTCCCTTGAATGTGCTAGGATACTTCCTACAGTTGCTTTCGATGACCATCCGATGTCCCTTGAATGTCCGCTTACATCCAACAAATGGAGCTACCTACTAACTAATGGTATGGCTAGCGCTATTCTAAAGGAATGTAGAAGTACAACAAAGCGACCAATTAAGGTGGGTAAATAAGTCTCTTAGTTGCTTGCTCTGCAAATGCTTTTCACACCACACACTTTTTCAAAGTTCAAATTCTTTTCAAAACAAAAACATTTCCGAACACTTTGTATACACCCTACATGAGTCATTACAAAGTCAAAGCGAAATGCCTTTTCAAAACATTTTGTCAAACACACGAAAGCAATTTTAAAAGTGATCTAGAGCAACTAAGAGCCGTAGATAACTACGGATGGAAAGGGTGCTAATACCTTCCTTTTCATAACCATTCTCCCGAACTCGAGAATCTAACGAAGGTCTTTTTATTACTTTTACCTTCCCTTAATTGGATAAAAATAAAAGTCGGTGGCGACTCTTGCTATCCGCACATTTGGATACAAAAATCCTACAAAGTCGGTTCACCGTATCCGAGGCTGGCGACTCTGTGGGAGAATCCTTAAAGAGAATTGCCTTAGGGATTTCTAGATAACTTTTATCGCTTCTGTTTGACTTGCTTGCTTTATCTTTAAGGGTTGCTTGGGTATTATCTTGTTGGGGATCCTACACCGGATCAGGGTTTCCTTTTAGGTAAGTAGCATTAGATCATTGCGACCGTTAGGCGTATAACTACGGTCAACATGATGGCTCGTTAGCGTGACACTTTGGTTGTCCGATACTCTTCATTCCCAGTTGAAGATAGTATTTGGCTTCTGCGTGGTGTCATGGCGCTAACTAAACTTTTAGAACCTTAATTGACCCATCTTGGCCATTAGAAGGTAGTGAGATGGCGGCTTTGGTGTAGACCGAGGTTGGTTGATACTCGATGCTACGCTCATTGAGATTAGACTTTTGGGACATTTTCGATCGACCACTTGGCGTCGTATTGAAATAAGCGCCTCGAGAAAGATCTATGATATGAGATTCCTAGAACCGGTTACTATTATAGGACGGGATGAACCAACTCAAACTTTTGGTAGGGTAATCACCTATACCTCATGCAAGCCTTAACCTAGGCTCATTGTGTGAATTGTTTGTGTGTGCTAAACATGACATCATGACATCATTCGCATTGCATATTATTTCTAACTATTTCAAGGACCTAGGGTTTATCTTTGCTCTGTTTTGTAGGGATTATGGCTTCTAGAAAGACTATCGAATCAACTTCATGGGTATCCTTCTCAACTCAAAGAATTGGTTTGAAATTCCGACCATGTTCGGTTCATCAAAGACATGGTTATCTACTTGATTTGGTTATCTCGGTTTTGAAGAAGATATGATGCATGTCTATTCGGTTCTTTGATCAGAGCACCATTGCTTTACATTTCAGATTATCGGTTGGTTCCTACCTTAGAAGAGTTCTCTAAACTACTTGGGTACCTATTCTTGACCAAATGCCATTCAGGTTTAGAAAAGGTTCCTAAATGCGAAGACATTACATCGACCTTACACCTTAAGCGCTCGGACATTGAAGCCAATTGGGAAACTAGAAGTGGAGTTAAGGGTTTACTTTCCAAGTTCTTAATCAAGAAAGCGAGAATTCCTCAAAGTTATGAGTTTCCATGCATTTGAAGACATTGTGGCCTTGCTAATTTATGGTTTGGTTCTATTTCCTAACTCGGATCAATTCATAGATGTCAGCGCCATCAAATTATTTCTCACCCGATCTGTGCCTACCTTACTTGGAGACATCTTACATTCTCTCCACACTCGTACTACTAAGAGACAAGGAACTCTCATGTGTTGTGTCCGTTACTTTCAAGGTGGTTTATTTACACCTTCCTCCATCGATTTTGAAGAATGAACAAAGGTTGAGATGGTCTCAAAGATTGATGTCACTCTCTCATTCGGATATCCGTTGGAGCTTTTCTCTCAAAAGGACTTCACATTCATTGAGCGTTGTGGAGAATTCCTAATGTACCACTCCTTGGTGTAAGGAGGTATTACTGACCCTTCTCTAGCTCTCGTCGGTTTGGTTTTGCAGAAGAGATGGTCCACATGATATACTTCTCCAAGATATTGTGTTCGATTACAATCACGATCTCTAGAATTAAGCGAAGGTTTATACGCATGGGGCATGGTAAAGAAGGCGATACCAAGATTTTGGGGCACCGAACTCCATTCCTTGGGAACCTTACCTCAAATGGAGTGCGAGCTCGAGCTCAAAACCTCATGATGCCATTCACGCTGTTTTACGGTAATTATGGAACTGTTGCTATAGGTGGCGTACCTATCTTGTTCTCCATCGACATGCCTCTGATTTTGAAGACTTGAAGAGATCCGGATTCAACTAAAAGAAGAGGGATACCTTTGAGGCTCGATGTTACATAGCGAGAAGAAAGTTCTAGAGTTGACCAGCTACTTCACGAGGAAACATCAGCCTACATCGGCACCAAGAGGAAGCCCATGGGAGACTTAGAGCTTTAGGATGGTTTTGTTTTCTTTTATTATTCGAACTATCTCTTGTACTTAAAAGAAAAAGAATAATGAAAGTACTAATAAATGTTTGTTCTTTGCTTGTTTAACAAATTTAAATCTCTTAGGTCCTTGAAAACATTGCATTGCATTATAAACATTGCATATCATAGCATAACATTGCATCACGGTACATTGGAGATTGGTTTTCTCATTTGCTCGCTATTTATTTTAGCGAAATGGCTCTTGAGCAGTATCAAAGATCTCCGGGCTCGGAATGCTCGGTTTCAGGATGTTCACCACTTGGTCCAAGGCCAAGAAGATCGAAGCTCATCAACAAGAAGAAGGGTTGTTGGTCTCCTCGACATGGGTAGCGTTTCAAGGTGGTCCAAAAGTGGTCGGTCGGATCGAGCTCTACGAAGGAAGTGTCCATCTTGGGGAGTACCAAGGGTGATGAAGGTGATCGGCGTGAGCCAAAGAAAGGAGGAGAGGATCATTCGATTATAGCCAACACTCGATGAAGATGACAAGTACAAGCAACTCGAAGACCGTCGAATCTTGTGGAAAACACGAAGATGTTGGGCTGAACTTTGATGATCAGTCTTGTTCACGGTGTTGTGATTCCTCCCAAGTTCAAAGTTCCACTTTCCAAGTATGATGGCATGTCGCTTAAAGCTGCATTTGAAGTCCTATGTTCGAAGATCAATCCCCTTTGATGAGAGAAAGTTGTGGATGCACTATTTTCAAGAGAGTTTGTCGGAACCGGTTGGAGTGGTACTATCGACTAGAGAATGGCCGTATCCGTACTTGGGTGACTTAGCGATGCTTTCTCTGAACGATATGAGTACAATCTTTGAATTGACACCCACTCATGCAACTACAAAGCATGTCTATGGGTCGTGTGAGTTCAAGGAATATGCTCGAAGTGGAGATCTAGCGGTGAGTTCAACCACCCTTGTCCAATAGGGAGTTGGTTGATATGTTTATGGGAACAGCAGGCCCGTTCTTCAATCATCGATTGGAAATTCTTCATCTGGATTCACCGAGTTGATATTGTGGTGAGCGCATTTGGTATCAAGTGGGAAGATTCGTAGAGACATCCTCGAATCTGCGAAGAGATCTTTTGGTGGTAAGAAAGAAGCCAATCTGTGTATGGTCGGAAAAGCGAGCCAAGACCGACCGTGCTCAATCGTGGGCGGTTGTGATCTCGATCCTACATCGGCCAACCTCGGTGAGACAACGTAACGAGCAGCGCCAGAGGCAGTTCTGAAGATCAACATGCCTTTGTCATGAAGCCTTGCAACACATGTTGAAAGCGGTGATTACCTTGAGGATCCTCCTCGAATGTCAACACTTCCTCTCCGAAGTACAATCCTAATGCTAAGTGTGCTTACCATTCCAATAGCCAGGACATAATCGATGATTGTTGGGCTCGAAGAACAAGATTCAAGACATGATTGAAGCTAAGCGATTGAGTTTGATCCTCCTGTTGAGACTCGAATGTGATCAAGCGCCTATGCTAACCATGACAAGAGTTCCAATCTTTGTTGGGGATGATACTTATGTTTTCAATATAGATGACTTGACCATTCCTCGATGGTATTAAGAAGAATTTGTTGCAAGCGGTGTCGATCCGGGATGCCAGAGTGTCGTTGGTGCCCATCTGCTTTGATGGTTGTGCTTGGTTGAGAAGGCGTGTTCGATGTATGATGGACAACCGTGAGATACTATTTACGAAACCACTGTCTGTTGTGTGAAGAAATGTCAAGTTGAAGATCGACAATGCAAGCAAGTACCATCTGTGTGGGACACCTTGGGGCAGCCAAGTGGAAAGTATGATTACATGGTGAAGTACCTTTCACAGCGATTTACAAGATTCCTATTGAAGATGTTAAAGCGACGGATGGGGTGACGATTTCGAAGACTATCTTGATGTTAACACATAAGAATTTCCTCTGCGATCCTATGCCTGAGTGGCACCTCTCATTATCACTTCTCCAAGACCAGTTCCATATTCCTCGACAAGGCTATCCCTTGGAACTATGGGTGATGTTTACTATCATGGTGTCAAACAAGACCCTCGACCATTGAAGATCTTACTATTAAAGCTACCATTCGACATCGACAACATCACGGATCCGATAAAGTGACGAGCCGGAAGGTATTCTCTCCAGATCTCTCCTCCAAAGACACTGCGACTCCGGCTCGCATTCCGATTACTCCATCAATATCGGCTAGAGGAAAGAATCGGTGGCTCATCACCTTTCGACTAGAAGTACCAAAGGAAATTCTTGAAGACACCTCCGAGAAATGGAGAATTACGAAAATTATCAAGAAGAGTGATTACAATGTTGTGGAGCAGTTAGGACGAGACTCAGTCAAGATATCCATGCTCGCTTTGCTCTTGTGCTCCGAGGCTCATGCTAATGCCTTGGTGAAGTTTACGAAGAATGCTCATGTGCATGAGACACTACCGATCGATTCGAAGTTTGTATTGCTAGCAGGGCCAACAACGGTCTAAACTTCTCGATCTTGATTTAACTCCTTAGGAAAGAAACATAACAAAGCCTTGCACATCTGTTGAATGCAAGGGTACTACATTGTCTCATGTTTTGGTAGATCTGGTTACGCTCTGAATATCCTACGAAGGCGCTTTTGATCGACTTGATGTCGAAGGGTTGGTTCGAGACCCGGTGACATTATCACGAGGGCTTTTGATGGTTCTAGCGCGATGCTTGGAAGCTCACTCTTCTGTCAAAATCGGTTCCCGGACTTTTGACTCCACTTTCTTTGTCATGGACATTCGTCACCTTACTCTTGCTACTCGGGCCCTTGGATACATGGGGCATTACCTCTACCTTCGAGCTGAAGTGCGGTGAAAGGAAGGTTGTCACGATATGTGGTGAAGAAGAGTATAGTCGGTCATCTACGGTCATTCCGCTATCTCGAGATGGAGGGTGAATTCTTGAGACTCCTGTCAAGCTTTTGAAGCGATACCAGTCATGCTGTTGACTCTCCTCACTCTGAAGTTACACAAGCTCCGCCTAGGATGGCCTCATTGAAAGATGCTCAAGCTGCTGTTGAAGAAGGTAGTACTATTTGGGGACAGCTCCTGATCTTCCTTCAAATCGACAAGGCTGGTTTAGGCTTCACCATCAAGGTCGGAAGATGATCGCCGTGACGTGCCCAACTTCCTTTCGCATCGGTCAGTGGAATCCATGCTATAGAAGGCGGCGACAACGACTTGACATCGGCAAGTGGATCTTCCAACTCCGGATCATGGGCTCGGCAATTGGAAGACCGAAGGCGTCATACCAATCTCCTTTAGCAGGGAGTAATTGCTTTTGTTTTGTTTTGCTTTTCGTATTTCTTTATGTTTTGAACAATAAACTTTGAAAGCCTAGTGCCTTGCGGGCATCATGGCTCGTTTGCGGTTATTATCTGTCGTTTGCGTATTTTCATTCAATAAATCGTTGGACTTTTGCATTCAATTGTTTGTTTTCTTTCTTTTGCTTTATCACCCTTCAAAAGCTATGTGTTCTTACACACCCGTGGTACAACTGCGAATCACTCGAATCTAGTTAATACACTATGCTAGTGCTAAATATGACTTGATAATCCGATCTACCAAGCCGAAGGCGAAAGTGAGGAAGATTGTGAAGTGCCAGGAGAACTTGCGGGCTACTGACAAGAAGCGAGTTATCTGACCACCTGAGAGTTGAGGTTGTGAATTTGGGCCTTGCGAAGACAGAAAAGAGATCAAGATAGGCGGGTCTTGAGCGGTGTTAAAGAAAGGTTGATTCAGATGCTACGAGACTACATTGAGGTTTTGCTTGGTCATACGAAGACATGCTGGTTTAGACATTGATATTGTGGTACAGATTGCCGACAAAGAAGGTTTTCTCGGTGAAAGCAGAAGGTTAAATCGCGTCGTCACGAGATGTCGAGAGAAAATCAAAGCGAAGTTATGAAGCGATTCAACCGGTTTCCTAGTCGTTACTTCCTACCCCCAGTGGGTTGCTAATGTGGTACCCGTGCCTAAGAAGGATGGTAAGGTGCGAATGTGTGTGGATTACAGAGACCTGAACAAAGCGAGCCCGAAAGACGATTTCCCACTTCCTCATATTGATGTTCTAGTTGACAATACCGCTCGGCATAAGGTTTTCTCCTTCATGGATGGTTTCTCCGGTTACAATCAGTTAAAATGGCTCCGAAGACATGGAGAAGACTACTTTTGTTACACGGTGGGGCACTTTTTGCTACAAAGTTATGTCGTTCGGGTTGAAGAATGCAGGCGCCACTTATCAGCGTGCTATGGTGACATTATTTCATGACATGATTCATCACGAGATAGAGGTCTACATCGGCGACATGATAGCTCGATCACGGGCGAAGAAGAACATCTTGATCATTTGCGAAACTATTTGATTGAAGAAATGCAGTGAGACTCGATCTAACAAGTGCACCTTGGTCGGATCAGGAAAACTCCTAGGGTTTGTTGTCGATGGAAAAGGTATTGAAGTTGATCCGCCAAGGTTAAAGCTATTCAAGAGATGCCACTCCCTACGAGAAGGAGGTCGGAGGTTTCTTGGGCGATTAAACTACATTGCATTCATTGCACATTTAAGCGCTGCTTGTGAACCAATCTTCAAGTTACTTAAGAAAGATCAAGTAGTGGAATGGAGCAGCGATTGCGGATCGCTTTTGACAAAATCAAGGGTACCTGAATCCTCTATCCACGATGCCACTGAAGGAAGACCTCTTATCATGTACTTGGCGGTGTTAGAGAACTCAATGGGGTGTGTGTTGGGGCAACATGGCGAGTGCAGTCGAAAAGAGCATGCAATATACTACCTTAGCAAAAGTTTACGTGAAACAAGATACTCAGACTAGAAAACTTGCAACGCTTTGGCTTGGGCTGCTTGACTAAGGCGATATATGTTGACTCACACTACCTTGTTGATTTCTAAGATGGATCCGATAAAATACATCTTTGAGACCACTCTCTCGGAAGAATAGCAAGATGGCAAATGATCTGACCGAATATGACATCGGTACACTTCTCGAGCGATCAAAGGAAGTGTGGTAGCGATCATTTGGCTCATCAAGCCGTAGATGACTATCGATCTATCGGATTCAATTTCGGATGAAGATGTTTTACTAATTCTGATTGCGAAGAACCGGGCCGGACGAAGGACACGAACCGGGATCGATGGACTATGGTTTTGATGGAGCCTCAAACTCACTTGGCAATGGCATTGGCGCCATAATTACATCCCTACAGGACATCGCCTTTCACATGATTATGTTTGATTGCACTAACAACATGGCCGTGCAGGCGTGCATCATGGGTATTAAAGGCTGCTATTGACTTAAGAATCAAGTTCTTACAAGTGTATGGAGACTCGGCTTTGGTGATCGGTCAGATAAAGGCGAGTGGGATCCGAAGCATCCGAATCTCATTCCGTATCGAGCATGTTACGAGTTTGATTCCTACTTGAAGAGATTACTTTCAATCATATTCCACGAGAGAATCGGTTAGCGACGCATTGGCTACTATATCGTCTATGTTCAAGGTTAGATGGGACAACGAGGCTCCCCGGATCATCATTGAGAAGTTCGACGAACGGTATTGTTGTGAGCTTGGCGGAAGAGACCTTGGTACTATGGCGTGAAGAGGTATCTTGAGACGAGGAATATCCAGAGGGGCATCATCAATGATAAAGAAGTTCATGAGGAGATTCGCTTCCAAATTCTTTCGACAACGACATCTTATACAAGCGCAACCATGACTTGTGCTTACTCATGTGTGGACGGAAAGCAATGCGTATCATGGAAGAGTTACCGCGCATTTGGTACCCACTCCGATGGACACACCATGGCTAAGAAGATTTTGAGAGCAGGGCTACTATTGGTCCACCATGGGCGATTGTCACCGCTATGCTCGATCTTGTCACAAGTGCGGTTATGCGACAAAGTACACGTACCTCGGTACCTACGAATGTTTTAACTTCTCCGTGGCCTTTGCAATGTGGGGCATTGACATGATTGGAGAAATCAAGCCCGACTTCAATGGACATCGTTTCATCCTTGTAGCAATCGATTACTTTACCAGTGGGTAGAAGCGACCTCGTATGCATCATTACCAAGAATGTTGTGGCTCGATTCATCAAGCATAATCTTATCATCGGTATGGCACTCCAGAAAGGATTATCACGGATAACGGTTCCAATCTCAACAACAAGATGATCACCGAACTACGCACGCGATTCAAGATCAAGCATCACAATTCATCTCCTTATCGGCCTAAGATGAATGGCGATGGAAGCCGCCAACAAGAACATTAAGAAGATTATCTGAAGATGGCGTAACTTACAAAGATTGTACGAGATGTTACCATTTGCCCTTCATGGTTATCGCACTTCCTGACGTCAGCGAGGGCAACCCCTTCTCTCTTGTATACGGTATGGGCCGTCTTACCCATTGAGGTTGAGATACCCTCGACGAGTCCTCAAGGCAGGTGGGTGAAGGCGTTGGGTTCGGACTCGCCTTGACGATTAATTTGATTGATGAGAAGCGACTCGAGTCCATACGCCATGGACAAATTTATCGAAGCGAATGATCGAGCATTTAACAAGAAGGTCGAGCAGAGTCTACCAAGTCGGTGATCTAGTAGTCAGCGCATCATTCTTCCACAAGGTGATCCCGAGGGCAAATGGACTCCCACTTATGAGGGACCATTTGTAGTCAAACAGTATTTTCGGCGGAGCTATGATACTTAGCACCATGGATGGTGAAGACTTCCCACACCACGAGCGAGACATAGTCAAAAATACTACGCATGAAGAGACCCGCTAGGTCGGCGAACCTAGGCAAAAATAAGGGCATCTGGCGAACCAAAAGGTTCGGGCAAAAATAAAGGATATATACAAAACATGTACACGTGATCGAAAACACGAAAAGCGGCTTGGGCAAAAAGGTATCGGTGGTGAAAACCGAAAGGCGGTCTAGGCAAAGTTAGGGATTTAAGCGTCGACTATGTCTCTTCGGATCATCGCTTCGGACTACTATCGACATTCAAGGTTCAAATGGCGAAGATCGGTTCACTCACTTTCTCTTGTGACAAGGAGATGAGATAGTCGAAATATATGAGTACTAGCATAGTTGGAACTTAGAGATTGTTTCCATATAGCTTTTACCTTTCTTGTGTACAAAACTACTTGGCCATCATACATTTCAAATAAATACAAGTTCTTTCTCTTTACAATTCTCATTGTTGTCGGTTTGCAATAAGTCCAACGTTTGCTTTGAATGATTATCGCTCGTGATAAAATCTAATCACAAACATCTGAAAAGTGAACATACAAAAGTACTTACTAGGGCTCCGGGAATTGGGATGACGAAAGTCACCGAAACATTCCCAGAGCATGATCCCAAAGGTGTCACTCACAACACACCTTCCCAGTAGTATATGTTAATCCACGGTGATTCCACTCAGCGAGAAGCGTTACATCAGTCTCAGCGGTAACACTTCATCCCAGTGAGATATTTCTCAATCCTCCCCCTCGGCGGTATCGGACCGAAACTTGGTCGAGATAGTGCATCGGAGAAACATACACCTTTTATTCCCCGGCCGGAGATTACAACGGACTCCGACTCTTCTAGGGTCTCTGCAACCATCAAATGCTCTCCAGTGAGATCTACACTCGGAATCCCATAAAGCATCTCTAAATTTCCTCGATGGGATCTACATACCAAGGTCCCACAGATCGCCTTCGGACTCTCCGGCGGTGTCTATGAGATCTCCAACAGAGCTTCTCAATCTCTACCTTCCTCAGCGATATCTAGGCCCGGACTTGGTCGGATAGTGCATCGGAGGAATCCGGATATCTTTCTGCTCTTTCAAAGCGGGGTTCTCACCTACTCGATTCCCAAGCGGTGAAATCTTCAAGCAGAGCATCGCATCTTCTTCAAGATGGATATGTTTTGAAATATCACAACATCTATCATTCATACATTACTCATGAAGTCATAATTCATGCATATGTCATTCATATACACTGTCATGCATCATACTTTGCATAAAACTAACGAATATTCTATCAAAGTTTCTCTTGTTTCTCAAGCAGTATGATCTTCGTAAGCGAGGTCGAGATTAAGCCCGGGCCGGGGAAAACTATCGAAAGACCGCCGCAAGCAGGTCGAGATTAAGCCCGCCGGAAAACTATCGAAAGACCACCTCGACAGCAGGTCGAGTTAAGCCCGAATCGGCGGGAAAACTATCAGAAAAACCACCTCTGGTTATCCTCAGATATGGCAATGGATCAACACCGATGCACAACGAAGCTATCACATTGTTGCCAACTACAATCCCCTCGGAGTAATCAACACGAAGATTCATTCGATTCCTTATTATCAACAACTCTGAGTCTAGCGTCGATTCGGTTGCCTTGGATGGCATCTTAAGCCCATCTCAGACTACTTGTCAACATTTCTTCACTTCGAGAATCTGCATATATGGTTAAAAATCAATACAAACCAATAACTTCATTCAAAAGTGAACACGAAGTCTAACGTCGACTCCTCCGGTGGCATTTTAAGCCCGTCTCTCTCGTTCAGGGAACATCTATAGAGTCAACATCGACTCACTCCCCAGCATCGACCTTTCTAGATGGCATCTTAAGCCCATCTCCGTCAAATCTCCTATCAACAACCTCGAGTCTAGCGTACGACTCGTTCCCCGTATATCCAGCTTCTCCAAATGGCATCTGTAAGCCATTCGCATCATCCACCAGTGCGAGTGCAAATTTTCAGGTGTACTCGGTGTTCAATCATCTTCTACCTCCAGGTCACAAAAGACAAGCATGTCAATCTAACCCTTCCAGTATAAGAAGATTGAACAGGGGCAGCTGTCATACCCCAAAATTTGCCCTCCATCTACTCGAGATTTCATACATCCATACTCGAGGATTCCTCGAGTTGATCAGACAAACTCTCTCTAGACAATCAACCCAAACTAGGGTTTGGTATCTCTCAAGTCAAGATGGATTTCCAACACCTCCAATGGTCTTCATGCCTCCTCATATGCTTCAAAGATTCTCCATATCAAGTTTCAAGCTTCAAAGTCAAGTTTCCTCGAATGATTGCTCGGATGGTTGAAAATCGGTGTATTGGACAAAAAGTCAACTGTGGTCAACATCAGGTCAAAACTTGATTTTTGGTCAACATCCTCATTTTGAAGTTACATTCATCATTTGATCAAGGGTTGATCATGATTCATCAAGAAAACTCAAGATTTGCTCAAAGTCAAACTTTCTAAATTAGGGTTTCTGGTGAAAAGTCAATGAACTTTGGTGATCATAACTTTTCCATACTTTCTCGAAATTTTCCACCAAAGCTCATTTTGAAGAAATTCAATTCTCTACAACTTCATGTCTCACAAGAATGTCAAAAATGCTTCATTTGAGAGGTATAGCTCGAAACATTCAGGTCATTTTCAAAGTCAACAAAAGTCAACTTTTTGTTTTGAAGATATATTGAGCATAGTAACTCCAAATGAGATGAGACCAAAGACATTGGTTAGAGGACTCTTAGAGCTTTCCAAAAGTCCAAGAACACTTAAAATGTGGAAAATTGAGCAAGTTACACCATCCACAAGTTGGGCAATTTTGGAAGAATGCACAAAGAGATACTTCAAAAATCAAATCTTTTGCAAATGGGCCTACTTTTCTTCATCCTAACTTGTTCCTCAAGCAATTAGGGTGTCCAAGCCCAAAGCCACGAATTTTGATTTATTTTCTATTTAATTTGTAATTTATTCATTTAAATGCAAATTAAATCTTAAAATAAATTATAAAATTGAAATTAATAGCAAAGATTGATTTTATTCTTTCCTTAAGGTCAATTAACTCACAAATGCAGAAATTCGAAATTGGAGCAAGAAAGGCAAGATTGGATTGAAATTGATCAAGCTTTGAAGATTTGATTTTCATGGAAATATCAAATTTGATTTCCATTGAATATTGATTGATTCTTTCCAAATTCAATCCCAAATCCATCCAGTATAAATACATGATGCATACCTATCAAGAAAAAAGGAAAAATTGCTCTACAAACCCTATTCCAAAACTCAAAAAACCGTGCACTTGAAGCAATTGGCAACCTAGTTTTGCTTCGATTATTGATTCAAGCCTTCCATTGCATTCCTTGGCATCTCGAGTCGATCGGATACTTACTTCATCCAAAACCATCCGAAACAAGAGATTGAATCGGTTTGCTCATACTTTTCCAAAATCGATTTCATTTTCATGCATTTTAACACATTTGGTTGTTGTTTTATTTATTATTGCAAGCGATGGGTGATTTGATTGAGTTTCCATGGCTTAGAACTCGTATTGCCATTGTTAGGGTTCCTGGTATCGAATTAGGGTTTCTCTATACAGGAAAAATTGACCAACAAGACTAGTACCAATGCATTCGGAATAACACCCTGAATCGAACCATGGCTTTAGAATTAATTTATATTATGTATGCTTGCTTTTTGATTTTGCCAGGGCCTGTAGCGTCGAGCCAAGGCCGACGTTAATTTTCAAATATTTGAATCGGAGAAGACGATCGTTGGCGCGAAGGATGAGGCAATGGGGAAGCAACGCGTGTATTCCACTCCGTCCGTTTCCAAACAGTTGACACGTCTAGCTCAGTTGGTCAGCGCGTTGGTTTTCAGGGTTTGAGGCTTGTGTCCCCAGTTCGAATCCTGCTAGCACCGGTTTCCATTCCTTTTTCACTTTTACAAAACATATTTTTCATATTTTTCACATTATTTCAATATTTTCATTCATTTTAATTAACTTTCATGATTTTTATTCTGCATTAAAAAATTACCAAAAACATTTTTTCTTTTTACATTATTTTCATAAAAATCTTTATTTAATTTAATAAATTAAAAAATACATTTTTGCATGCATATTTAATTTTATTTATATTTTTGCATTTAATTCACTTTTTATTGCATTTAAATTATTAAATCTTTTCTAAAAAAATCCCAAAAAATTATTTTAATATATTTATCATATTTCCCAGCATATATTAATTTTCTCATATCAAAACTTGCATTTTTCTAACATTTTTTCTCTTGTTCGACTCATATTGCATTTTCCGATTTTCTTATTCTTTCACAGGTTGCTCCGATTTCGACGTTTTCTTTTTATCGTTCTATTTTTCCAATAATGTAACTGCTCATGGGATGTAATAGTTTAAATTAGGTTTTTATTTTCCGCAAGTCTAAATTATGTATCTGCCCCAAAGCCATGTAATAAGCGTAGGACATTTACCTTTCCGCATTTACATTCCGCATTTTACTTTCCGCACCCTTATCAACTGTTAGTAATTAGGCGTGTATGGCAAGATAATAATTGAACATAGCCCACTAATCTTCAAGATAAAATATCTGAATTTGACACACTTCTTTCACACACTTTCCTGGGTAATTCTCTCGATGCCTTCGATTCAAAATGGTCATGTCCTCGAGCGTAGAGGTATTCTAGCACCGTTGCCTTCAAACAAATAATCATAGTCCCTTCGATACAAAGATCATAAGACCCACGATGTCGCCTCGAATACATGATCTTGACCCTCGATTGTCGCCTCACGAAAATGATGATAGTCCTTGAATGCTGAGATACTTCCTACAAGTTGCTTTCGATGACCATCCGATGTCCTTGAATGTCCCGCTTACATCCAACAAATGGAGCTACCTACTAACTAATGGTATGGCTAGCTCTATTCTAAAGGAATGTAAGTACAACAAAACGACCAATTAAGGTGGGTAAATAAGTCTCTAGTTGCTTGCTCTGCAAATGCTTTTCACACCACACTTTTTTCAAAGTTCAAATTCTTTCAAAACAAAACATTTCCACTTTGTATACACTCCTACATGAGTCATTACAAAGTCAAAGCGAAATGCCTTTTCAAAACATTTTTGTCAAACACACAGAAAGCAATTTTAAAAGTGATCTAGAGCGACTAAGAGCCGTAGATAACTCACGGATGGAAAGGGTGCTAATACCTTCCCTTTTCATAACCATTCTCCCGAACTTCGAGAATCTAACGAAGGTCTTTTTACATTACTTTTACCTTCCCTAATTGGATAAAATAAAAGTCGGTGGCGACTCTTGCTATCCGCACATTTGGATACAAAATCCTACAAAGTCAGTTCAAGTATCACACTAACTACAAAGGAAAACTCTTAGGACTAACTTCAAATTCCTAATGGAAAGGCTCTTAAATTCTCTGAAGTCAGTAGTAGCCTTTGAAGCTATTTTGGCTTTACTCATCTATGGATTGGTGTTGTTCCCCAGCGTCCCAAGTTTCGTTGATGTCAATGCCATAAGGATCTTTCGATTGGAAATCCGGTTTCTTTGCTTGGTGACACGTATTTCTCGTTCATCATAGGAATCGTCAAGGAGATGGAACTATCGTGTGTTGTGTACCTCTGTTCTTCAAATGGATTGTCTCACACTTGCCTAAATCTCCTATCTTCGCGAAAACAAAGGCGATTGGCATTGGTCAAGAAGACTAATGTCTCTTACAAGCGACGATATCCATTGGTATACCTTGGCGGACAATGAGATGGAAATCATTGAAAATTGGAGAATTTGCCAGCGTCCTCTCATTAGTACAAAAGGAGGAATCAACTACGGTAAACCTCTTGGTTTCGGTGGAGATATACTTCTATCATGAAGGGAGGATTCCCAGGTTTGAAAGCGAGAATGATCGAGGCTTGGCATCACATCGGAAGGAAGGAAAAGGTAATGCAAGGGATTGTAGCCATGGAAATCTACACTTCTTGGGTAAAGAAAAGAGCAAAGAAATTTGAATGCCTTATGCTTATAGAACCCATGTTCTCAGCGACTTCCAAATCAATAATTCTTCCCGTCGAGACTATGGGAGAATACCAAGAGCTTTGGCCAAGATGAGGCTTGAGAAGAAGCCTTGGAAGACAAGTTCCTTAAGTGATCTCGAAAATGAAAAGCTCAAAGCAAGTCAAAGATCATGAAAAGGCTTTACTTCCGGGATGAATGGCTCATGGAGAAGATGAGAAGATTCGCCAAAAAGATAACACGATCAAGAGATACATCAAAGAAAGGAAAAGAAAGCTCGAGGAAATGACAACTGATCACCTTCCGGCGATGGAAGAAGGTCATTAGCAAACTAAAGCGAGAAAGTGAGCTAAAAGCTCACTATGGGAAGAAATCACAGGAAACTACATCAGCCTTTGGATCTTCATCAACGAAGGCGATTAATTAATTTAGATTGTAATTTTACCATTTATTTTATCATTTGTACGAGCCATGCTCAAAAACAAAAACTATTGTAATCTTCCTTCAATAATCAATGAAATATGTGTTTTCCATCCAAATATTTGCCAGAAATCTCTCTTTTAGTGTAAATTCTTTGGAAACTATTTTCTCTTTGCATTCATAATCATGCATCATACTTTGCATATCGAGTTTGTTGTTTAGAGTCTTATCTTTTGGAATTTTTTCCAGAAAGAGAAAGATCGCCAAGCTGTCGTGTCTTAGAGTTTCTCGACCACGTCCACAGCCAACTCGAACATACAATACACGTTCAAAAAGAAGGAAAGTAATGGAAGGATTTGAGCAAGAAAATGTTGAGCTTCGTAGTACAGTGACAACGCTACAAGAAGAGGTGGAGAGACTCACTTCTTTGGTCAATTCGTTGGCAACCGCACAAAGTCAGCAAACAACATTGAGCAGTCAAAATCAAGCGACGATTTCAGAGACCACTACTTGATTTCAATGTTGCAGCGATAGTTCACTCTTGATTATGCGGAAGGTTATCCATGGGGCATGCCTTTCAATTTCGGCATCGGATTTCGTCAACCGACTTCTCGGTACAAACAACCACGCTTGAAGTGCCTACTTTGCAGAACTCAACACTTACTTCACAGCATGGAGTAACTTTTCTGCAAGTCACTATGACGGTTTCTCAACCGATCATGACAAACTCAGCATCTGTAGTTCACACTACTGCAGACGAAGAAGTCCACCATAGTCCAGGCGACAACACGAATCCTCGTGGCCAGATGGATGATCTCCAGGAACAACTCCTCAAGATGCGACTTGAGATCAAAACAATTCGTGGAAAGGAATTGTTTGGGAAAACGCCATGATCTATAGTTCCTCGCGTAAGGATACTGCAAAGTTCAAAGTCACGACTTTGAAAATATAAAGGAAATTCCTGTCCACAGGCCATCTTACGATATCGCTAGGAAAATGTCTACGTACAATGACAATCACCAATTGTTAATTCACTATTTCAAGATAGTCTCACGGTGCCGCCTTTGAAGTGGTACATGGGATTAGGCCGTGTGAATATCCGGACATTCAATGACCTAGGTGAAGCCTTTGTCCAGCAGTACAAATTCAACTTGGACATGGCTCGGATAAGGATCAACTCGCTCCATGTCTCGAGAAGGAAAAGAGACATTCAAAGAGTCGCCCAACGTTGGAGAAATGCTTGGTCAACCGTAGTTAGAGGAAGGAAATGACCAAGGTTTTCTTAAACACTCTTGGCCCATTTACTATGAACGAATGATCGCCGGCGCTCCGGAGATTTCACCGAGATGGTAAGCATGGGAATGCGGCTAAAGGAAGGAGTTGAGCAGGGCGCTGACCGAAAATAGGATCCTCCGGTGGAACTAAGAGGATCAAAACCAATTTCAAAGAAAAGGAACATGACATAGGAATGGTATCTCGAGAAACCACGAAAGAATGTCCCGACAACAACGGTGCTTGCTATAGCACCATTAATACAAGTCAAATCTGAATTGCTCCATGATTCAACAAACTCAACTGACCTCGACAACAGGCTCGTGGTTCAACAATCGAACCAGTGTGCCTCGGGTCTCAATTGACCCAATTCCAATAGCGTACAGAACTATATCCTGCATTAATAGAAAGGAATCTTGTGCAAACAAGGTCACCACCTCTGGTACCAGACAAATTGCCATGGTGGTACAAAGCGGACGTATCTTGTCCTTTTCATCAAGGGGCACCTGGTCATGACCTTGAACATTGCATAGCACTAAAAGCTGAAGTACAAAGGTTATAAGGTCTAATCTTCTTTCCTTCAGAAACACAAATCCAAACATGCAAGCAAATCCACTTCCCAGTCACAGTGGATATACAGTGAATTTGATACTAAGAAATACAGATCGGTATCTTGTCACAGATGTGAATCTGATCAGAGAAAGCTTGGTACAACTCCATGATACATACAGTACAATGGGTGCTTTTGCTAAACACGATTACACGGCTTGCAGCAGCTGCTTCAAGGATCGTCGAGGGTGTCCAACCATAAGAGCAGACATTCAGCGATTACTAGACATTGGTGACATACAGATCTTCAAAAACAGAAATGACTATGACGTGAATACGGTAGGGCATTTTCTGCATGAGCTTTTAGTCTCAGATATCAACTCGGAAATTCCCGAAGTAAACGTTATTGTCCCCTGTTTTAACGTGCCCGAGCATGTGGAGATTGAATATAACGGTTCAAAGGTTCCAGAGTCTCCTTTGGTGATTTGCCTACCCGGTCCTGTTCCATACAGTTCAAACAAAGCGATTCCCTATCAATACAGTGCAACTATGATAGAAGAGGGGAAGGAGAAACCCATGCCAACTCTTCCAGTTAATGTCAACATAACTGAGATCGGACGAGTAATGCGAAGTGGACGAGTACATAATCTGTTGCCACCAAAGCCGCCTGTTGTTCCTATTATTAGACAAAATCCAGTTGATACAACGCCCGAGAATCCCGAGATTCCGTTGATAATCCAAACACAAATGTTGGCCCATCGATAGAACTAACGTCAACCAGATTTCGATGAGATTTTGAAGCTAATCAAAAGCGATGCACAGTTGTGGATCCGTGTCAGAGACTCCTTCCAAGATTTTGATACTATCTCGCTTTTGAATTCAAGCTCACCGAGAAGCTTTGATGAAAGTGCTAGATCAAGCTTATATGATCACGGCGACTACATACCAATTTAGTTGGAATTGTAGGCAACATAACGACTTGCAACAATCTAAGCTTGATGATGAAGAACTCCCGGAGGAAGGAAAGATCACAACACTGGCTCTGCATATCTCAATGATTTGCCAATGATTCTTTGTCCAACGTACTAGTGGATACGGTTCATCCTTGAGCGTAATGCCAAAAGCGACTCTTGCGTTTAGCTTACAAAGGCAGCGATGAAGTTCAATGATATAGTGGTAAGGGCCTTTGATGGGTCAAGGAAATGCATTATTGGGAAATTGACCTTCCAATGACAATTAGTGCATACCTTCCAAATCACCTTCGGGTCATGGATGTGCGGTGCTTCTGATTGTTTGGTAGGAAGACCATGGATACACAGCGAGGCGGGTGACTTCCACTCTCCACCAGAAACTGAAGTTCACAGTAAATGGGAAGCTAGTAACCGTCATCGGTGAACAAGCCTTGCTAGTAAACCATTTTCCAGCTTTTCTTTTATCACAGCCAACGACGTTGAAGGAACACAGTTCCAAGGACATCCGTTAGAAGATGAATCTACCAGCAAAAGCAGATCGTCTATCTCCTCTTACAAAGAAGCAGCGCAGATAGTGAAAGATGGTAATGCTGCAGGTTGGGGACAAGTAATAAAACCTGTCAACAACGAGACAAAGGTCGGGCTTGGTTTTGCTCCAGTATTTCCTAAAGACAATCAAAGGGATGAAACACTTCGCCCAATCAGAGAAGTATTCCACAGTGGGGGTTTTTTAAACCCTATTCTTCAAGAGGTTAACGTTATTACCAATGAAGGTGATGAAGATGATTTCTCCGGATCTGAAGAGTGGAGCACTTATCTCACCAGCTCTGAATACGTGTCATAGGAAGAATCGTACCCACCGTTCTATCCTCCGACTGACCAATTCAAAGGCATGTCCCTACAAAAGAATGAAAATCCACATCCTTGAGTTTGGGATACCTTAGGAGAACCAAGTGGAAAGTTTGACTACATGATGAAATACACTGCGCCTGAAAGCTCAAAAATCAGAATTGAAGATATCCAGCCAACTGGATGGGGTGATTCTTTTGAGTATCCTAGTCAACCAGAAGAGGTGTACACATCTTCCCGATCTCATCAACCAATTGAGGTTCCGAATGAAGATATCTGCTTTAATGCACCCGTGGAATTTGTTAAACCAGATCTTAACTATCACTACATCAACGTAATTACTGAGGATCAGGGATACGACTCGAGATACGAATTGGAAAGTGTCACCGACAATGAGTCTCTTCACTCAGAAGATTGGAGGGTACATCCCCAGAATTCAACGCAAATGCCAATAGAAAGTATATATATTTGTATCCCATGCTTCTCGATCATCCATCAAGCGGAAGAAGATCGTTTCGATTAGCCAAAGGCAAGGTCAACCGTCGAGTCTTGAGACCTTTCAACCAACGACCAAGTCTATTCAAGAATTAAGCCAAGTGGAAAATTACCAGAGTACCTCGACTTCCAGGAGTTCGCCACTATTGGAAGCCTGTTGAAGTTCGGACTAATGTTCATAGTTCTAAGTAGTTTATCTTTGCTTTTGTTTTGAACTCTCGCTTCGCCCAAAGCGAAGAGATGTTTTATAGGGTTTAGCTTTTATATAATTTCTCTTTGTCTTGCCCAAGACGAATGAGTTTGTATTTTAGGGCCCTGTTTCATATTGTGAATCATAAATAAACGCGTTGTTTTGATTCCACACTTTGTGTTTGTTTTCATTTTTACCCTTTCTTGGAAATGATAATCCTAAAAAACAATAAAATCTTCAAAAATATAATGATAATAATCGCATACTTTCATTAACTTTTCAAAAAAAATGATGAAAAGAATAATTAATCAAACATAAATCAAATATACAGATTAACAGATGGGCAAATCCATTGAAAGCAATAACTCTATGCTCTCTCCCAACTTCGAAATCCCCAGTGAAGTCACCAAGGAAGAAGTTGATGAAGAGATCCCAGATGAGATTTCTCGACTGCTTAAGCACGAGGAAAGAATCATTCAACCTCACAAAGAGCCTTTGGAAGCAATCAACTTAGGATCTGAGGAAGACAAAAAAGAAGTGAACATCGGAGCTCTACTCGACAGCAACGTCAAGGGTAAACTGATAGATCTTCTCAAAGAATATGTTGATGTGTTCGCTTGGTCTTATCAAGACATGCCGGGTTTAGATACTCGCATCGTGGAACATCATTTGCCATTAAGACCGGAGTGTCCACCAGTTAAACAAAGACTGAGAAGAGTTCACCCAGACATGGCTGACAAAATCAGAAAGGAAGTCCAAAAGCAGCTCGGCGCGGGTTTTCTCGTTACCTCTGAGTATCCTCAATGGCTAGCCAACATAGTGCTGTCTCCAAGAAGGACGGAAGGTCACAGATGTGTGTTGACTCGGGTTGAACAAAGCAAGTCAAAAGGCGATTTCCCACTACGCATATTGACATGCTAGTGGATAGTACCGCAAAGTTCAACGTCTTTTCTTTTATGGACGGTTTCTCTGGTTACAATCAGATCATAATGGCTCCCGAAGACATGGAGAAGACATCCTTTATCACGCCATGGGGTCGTTTTGTAATCGTAGTTTGGATTGAAGAATGCGGTATACCACCTCAAAGGGCAATGACTACTCTTTCATGACATGATGCACTGAAGAGATCGAAGTCTCGTGGACGACATGATAGCAAAGTCGAAATGAAGAAGAACATATAGAATATCTCTTAAAGTTGTTTGCGACTAAAAATTTCGACTCCGCTGAATCCGAACAAATGCACCTTTGGGTAAGATCCGGAAAACTCCTAGGTTTCATCATCGATCGAAGAGGTATTAAAGTTGGCCACGACAAAGTCAAGGCTATTCGAAATGCCTCGCCACGTCTGAGAAAAGCAAGTAAGAGGATTTCTTGGGCGGTTGAATTACATCTCAGATTTATTTCTCAAATAGCGCTACTTGTGGGCCGATATTGCTTCTCCATAAAAATCAAGAGGTTGTGTGGACGAAGATTGCCAAAAGCGTTGTGATATCAAAGAATACCGGAACCTCGATAATATTGATTCCTCCATCAAAGGAAGACCATTAATCATGTACCTTACCGTGCTAGAAGTTTCCATGGGCTGCGTGCTTGGACAGCAAGATGAAACCCGTGAAAAGAGCATGCCATTTACTACTTGAGTAAAAAGTTCCAGATTGTGAAACTCGTTACTCCATGCTCGAGAAAACATGTTGTGCTTTGGTGTGGGCTTCAAGCGTCTCCTTGAAGCATGATCAATCACCGACTTGGTTAATCTCAAAATGAATCCAATCAGATACGTCTTGAAAAGCACATGCTGGAAGAATTGCTCGATGGCGGATGCTATTATACGAATATGACATCCGATCACAAGGCTCAGCGGTCAAAGGAAGCATTCTCTTGATCACTTGGCTTATCGGTAGATCAACGAACCCGATATCTCAAGTTCGACTTCCACAGCGGATGTATGTACTTAAAGATGAAAGATTGCGACGAACCGCTACACAAGAAGGTCATGATCCGAATCGGATGGGGCTTAATTTTTGATGGAAGCGATTAATGTCTTTGGCAATTGAATTGGGGCATTCATCATCCTCCAAGGGTTCTCATATCCGTTTTCGCCAGTTGCTATTTGATTGCACCAACAACGCCGCAGAATATGGAAGCTTGTATCATGGGTATTAGAA